>OY751418.1:280464-986070 GCA_963565655.1 Aleiodes testaceus | reverse complement strand
CTCCTATTTGATGGGAAAGTTTAAGTGATTATTTCCTTCGTAAATAATAAAATTACGCGAAAAAACAAAAATTTGCGCCTGATCTTTGAATAATTGAGTAGTACTAATCAAGTAGATTCGGATCAAAGACCTTAGTCTCCGATAGATCAAGAAAAAAAACGATAGAAAATAGTCAGAGAGTGATAGGATATTTTTCATTATATGCTGAATCGCCTAAAATATTGCAATAATTTTTGGGAAACTTGAGAGGTTCATAGAGTACCTGAGCTGTGTGGAAAGAAAGGGGCCTCTCGATAATTGGATTATATCACTGTGTTATTCACCATGTGGCATTGCCAAATTCATTCTACACTGCTTGACCACGTTTAGTAAGTTCCCGGCAACGTCGCGTCACAAAATTTTCTGAACTTTAGAAATTACTTTCTTCACTTTGAAAACAGCGAAAATACAATTCCTGAAATTTTAACATAGTGAAATGGAAAAAGTAGCAGTTAAAAAAATATTCTCAAATTCATTCAATGTAACAGCAGATTGGTCACATATGTATAGTTTATATTTGTCTTGTTTTAAAATTCCACTTTTCGGATTTCACAATCACACTTTTGAACTTTTCTAATGAAATATCTCAATATTTCAATTCAATTCAATTTATTTAATCTCCTTATACTTATACCTATTCTTACATGTTTATAATTTGAATTATTATTTTTCTAATTATTATACATTAGATCAGTTTTATTTTTATTTTAATTTAATTCAGTTTACCTTACTTTCTACTACTTATTATTTTGATCTCTTCTTATCAGTCTCTCCGTGCTCTCCTCCGCTTGTTCAGTCACAGTCTTTCCCGTATATCTCTCAGTCTCTGCTAGTCTCTTTTATTTGGCCTCCTCCTCCTCCTACTGATTTTCTCCATTTTTCCACATGTCTTCTTCCTCTTTTTGAACCTGTCCCTTTTCCGCTGTCAGCACCAAGTCCGCCACCTGTCTTCTCACTTCTATCTCTCTCCTGTGCAGGCTCTCCTGAGGTGTTAGCCACATGTGCTAGGATCACTTGCTCCCCCGAGCCGGGCATTGACACTTGACAATTCTAAAAATAATTGGGGAAGGTGGGCTCACTTTCATATTCTTAGTACGAAAAATCATTAGAAATATTGAAGATTTTTCATTCTGACAACTTTGAGATAAAAATCATATGTCAATTTTAATTTTCGTTCTTTCAAAAAATATTTTTTTTGCACTCACATCTGAACATTACCTGGTCAACATTTGCAAAGAATCACTTTTTTGACAAGCTCATCTGCGATAAATTTCTGTGGTTTTCAAATTCATTCTTTTTTTCAGATACTTAAAGTACTAAAAATGATTTTCCTAAAACACCCCATAAGTACCTAAAAAAATTCTATTTTCAATTCCAAAACTGTATAAATTCAACGCAAGTGAGCTTACCTCGAATTGGGCTTTACTTTATTTTGACAAGGTCAGCCCCTTCAAATCTGGGGGAAAATGTCGTTTTTTTTTTTTTATGTAAAAAAAAAAATTTCTATATTTACATATCAACTCATTTTAAGATTTTGATCTAATTTCAAGTACGGTAGAGAAAGGGGCAACTGTCCCTTCTTTAGCTAATCCAATAATGCCGTAAGAAGAGGCCCTAAAGTTTTTACAAAGAGTGATTTCCATTGATATTATTTTTTGTAGATTAATTAGAGGGGGAGCGGTGTGAAATGAAGTTATCTCTCTTCTTTTTGTTATTTTTTCATTATTAATGCTTTATTGAAAAAATTCTTGAAGTCATGGAAAATGATCCCACGATCTCACCTTCATCTACAATTTCTAATACAATTAAATGACGTAAAAAAAAAAAATATTTTTTAGAAGTAATGCCTAGTAATAATAATAATTTCATTCATACCCTTTCGGGTTTTTCAGGATATACATCCCCTGTACATTTTTTTACATTTTCCTCCCACTCTCCTTTCCCATTCATTCCATCCATAACCCATTCTACACTCCCTAGCTCACACATTCCCTCCATTCTCTTCCCCATACATTCCACTTACTCCCTTCATTCCACCCTTCACTTCACTCCCCCTTTTTCTCCTCCCTCACTTCACTCCCTCTTCCTCCTCCCCTTCGTCCTCCATCCTCACGCCTCTCATCTCCAATAACTGCTTCATCTTTCCCCACCCCGACCCGTCCCCTCTCAGCACCTCGGTCACTTTCTCCACCACGTTCCTACCATCTTCTTCACCTCTCCCACACCTCTCCAACACGTGTTCCCAATTTTCCTCCTCGTGTTCACACACCCTGCATAAATTCTCCTCTCTCGGTAGCCAGTACCTTCCTCCCTTCATTTCCTCACCTAGCCTGAACCTCGCCACGCACCCCCACCTCCTTTCTCTCCCTCCTCTCTCTAGGTACCCTGGTACCCCCATCTTTCCTCCTCGTCTCTGGTTCTCATGGCCTGTTCCTGGCTCTCCCAGTCAGAAATCACAATTCCTCCAAGCTCTCTCTTCGCTTCATACCTCTCTTTCTCCCATCCTTTTCTTCCTCCTTCCCCTGTCCTGCCTCTTGACTCCAAATCTCTCCAGCACCTCCTTGCTATCTCACTTCCCCTTCCCTCTCTCAGTTTCTCCTCATAGCCCCATGCCCTTTTCCTCACCCTCAACTTCAGCTTCACCCTGTCCAGTTCCTCCCTCACCATGTATCCTAGACAGCTCCAGCTCAGCCCAAGTGTCCACCTCAAAAATCTCTCCTGCATTTTCTCCACTGAGCTCCACTCTCTCCAGCGCCAGATCCCCACTCCATAACTCAGCGTTGCCCACACCAGTGCATCGAAGAGCCATATTCTCATCCTCCAGTCGTCCCTGAACCTGTTCTTCCCTATCGCCCATACCTGTCCTATTGCCCTTCCTGCACACTCTAGCCTCTTCTTCACCTGTGTCTCTCTTCCTCCCTTGCTATCAAACCAGTATCCCAGGTAGCAGAACTCTTCCACCTCTTCCACCGTCTCCCCGTTCAGTCGCCATTCTCTTCCTGCCTCTCTCTTTCCTTTCCTCTTGCCAAATACCATCATCTTCGTCTTCTTTACGTTAATTGTCAAGTCCTCCTCTCTCACGTGCTTCTCCAGCTCCCTCATCTGCAGCTTCATCCCTCCTTCCTCTTCCGACAACAACACAATGTCATCTGCGTAGGCCAAGTGATAGATTTTTGCATTCCCCAGGCATGCCCCCCCCCCTTTCCTCGTCTCGTCAGCTTCTCTTCCAGGTCTGCCAACAGAATGCTGAAGAGCATCGGGCTCAGCGGGCATCCTTGTCTCACCCCCCTTGCTGTCCAGAACTCTTCGTCTCACCCCCCTCGCTGTCCAGAACTCTTCTCCCAGCTCTTCCCCTATCCTCACCTTGCACTTCGTTTCTGCATAAACTTCCCTGATCCTCATCACTAGCTCCACGCTTACTCTTCACTCTTCCATCACTTTCCACAGAATCCCTCTATTGACCGAGTCGAAAGCCGCTTTGAAATCCACAAAGAGCCCGTATAACCTGCCCTTCCCCATACCTAGCCTCTTGTTCACCAGGTGGTTGAGCATATAAATATCGTCCACTTTTCCCATGCCCCTCCTGAATCCTGTCTGATTGTGCGGGATTATGCCCTTCTCCTCCACCTCTTCCACCAGCCTCCGTCTCAGGATTTCTGTGTAAGCCTTGTAGGCTCCCGGCATCAACGTTATACCTCTGTACTCGTCCACCTTGTTCCCCTCTCCTTTCTTCAGCAGTGGTATTACTACTCCGGTCTTCCACTCTTCCGGCCAGCCTTCTCCTCTCCAAAGGAATTCTATCACTTTCTCCCCTCCGTAAAGGTAGGCTTTATTTTCGATGTTATCTACTCCCGTCGCCTTTCCCTTTTTCGGGTCCTCTACCACTTCTCCAATCTCTTCTTCTTCTAATTCCTCCTCCTCTCTCCTTGCCTTTCCTCTTCCCGGACCTCTCACTTCATATTCAACCCCTCCTAGTACTTCCTTGAAATATTCCGTCCATTCCTCCATTCCTATTGTCTCATTCCTTCTACTCCACTTTTTCCTGTCTCAGTTTATGATGACCCATTCTTTCCTCTCCCTAATCGCCACCTCCACTTCTTCTTTGTATCTTTGTTTTTCCATCTCCTTCTTTTCTTGAATCATCCTTTCATATCCTTTTTTCCTCACTCTCCATTCCTCTCCACTCAAATCTCCTCTTCTCCATCTTCTTGTGGCTCCCTCCAACTCCTTTTTCTTTTCCACACACTCTTCGTCCCACCATCCGACCCTGCTCCCTCTTCTCTTCGTCCTCCCATTTTCTATCCGTCCTCTCTCCCTTTCTACCATCTCTCTCAGCTCTTGTACCATGTCGTCTATGCTTTCACCTTCCTTCCTTTGCGCTAAGGCCCTCATCCCCCTCTCGTATTCCTTCCACTCTTCTTCTCCCCACTCCTCCATCCTTGCTCTCTTTTGTCCTCCTTCCTTCCCTGCTTCCTCTCTCGGCCTTCCCTCTCCTTCTCCTCTCTCCTCTCCCAGTTTCAGCGTCACTGTTACCGGGAAATGATCCGACCCTGGCTCTACGCCCACCTTCATCTCCTTTATTGCCCTTCTGCTCCTGCTCTCAGCAAACACGTAATCTATTACTGTCTCTCCTCTCCCTGTGAATGTGATTTCCCCCTCCTCATCACTTGCTGTGTTCCCATTACAGATGTGCCAACCCGTATGGTCTAGGCATTCCAGAATCCTTTTCCCTTGTGGGTCCACTTCCTTCCTTTCCTGCTTAGATTCTCTGTGTGCTCTTCCTTTTTACTCATACCACCATTCTCTTCCGTTGATTCCCATCCATGCGTTACAATCTCCACCTATAAGTACCAGGTGCCATCCATCTTCTCATCTCCTTAAACCCCTCCTCTACCCCTCTTTCCAGGCACACACCTATCACTATTAACTTCTCTTCTCCTTCCCCTTTCCTCTTCATGGATCTTCCATCTATCATCTACTCTCTTTCTTCTCTATTGTGTTTGTTATCAACATAGGGGAAGGTGGGGTAAAAAGCCCGAGGTGTGTATACTATTTTTCTGCACACTGGGACGGAAGTGAGCTTACCGAAAGTCGCACTATCGTCCCAGTGTACAAAAAAATTAATTTTTTCTTTTTTTTTTTCTATAATTCGATGTTTTCCATCCAGATTTGAAGGGGTTCACTTTAGAAATATGTGAAAAAACGCTTTTTGGCGATATCTCGGGTTCTATTGGCCGTAGCTTAAAAATTCCGATTCGAGGTGAAAGGTGAGCTTATTTGCGATGAATTCATGTGGTTTAAGAATTGAAAAAAATTTCAAGTACTTTTGGGGTATTTCTTGGAAGCCAGTTCTTGCACTATAAGTCACTCAAAAAATCGTATTATTAATTTCTAAACCCCATAAATTCATCGCAAATAAGCTCACCTTTCACCTCGAATCGGAACTGTTACGCTACGGCCAATAGAACCGGAGATATTGCTGAGGAAGTGATTTTTTTAAAATTTTCCAAGGTAAACCCCTTCAGATCTGGGTGGAAAAAAAAGAATTTTTAAAAAAATAGAAGAAATAAATTTCGACACATGTTTTCCGCCTCAAATTTTCTCAGTTTTCCAATGGAATCATTAGAAAACCACCATCCCCATCCGTTCAATCAGAATGTCCATTTTACCCCGATTTCCCCTATTCAATGTCTCCTCAATTTTATTCAAATTATTAGTCTCTGTTGTTTGGGCCAATTTATTCAATTTTGGCTGTGAATACTCGATCAAATCATTCAATCAAATCTTCAATATCAGATAAATTGTCATCTTTGATTAATTTATTTTCCTCTGATGTGAAAACTGATGGTGGGTAACAAAGGATAAATATTGGTGTATGATAGAGCCTCTAACTGCCAAAGTGTCCAGGAATGTCAAATTCTGTTGAGGAAAATGACGCTTTATAAAATTCTTCGCCTCAGATATTCCAAGTCGTGTTAATGCATCGTGATCGTTGGTATGAATTGATTCATATAAATTATGGAGAATTTAGTAAAAAATTATCTCATGTACATTGCACTGTCCCAGTATTGCTGTCAATGGTGTTAGCAAGTGCACTTATTATTTTTGCTCTATTCCTGGCGATAAATCCTACGCTTTGAAAAAATGTTGGATCTCGTTTGTCCTGTTTACCAACATATTCGATATGGGGAAAAATCAACTTTCAGCCTAGTTACATTCTACAATGATTGAAAATGTATAATTGCAAATATTTGGGATACAAAATAGTTTATATTCTTATATTTTCAGAGATATAATTTATAAGAACTAGCATTTGTCCTTTTTGCTGCGACTAAATATAATCAAGTGTTGTGTTATTTTTCTCTATATAATTGAGTATTTATTTGTTTGTTCTATCAATAGGTTCAGCAGGGATTAATGTATTGAGAAGATGTACAATATACAATGTACAATGTCAGAAACGCAAGGGTGAACCAGATTAGAAATGATGATGATAGTGTGACCATCCGAATTATTTCATATGCAAGGTAATTATTCCAAATTGCTATCTATAATTTTTTCAAATCGAATATTACGCAATTGTCTCATAGATAGTTTATTGATAGTTTAAGAATTTTTTCTTTCACAATTTGACAAGTTCAATTTATTTACTCCCAGATTGTAGTTACTCCACTGATTTTTTAAAGATTAAAAAATCACTATTATAACTCTATGTTTAAAAGGATAAATGAAAAGACTCTTCTTTGCAACTTTGTAATTTTTTTTATTGTTTCCTTCAGTACTGAGAAACTACAATCAACTTATTAGAATTGAGTTCATTACAAAATATGTTTTTTCATCATCATATATTCCTCATTTGATTGGAAAGCAATGAGACATTCCAACTGTCATGATTTTCTGCGGTAGATAATCGAATTCAATGCTGCATTATCTAGATACATAGACCTAGTCATCCAACAATGACTATTATTATTAAATATTAACTTGTTCCATCTTTATTTCAGAATATAATTTGTAATGAAAAGAATAATGTTGAAACTGGCATAGTGAATTCGTCATTTCTTCCTTGCTCTTTAAACATATGTAGTGAATCCATGAAAGATATTTGACATCTACGGTCAGGACTTGGTTAAATTATACGTAAGGATGATACTCCACAGATTGTGCCACCGTTGTGAGTAATAAAAATCATATGAATTGAAATCTATCTTTAATATTTTCGTTAATTTCGTAGTATTTTTATATAAGAAAACGTCGAAACAAATAATATGTGGCCTTTCTTGATAATATAATGGAACGGAAATGGAATGGATGAAGGTTGGGGTAAAGGTAAGAAGAAGACTATGATTAAAATGAAAACTTGTTTGAAAAAAACTTTTTGATGTTTCATTTTATGAAAATGAAATGAAATAACTATACAATTTTGTTTTTTTTTCCGCTGACGATTGAATTGGAAATGGCAGGTTTTCTATTCCATTTGTATATGCCCTTTCTTGGAATCGGAGAATGATCGCAAAGCAATGGCAAACTTATCACTTAAATCATCCGAAAATATCAATCTCGAACCATCAAATTAGGATGCTCATTTTACCCCACCTCCCCGTGGAGGAATTCAAATGAACTCACCATTCTTTCTGTCCCTCCCTTATTCAACAGATTATTTAATATTGATGATTGTCCCAAGAATGCTGATATGTCATATCATCATCATCATGTGAAAATGAGGAGCTTCCACAGACAATTACTTATAGTAAATTAATTACATTATAGAGGTTTGTATCATCATTTGTGGGTATATTTTTCTGGGGCTTACTTCTCATCAATTTATTTTTTATTTTTTCCAGTTTTTACTCAGCTCTATTAGGATAATAGGTCGTGGAGTATGCCTACTGGGGAAACCACGTTAAAGAACACGCGCCGAGTACACTACCTCATTGGTGGTGTGGAAATGTGTGTATCATAATTTTTTTCACATTTTAAAATTACGGTATCTCCATCAGAATATCGTCAAATTTCTCATGATTATCTCCATTTTTTATAACTTTCTCACATAAAACATTCAATTATTTTACAGATTGTACAAACATTTCAATTTCTCCTTTCTACAAGTACATATCACATGCTATTAATGTATAGAAAAAGTTTTTTCTCGCTTTTTAGAAGATGAATCCCTTTCAATGTTGAAAATTTTAATTTTCTTTAAACTTAAAAAAAAGAAAGACTCAGGTTTTCCACTCATTCTTCCCGGAATCGCTACCAACTTTCATTGTTTCTTCAACAAACTCACCAAACATTCCATAGCTCTCGAAATTTAAAACATTCAACAATTTTTTAATTTCATGTTTTATATTATGAAAATCACAAGAAATGAAAAGAGATTTTTTCAAAATTATTCTTTATTATTATTCTTCGGACCCAGACGGGAACCCCGAAAGGGGGAACTGTACTGGCGGTTGAGCAGTCGACCGAGGCGCGTCCCCCGGTGGCGGATAGGGGAAGTAGCCAGCTCTAGTAAGAGGGGCCATGGGAACCAGCTGACTAGCTCAGCAGGGAACCAATATGGAACCTCCGGAAAGGCTGGTGAAGTGATGGCGATAAGGGAGACAACGGAGGTAAAAGTCCGGGTAATCGAACGAAAACTGTCACGATCTTTGGAACGGAGCTCAAGTACTCCGACGAGGTCGACTACCTAGGGGTAAGACTAGATCGGAGGCTGAGCTGGAGACCGCACATAGAGAAGCAGATCGGGAAGGTAACAAACACCTTCTGGGCCTGCAGGAGGATGATAGGAGGAACCTGGGGACTCAGCCCGAAAGTGATCAAATGGATCTATACGGCGGTGCTGATGCCACAATTCTCTTATGCATCAGTCGTATGGTGGAGGGCGCTAACAAGAGCTTCCTACATACAAAGGGTCAATAGACTGGCCAGATGGGCAGGGATAGGGATGAGTGGAGCACTTAAAACCACACCCACCCTGGCCCTGATGGCCATCCTGGAGCCGCCGCAGCTGCTGGCCATGGAAACAGCGAGGGGAGCGGCGGTGAGATTGAGGGCGTCTGGACTGTGGAGGACCTCTACTTACGGACACGTGTCGCTGCTGAATGAGGGTGAGACGAGGAGAACCCTCCAAATAGGCAGCGATGCGGGCGTCAGGACGAGGACCTTTGAAAAGGGGTTCACAGTACCAAGACCAACGAAGGAGGAATGGATGAAGGAGGACAGGCCGTTCCTCCTACCAAAGGGCCCTATATGGAACACCGATGGGTCCAAAAGAAGTGAGGGAGCAGGTATTGGGATATGGTCAGAAGGACCGGAAACCAAGATCTCCAAGAGACTGCCGCCACACAGCACAGCCCTGCAAGCAGAAATTGCTGCGCTAAAGGTATGTGCTAAGAAGATCGTGGACCTGCGAATGAGCGGGAAACACATCTATATATGCACGGACAGCAAGCAGATCCTGAATGAACTGGAGAGGGTGGAAACAACCTCACAGCTAGCAAAGCACTGCATAAATCTGCTTAACCTCATTGGAGCAGACAATAGTATTTATTTTCTACATTAGGAAATTTTCAATGACACCCAGATCTGGCAATAACTGGATTCAATGCTGTGACAATATACCATCGTATTCGTGAAAATTGTATTTTTCCCCTTACTTGAAGCTCCGAATACGTGGATATTACAGTAACTACTGGAGCAAGTGTACCAAGCCTTGTGGAAACCACATGTGGATGGGAGAATATACTCCAGTAATTTACAAGACGACTGCTCATACTATGGGACCAAATAAGTGCATAATGACTATACACTGTTAAAAAATGTTGACTGAATTCTCTCAAGTTTGGGCTTGAAAAATCATCGAACGAGTAACAGTTTTACTGGAATTCAAGAGACTTTCGCCACTGAGAAATTATAGTTTCCGTTAGAAAAACAGGCGAAACTATGGCCATTTCACTTGTCATTTTCCATAAGAATTGATGAAAATTATGAAAATTTAGGAAAAATCTCCTTGAATTTTTAATCGTTGGAAATGTCAGAGAAATTTGATAGTGAATTTATTGCTTATAGTGGAAATAAATGGAAATTTAGAAATTTTTACTGTTATTCATCTGGTTAGGAATCAGGAATGTTCTTTAATGCTCGAAAATCCATAAAAATTTTCCAATGAAATCTAATTTAGCGAATTTTTTCGGCAAATTGATGTATTTTTTTTAACAGTGTAATTGCATTGAGTAATAACAGTTCGAATAAACATCGTTATCACATTTCTTTTATGAACAAATGACATTTTCTCGGTTCTGAGAATGTTGTTAACAATAGAAATGTAGGAAGAGCATCGACTGGAATCATTTCTCATTACAGATCATGTTGGTGATTATAATTATTACGACCGTCTACTTTATCAAAAGGTGAATGAAGTATTTATTTACATGGAAAATGGAAAATATCAGTATCAATACTTGTGTATCCTACATAATCTACTTCGATAGAAGGACAAGAATACAGGCAAGATTTTCCAGGTTTCATCAAAATGCACAAGATTATCGAGAAAAAAAAAGAAGGTGAAGTAAGATTAGATTTTATTAACATTTTTTATACGATTTTAATAGGATTTTTCTCTTTTAGAAAACGACTGAAAGCGGATATTGATCATCCCAATGTTGGCGATGGTCAGGTGGCTCCGTTTAATACGTTTCTGAGCAGTATCTTGTTGTGCCCTACATCAGCACGATATGAGATCAGTTGACACTAGGATTGTTCAATTGGGCCATCAGCACATCCTTTTATAGACATTATAACACAACGTGGTGGACATCAGACTTACCACTATCACCAAGTGTGAGGTCTGGTAACGAATCAACGTCTTCATGGAGAATCATCTATACTATACATTAGCAATGTACATAGTGATAACAATACAGCTGGCATGATTCTATTTAGAATCCGAGATAATTATAAGTAATAAGAATCATAGGCCACATAAATAATAATTAATAGGGGAAGGTGGGGTAAAAAGGCCACAAGGGGTAAGATGGACACATGCTCACTTTGAAAATGTATATTACGAGAAATCAAGAGAAACACTGAAGATAGGTTTTTCCTGATGATTCCTGATTGGAAAACTGAGGAAATTTCCAATCAAAGTCGTGTACCAAAATATATATATTTTTTTTTTCACTCAGATTTGAAGAAGTTTATCTTGCCAGAATTCGAAAAAATCACGTTTTTGTGAATATCTCTGATTCTATTGGTCGCAGCGCCGTGGGATTGTGCTCAAATTGAAGGTCTCGTCATTCCCCACATTTTCATTAAAAGTTATGGGCCAAAAAATAATTTTCATAAAATGGCTTGTACCTTTTTCAATTCTCCATAAAAATTGATGAAAGTCCAACGAAAATGTGAGGAATTACGAAAACTTTAATTTGAGCACAACCCCATTGCGCTACGACGAACAGAACCGAAGCTATTTACGAAAATTATTATTCAAATGTGGGTAAAAAAATCGATTTTGACACTTGATTCCTAGGTAAAATTGTCCCAGCTTACCAATGGAATCATCAGAAAATCGCTATCTCCAACCGTTCCATCAAAATGCCCATTTTTTGTTCTGTCCTCTCATTCAACAAATTGTAATGAAACACACATTTCCTTCTTTGTAATTATTCTCGTCGTAATTTTCCATCATTTTATTATGTTTCACTAACATTTTTCGATCAATATATTATACTAATTGTATTAAAAAAAATTGTAATAAATAGATTTATATAGAATCTTCAATCCCTCCATCGTTGTAGGAAACCGCATTTCAGGAAAATTATAAATTAAAAAAGAAAATGTATCAATTCCATTAATATATAATTAAACATTCTATTATTATATTATACAAATTGAAGGTTGTAACCTTCCGCTTCATCCCTGAATTATTTGAAAGAAACAAATACATTTATACTGAATCCCGCATTTTAGGAAAATTATACATTAAAATTAAAAATGTATCGATCTCATTAATAAATAATTCAACATTCAAATATCATTTTATCATTAATTACCCTCATTTCACTCCTCTTTTATCCCTCCACAAAAATTACCTCATTCTTCAAGAATATTCCACAAAGTAAGCGACATATTCATAACTAATCAATAACAATTATCAATATTATAGCATTTTTCATTATTAATCAACTCGAACCTATAATCTCTCAACCGTTATTCCCGTTTGAAATTTTCGAGCGCTCCAAACCCCCCATAAAAAGCCGCAGGCAACCAACATAAAATTTAGGGTTTTATTTTACAAAGTTGGCTCATTCTAGCACCCAATGCCAAATAAGCTACTATACATTTTCCATTAAGTGTCACTTGCCTGATCGCATGTCAACTAAGAACTTTTGACTCAGGAAGGTTGTAGTTAGTTAATTTTCGCAATGCTTACTTAGCCAGGTTGAGCTATGTGAAATTCAAAATTATGTCCACTTTTGATTTTTCTATATTAAAATTAGGTGATACATATTCTGAACTAAACCACATGCCTTTACATGCATATAAATTTTTTTAGCGTCGTTTTGATAAAATTACTTAAATACAAGAGATCAATACACTTTTTAGGGAATATTAATTATGTCTGTATCTAGCGTAGCAAAGAAACTACCAGAGTATGCGTTGAACATAGAGCAAAATCCTCTTTCAATCTTTGTGAACGGGAATACTTCTTTAGCAAATCCGCAACTTTATGGTGTTGCACTAACTGTTGGTTACTTGCTAGAAAACGAGCAGTTGCTAAATGCAATCCGCGTTGAAGCAAAGCTTTATCTTGAAGAAGTAGATGCAAAAGCCTGCAAAATCGCAGCAGTGATGATGTCTATGAACAACACGTATTATAGATTTGCTTATTACACATGTGATCCAGAGCTAATCAATATGCCATTAGAACTTTACATGGATAGCATATTCAATATAGAAGTTACAAAAAGCGATTTTGAGATATATTGCTTGGCAGCATCTATTCTAAATGGATGCCAATACTGCGTCAACATACATAAAAAAAAGTTGACAGACGATGGAATTGTCATGACAACAATCCGAGATATTGGACGTGTTGTATCAGTATTAAAAGCCACAAGTGAAGTCTTTGGAATAGAAACCATGCGCAGTTATGATTTCATAGCAAGAGGAGCAAGCTTTGATTAGATTTGCTGTGAATCGCCTATAAAATTTCAGTAATATGCGTGCTGTAACATCTGTTATACCTATGCTACAGCATATAAACTGTTAGATATAAACCTTTAGTTTTCAAAGAAAAGGAGTAAATAGTAATAGAATTTGCTATGCATATATACCGTAGGTAAATGCAGAGCTGGTATTTAGCTTGTGTACATACGAAATTATACAAAATCTCATAAATAATAGCATATATTTGCTGCGTATTTTTTTAGAAAATTTAAGATGAGATTTGAATTTAGTGGCAAGGAAGGGGCTTAAATTTCCTAAAAAGGCGAAGTTAAAGTGTTCTATTATTTGTGGGAGTTGGTATTAGAATTCAAAAAGAGTTAGGGAGAATTCAGTTGCATGTGTAACACTGCCTATATAAGTGTTTTGTGCAATGGGTTCTGAGTATGATTTTTTTAGAGTACAAGTTTACTTTTTATATCGCATACTGTTACATATTTGAAAAGAAATTAACGAAGTAATATGTAATATTAAGCTAAAAATCCTATACAATGACTGGATTAACAGAGCTGTATACAAAACACAAAACGCGTTTTGAAGACACAAATTTTGAAAAGCATCACATACATTACTACAAATGCTGTTTTGTTCACCAATTAATGTATTATATAGAATTCCTATTAAAGTCGCAGTTAAGTGGCTTATTCACTTAACAACGAAAACTATGTGAATGAATAAGACATAGCACGTTTTTATTAAATAAATATATAGCAATTAGATATGAGTTTAAAATGTGGAATTGTTGGCCTTCCCAATGTTAGAAAATCAACTCTTTTCAACGCACTGACCAGCACTATGGCAGCAGAAGCTGCAAATTACCCTTTTTGCTCTATTGAACCGAATATCGGACGAGTTGCTGTCCCAGATGATAGGCTAATGGCACTGGCGGGAATTGCTGGCTCTAAGGAAATCATACATACTCAAATAGATTTTGTTGATATCGCAGGTCTTATTAAAGGTGCAAGTAAAGGAGAGGGACTGGGGAATCAGTTCTTAGGGCATATTAGAGAAGTCGATGCCATAATATATGTTCTACGATGCTTCGATAACGATGACATTATCCATGTCGCGGGAAACGTAGACCCTCTAAGAGATGCTGAAATAATAGAAACAGAGCTAATGCTGGCAGACTTAGAAAGTCTTCAAAAAAGGCGACCTAACCTAGAAAAGAAAGCAAAACAAGAGAAAGGCGCAGGAGCTCAACTTCAGTTAATAGAAGAGATTATTAAGCTACTCATTGATGGAAAACCAGTAAGAGAGATATTGAAAAAAGAAGGAATATCAAAAAATGATGTCAATGTCCTACAATCACTTACTTCCAAGCCAATTTTATATGCATGTAACGTCCCAGAGAAAGATGTCAATAGTGGTAATATTTATACACGAAGTGTATCAGATAAGATTGGTCCGCTAGGCGCAGAAATTATCCTTATATCAGCTCTAATTGACGCTGAGATAGCTCTTCTTCAGAATCAAGCTGAAAAGGAAGAATTCCTTAGTAGTATTGGACCTACAGAGGGTGCTTTGAAGCAAATTAATAAAGAGCAGTTACAAAGCACTCGATTTAATCACTTTCTTTACAATAGGACCTAAAGAAGCGCACGCGTGGAATATCAAAGAAAAGTGGCGAAATTGGGGCAAAAGAAGCAGGGAAAATGCGCCTTGAAGGAAGAGAATATATTATACGAGACGGCGATGTAATGCACTTTAGATTCAATATTTGATTTTGTGCTGCAATTGATATCCCTGATTTTGTTTTAAAAATCACTATTTGCATTTATACTTCTAGCAAATAAATAGTTAGTATTCAATTTTCTGAGTCAAATAATTATATAGTACGCGCGCCAAAAGTCTCAAAATAAGCATAAAATAGTGCTTAGAGCGTCAAAATGGCGCTTCAAATCCGTAAGAAAATGTTATAATAAATGCAAAAACCTTACGGATTTTGTGAAAATAGCGTTTGCGCGCGGCACTGGACCAATTAATATATCCAAAAATTAGCACAGGGTTACACCTAAAAGCTAGTTTTGTACATTTAACTTTCGGCAAATTGATGCCTGACTGACAGACTAGATACGAAATTAGACTTCAAAAAGAGCTAAGAAGAATAGTACACAAGTGTTAACAAAATAATAAGGCACATTCTAGAAACATTAATTTTGAACAGTATGACGATATGACGATCTCAGGTAAGCATGCTCCAATGTTTAACGCGGCACAATTTATAGTTGAATAAATGCAAACAAATTTATAATCTTATTAGGTGTGCAACTTGTGTTTTTGTTAAATATATTGAATATCATTGAGCGTCGCTATAAAAAGATTTGTATACTGCTATCAATTATTGTGATTTTATTGGTGATTATTATGTATTACAGTAACCAAGAGATGAGATACTCACTAAATGATGCATTATCTTACTACGGATTTGACAGCACTGAACAAAAAAGTTCAATGCAAGATCTTCTACAACAATCATCGATAATTCCAAGTGACCAATCATCGCTTGCTGCATTTCCACCGAGAAGCACCAAAGATCAGCTAGCCTTAGATATTCTAACAATGGTTAAAGGAACTCAAAGTAATCTATCAATGAGAGTAGGGAGAAAAGAACGCTGGGAGATGCAATCTGCTGAATGGATGACAGAAAATAAAACGCCTAATATTCAAAGTCTCAAAATTCTAGGTTTTATTAATGCTATCGTCCCAGTCATGAAAAAAGCTGATGCTCTGTGCATTCCAGGAGCAACTGGCCCAACTATGGTAAATTAAGTTGAGGTTGGCATAATGAAGAATTGAATCAAAGCATTATATAATTTATCAACTGTGTTAGTTATACGTTTGATCCATCGTTTCATATTAGCCCAAAATTTCTCTATAGGATTCAAATCAGGAGAGTAAGGTGGCAGAAAAATTATTCTGCAACCAACAGATTCAATTAGATCCTTAGTTTTTTGTGAACGATGGAATGTAGCGTGATCCATTACTACAACTTGTCCAGGTTTCAGTTCTTTTATCAAAAACTCTTCAACCCAAGCTTCAAAAAAAATTGTATTACAAGAGCCATTAAATATTCCAGGCGTTATCGGTCTATTATTGACCTATCCAGATATAATATTAGTTCTTTCGTAATATTTACCACTTTTTTTACAAACGAGCTTTTCACAAACCCTCTTTCTACATATGTGATTACTTTTTTCCGAAAATCTTCGCTGTATGAGGATGGCATTTTCCTTTGAGTATAATACACACATATGTATTACGCAAACTTCAACTTAATTTACTATATGTTAAGTAGAATTGAATATGCCAACTCGCTTCTGGAGTCTGGCTTGAAGGCTAGTTCTGTAATGTTACTCGAAGGAGAACGCTATGTAAATGCAAGTGTTGATGGCACTGAGGAAGAATTAGCAGAAATTGCTGACAAATTCGCACTCAGTAGTTGGCACGAAGTAACAGAGACACACTTAATGCAGGATTTATATAATCAATCTGATTTGCATGACAAAGATTTAACACTTCATGTTATAGACACACCACGACAAAATCTACCTAGACCTACTACCCAAACAACAGCACTGAAGTTAGTTTCATGGTTAAAGCTGCACGATGAAATACAAAGCATTATCTTCATCTCTAATCAACCACATGTACAGTATCAAAACTGTATTATAGACACAGTTTTTAATGAACAAGGATGTGACATGCCACACGAAGTTGTCGACGCATCTGCAAACATTGATCAGGTGCAAAGTATAATAGAAGGGCTTAGTGCATGTATATGGGCAGCAACACCTAAAGTATTAGCAACTCTGAATATTACAGTGAACAGTAAAGTAATAGAAGAGGCTGTAAAACATTCATATTCTAAGACACCTCTTGTTCACCGCTCTAAACCACCCGATGCTTTACCAGATAATTTATACGCACACTAAAAGTCTCAGAAGCTGTATAAAATGATGTTTAGAGTTGAAAAAGGTGTTGTAAGTCCGTAAGAAAATGTTAGAATAAGCGCAAAGAACTTACGGATTTTGTGAAAGTAGCATTTACAGCATAGAGTCAATGAATATATCTAAAAATTAGCGCAGGGCAGATCTAAAAGCTAATTTTTGTGCATTTAACTTCTACGCAAAAATTATTACTTAACAAAATACATAAGATTTTCGGCAATTTTACCACTTTTTCTGCTGGATTTATGTGCCCCATAATTGCTTGCAATCAAGATAAATTCTATATCCTTTATAGTTATGCCGCAGGCGACTTTGTGAAATTAAAAATTCTGCCTAAGTTGAAACGCAACATTTAGTGTACCATCATCCATGTATTCTAATTCTGCACCTATTGGAATTTCATGAGCCAGTCTTGTGATTTTTATATTTAGCCCAGTTAGCATTCCTGCTATGTAATGAGTTCTTTGCCCCTCTAGTGTTGAGTTCGTGGCGAGTATGACTTCTTTGATCTCTTTCTCCACAACTTTATTCTTAATTGCAAACATGTTGAGAGTTTCTGGAGTACGATTATCAATTATTGATAAATTACCGCCAAGTACATGATAATGACCATACTATTGCCGAAAGTTCCGATATACTCTCTACAACACATAGCACTTCAGCGTCTCTCTCCATATCACTGCAAATTTTGTTTCATATTACGACTATTATCAACCTGAGGCATATATTCCAAAGAGAGATCTATATATAGAGAAGGATGCAAGTGTAAATGATAGGTTAGATTTATTTAGGCACTCTGCGACCAGAGCATTACTTGAAAGACAAGATGTAATAGTAGTTGCTTCTGTTTCCTGCATATATGGACTTGGTGCGCCAGAGCTCTATCTGAAAATGACTCAAAAGCTTGAAGCTGGTATGAAGCTTTCTAGAGAAGCATTGATAGAAAAGTTAGTGGAGCTGCACTATACGAGAAATGATACCAGCTTTGAACGCGGCACATTTAGGGTTAGAGGAGAAAATATAGACATTTTCCCACCGCACTATCAAGATAGGGCTTGGAAAGTTACATTTTTTGGCAATGAAATAGAGAAAATTAATGAATTTGATCCAATTAATAATAAACGTACAAACACTTTATCTGAGATAACTATATTTGCCAATAGCCACTATGTAACACCGAGACCAACCCTTCAACAGGCCACTCGCCTTATCAAGCATGAGATGCAGCAAAGAGTAAAATATTTTGAAAATCAAAATAGGATGCCGGAAGCGTTTCGTATTGAACAAAGAGTGAAATTTGACTTGGAGATGATGCTAGAAACTGGTAGTTACAAGGGAATAGAGCATTATTCAAGGTATTTGTCTGGTAAAGAGCCAAGAGAGCCACCTCCAACTTTTTTTTGAATATTTACCGAAAAATGCATCATTGTTTGTGGATGAAAGTCATGTGACTCTTCCATAAGTCGCCGCAATGTTGGTGGCGATAAAGTGCGTAATTCAAATTTAGTTGAATATGGTTTCAGGTTACCATCTGCCAAAGATAATAGACCTCTGAAATTTGAAGAATGGGATACAATGCGCCCTCAAACTATTTTTGTCTCAGCAACTCCAGGAAAAATAGAACTTGAGCTAGCTGGAGACAAATGTATAGAGCAGGTAATAAGACCAACAGAACTTTTAGACCCTGTATTAAAGCCACTGAGAATAGCGCAAAAATTTACAAAGATGATTCTTTAGACTTTAAAAAACTTAGTGTAAGAGGAATAGAGAGAAGTAGAGAACGCATTAGATCTCAGATGCTTGCTGCAGCTAAAGACCTTGATTTTGAGCTCGCGGCTGGACTTAGAGATAGAATAATTACTCTGCAACAGTTCTTGATAGAAGCTGGCGTAGAAGAATAATACTAATTTCCTAGATGCCGCGCTCAAGGTCAGTGCTCGCGCGAGGATTTTAAGAGCATGATTTTTTAGAATGCCAGCGCCATATATAACAGCTTGACTTAAATTTTTTTTAGTTTTATAGGAAATGCTATTGGAAATTATATTATATTATGATCATAAAAACTGCTCTTATATTATCAAAGCAGCATAAATGACTTTTTATCGAATGAATCAATAAATTTATTATATATCGCGATGCCAAATTTAAAATTTAGGTGGCAATACGCAATTTAACAATAAATAATTATGTAGTATTATAATGAGATGCTATAATGAAATTATGGTTGTATAGAATCGAGTACAGCGAAGCTTATCAGCAAGATTATGCTTAAAAGCATAATCTTTGCCAATTTTCACTAAAAATACGAATGAGAATTGCAAAATTCTGCATAATCTCGGAATGAGCCTCGATTATCGCCTGTTTTCACAAGAATCATAAGATCCTTGCTTGTTTTGATATCCAAGCAAGCAAATTATGTCCTAGGCGCTACCTTAAGTAAGTGCACGCGCATGAATTCGAAGGACATGATTTTTTAGAGTGCAAGTGAATTTTCGAGTCAAATATTATATATTTGAAATTGACGAAGTAATACCAACTACCACAAATAACAACATATATTTGCTGTTTATTTTTTAGAAAATTTAAGATGAGATTTGAGTTTAGCTATACTAGAAGTATAGGGGCCATGCACGCGCTTGAATCTTCAAAAAAGACAACACTTGAACACTTAAGATGAAAAATTAAATTATAAGAAAAGATTAGTTTGATGAAAAGTCATAATACCAATGCTTTCATAAAGATTTAGTCAACCTCATAGCTATAGGTTATTTGTATGGAGACGGCATTAACTTACTCTAAATATTCATAGTAAATTAAGTTGAAGTTTGCGCATATATATAGATGTGTGTTACACTCAAACGAAAAATGCCATCTTCATACAGCGAAGATTTTCGGAAAAAAGTAATAACATATATATGCTTTGGTTCAATTCTTTAATACGTAAACCTCAACTTAATTTACCATATCATCTCTCGATCCACTTTACTTTGATGAGCTTGTTTCTTCAATACACGATTCTAATGCACTAAAAAACACAAGTGAACTCATTAGAATGCTAAAAACTCCAGCAGAGAGAGCTGCTATCAGAGATTTGAATTATTATGAAAAAATAGCAGCCATACGTGATATTGGTATCTTGCTAGGCTCTTTAATAAGACTAGACATACAACCATGTGATATTTTACTAGGGCTACCTGATATACTGATGAAATTTGCAAAAGACACAGATTTTCCGCCTAGAAATACTATGGTAAATTGAGTTGAAGTTTGCATATATACTTAGGCTAATATGAAACGATGGATCAAACGTGAAACTAACGCAGTTGATGAATTAGATAATGTTTTGGTTCAATTCTTTAATACGCAAACTTCAACTTAATTTACCATATATGACACTATACAATTTTCAACCCGCAAAATGCTCGTATTCGTTCATATACCGGCCTCTCAGACGAGCTATTGTTCATTCAGAATATACGCTCTGGAGTATTTGATGTTATCACAGCAACGCATGAACTAGTCATTCTGTACACAATCTCACCACTTGATGAGGAATTTACATTATGCGCAGAAAATATCTTGGCAATCAAGAGTTAACTATAGATAATCAAAAGTATCTTTGATCTAGCTCATATATATGATCATATATATGCTAGCATATATTATGGAGCCAGATCATATATATGATCCAAAAGTATTTTTGGGTCAACTTGATACAGGCCTGTATTTACATCTTGGATTATATATTATGGAGCTGTCCAATTGCAGAAGAATTGTCTATTCGAGAACAGAAAATAGACTCATTATACATGCTTCCTGAATTGCGACAGATTTATTAAAGATTTATAGATATGCCAGATTCAATAACAAAGTTTTCTCACTTGTCTAAAGGAAAAACACATTTAGAGATTGTGCAAAAAAATCATAAATTGCTTCCTCATATACTAAATTCTCTGATTGATCCTAAGAAATCTACTATACAAGCAGATAATGACACTTCTTTAAATGATCAAAAAAGTCAATTCAACTCTAGCGATATATTAATTCCTAATCATCAATTATTTTTTGCTAAAAAGCAGGAAGCTGCAATGAGATTAAGAAATCTCATTCGCTAATCCTGAATACCATTTCTCACATATAAAGCTTGAGAGAGTGTGGAAGTATATGGTCAAGGGAGGTGGAGAGATTATATATTGAAAGCAAAATCAGCAACATGCTAAACCATTAGGAATTTTCGAGCTAAAGATATAGCTAAAGCAGCATAAAAAAGTCATGTTATACTTTGTACTTTTGATAAATTTTAAGTCAGCCTCTCCCATAAAATAGAGTTATTATTGCTGATTTCAAATGAATAAAAACTCATTCTCAATACTGCTTGCCATACATACTTTATAGTGCTTTAGTTATGGCATTTTGAAATATGACGAGTATATTAGTCATTTTCTACTTTTAGCTAATCTATTGATGAAGTCTGCTATAATAGTCTCACCACCAGTCATTCTTTGTTTTTCTAACACTTGCAGTTGAATATCAATCGGAAGATAAATATCAACTCTACTACCAAACCTAATGATTCCAAATCTTTGACCAGTATCTACAGCATCATCCTTTTTCAAGTCACATACTATTCTACGAGCAATTGGCCCTGCTATCTGCACTATAGCGACTTCGTTCCCATCTTTAGTTTCTATCAGTATTGATTGACGCTCGTTATATTCGCTTGCTTTGTCTAGCGATGCGTTGAAAAACTTTCCAGGATTATAATGCAACTCCTTTACTCTTCCTGCGATTGGTACGCGATTTACATGTACATCAAAAACATTCAGAAAAATGCTAATTCTTGTCATCATGTGATCTCCCATGTCTAATTCTTTTGGAGAAATAGATTGAGTTATCTTTCGCACAACACCATCAGCTGGACTGACCACAATATCAGGATCCTCAAACGTTATACGTTCGGGATCTCTAAAGAAAAATACACACCATAAAGTAAGAATCAATCCGCAATACCCTAATGTACTCGAGATTGCAAATAATATAACTGTTCCTAGCAAGAAGAGTATGATAAATATATATCCCTCTTTATGTATACTTGGAATATAATCTTTAATGCTATCAAACATACGACCTCTTAAAAAGATTTAAAAAACCTGGCAACCTACAAGAAATTGATCTATTTTCACTAATATACATGAATATATTAAGAGTATATTTTAGACAAAATTGATATCATACTTGATATAATTTTTTACATTCTAAAGGAATAAGACTTTCTGGTCTGCTCGTCAAAAATCGATTTCCACAAAAATAAATTTTTGTGGAAAGTTAAATATACAAAAATTAGCTTTTAGGCGCGACCCTGCTCTAATTTTCGGATATATTAATTCCGTACTTGCAAATACACTTAGGTACTGCCGGCAAAGCCACTTGTGCAGACCTTTGCGGCCTAATTTTCAAGTATTACTTCATTGATTCCTTCGCAAAGATATATAATATTTGACTTAGAAATTAACTTGTACTCTGAAAAATCATGCCCTTAAAATTCACGTGCGTGCAGTTTGCAAGCAGTATCTAACAAAAGCCATAAGGTTTTTGGCAATTTTGCCACTTTTTCTGCTGGACTTTCGGTGCATCATAATTGCTTGCAACAAGAACATAAATCTCCACCTCCGAGAGTTATAACGCAGGCGACTTTCTATTTGCAATACATTCACTCGACTTCTTTGAGTTTCTAGGCTTATTCTGAAACTACAAAACACAGTAACTTAAGGTCAGTTATGACTCATTATTGGAGACATAACAACGAACTCATAAGCAATATCATGCTCAGATCTCATATATGTCGAGAAAGGTGATGCAATTATAGCTTTACATCTCAAGTATTACTTAGGAACGATAATCATATATATCTGTTTTCCTTCCACCTTAGGTGTAGACTCTATTTTCGCAAATTCATCAACGTCATTTTGGAACCTTTGCATCAAGCTAAATCCCACCTCTTGGTGAGTAATTTAACGCCCTTTAAACATGAGTGGAATCTTCACTTTGTTTCCTTCCTCGATAAACTTCTGCGTACTGCGGATTTTCACTGCGTAATCGCCAACATCCATATTTGGCTTCAGCTTTAATTCCTTCACCAACACCACCTTTTGATGCTTCTTGGCTTCATGACATTTCTTCTGCTGCCCATATCGATATTTACCGTAGTTTATCAGCCTGCAGACAGGAGGAGAAGCATTTGGCGAAATCTCCACAAGATCCAATCCTCTTTGTCTTGCAATATTTAGAGCTTCACGAGGTGCAATCACACCTACCATATCTCCATTTTCATCTATCAACCGCACTTCATCAGCCTTAATCTGCTCGTTAACGCGGATATCCAGTTTACTGCTTATGACTTCCTCTCGTTATTTAAATTAAAAACTTCAGCTATAAATATTATGTCAAATAACAAGCTATTTACCTGGGTATATTGCTCATTTCAATAAATTGCAACATAAAATCATCCAACGAAAGCTCTATGTTAGAATCTTCTCCAAGTCGTCTTATACATACTGTACGATTTACTGCCTCTTTGTTCCCAATGGTGAGAATCGCTGGAACTTTAGCAAGCGAGTGCGATCTAACTTTATAACCGAGGGTTTTGGTGCTGGAGTCTAATATAGCACGTATCTTGTGTTCTCGCAAAAATGAAAATACTTCTTCAGCATAATTTTCAGCACTGCTTGATACAGTAGCAATCACTACTTGGATCGGTGTAAGCCAAATTGGTAATTTCTCTATATAATGTTCAAGCAAAATTCCTATGAACTGCTCTAAAGAACCAAAAACAGCTCTATGTAACATGACGGGGGTATGCTTCTGCCCATCTTGTCCTATATAACTAGCTCCAAGTCTATATGGCAAGTTAAAATCTACTTGCAATGTTCCAAGTTGCCAGTCACGACCAATTGCATCCTTCAAAACGAACTCCATTTTAGGGCCATAAAATGCTCCTTCTCCACTGTTAATTACATAGTCCAGATTCAGTGTTTGAATCACAGCAATTAGTGTAGTTTCTGCATTATCCCAACTCTCATCAGATCCTATTCTTTTTGATGGTCTGTCAGAAAGTTTAATTCTAACATCTTTAAATCCAAAATCTCTATAAATACTAAGGACCAAACGACAAACAGAGAGACACTCCTCATGCATTTGTTCTGGCGTGCAGAATATGTGTGCATCATCTTGAGTAAATGCTCTAACTCTCATTAAACCATGCAAGGCGCCGGATGGTTCATATCTATGCACTTTCTCAAATTCCGAAAGACGTAGCGGCAAATCTTTATAACTAGTCAACCCACATTTAAAAATTTGCACACCCCCTGGACAATTCATTGGACGTACAGCATAAGTTCTTTCGTCTGCAGCACTGGCAGTAAACATATTCTCGCTAAACTTTTCCCAGTGTCCTGATTTCTTCAAAAGACTTCTGTCAATAATTTTTGGAGTACTGATCTCGTTATATCCAGCAGCATTCTGCTTTTCTCTCATATAATTTAGCAAAAGCTGAAATGATGTCCAACCTTTTGGATGCCAGAATACAGCCCCTGGTGCCTCTTCTTGAAGATGGAATGAGCCTATCTCTTGACCTATCTTTCTATGATCACGCAGCTTTGCTTCTTCCAAAAAATTTAGATATTCTTGCAGTTGCTCTTCTTTAGAGAATGCAGTGCCATATATCCTTTGCAGCATCTGATTTTTGCTATCACCACGCCAGTAAGCACCAGCAACCTTCATTAACTTAAAAGCTTTCACTTTGCCTGTGGAAGGACAGTCTGGCCCTCTACAAAGATCAGCAAAATCACCTTGAAAATAAACAGTTAATTCATCATGAGCTGGAATATCTTTTATAATTTCGACCTTATAATCTTCTCCTTTATCCTGAAAATACTTCATGGCCTCTGCTCTTGTGATGACAACACGAGTAATTTTCTCATTTTGCTTCACTATACCACGCATTTCAGATTCAATCGCAATTAAATCGTCAGTAGTAAACGCATCCGTCCTCACAAAACCATAATAAAAGCCGTTCTCAACTACAGGTCCTATAGTAACCTGCACCTCAGGATAAAGCTTCTTCACAGCCTGCGCAAGGATATGTGCTGCGCTATGCCTTACTACATCCAGAGCTTCAATACTGTCCTCGGTGATAATTGATATAATAGCATCATCGTTTAAGGTATGACTTAAATCTTTAATGACACCATTCACTCCAATCGCAATGGCCTTTTCTCCAAGACTCTTGCTAATATTTTTCGCAATTGTAAAACCTGTAATAGGAGAATTAAAACTTCTTACACTGCCATCTTGTAACGTAATGTTTATCATAATTACTATAAAAACTTTATATCTTTACGAAGCTTGAACACACCTAAAATGTTGATTAACATCAATAACCCACCGGAAACACTCATTAAAAGGATCACTTTCTCCTGCGTTTGAAAGGAAAACGCTATGAAAGCAAACATAGAGTATATTATGTAAACAAGTTTCCCAAATTTAGGACTGATAAACTGCGCACATTTTTGTTCTACTACAAGATAACCCACAATAGTAGTATATGCAGCAACAAAAAATAAGCACATTGTAAAAATATCTATGTGAGTTATATAATCTGAAAGTGCTACTGATATATACTCCGAAGGCTGAAGATTTTCAGCTTGCCACACACCAGTTAGCAACGCTATCAAAATAGTAATCGTACAAATGAATGAATCAGTAAACAGAGCAAATATAGCCATTCTTGCCTGTCTTTCAGAATATAGCGTTTGTGTTTCACTTTGCACAGTAGAATCATAAACTATTCCAATATCTTCAGAATAAACTGCTCTGGAAACTGCATAGTGCGCAGCAAGTAATATTGTACTGCCAACGAATCCTCCAACTGGTGCATGACCTGAGAATGCAGACTGCACAATCACCTTCAGCACTGATGGCAATTCAGCTGCATGATCAAATATAACCCAAAGACTGATCAAAACGTAACATATTATAAAAGGAGGCATCAAAGTAGAACATATATTTGCAAGTCTGGAAACCCCGCCAATCGCAGCAAGCATTACTAGTACAAGCAATACACCAATCACCAAATAACGATTACTACCTGTTCTGTTCACTATTGTATCTGTAACAACCAAAAACTGAGCTATCTCAGCGCCATATATACAAAGCAGTATACAAACTATATAAGACAAAATATTTTTTCCAAACGCAGTTTGCAGGTGATACATTGGACCGCCATTATACCCCCCTTTATTATCTAAAACTCTATATTTAATCCCAAGATATATTTCAGAATACTTAACAAGCATTCCGCAAAATGATGCTATCCAAAGCCAAACAAGACTGCCAGGGCCGCCAATCGTAACTGCTGCCATTACAGTTACGATATTGCCAATGCCTCCCATGCCACCGACCGATGCGAAATATAGTTTTATAGGATGCAGACCTTCTTTTTCTTCACCTGCACACTGTATTAAGTCTCTTACATGACTTCTAATTCTAAAGACTGAACGAGATTGGAAAAACTTAGAAGAAATCGTAAAATATATACCGGAGAACAATATCACCGCCAGTGAAATATACGTCTACAGCAGATCATCAAGTAAAGATGAAGAATCAAAGAATAGATCCATAACTATTAATAATAAATTAAATAATAATAAATTGAAACATTCACTCAAATTGACTTTTCAGCATTCAGACGTATCTTTTCTTTGCAAAAAAATCTTCTATGTAATATAAAATCCATATAGGTACTGGGCTTAGAGTGATCAGAAATCCACCCAACAAACACTAACAATTTGAGTTATATAATCTGTCCATCAAAAATCGATTTGCTGCGTATTACTTTCTGCAATAAATATTTTGCCGAAAGTGCAATGTACAAAAATTAGCTTTTAGGCGCGACCCTGCGCTAATTTTCGGGTATATAATTTGTCCAATACTGACAAAGATTACTTAACAAAAGCCATAAGGTTTTTGGCAACTTTGCCACTTTTCCTGCATGACTTTCGTTGCATTATAATTGCTTGTGGGCCAATATAAATCCTCAGCTTCTTAGAGTTATGACGCAGGCGACTATACTCAACATGCTTTTTAAAATTGATGCCTTTAAAATGCTCTGTTTTGAATTGAGTTAAGTTTCTGGTTGATTTTCGGTGGTTGTCAGTTGGGTGGTCAGTGGGAGGCGACTTTGAGAAAAAAGGTGAAAAAGGTGAAGAATCCAAATTTAAGCCGCATGGCAAACCAGTTTATTTCTGGGAAAATCCCGTGTGTCAGTCGATACAAAAGTGGCAAGAAGGCCCAAAATGCACTTAATAGCTGTTGTTGAAGATTGACTAGTTATTCACGGAGTTGAGAGTCCTATAAATTAACGTATGTTGAATTATCACAAAATATAAGTTGAATTATCACAAAATGTCGGTTGACGGTCTAGTGGCGATTACTCGCTTCGTTGAGGTCTGAAGTTGGAGACGTTGGGTGTCGAACCAAGTCTGTCGATGAACCGTCTAATTCGAAGGCTGTTGAGGGACTCTCTGAGATGAATTCTGTTGAGGAACTGTTCGAGACGAGGTCGGGTGAGGAACTGTGCAGGACAAGGTCCGTTGAGGAACTGTCCAGGACAAGGTCCGTTGAGGAACTCTGCAGGACAAGGTCCGTTGAGGAACTGTCCGAGACAAGGTCGGGTGAGGAACTGTCCAGGACAAGGTCCGTTGAGGAACTGGGTGGGTTTTCGGGTGCCAAAACTGAGCAAATAGTGGGGTGTGCGGAGTATGTGTTGAGGCTCGAAGTGTCGCCAATAATTGATGTGATTGACCACGTTGGTCAATCACCTGAGCGCGAAAGTAGGTGGATTTTAAACATGCTCCTTATGTATTTTATGTATACATATGTACTCTCATTCTTCTTGGCTCTTTTTGAAGTCTAACTTCGTATGTGTATAATTAATAAATAACAACTCTTCACATATGGGAGGTATGTGCTATAAGTTCAGATGTATCTTGAGGTTATAATCCATAAAATAAACCCGTAATCTCATTAAAAAGCTGTAAGAAAAATAGAAGGCAAACATCACCAAGATATGTCTACCTTGGTATCACCTGTAATACAAACTCCAAATCCGCCATATGATGGATCTCCACTAGCATCTGCATATTGCAAATTGCACTCCATCCAATTTCTTGTATTGAACAGAAATCTTTTGAGCAGAAGAGATTATCATTCCCTGCATAACTCCAGATGTAGGTCTATGTGACGAACAACATGTTAATAATAAAAGCAAAGCGATGAGAGACTTATACACCCATACGTTTGCTCTGCTAATATTTAAGTTTGCGTATAAAGAAGTAAATACAGAGGATATTATGAAAAACATCTGTGACTTCACACAACCTGCACACGTAATCCACTTTCTACCCATAATAATCAAATATTCCCACGGTTCTTTGTGCTATAAATTGTATTTTTCTCGCGTGCAGCGCATATAAAGCAAACTTGAATATCAGAAGATATCTATGTTTTTGTATTAAAAAATTTATGCAAGAAATTTTTATATATTGCTTTCAATATCATGACATCTGACACGCTTATATGTTCATCAACTTAATGCGTAGTTTTATTAAGCAAACCAAATTCCAGCGTTGGGCAATGATGCATTATAAACCTTGCATCAGATGAGCCACCAAAAGTATTGATATCAGGTTTGATCTTTGTTACTTCAAATTTTGAATGTGAAAGCATATCTGAAATTGCGCTATAATCTGTGCAAAATGGCATGCTATTCAGATTATAATCTAGAGCAAAATTACTGATATACTGAGAACATACGTTTCGTATTAGCTCATAGAGACTCTCACATGTATGACGATCATTGAATCTTACATTAAATTGTATACGAACAGCCCCAGGTATTATATTTTTTGCACTATTTCCTATATTTATATCAGTAAACTCTAGATTTGAAGGCTCAAATTTATCAGATCCATCATCAAGTTTGTATGATTTGATAGACTGCAGAATCGGAAGCATTATATCCACAGCATTATTTGCCATACGATGATACGCGACATGTCCTTGCTTTCCATGAATCATTAGAGAAAATGTGACGCTATCTCTTGCGCCAACCTTAATTATATCTCCAACACGCACATTGCTAGTAGGCTCCCCTATGATACAAGCATCTATCTTGATATCGCGGCGCCTAAGCCATGCAATGACATCTCTTGTGCCATGAATTGCTGGCCCCTCCTCATCACCCGTTATCAACAGGCTTATCATGCCATTCTCATGTCCAGCACATTCCTTGAGATATTCACCTGCAGCTGATATGGAAGCTGCTATTGCTCCTTGCATATCAACACAGCCTCTACCATAAATAACGCCATCTTCCAGAGCCGCTTCAAATGGATGAAATTTCCATTTAGATATTGCCCCAACTGGCACAACATCTGTATGACCAGCAAAACATAAATTTGGCCCGGAATCTCCTATCCATGCATAAAGATTTTTAATCCTTGCGGATACATCTCCACCAAATTCGACAATTTCACATTTGAATGCAGCGTTTATCAAAGTTGCATATGAAAAATCTATAGCTCCATCATCAACAGGAATAATGCTCCGAAATCTAATTAAAGATCTTAACAAGATCTTCAATTAGATTTCTACTTCTTTTTGTTGTTTTTTGATAGCCTCAAGTGCAGTGATGGCCTCTACCAATTGAATGTCAAGACCTACATCTACCATATAATAACCCTTATGCTTATATCTATACCTGCCCATATAATCGATAGAAGTAAACTTTTTCAGTGTATTCTCAAAGTTAGAATTCAACTCATATGTTTTTATATTATTGAAACTCTCATTACGATCTGTATCAATTTGTGGCGTGCTATTGAGCTCAGGCATATCGTTAGTATGTAAAGAAAGTTAAAAAACTACAAACAATGTAACAGTGTAACATCTTTTAGTTTAACAAAAAATATTAGCATCCATCAAATCATTTTTATCAGCAAAACACTTCATTCAGTTTCTTGACATTAATAAAAAATTGTTTAGCATTAGGGCGTGCCCGTTTTTCATGTTTTAAAAATCGCAAAGTGAGATAATATTATGATGGTTAATTACGAAAAATTGAGCGCTGGTAGCAATCTGCCACATGAGGTTAATGTCCTAGTCGAAGTGCCAATGAACGCCAAGCCTACAAAATATGAGTTCAACTCTGATGTAGGTGTTATGTTTGTCGATAGGTTTATACACACAGGTATGCGTTATCCATGCAATTACGGCTTCATACCAAACACACTCAGCGGTGACGGAGACCCTGTTGATGTTCTAGTATGTGCAAATTACCCTAACATATCAGGCGCTGTAGTGACAGTAAGACCGCTTGGAGTTCTGCTTACAGAAGACGAAAAAGGTCAAGATGAGAAGATTTCAGCTGTCCCTATTACAAAATAAGATCCATTTTTTGAGAAAGTAAAATCTTCTCTGGACCTCCCGGAAAATCTGATACAACAGATAAATCACTTTTTTACACATTATAAAGCTCTTGAAAAAGGCAAATGGGTTAATATGAAGGGATGGGAAGGTGTTGCTTACGCGCAACAAATCATACAATCAGGAGCAGCTAACTTTAAAGCGCAGCAACACAGCAGATCGTAGTGCATATATAAAAGCAAAGTTGTTATTTCCTTTAGTATAAATTAGATTCAGATTGAATGCATTGTGACGTGACATTTCGAGGAGAGCCGACCCCTCCATGCCAGTCATCGTCGTCCCCTTCCCTTCAATTTCCTAAAACTAAACCTAATGGGCGCCAGTTGGTCGAATCTCGGCGGGACCAACACCGCAAACAGCTCCAGCAGCAAATAAAACTTAGAATCTAATCGGGAGGCAATACATCCCTCTCCCTTCGGATTGCACCACAACTCAAACGTAACTTCCCAAACGGAATCTCAACACCAACGCGAATCAGTCCGCAATCCACGCCAATACTCCACTTAACATTAACCAGTAAAATTCGGAGGGGAGGAAGGGTACGGAACAGCCTCTCGGCAGCTCAGCACTCGGTTTGGTAGAGAGGGTGCGGGTCCTTTGGTGAAGATGGGGAAGAGGGTCGTAAATAAAACACCAAACTCCGTATGCTTCGTACGAATTTCGCTATTGAACATGGCCTCGGCCATAAATAATAATACAAGAATTTTCAAGAGTATAACAATAAACTGATGAGTATAAACAGGGCGATGGACGTCAAGCCACAGATCCTGGTCCCGGTCGTCGGGGTCTCCTTCCGGGAAGGGTTGTTGCCCGCTCTGGATCCATCCAGGCTACAGTCCGCAAGGGGTCGAAGGACCCCTCGATGAGGAATGAGGGTCCCCAAGCCCGCAGGTACCGCTGGAAGTTTCCAGTTCCCCGAAAACCCACTAGGGGTTGATCCCCGCAACCAGCTTCATAGCCAGTCGATGCTCTCTCCGCGTCCCTTGATTTTCCCTTGGGGAAGGCACCAAGAACGCGTACGGCATCCCTGGATCCCCGTTCGGGCCCATCGGACGAGACTACCATCCCCTATCCCTCTGGGGGACAATAGGGACGAACTACATCCCTTATCCACTCTTTGGGATAAACGGGGCGCAACTGGTCGCCCTTACTCCCCTTTGGGGTGAACATACGCGGATGTCCTCCCTTATCCCGTTTGGGGTCATTGTTCGTGGATGGCATCCCCACTCCTCTTTTGGGACAGGACGATCGCATCATCCCTTATCCCTTTCCGGGACAAACGGGACGATCTCATCATCCCTTATCCCGTTTGGGGCAACCGTACGCGAATACACCCCGGTGTTAGGGTAGGGGGTGCGAGGGGCACGAGCGCCTCCCACCTAACCACCCTCCCTTCGTTGGATCATACGGGGGTGCGACGATCGGGTCCCGGAACCCAACCTCACGAAGGGGTGAAAACCGCCCCGCGACGTGGGCGCGAGCGCCTGAAAACACGCGTGAGCACGACAGTACACGAGGGTGAGAAAACAAGCATGCGAACAAGGGTGAATGGCCTACGCGTTTGGGGTCCAAAGGGGTTGGTGGCTTCGGCGTCATCTCCGTTCTTTCCCACCATGAGAGTGAGAGAGAGAGCGGTGACGAATCCACCAAAAGGACAAAAGAACACTCACCTGGACCTCTGGGGGGTCCACCGGGTTGTTCACCCTCTCCTCGGCCTCTGGGGCTCCCTGTGGGGGTAGGTTCTCCTCTCCAATTCCCCTTGTGGCTTGTTGTACACTTAACATGTCCATTTTGCTCCTTTTCTCCCACGTTTCACTTCTGTTTTCGTGATATTATAATTTCTCGCGGAACGATGTAGATACGCGTCGTCGTGTGGGATGCAACTGGTGTTAAGCATGGCGTTCGCCACTCACCATGCGGTCCCTGCGCGCGCAGTCCTTCATGGCACGCGCCGTTCGTTTTGACGCGCGTAGTCCCTTCAGGACGCGCGCGATTTCAAATTTTCCCTTCGGCGATAAATAATCATCTCTTTCTCCTTTTTCCTAATAATTAACCTATTTATTTTATCTACCCACTTATTTCTTATTTAATTATTTTCCTTTTTTATTTCTTTTAATTTTCCCTTTAAATTTTATTTTTCCCTTGTATGTATGTGTTATGAATCGGACGACCTTTGGGCATAATGGGCTTGCGCCATTTTATGCCCGCCCTTTCTAGGCGACCGTCCTGTCCCAGGGTTCCATCAGGTTGGTCAGCCTTGCGAATTGCAATAGGCCCCCTACCGAGTCCCCTGAGACTTTGAGCTCTGAGATGCCGTAGGTGTCAAAGACTTGCCATCTGGCCCAGTCCAGTCCACCGCATCTCATGATCAAGTGGTTGGCGTCTCCTCTCTCCATCCCACATAACTCACAGGTGGGATCTTCCTCGAACCCGACCCTGTGAAGATAGGCCCTTGTCGGCCAGTGTCCCGTGATGAGACCTATCAGACAGCGCAGTTCCCTCTTCTTCAGCTGGGCAACCCTGTCTGACAGTGCCTCATCCGGTCCTTCCAAGTGGAGTCTGGTATGAGCCAGTCCCGTGTCGCTGTGCCAGAGTCTGCTGAAGTCCTTTCGTGTCTTCCTCTTGAGCCACTTCCGGACCAGCTCCTTCTCGGCACCTATTTCTACACGCGCCTCCCCATGGCTCTGTGTCCATGCCATGGAAGCTAGTGCATCTGCTTCCAAGTTCCCCCTGATTCCTGCATGTCCCGGAACCCAGAGTAACTTGGTCCAGTTGTCTGCTCCTATGATGTTCAGCAGATCAACGCAGTCCTTAGTTAACCGTGAGGTCGTTTCAACCCTTTCTAGTTCCCTAAGGGCCTGCTTGCTGTCCGTGCAAATGTAGATGTGTTTCCCGCTCATTCGCCGGTCCACGATCTCCTTTGCACATACTATTAGCGCAGCCAGCTCTGCTTGCAGGGCTGTGCTATGGGGCGGTAGTCTTTCTGAGGTATTGGTCACTGGTCCTTCAGACCATACCCCAATACCCGCTCCCGCCTTCCCTCTCGACCCATCCGTGTACCAGGTTGGGCCTTTTGGTGTGAGGAACGGCTTCTCCTTCCTCAGCCATTCCTCCTTAGTTGGTCTATGGACTGTGAAGGTTCTTTCAAAAGTCCTCGTCCTAACGCCCGCGTCACTGCCTATTACGAGGGTCCTCCTCATCTCTCCCTCGTTTAGCAGCGACGCATGGCCGTAGGTCGAGGTCCTCCACAGCCCTGACGTCCTGAGTCTCACCGCCGCTCCCCTCGCTGCTTCTAGGGCTAGCAGGTGCGGCGGTTCTAGGTCCAGGATAGCCATCAGGGCGAGGGTGGGTGTGGTCCTCACAGCCCCACTCATTCCCAGCCCTGCCCATCTGGCCAGCCTGTTCACTCTTCGTATGGTGGAAGTCCTCGTTAGGGCCCTCCACCATACGACCGATGCATAGGTGAACTGGGGTATCAGCACCGCTGTGTAGATCCATTTGATCACTTTCGGGCTGAGACCCCAGGTTCCTCCTATCATCCTCCTGCAGGCCCAGAAGGTGTTCGTCACCTTTCCTATCTGCTTCTCAATGTGTGGTCTCCAGCTCAGCCTCCGATCGAGTCTTACCCCTAGGTAGTCCACCTCGTCCGAGAAGCTGAGCTCCGTGCCGAAGATCCTGGGCGGTCTCACCACCAGGTTCCTCTTTCCGGTAAAGAGTACCATCTCCGTCTTGCTGGGGTTCACCCTGAGTCCCTGCCTGGTGCACCATGCTTGCACATGGTCCAATGCCTTTTGCATTCTCCAGTGTAGTTCTCCAGCGTGTTCCCCATTTGTCAGTATGGCTACGTCATCAGCGTAGCCAACCACTTTCACCCCGAGTCCTTCGAGTTCCCGCAGGAGCTCATCTACAACGATAGACCACAGGGTAGGTGAGATTACACCCCCCTGTGGGCATCCTCTGCCCACTCCTGCTCTAACTCGTTCTTCTCCGTAGGTGACGTTGATGTTCCGGGTCTTGAGCATCTCCAGTATCCACTCAGTTATGGTTTCCCCAAACTGAAAGTTCCTGGCTGCTCTCCCGATGACTTCAAATGAGGTGTTGTCGAACGCTCCTTCGATATCGATGAACACCCCGAGTGAGGCTCCCTTTCTGAAAAGGGCGCTCTCAATTTCATCTACCAATACGTGGAGTGCCGTCTCTGTTGAACGACCCTCCTGGTAGGCGTGTTGCGCGTTGCTGAGTTTCTTCCTCTTCAGCGCATTGTCCTTCAGGTATCTGTCTATCAGTCTCTCCGTCGTTTTGAGGACGAAGGAGCTCAGACTGATAGGCCTGAAGGCTTTGGCGTTGTCATGGTTGCTCTTTCCTGGCTTGGGCAGGAAGGCAACCCTGACCTCTCTCCAGATGGAGGGTATCCGTCCCAGGGCCACGCTGGCCCTCATGGTCCGGATGAGCCCCGATTTCAGGGCTCTCCCTCCTTTCTTTAGCATTGCTGGGTAAATCTCGTCTGGTCCCGGGCTTTTGTAGTTGTCAAAAGAACTTAGGGCCCATTCGAGCTTCTCCATCGTTACGATACTCTTGGCCGTCTCCCAGTCCGGTCTACGGCTTTGTGCATCGCTCCTACCGGCATATTCCATTCCCTCCTCTCTCTCTTCCGAGTCTGGGAAGTGTACCTGGATCAGGTGTCGGAGTATGTCTTTGTGTTGGGTGATACTTCCCCCTTCCGGGGTTATTATGCTGCCCAGGGAAGCTCTCGGTCCTCCCGTGAAGATTCTCTTTAGTCTAGAGACCAGAGAAATATTCTCTAGCTCTGAGCAGAAGTCCCTCCAGTGGGAGTCCTTTGCCTCGACTATCTGGTGCTTGTACAGTGCGTTTGTGGCCCTGTGCTTATTCCAGTCTGCCTCCTTTTTGGAGCTATAGGCCCGTCTCCATTGCCTTCTAGCAAGGGATCTGAGCCTCGTGAGTTCCTTGTTCCACCATTTCACCCTCTTGTTGGATCTGATGGTGCTCTCTCTGCAGTGTTCCTGGAAGGTCCGTACCAAGTTTTCCTGTATGAATAGGGCAACTCTGTCCAGTCCCTTCTGTCCACTGACTCCTTTGCGCTTGCCTCCTAGAGTCCTCTCTAGGGTGGCTTCGAATTCCTCCCAGTTTGTGTTCCTGGGATTCCTTCTAGGTGGCGCTTCGACGTGAATGGTGGCCCCTGTGATTTCGAATCTCATCCTCCGGTGGTCCGATAGTGAGTCCTCATCACATACCTCCCATCCTTCACAGTTGGTCAGGAACGATCTCGTGCACAGTGTGACATCGATCACTTCCTGGCATCTGGTCGTCACGAAGGTCGGCATGGTGCCTCTATTGAGTACCTCCCAGCCTTCTTCGAGGATAAACTCTAGAAGGGCTTCGCCTCTTCCTGTACATCTTTTACTCCCCCAGACCGTGTGCTGTGCATTAGCATCACAGCCCACTATCAGGGGGATGTTTATGGCCTTGCAGTGTCTGGCCAGCCTCCTCAGCTCGTGTGATGGCGGGTCCTCTTCCGCATCGTGCGGTAGGTAGGCCGAGCAGATGACTACGTCTCGTCTCGTCCCTCCCACCGCTATCTTTACGGCTACCCCCACCAAGTCCCTCGAGCAGAAGTCCCTGACCAGCCTTGGTAGGCATTTGTTGCTGGCGATGATGCAGGCTCTCGCCCCCTCATCGCCCCTGGCATAGAATGTCTCCATTCCCGCCATGTTAAGGCCTCCTACAGTCTTTCCTGTCAGCCAGGGTTCCTGTATGAGGCATATGTCTGTTTGCTCCACTGCCATGCTGCGGTGTAGTTGTGCTACCGCAGCCTTGCAGTGTTGCAAGTTAATTTGTGAGCATCGGGTGTTCCTGATACCCATGGGAGTATCAGTTCCAGTCCCTGCTCTGCCCGTCCCTGCCTGCCGGACTCCCTTAGGATCCCCGGTTCCATCCCCTATTGGGGGATGTTCCCGGGTGTTCCCTCCTTGGGGTCCGCCGGCGTTCGGAGGGCAGGGAATACCCCCTCGAGGGTGCGCTGTGCGCCCCTTGTTCTTTCTACCCTGCCCCCCCCTGCCCGCCCCCTCCCTGGCGGCCTCCCTCTCCTGCCGGTCCCCCGCACCATGTTGCGGGGTTCCCGGCCTCTCCCGCTCGGGGTGAGGAAGATTGCCTCCCTGACCGCGGTCCGTGGTGACGCCGTTGCCGGCTGCTCCACCCCCGCCCGGTCAGCGGCGCAATCTTCCCCTCCCCCCCCTGAGGGTGTCCTGCCACCTCCCTCGGCAGTCCCCCCCTCAGCTGCATTGAGGGCCTTCTTGGCGTCCTCAAAGAATTTCGCCTTCCCCAGGCCGTAGTGGGGGGTCATGCCCAGCCCCCTCAAGGCCGCCAGTCCAGCCTGGTCCACACCAACCACTAGGTTGGTGCATCCCCGGCCGGCTGACGCACTCCAGACCCTCCAGTTCCTCGTACAGAGTCCTGGATTCTGCCTGGAGAGCCTCATGAGGGCCTCGGCATTCCCCACTGTGGGTCCCGGCATTGTCGCCGTTAGGCGGCAGAGCTTAGGGAGGAGGTTCTCCTTGCGTTTTACCGCAAGTTTCGCCCCCTCCCACAGCTTTAATGCCGGGACCGTCTTCCTCAGCCACGAGACCGCGCCCGCGTCCGAGCACGTGACCCAAAGGATCCCGCCCTCCAGACGCGAGCCCTCGAATCTCGGGGCTGGCTCTGCGGCACTGCCGCGGCTGAAGATCGCCTCGGTCAGTGCCGCTTCTAGGGTCTTCCCCTGCTCCCCCCCCAGTGTGTCCGTCGGGTACGCTTCCGGTACGATAGCGTACCTTCCGCCCCCCGCTGCAGCCACACTGAAGGAGGGAGTCAGCTGGTCCCCTCTCCTTTTTTTGGTTTGTGGGGGGCCAGCAGAGGGAGGAGTGTTGCCCGCTGATCGCGGCCTCTTTCCTCCCTCCACGGCGCTCCCCTCCACCGTCCCCCGAATTGGCTCCCCGGTTCCCTGAGGGGTCTGGCCAGTCCCCAGATTCCTGGCCCTGGCCTTCCTCTTCCTCATGGCCCCGGTTCGCTTCTTCTTCTCTCCTCCCGGAGCAGGAGCCTCTGACCCGGACGGCTCCATGGTCCCGGTTTGTACCCGGTCCCTTGTCGCCGCCTCTTGTCCAGGGGCTGCCCCTGCTCCCTCTCCTTCTGGAGTGGTTTTGGCCAAAGCCTCCACCATCTCCTTTGTGGAGAAGGTCTCGTCCCTGGTGCCGGTTCCACTTGTCGTGGCCCCAGCGCCCAGGTCGTCCCCTCTCCCGGCCTGAAAGGCCTCCCGGGTCCTTCCAGTGGAGTCCCCTAAGGAGGCGTCAAAAAGATTAGTATCATTGTTTATATTGTAGTGTTCCATAAAGGTCCCACGAGTGTCCGGGAAATAAAGGTCCGCCCCCACAGAGCCCGGTATGTGGGGGTAAGGTCTAAAATACAGTGGGGTGCGACCCGGTGCCCCAGGGACATCGTTCACGACACATGGCTCCAAGGGTTATCCCCCTGTCGCCACCCCTGTGCCATTCAGCCCTCGGCACGATGGTTTACACCTTTGGCTTGGGGGAGCTGGTCCGCGGTGGCGGTGTTCGTTCGACTGCCGGACTTTTACCTCCGTCGTCTCCCTTATCACCGTCACTTCACCAGCCTTTCCGGAGGTTCCATATTGGTTCCCTGCTGAGCTAGTCAGCTGGTTCCCATGGCCCCTCCTACTCGCGCTGGCTACTTCCCCTATCCGCCACCGGGGGACGCGCCTCGGTCGATTGCTCAACCGCCCGTACAGTTCCCCCTTTCGGGGTTCCTGTCTGGGTCCGAAGTATTTTTCCCTTATTTAATAGTTTATTTTATTAATATTTTATTTACTATTCGATTTAATTTTTCCTTTTTTTTTTATAATTTATTCAATTTTGGGCCTAATTACGCCCTGACGGATTCCGTCACACCCCCTCCCCTTGACGAGGCCTGGGGCGAGTTTCGTCTCCGCCACGGGTTAGACTCGGTGTCCTTATTTTTACCTGTTCCGGGTTTGGGGTGGCATCTCCTGGGATCGGGGTTTCCCTTCGTTTATCCAGCCCTCTGGGGCCTAAGCTCCAGTCCGCCGACCATATTGACTCTCTTAATTAAAACCGGCCCTCTGGGGGGTGGTGTGCCCCAGTCCGCCAAACGTACCTTTCCCCGCGCTTAACTCGCCTCCTCGTTAATCCTTTTAAAACCGGCCATCTGGGGGTCAGTGCCTCAGTCCGCCATCCTCCTAGCCCTCTGAGGGCCTGTGCCCCAGTCCGCCAACCCCAAATAACCTAACTTCTTACCCCGATCCCTTTTTTCCGGAGCGGGAGTGTTTCATCTCCACTTGGGCCACTCTCCACCTAGGAACCGGCTAGGCTAGCCGAGAGCACTGGATGGCTCCTTTTTGGGCCCTCCCGACTCCCTCAGTACTCTCCCCAGCCTACCCCTTACTCTAGCAGAGCCTCCCCCTGGGCTCCGATCTTTAGATATGCTTCTGCTGCTACCCCCGACCTGAAAATAACTTGGGCGAAGGGTGGCTACGGAAACACAGAGATTTTTGACACTTCTGCACCTGGCAGCCTTTAATTATCGAAATTTTTCTTATTTCCTAATACAGTCTCTTTTCTTTGAGCGGGTTGTTAGGGGGTGGCTTGCCGCCCTAGCCCCGATACCATATATATATCAAATAAAACAAAAATTCAAAAAAAAATATTTAACAGAGTACTAAATGGTACTCAATACCGTTTCTCCCGTGGGGTGACTTTCCCCAGGGGACTCAAAACAACTCTCACCGCCATATGGGCTCAACCAGCTACGGGGATGGGGTGCATTTCCCCTCCCAGCCGAAGAAAAATTTAAATAATAACAAAAATATAATGTATATAAAAAAAATAAACGAAAAAAATAAATGATACGAGGGTCTAGCGGGGTGGATTGCCTCCGCTAGCCATTTGTCAACTGAATAATACTAATATTAAATGATACGACGGCTAGCGGGGTGATTTGCCTCCGCTAGCCCAATACTTTGCCATTCCTCTTTACGGCGCAGCGCTGGGGTTGGGTCCGCAACCCTAGCGCCGATGGTGGGGGCGTTTGTCCCCGGGGCGGTGAGGGTTCCTCGCCGCCCTTCTGGGTCCCGCCGCGTCCTGCCTTCTCCACGCCTCGTTGGAGGCCTCACGGACCCTCCTGGACTCGTATAGGTCCAGTCGAGCGCGAGCGACCTCCTCCGGAGTGGGGATCGCCGGACGATCCGATTGCGACCCTCGGTCTGCCCCCGACTGAACCCGCTCCTCCGGGCGCCGCTGGTAAGCCAGCGGGAGCTCATACGGAGCGGCCCTCGCCGAGGAGGGGGCGGAGTCCCGTCGAGGGGCTGACGGGGTCGAGCGACGAGCTGGTCCCTCTGAGGTGACCGTCGCCGGGGTTGGTACCCGCTCCCGGGCAGCGCCAGCTCCCTCCCGACACTGATGCCCCTGTCCAGGAGTGGTGGCGCCGATATGCCCACAAGCTGGGCAGAATGGCCTCTTTATCTGCCCGGCCTTCCCGCATTCCCGGAAGGTGTGCCCCTTTGACCGGCAGGCGAAACAGAAGGGGAGTCGGACGCGGATCCGCTTCCTTCTCACCCTTCCGCCGGCCCCCGCTCCGTCCTGGTCGGCCCCCCTGCCCGTCATCGGTCTTGGGGTCAGTGGGGCGGTCTGAGCCCCGGTGGTGGTCACGGTGGTTGTCGTTGGGGTCACCGTCTTTGTCGTATCGGGACCAGTCGGTCCCGACTTTTCCGTCCGTCTTTCCGTCAAGTGGGGAAGGTGTCGGGGTGTTCGGGAGTGCGGGGTTCTAGGAATGGGGCTAGTCCTCGTACTCGTCTGGGTCGTCGTTGGGGTATCCGGTGTCGTCGTAGTTACCGTCTCCTCGGGTGCCCCATCCGCCTCGACCGAGCGATCCACCGCGGTGGTGTCGAGCTCGAGGATCGCTCCGTCCGACAAGCTCAGGCTTGGGGACGGAGTGTTCCTCTGAGCCTTCTCCCACCAGGCCGCAGTGTTACTCACCCGCTCCAGGCGGACCTGCGCTTCCCTGAGGATGGGAGTCGTCTGGGTCGCCCGTGTCGTTGTGGTGGGTCGAGCCTGGACCTTCCGGGATATCATCCTCGGGCGTCGTTCCCTCCGTGTCGGTGCAGGAGGGAGGGGGTCGGTGTTGGTGCCAACCTCCCTCATCTCCGCCCGTGCACGGACGGTACTCCCCGAGGACGAGGATGATCGCGAGCTGGTGGAGCTCGTGGACGTCGAACCAGCGTCGTCCCTCGACGACGCGCAGGCCTCGGTACTCGAGTCCGGGCCCGATGGTATGGCCGGTACCAGGTACCAACCCGAGGGGTTGGACGGCAACGGTTGGCTTGCGGCTCGGTGAATCGCGGCAAGCAGTCCGGGGCTTTTGGCCTCAAGGCCCCACAATCCTGGAAGGTATTCCCCCAGCGAGTCCCAGAATCCTGCGATCACTGTGGGACCCTCCCCTGACTGCAGGACCTGCTCCAAGAGCCCCCTCTGCGCCGGCACGTCGACCACCACCGTTGGGACCTCCCCATCCAACCCGAAGCTGTCCCCCTCCGCTGGGTCGTCCTCCATGACCACCTCCGGAAAGAGCGCCGGGGATGGGTCCACCTCCATGTGCTCGTCCGTGGCCCCCGTCTCCGATACTCCGGTCTGGGCTCCCGTGCTACTCTCCAGGTGGAGCACCTCCTCCAGCTCTCGGAGGGCCTGCTCCGCCGTCTTGCCGTTGACTCCAACCTGGAACATTTTGATAAGGCGGGTAGTCGTGAGCGATGGGCAGCGGTAGGGTTGATGTCGTGCTCACATCCCGATTCTTTCAGACTCGTTACCGATTCCGATTCTATATCTCCCCACCCTGCGGTTCGGTTTCGGGGATTTCAATTCGGGGTTCATAGGGTTTCAGGTCTTGGATGGACGCTTCCCCGACATTTTTCCCCGCGAAGTTTTTCAGAACGTACCGCGTAGGCGACAACTTCCTCGAAATTATAAACGGGCCGTCGAAGGGTGGTACAAGTGCGGCCGAAATTCGCTTTGCTGCACTCGATAATGGGTGGCTACGTCTCCATACTAGATCGTTTACCTCGAACTCCCTAGTTTTGTGGCGCAAGTTGTACTGGTACGCGTGCTGGTTGGACGCTTCCGTAAGGGCGTGCGTCAACGCCTGCCGCAGCGTATCCAGTCGTTGCATTCGGGCGGCCCACTCTGCGGGGTCCCGCGGAACGATTTCCACCGCTCCTTCTATCTTTCTGCGAAGGGAAATGGCGGCGAGGGGCTCGCGCCCGTAGTTGGCGAACGCGGGAGTAACCTGTATCGCGCTGTGGTATGCTGTATTGTACGCGAATTGAAACTCCGCAAGATGCAGATCCCAGGACTGGTGATCGCTCTCGATGAACGCTCGAATCATCATCTTCAAGACCCGATTCACCCTTTCCACCGGATTCCCCTGGGGGTGGTAGGGTGGCGTCGTCTGATGTTCGATACCGGCCGTTTCCAGGAGGGCGCGAATGTCTTTATTGACGAACTCCCTTCCGTTATCTGAAAAGAAGATTCGTGGCGCGCCCCACCGATTGATGATAACATTTTCGAAGTGCTTGGCAATGATTTTTCCCGAGACTCGACGGAGGGGGATGATCTCCACCCACTTCGTGTACAAGTCTTGTATTACCAACACGTACGAGTGGCCGGCTTTACTGGGAGTAATGGACCCGACGATATCGGCGGCGACCGTGACCCACGGTCCATCAAGGGTCCGTCTTCCCATCAACCCTGCAGGCGGTTGCTGCTCCACCTTACATCGCTGGCAGGTCGCACACTGCCGGACGAAGCTGACTACATCCCTAAACATATTCGGCCAATAGTAGAGGGTGTAGACGCGGCGATGGGTTTTATCCACGCCAAGGTGTCCCGCCTGGGGAAGATCATGGCACTGAGCCATCGCATGAGCTCTTTGCTCACGAGGGAGGACGAGTTTCCAGGCATCCAGATCTTGCATCTCCAGGGAGACGAAGTCGGCTGGCCGGTGGTGGTAGCGTTTCCCCTCTACAACACGCCAATCCGGGAAAAGATCTGGTGCCCGAATGACATTGCGGTACCTCTTATGGTACCACGCATCTTCCGTGGGCTGCAGTCGAGCAATGGTTTCGAACTCCGCGCCTTCCCCTAAGGGTGCTCGCGAGAGTGCGTCCGGGACGTGGTGCAACGCTCCCTTACGATGTATTATCTGGAAATCATACTCGAGTAAACTGAGGCCCCACCGCGCGAGTCGCCCCGTGGGACTCCGCAGATTGTGCAGCCATCGAAGACTACTGTGATCCGTTATCACCGTAAACGAGTAGCCCTCGAGATAACACCGTAATTTACCAATTGACCAAATCACAGCGAGACATTCTGACTCCGTTACCGTATACTTCCGCTCCGCTGACGTTAAGGCACGACTAGCGTATGCGATTACACGCTCTTCTCCATCGATGACCTGAGTTAGCACTGCCCCCAACCCTATCATACTCGCATCCGTTTGGAGCGTGAATGGCAGGTCGAAATTGGGGCAGGCTAACGTCGGGGATGTCGTCAGGTACCTCTTCAACAGAGTGAACGCGAACTGCTCGTTTTCGGTCCATTGCCACGGAGTGTTCTTCCGTATAAGGTTGTGTAACGGATCGGCAATGGTGGCGAACTGCGGTATAAAGCAACGATACCAGGATGCCATCCCTAGGAATCGTCGAAGTTCTTTGATGTTACGCGGAACGGGGTAATTGACCACCGGTTCGATTTTGTCGGGGTCGACCTGGAGTCCGGCGCTGTTGACCAGGAATCCTAGGTATTTTACCTGCGCACGACAAAATTCGCTTTTGTTGCGATTGATCACAAGCCCGGCCTTCTTAATCCGTTGAAGGACGGTCTCGAGGAGCTCTAAGTGGCGCTCGAACGTTCGCGACACGATAATAATGTCATCCAGATAGACGAAGACTTGAGGGTACAAGTCCTGTCCAATTAGACGATCCAGTAGTCGTTGGAATCTGGCCGGCGCGTTGGTTAGACCGTACGGCATGCGCTGGAAATGGTATAGTCCTCGCCCAGGGACTACAAACGCGGTGATTTCCTGAGATGCTTTCTCAAAAGGGATCTGGAAATACGCCTGGCTCAAATCCAGGGTCGTAATATAATGCGCTTGTCGCAATTCGTCGAGAATCCCGGTCATATTGGGAATTGGGTACGCGTCCTTCTTGGTGACGGCGTTTACTTTCCGGAAATCAATACAGAACCGGTATTTCCCATTCGGCTTCTTCACCATCACAATCGGACTCGATCACTCCCTATGTGAAGATTCTTTGCCCTCCGGCTCCGGCGAAAGATCGTGTCGCTCCGGAGTCGACTAGCGCTTTCACGCCCGACCCTCCGATCGTCAGATCCACGTAGAAGGCCTTAGGGGCCTCCGTCTGCGAGAGCTTGACGTGGACATCGCTCTCCGGCATGGGCTCCGGGGCGACGAGGTGATCTGAGCTCAGAGTATCGCGAGGCATAATCACGGGTGGCTCGCCCGGGGGAGCTTCCCGAAGGTTAGACAAAGGGGTGGAGACCGCTGGGTCGTTAGGAGCAAGAGCCTCGGCTTGGTAACTAATCGGGTTCTCGAGCGTCGTCGTCGAAGGGGATTCGACGGTCACTCTTCCAGGGTCACTGAAGGACTCGGGGGCGATGGGTTCCTCGGCCAGCGGTTTCCGTCCTTCGAGGGCACACCGTCCACAGTGCGATATTTCCGGTGGATTTACCCTTGGTGGAGGCACGTGCACCGGAGTTACGTGCTCCCTTGCCCGTTTCCCGGATGATAATACGGGCATTCCTGGGTGGTGACTCCTGAGTATCGACAACGGAAACAGAAAAGACGGCGCTCCGCCGGGCAATCTCGGTGGAAGTGGCCTTGTTGCCCACAATTCCAGCAGACTATAGGCCTCGGCGTGCGAACAACCCCTGGTGGTGCCGTAGGTGGTGGGACAACCATCGGTGTCGAATTTTGGGTGCTCGTTGGACCTTGTCCCACCCTCTGGGGTACCGCGGGATTCTGAGGGTTCGGTGCCAACGCCGGATCTTGACCCACTGGTTGTTGGGGTGGTCGTGCGGCTCGCGAATACGCCCTGAGTCCGGAATTCGGGCGAAAGGGCCGTCCGGCAGGAGTCGCGGACGATGCCATTGGTGTCCCCATCGCTGCGGGATTGGCTCGTGGCACAAACGCCCCGTTAGCGACGATGGCTTCATACTCAAGCCCCTCCTCGGTGGGCTCGACGTACTCAAACCCCTCATAGACCCCTTCGGGGAGCTCCTCGACCAGGGTTTCTGGCTGGCCATACTCCTCCCACAAAGGGTCCACTGTCGGTAGAGCACCCTGGGTGGGTACGATGGCCTCGGCCCGTTTCGTTGGAACGGTGGCGGAGGGCGTAGACCTGTATTCGCTGGGGGTCGGTAGGCGAGCCCCGGACAAACGGAGTTCTCCGGCCGCGGGGGTGGTCTCCGATCCGCCTCCCGCGTGTACACGTGCTCCAGTCTAAGTACCGCGGCTTCTAGCGCGTCCATAGTTAAGGCGGCACTTAAGGGTACCCCGGTTTGATATTGCATAAGCATCTTTCGATGTGTCTGGAGAACCTGCTTCCGGTCCTCCCATGGAGGTGATAGCCGAGCGAAATACCCCCGCATGTTCGAGAAGTATTCCCTCACCGGTTCCTGGTCCCCCTGCGTGCGGAGGGCGATCTCTTCCCTAAGCGCTATCTGATAGTCGGGGTTCGCAAAGTGCAACCTCAACGCGTTTTTCACGTCCTCCCAGGACCGGAACGATTGTTGATGGCCTCGATACCACGTAAGGGCGGCTCCGCTCAGGCTAAACGTGAGGCCTCGCAGCAGGTCGCCCTCGCGGATCCCGATAAACGCCCGCCCCTCTTCGATTCGGGCGATGAAGCCTTCGACATCTTCTCCGACCGCCCCGGAGTATTGGGCGTCCCAACGCTTCATAGCATTCAATAACTGCACCCCTGAGAGGGGTCGCCCACGTTCCCGGGAATCATACTCATCCTCCGATGGATGACTATCGAAAACGCCCCCTCCGTGGTGATATGAGGGGCGAGGGTAATACACGTCTCTATCGTTCCAATACCACTCATCATGGCCTCCCTCGCGGGAGGACCGTCGACGATTACGTTCCTCACGGAGGTGGTATTGGGGCAGAGGACCATGGGTCCTTGCCACGGCCTCACCTTCATCCCTTCGATGGGGACGAAAAGGTTCTGGGACCCGAGCATCCCACATGGGTGGACGATAAACTTCCCGTGCGTACCAGTCATCCCTCCGGGGACGATATTCCTCCCATACGTACCCGTCCTCCCTCCGGGGACGATGTTCCTCCCGTACGTACACGTCCTCCCTCAGGGGACGAGGTTCCTCCCGTACGTACACGTCCTCCCTCAGGGGACGATGTTCCTCCCGTACGTACACGTCCTCCCTCAGGGGACGATACTCCTTTCGTGTGTGCGCGTCCTCCCGGAGGGGACGATACCCGGGCTGGGTCAGCACATCTCCTGGGCGAGCGAGGCTTTCAACCCGCTCGAGCTCCGGGTGACGACCAGGATAGCCGTACTCACGGGAGTGAGTACGGTCCCGACTTTCCACCGTTACGGGATTGCGCGACGGCAGTTCCGGAGGACTGCGTCGATATGCACCAGTGGCGCGAGGAAGTTCCTCCTCGTTGGCTCTTCCCCGCTCTTCCTGGCGAGTCCGGCAATCCGCCCAGATCGCTTGGTGACGAGGCGGTTGGTCTGGGGGTAGATTTTGGGGTGGATGCCGAGTTTGCGTATTGAACGCGGGCAAGTCCCTCAGGCCAGGTGGCGGCCCGACCGTTTTCTTCTCCTTAGTCCGGAGGTTCACCCCTGGCGCAAGCCAGCCCGTCTCCGATTCCCTACCCCGGTCAGAGTTTTGGGATCGCGGCCGACTCGACTCCGACGTGTAACCGTCCGGCGGGTGGGTGCTTCGGTCTCCCGTTTGTGGGGTAGCTTTCACTACCCTAATACGAGGAGGACTGTCCTTCCGGGGTCGACCCCGCTTCCGTTTCGGAAGGGGAAGGTCGATCAGTTCGGAGTCCGTTACCGCCGGTGCATCCCCTAAGGGACGATCCTCGAGCCGGGGTCCATAGGCCCCGTCTCGATCGTGGACATCCACGGGCTCCTCCCCTCGCGGCGCTGGGGGTGCCTCGTCGTGGGCATCCCCTTTCGTGGGTTGAGCCATGAACGAAATGGTAACTCTCTTTAGAATCGTTACACCGCGTGAAAATTGAGTGCACTTCCCGATTGGGATCGCCTTACTTAAATCACTGAGTAACTAGGATTAACACTTTAGCCCGAGAGTTTGCACTTGTGTGTTCACGGTGCGAGCTGTCGGTTGAGTGAGCGTCCGCTCCCCGGCTCGTAAGGTCCCTCAGCGAGGATCGTCCGGGAGGGGCTAACCCCTACTATCCCAACCCTCACGCGCGGTTTCGACGAGGCTAGAAGAAGAGAGATGGGAACAAAGAAGGAGGTCACGTGGCTCGATTCGATCGCCTGACTCTCCCCCCCTCTCCGACTTCCTCCGAAACACGCCATTAGGCGCGATCCACCCCCCAGGGGTGGAATACGTTGCCGGCCAAGGCAAGCCGAATGCATGCACGAAACACGATTTATCGGCTCGATGGCGGGGTGCATCCCAGTTCGAGACGATGTTAGTCATCCCCGCTCAGATTCGGCACGTCAAAGCTATTAAATCGGCACCTCAGCGAGAAAACCGTAAACGGCCAATCCCGGAAGTGGTGCAGATTTTTCACGTACCAGGTACGGGCGGTGCCATCCAGTAAATACCGGACGAGGTGGATGAACTCCCTGTCGTCCACGGGTTGCACCACGACCCGCCCTGCCTCGAGGGTGTGCAGGAAAGCACGAACGTCCTCCTCCGGGTTTCCTGCAAACCGCAACTTACGGACACGATAGAACCCCATGAGGGCAGCCAAGTTATCGTGCTCCAATAAGTTGCACAGCCCTTCCTGTTCGGACGGATAATACCGTCTTACGGGCCGAAGGATCACCCTAGGTTGTGGCTCGCCTTCTTGAATCCCATCCTCGAAGGGCGGAAGGGAGTAGGCCTCACCTAGCGTGACATCCGACTCACCCTCCCATGGGTACCTGATGGAACCGGGGGGTGAGGCGGACGATTCACAAACTCGCGGACGGGGGTCGGAGGGTCCCGGGGTGGGACTCTCGACCTCCGGCGTGGTTCGATCGTGTACACCCGCCAAACGGCGCAAGCGCACGTAGGGCTGGCGAAGGGAATTTCGCAGAGCCCTCAACAAGGGTGGGCTCAGCGATCCGCTCCCACTGCGGGAGGGAGCGACGGTCCCTTCTTGAGTACTCATTCTCGGGGGTTTTTCAAAACTCGCTTGAAAATTGACTTGACTGTGTTTGGTTCGGTGGTTAAGTCCGGTGTGGCCGGGTGCTCGGCTCCCAACCCGCGTCGTGGTGCTGGTCCCCACCACTGGCAACCCAACCTTGTCGCAGTACGCCGGCCTGACACGGTCGAAGCCTCATCACCTGATTTCGGAAACCCATTGTTCGCTGGTTTCCGAAATGTAAAATTCGCACAAAAATAAGTCGAAATAATCGCGAAAAACAACCGAGAGATAAAATTCGGGGCCTTCATCGAATAATAATTCGACGAAAAACAAATCCAGAGATAGATTTCGGGCATCATCGAATAATAATTCGACGAAAAATAAACCCAGAGATAAAATCCGGGGCCTTCATCGAATAATAATTCGACGAAAAAAACAAATCCAGAGATAGAATTCGGAGCATCATCGAATAATAATTCGACGAAAAATAAACGCAGAGGTAATTTTATTCCTCTCATTGTCTTGCGAGTAACCCCCAACAATAGCGAAGGTAGAAGTGCGTGGTTTTCCCCCCATCGTGTTTATACCAGTTAGATTTTAAATCCAAGAAAATAAAATAATATGATTAATGAAAAATAAAATAATATGATAAATTGTCTCAAAACTCAATTCTAAATTCAATCCCAACTCAACCAAAATTTCAAAACAACCTCCACTAAAATCTAAATCATCCCCTAACCCCATCTTCACACTTTTCGAAACAGCCCCACGTTGGGCGCCATTTGTGACGTGACATTTCGGGGAGAGCCGACCCCTCCATGCCAGTCATCGTCGTCCCCTTCCCTACCCCCTCAATTTCCTAAAACTAAACCTAATGGGCGCCAGTTGGTCGAATCTCGGCGGGACCAACACCGCAAACAGCTCCAGCAGCAAATAAAACTTAGAATCTAATCGGGAGGCAATACATCCCTCTCCCTTCGGATTGCACCACAACTCAAACGTAACTTCCCAAACGGAATCTCAACACCAACGCGAATCAGTCCGCAATCCACGCCAATACTCCACTTAACATTAACCAGTAAAATTCGGAGGGGAGGAAGGGTACGGAACAGCCTCTCGGCAGCTCAGCACTCGGTTTGGTAGAGAGGGTGCGGGTCCTTTGGTGAAGATGAGGAAGAGGGTCGTAAATAAAACACCAAACTCCGTATGCTTCGTACGAATTTCGCTATTGAACATGGCCTCGGCCATAAATAATAATACAAGAATTTTCAAGAGTATAACAATAAACTGATGAATATAAACAGGGCGATGGACGTCAAGCCACAGATCCTGGTCCCGGTCGTCGGGGTCTCCTTCCGGGAAGGGTTGTTGCCCGCTCTGGATCCATCCAGGCTACAGTCCGCAAGGGGTCGAAGGACCCCTCGATGAGGAATGAGGGTCCCCAAGCCCGCAGGTACCGCTGGAAGTTTCCAGTTCCCCGAAAACCCACTAGGGGTTGATCCCCGCAACCAGCTTCATAGCCAGTCGATGCTCTCTCCGCGTCCCTTGATTTTCCCTTGGGGAAGGCACCAAGAACGCGTACGGCATCCCTGGATCCCCGTTCGGGCCCATCGGACGAGACTACCATCCCCTATCCCTCTGGGGGACAATAGGGACGAACTACATCCCTTATCCACTCTTTGGGATAAACGGGGCGCAACTGGTCGCCCTTACTCCCCTTTGGGGTGAACATACGCGGATGTCCTCCCTTATCCCGTTTGGGGTCATTGTTCGTGGATGGCATCCCCACTCCTCTTTTGGGACAGGACGATCGCATCATCCCTTATCCCTTTCCGGGACAAACGGGACGATCTCATCATCCCTTATCCCGTTTGGGGCAACCGTACGCGAATACACCCCGGTGTTAGGGTAGGGGGTGCGAGGGGCACGAGCGCCTCCCACCTAACCACCCTCCCTTCGTTGGATCATACGGGGGTGCGACGATCGGGTCCCGGAACCCAACCTCACGAAGGGGTGAAAACCGCCCCGCGACGTGGGCGCGAGCGCCTGAAAACACGCGTGAGCACGACAGTACACGAGGGTGAGAAAACAAGCATGCGAACAAGGGTGAATGGCCTACGCGTTTGGGGTCCAAAAGGGTTGGTGGCTTCGGCGTCATCTCCGTTCTTTCCCACCATGAGAGTGAGAGAGAGTGGTGACGAATCCACCAAAAGGACAAAAGAACACTCACCTGGACCTCTGGGGGGTCCACCGGGTTGTTCACCCTCTCCTCGGCCTCTGGGGCTCCCTGTGGGGGTAGGTTCTCCTCTCCAATTCCCCTTGTGGCTTGTTGTACACTTAACATGTCCATTTTGCTCCTTTTCTCCCACGTTTCACTTCTGTTTTCGTGATATTATACTTTCTCGCGGAACGATGTAGATACGCGTCGTCGTGTGGGATGCAACTGGTGTTAAGCATGGCGTTCGCCACTCACCATGCGGTCCCTGCGCGCGCAGTCCTTCACGGCGCGCGCCGTTCGTTTTGACGCGCGTAGTCCCTTCAGGACGCGCGCGATTTCAAATTTTCCCTTCGGCGATAAATAATCATCTCTTTCTCCTTTTTCCTAATAATTAACCTATTTATTTTATCTACCCACTTATTTCTTATTTAATTATTTTCCTTTTTTATTTCTTTTAATTTTCCCTTTAAATTTTATTTTTCCCTTATTTAATAGTTTATTTTATTAATATTTTATTTACTATTCGATTTAATTTTTCCTTTTTTTTTTTATAATTTATTCAATTTTGGGCCTAATTACGCCCTGACGGATTCCGTCACAGCATCATTCAAAACTGTATGGGTATATAATAATTGTATAGCTCTGTTCACTGCAACAGCACTATTAATGTTTTTGTGGAATATATAGGATAAAATTCGAGAAACCATAGAGAGATTATAATGGAACAATATACTGTAATAACGTTCTACAAATTCATTAACATAGAAAATATTCCTGAACTACAGATTCAACTATTAAAGATCTGCAAAAAGAATTCTATAAAAGGAACAATCTTAATTGTAAAAGAAGGAATTAATTCAACACTCGTTGGTAAAGAAAATAATATTGAACTATTTCTAAATAGCTTGTTCAAACAAAAATTGTTTTCTGATCTTTACGTACAGAGAAGCAAAGTCGACTTTATGCCATTTCATAAGCTCAAGGTAAAGACTAAAAACGAAATAGTGACATTTCGTGAACAAGAATTAGATATTGCACAAGCAGGAATCCATGTTGAGCCAGAAAAGTGGGATTTATTGTTGCAAAACAAAGAGGAATTTCTAGTAATTGACACTCGCAATGATTATGAGGTTGAGATCGGTACGTTTGTAAACTCGATTAACCCAAACATCAAAAATTTCACAGAGCTTAAAAATTGGCTACACTTTTTGGATATAGGACACAAAAAAAACATAGCAATGTTTTGTACTGGTGGCATTCGGTGTGAAAAATCTACCGCATATATGAAATCTCTAGGGTATAAAAATGTTTACCAACTTAAGGGTGGCATTATTAACTATCCAGCAAAAACCAGTAATAAAAGTGGTATGTGGCAAGGCGCTTGTTTCACATTTGATGACAAGAGAGCCTTAGACACAGATTTGCAACCGCAATATAATAATGCTCACATGTATAAAAAAACATGATTCATTTCTCTTTAGATGTTCTTGTGTTGCTGGCAATTTTGATGCTAAATGCGCTTTTTGTCATGGCAGAAATTGCTATAATCACCTCCAAGCAACCCAAATTAGAAGAACTGTCTAGAAAAGGAAATAGAGGCTATAGACTTCCAATTAAGTTATCCTCAACTCCAGAGGTATTTCTATCTACTGTACAGGTAGGCATAACATTTCTAAACATTTTGATAGGGCTTTATGGAGGAACCTCCATAATCAAAGGCGTAGACAATTTTGTTGCGGAATTACCAGTGATAGGAGAATATCATCAAGCCATAAGTTATGCTAGTGTGATGATAGTGGTAACATATTTTACAGTTCTGGGAGAAGTTGCACCAAAGCGTATAGCAATGCTTTATCCTGAAAAGGTAGCATCAATCGTTTCTCACAGCATGATTATCGTGACGCAAATACTATACCCTTTTGATGGCTAATTACAGTATCCATAAAAGCTGTGCTGTATATAATTAGAGTAAAAAAACCGCAAACACAAGTCTCACTTGATAAAGTACGCTTTCTAATCCAGCATACTGAAGCTTCTGGTATGTTTGCAGCTACCGAACAGGATATCTTCAAAAGTATATTGCATCTAAGTAATGCAAAAGTAGGTGCAATAATGACACCAAGAAGCAAGATGGTATGTATTAATCTTCATGATGATAGTAAAACAAATGTGTATAAGTTATCTGCATATCCGTTTAATTACTTTCCAGTGATTAACAAAGAATTGAATGATCTAATAGGGATCGTACCTGTGAAGCAATTATTAAATGTAAGAGTAGCAAATGATGCGCTTGAACACATAGCTAAAAAATCTAAAATCTTATACATACCTGAGGTTGCTAAGGTTAGCAAGTTAATTGAAATTTTCCGGCAAAAGCGTGCTAGAATAGCAGTAGTACTTGATGAATATGGTGATATAGAAGGGCTAGTCACTTTAAATGATATCTCAAAAATTCTAGTTGGAGATATTGCTATAGGTGTTCCTAGTATACAACCAAATATTATTAAGCAAAAAGATGGTGTATATCATGTTCAAGGCAACACTCTGATAGAAGAGATAATGACGCTACTTAATATTACAAAGCTTCCTGGAGAAGATGAGCATGAGTATAGAACACTCGCAAGCTTTATTTTAAAGCAAATGCTGAATTTTCCTAAGCTTGGTGATAGTTTCATTGCAGTTGGCTGGAGATTCACAGTTATAGGAATGAAAAACCGTAGAACAGCTAGAGTGTTGATAGAAAAGATAATCGCTGATTAGTCCAGAAATTTCTTTTAAAGACAGATTTGAATTTGTTGCAAAAGAAGCTGTGCTAATGTCTAGTCTATGTCAATAGATAATATAGTAGTGCTAGGTGCTGCCAGCAGTGTCTAGTATCATCTAAAAAAACAATTAGTAATAATAAGTATGCTACAGAATGTATTACATATGGCTAAAGTAGCATACGAATAAAAATTATTCTAAATACTCGTTTGCCATGCCTATTTTATAGCGCTTTAGCTATATATATCAATTCTGAGACATAACACTTTGTCTATACTTCTTTTTTGTCCGTGTTATTAATCAATCAATATATTGCTAATTTTAAAATGAAGCGGAGACAATTTAATTACCTCCTTTAATAAACTATATTTTACCCTTGCTAAAACTTCTGGGAAGATCAGCTCTGGCGTAAGGAAAATCTTCGGACTAGGCAAATTTGATAAAGAATCACTAGCGCAAGTTGAAGAACTTTTGATAGCCTCAGATATCGGAGTTGCAAGTGCAGAACATCTAGTATCTAAACTTGCAGCAGCAAAACCAAGCGGTGTTGGCCTCGAAAATGAGATAAAAACCTTATCACGTAATGAAATTAAAGAAATTTTGCTGCGCCCAAAGAAACAGCAAAGTATCTTTGACAATACTGCTGAGTATAAGCCGTATGTACTGATGACATGTGGGCTAAATGGTAATAGGAAAACTACAACTGTAGCAAAACTCGCAAAAAAACCTCAGGATCTTGGTAAAAATGTAGCAATTGCTGCTCGCGATACATTTAGAGCTGCTGCCGTTGAGCAACTAAACGAATGGGCAAATAGAATAGGATGCAGATTTATAAGTGGAAGCGAAGGTTCTGATCCTGCAAGTGTTGCGTATAAAGCATTACAAGAATCTAAAAACTTGAAACTTGATGTACTGATTATAGACACAGCAGGTAGATTGCAAAACCAAGCAAAGTTAATGTCAGAGCTCGGAAAATGCAAGCGAGTCCTACAAAAACTTGATGAGTCTACTCCACATGAGATTATTTTAACGCTCGATGCTACTACAGGGCAGAATGCTATCAACCAGGTCGAACTATTTGGCAAAGCAGTAGGAGTATCTAGCCTCATCTTAACTAAACTGGACGGAAGCTCAAAAGGTGGCATCGCCATTGCACTTGCACGAAAGTTTGGGATTCCTATATGTGCAATCGGCATAGGTGAAACTCTTGATGATCTACAGGAATTTTCTCCTGAAGAATTTGCCAGTGCAATAGTCAGTCCATCCGCCAAAAGTATGAATTCTAGCTTTTGAAATTCCTTGGCACAACTTTATATTGTGTATTTTATTGCCCAGCTTATGGCATCTGTGTCAATTTGTTGTGATTTTTTATGGCAGAAGGAGAAAAATGTCTGCAAAGTGTGCCTTTTTCATTAGATGGCACGCGCACCAAAAGTCTCGAAATAAGCATGAAATGGCGCTTGCAGCGCCAAAAATTGCGCTTAAATCCGCAAAAAAAATGTTATAATAAACGCAAAAACCTTACAGATTTAAAACACTATCTTCCAACTCTAAACACCATTTGATACTGCATCTGAGACTTTTTGCGGGTACTTCTTGGAGTTTGAGACGCGGGTGACTGAAGACTTTCTGAGGATTTCATCTCCAAAACTTTCTTTACTTGTTTTACATCTGGTTTGTAATTAAATAATTTGATCAGAAGTACAATTAATAGAGCGATCTTCAGCACAATCACGACCATTGAAACTTTTTTGATTGATTTTTTTTTCATATCACGAATACTCTGCTTATCTAACAGTTACTGTTAATTACATTTTTTAAGCTGTTATGTCTGAGACGCGATTGTTAGCGTCGAGGACAATCAGTAAACCCCAAAGCAACAGGTAAAATTATAAATAAATTAAGGACGCTACAATTTTATACTTACAACAATCTTTACTTTATTCTTATAAAACGCATAACCAAAAATACAAAATCACTTCTAATATTCGCAAACTCTCGCATTACAAATCGCAAAAGGATTACAGAAACTAATTCTTTACAAACCAGATCAACCTCGACAGAAATTTCCCTTCAGAAACACTGAATAGGATTTTATAATTTACTTTGATAATAATGGAATTTTAAATCTGAAAGCTACTTACAAGACTTCTTTTTCTTTCTCGTGAAAAAAATTATTATCCTACAGCTCTAATTCTATGTTGTGGATCCTTGATTATTCTCCGGTAATCCCAATAATGATCGGTGTCCACGATTTAACAGATTTTAATATTTTTCGTTTAACAATGTTTTATGAGTTCTTTTCCAACACTAGAAAGGTATACACGTTCTTTTTATGTGAGAATTAATTAGCTGCACTTGATTCAAGGCCACATTAAACCCAGTCACCCCTTATTTCAACTAAACACCTGTCACTATGATAAAAATATAATAACAGCTAACTTGCGGGAGAAAGATCAATTTCGCGAAATTGTTCTCGAAGTAGGTGTATTCGCTACCGTGATCAGAAACAGACTGGCTACACCTTCCAGACTTCGAGCCATTGCTAACTCTGAAATTAACAATTCCTTAAGATTACGAAATGGTTGACTCCGCAAAAAGCCTGCTGCAAGAAATGAGTTAATAAGTCAACGAAAACAAGGTGTCACAACGGTTAAGAATTCGAACGCTGACTCATCACCTCATTTCTCCTCCATCAAACTGGATGACAGATGAGATAATAACCTGCCCTAATTCCATAATCACTAAAGAACTCATTCCCCACTTAAATAATAAATTCCACAGAAAATATTTATCTGGACCTAACAGCCCCCAATTCCTGAAAGTTTACCTTAACAAGGAAATCTTTCAAGAATTCATTCACTCACATTTTTACTTCCCAAACGCTTAAAAATTAAAACACCACGCAACAGTTCCCATGATGATAAAGGAAAAAAAAACAAAACATTCACGCTGCATCAGCAGATCAGGTAACACTCTCTATCTGAGCTAAAGCAGATAAAGTGATAAACGTACTGAAATATGATCTCTTCTTTCTGTTCGCCAATGTCTTTCTTCCCATTACCCATTCAGTTCTCTCTCATTCTCTTAACCAGTCGGTTGTCCAAAAACAAAAATGTCGCGCAAACTTCGGAGCTCTGGATCAGTGGATCCTCCAATTCCTGCTCAATTCTCCTGGAATTTAGGGCTTACTAGTGAAATCACGTTACCACCAGATTTCGATCCTCTCCTATGCTCGGTGGTGTCTCCTGTGCTTGAATCCGATCGGAAAAGAGACATCTTCGAAATGTTCCGTCAATTCAATGATCGGTTTTTTAATGGACAAATTCGAGGATATACCCTCGAATGGACCCATGCTCGCAAGGACTGCTTCGGATATACCAGTTACCCCAGGAAAATCATCTACTTGGTAATTCCCTGTATCCAAGGTCAACGAAGATCAGTGCTCGTCCGAACCCTTCTCCATGAAATGATCCATGCTTATCTGGATACTAGAGGCTGCAAACGTTACGCCACAGCTGCCATAGTGAGGGTTTCCAAACAGAAGTATCCCGAGTAGATGACCTGGGGAACTTATCCATCCTGGATGAGACCGATGTAAACTACGACCTTCTATACCAGTATGATTATTTTTTCGAATGTGACAGATGTCGCAAGGAAGTTCGCCGCAATGTACAAAGAATTCCGGATGGAAATTGCCTCTATCCCTGGTGGAAGGATCATGCCCGGAAATGTGGAGGTACCTTTTTTCCAAGTGAATAGCATCAGTGCAGCGTAGACTTGAAGGGTCACTTCTTCCCATCCCTCCCCCTTTCTTTTACTCTATTCATCACTTTTCCTTTCCTTTCTTATTATTATAATTTTTTTTTTTTTTTCTTTCTTTAATTATCATTTTTTTAATAAAAATAATTGAAATCATGGAAATATTTCCTTAGATCAACATTCCCCATACCTTACTGAATATATGATCCCGTAATCCGATTCTACTAACTCCCGAATCTTCGGAGTTATTACGCCCTTTATTCCCACTTCCTACTTCAACTGTTGTTGAGAAATAAAACATAAGACGGGTTTTTCCCAAGTAACAAACTCCATTCTCCCTGGTTTTTCCCAAATAACCCCAATTAAAATAATACAGCTACGTTTTCAGTATTCAGTCTTCACCATATTAATCGTTTTATTAGTTCAAGAAGAATGGAGCCCCATGCTGGCTATACGATTATTACCTTAATTTCCGAATTAGCAGCGTATTTCCCCAACAATTCAGAACCTTCCACCCCTTCAAGACCCAAACTGACCTGCACCTTCACTCCCACTCCACTCTAGAAATTCAAACCGCTGAACCAATCAGTCCACGAGTTCCCCCAAAAATTAGAATCTTCACCAATCCCGGAAATCTATCCCTACTTGAACTTATGAGTCAATAGAACCCATCGAAAACTGTATAAATAGTCATGTTATCATTAATTTTAGTCAGTAAGCATCAAAAAGGATTTGTTTAAAAACACTAATTAATAAAGAGTATTGAGGAGAAATCAAATAGTTAACTCTCCTCAGTTTCCAAGTCTCCATGCCTCCCATAACCATTCTTCCTTTTCATCAAATCTAGTACTTTCCAAGTATTTTCCAGTACTCAAACCCTAAATAACTACACAAGGATACAATTCGGCGTGTAGTCGTTTTCAAAATATCACTTCTGATAATGTTCAGGTCTTGAGCCTTACAACCTCAAGATTCCAAACGGAAAGGTGGTAATGCGAAAACATTTTTTGGTCCTTCGAGCCGGATAGTCCGGTAAAAGATTAACTAACAGCCACTCTCCACGCCGGGGGAGTCTACTGAACAGAACACGTGGATGACAACACGCACACCAGCACGACCTACCTCTCAAGGGGAGAAAACATCCAAAACGCCCTCAACCACCCCAAGAGCAGCAAGAACAAGAAATATGGCTCTTCTAGAAAACTTGAAGGGCAAGCGTAGAGTCTTCAAGACGAGACTCACCAAGGCAAAAACTTGGCTAGAAGCAGAAGGGAAGGATGAAATCCCTGAACTGCTAACGGAGAAAATTGATACGTTAAGAGACAAATTCCAAGAGTGGGAACGTAGCAACAATCAGTTGCTAGAATTGGATGTAGACAATACAGACATCAATACGGAAGAGACGGATTCCGTAGAACACAGCTACCAACAATTAGTAGCACGGATGAAACGCATCATGAAGGAAAAAACAAGAGACGAGGCACCTTCAACAACAGTACCCCAAGGAGAAGGAAATACCTCACACCATAGACCCGGAAGATACCATATCAAGTTGCCGGAAATAACATTGCCCAAATTTGATGGCAATTTCGAGAATTGGCGCTCATTCAGGGATAAATTCATGGCACGAATTGGGAATAACCCAAACATCCAGGAAATTGATCGATACCAATACCTTCAGTCTTGCCTCACAGGAGAGGCAGCCAAGGCCATTGCATCGTTCGAGACTACAGAACAGAACTACCAGCGAGCATGGGATCTGTTGGAAGCAAAATTTGATAATCCGAGGCAAGCGATACGCCGACACTACTGCTCAATATTACAAAACGGAACTCCGATAAATCATTAGTGGAACTCGTCAACTCAGTTTTGCAACAGTTTCGTTGCCTCAGCTCATTCGGAGATATCAAAGCTCAATTCAACGGATTGATATCAAGCATCATATTAAATCAACTAGAAGATGATCTAGTGTTTCAATGGGAAACAACCCTCAAGGATAACGAGATGCCAGACTACCAGAACCTGTTAACCTTTTTGGAGAAGCGAGGTATTTGCGCAAAAAGCAGTGAAGGTGAGCGGTACAAAAAGAAAGACACCCAACAGAACAAAAATTACGGCCTGAGATCAGGAGCACCGAAAACCCCAGGGAACAATCAACAAGGTCCAGCAAGGAATCAGACGTTTGTGGCAACGACGAGTGACAGCAACAGTTCCTAAAGAAATGCTCAGTGTGTGAAGAGGAGCATCCACTGTTCCAGTGTAAAATCTTCAAGGAAAAACCAGTAGAAGACCGCATCAAGCACATATACAACCAGAATCGATGCATAAACTGTTTAGCAAAGGGACACGGTTACAAGGACTGTGCAGCCGGAAACTGCAGAACCTGTGGTAAGAAACACAGCACCTTACTGCACAGAGAGACTACACCAAACCCAGAGACATCAGCATGACTAGCTCCAACACCAGTACCAGAATCACCAGTAACGGTCCTGACCTTGAACCCCACTGAAGAAGACATTCTTCCCACGGCCATTATAAGTATTTTGGACAAATCTAATCGACCAGTGAGATGTCGGGCCTTACTAGACTCCGGCTCAACGAAGAATTTCATCACAAGTGAATTAGCAGATCGATGAGGTATTCCTAAGACCGAATGCACCCTTCCGATAAGTGGCCTGAACGAGATAGCAACATTCGCAGGCAACCATTTGATTGCTACCATAACCTCAAGGCATTCAGGCTTTCGAAAGAGCATACCCTTTCTCACAGTCCCCAGAATTTCTTCACTCGTTCCAAATCAACAGATAGAACGAGAGCTACTCATCATACAAGAGAATATTTCACTAGCAGATCCAGAATTCCATAAACCAGCTCCAGTTCAGGTACTTCTCAGTTCCAGCATACTGTTTTCAGCATTGAGCACCGGCCGCATCAAACTCCCCAACGTCCAAGAAGTGTACCTGCAAAAAACATTGTTGGGCTGGGTAATCGCCGGCACCATCAACGAGGATAACACCATCGCCAGATGCCATATGTCACAGTTCATGGAGGATTTCAAAAGATTCTGGGAAATCGAAGACGTCGAACCAACCAAGAAAAGGTGGTCTAGTATGGAGCAAGAGTGCGAAGAACACTTTAAACAACACGTGACAAGGACAAACGAAGGAAGATATATGGTAGCTCTACCATTTAATGAGCGAAAGCAACAGTTAGGCTCCTCCAGGGTACAGGCTTTGAAGCGACTCTTGTCCCTAGAAAGGAAATTCCGGATGGATCCCGTTCTGCAGGAGGAATATACAAAGGTAATTGACGAATACAAACAACTCAACCACATGAGACTGATCGAAAATGCCGACGAAGAAGGATTCTATTTACCACATCATGCAGTTATCAAAGAGACCAGCCTTACAACAAAGATCAGAGTAGTATTCGACGGTTCAGCCCAATCCAGCAGCAAGATAAGTTTAAACGAAGCCTTGATGATAGGCCCAACTATTCAAGATGACCTGTTTGCTCTCCTCATACGCTTCAGGCTCCACAGATTTGTCATAACAGGCGACATAGAGAAAATGTACAGGCAAATTCTTGTTCGTCCCGAAGATACTAAGTTCCAACGCATTTTATGGAGAGAAAACGGAAGGGTTCAAACCTACGAACTTCAGACAGTCACATTCGGATTAGCATCAGCTCCATATCAAGCAGTAAGATGTCTTCAACAACCGGCAGAAGATGAAGGAGACAGATTCCCTCTAGCAGCACAGAAGCTTCAGCGGGACGTATATATGGACGATTGGATATCAGGAGTGGACACCATCGAAGAAGGCATACACATCAGAGATCAAATGAGAGAATTGTTGAGTCTTGGGGGATTTGATATCAGACAATTTGCATCCAACTCAGCAGAATTACTTCAAGGATTACCCGAACAAGCGATCAATATGCACTTATTAGGCAGCAAGGAACCCACTCTTAAGACACTAGGAGTGCATTGGAACTCAGAAGATGACTCCATTGTCTACACAATCAACCCGATTGCTACTCGAGAAAAAATAACCATGAGAACCATAGCTTCAGAGGTGGCTCGTATTTTCGACCCATTAGGATTGCTCAACCCCGTCATCACACACGCAAAAATCATCCAGCAAGAATTATGGCGATTAGAGTTAGATTGGGACGAATCAGTACCAGCAGACATTCACACCAGATGGAGCGAATTGGTGACCCAACTACCAAGACTCAACGCTACAAACTTCAGACGACAAGCAGCATACAACACTAAAGATATAGAACTCCATGGTTTCTGTGACGCCAGCGAAAGAGCATATGGGGCATGCATCTATCTACGAACCACGGATCAAGACGGGAAAATCCAAGTTCATTTGTATTGTGCTAAATCCAGAATTACTCCGTTGAAGGGTACACACACGATTCCCCGTCTTGAACTCTGTGCAGCAGAATTGCTATCACAATTGTACATCACAGTCAAAAGTGCAACCGACATCAAGGACACCCGAGAAGTCTTCTGGTCCGATTCAACGGTTGTCTTACACTGGATGAAAACTTCTCCTCATCAGTTACAGAGATTTGTTGCTAATAGAGTAACAAAAATCCAGGAACGGACTAACTCAGACAGTTGGAGACATATTCGGACAAAGGACAACCCAGCAGATGCAGTATCCAGAGGACAACTTCCATCAGAATTTCTATCCAATCATCTCTGGCGACATCAGTGGCTCACAAAACCCGAAGATTCATGGCCACAATCTATTGCCATCAAACTCAAGGAAATTCGAGAACTGAAAAAGGTTCATTGTCTCTACACCTCATCCATAGACACATCTTTTCAACATCGTTACTCCTCATTTACCAAGTTAATCAGAATCACAGCACTTTGCTTACGCTGGAAGACACCATCTACGAGCAAAACACTGACAGTAGGAGAACTGGAGAAGGCAGAACATCAAATTCTGAAATTGAGTCAAAATCAGAATTTTTCAACAGAACTGAAAGGCCTGGAAAAGGGGCAACCCGTACATAACACATCCAAGTTGAAGAACTTGAATCCCTTCCTAGGTAATGGCGGAATCATCCATGTAGGAGGGCGTCTACAGAAAGCAACCGGTTTGAATTATTATGGGAAGCACCCAATAGTGCTACCGAAGGGGGATCACATCACTGACCTCATCATCAGAAAAACACACGAAGACAATCTCCACTCTGGCATTCAAACAACCCTCCATCTCGTGAGAGAGAAATACTGGCCAATAGACGGACGTCGACAAGTGAAACGCATAATCAGAACATGCATTAAATGTATCAAGGCAAAGCCTCCAGCAGTAAATTATCCCATGGCAAATTTACCCAAAGAACGGATCAGCGAAGCCTTACCGTTCACCCATACTGGTGTTGATTACTGTGGACCTTTCTTCATAAAGGAGAAAAAACATCGCAATCGGAACAAAATCAAGGTATGGATCTGCATCTTTGTTTGCTTTGCAACTAAGGCAGCACACATTGAGGTAGTAAGCGATATGACTAGCGAGGAATTCTTGGCCACACTCAGTCGATTCATTGCAAGACATCCTACTTGCCGGAGTCTGCATTCCGATAACGCCACTACATTCACTGGAAGTAACAACGAACTCAAAGAACTTCAGGCACTGATCCAGAGCGAGGAAACCAACAACTCCATTCAAAAAGAACTAATAGGACGAGGTATCGAATGGGACTTCATCCCTCCTCAATCCCCACATTGTGGTCGCCTATGGGAAGCAGCAGTGAAATCAACCAAATATCATTTGAAGCGAGTTATCAGTACAGAACTACTTACCTACGAACAACTGAACACATTATGCATCAAAATCGAGGCCATCCTGAATTCTCGTCCACTGACACCTTTATCTGACGACCCCAACGACCTAAGGGCCTTAACCCCATCGCACTTCCTCCATGGAATCCCAAGCAGAGAACTACCCACACCAGATTGGACACAGACACCCAGCAATCGCCTATCACAATGGCAGCGAATAGAGCAGATGAAACAAATCTTCTGGAATCGATGGCACAAAGAGTATTTGAATCATTTGACCACTCGGGTGAAATGGACAACTGGTGAGCATCCAATTACCATCGAGTCTTTAGTGCTCATACGTGACGACAATCTCCCTTCCTTACGATGGAAAATGGGTAGAGTTCTGGAAATTTATCCAGCATCAGACGGAATCATCAGAAGAGTCAAGCTGAGAACATCGACTGGAATCCTGGAGCGGAACGTAAAACGACTTGTACCTCTCCCAGTTACTTCGACCAATCAGAAACCCATTTGATCGCTCACGCTCTCAACGGGGGAGGATGTTGAGAAATAAAACATAAGACGGGCTTTTCCCAAGTAACAAACTCCATTCTCCCTAATTTTTCCCAAATAACCCCAATTAAAATAATACAGCTACGTTTTCAGTATTCAGTCTTCACCATATTAATCGTTTTATTAGTTCAAGAAGAATGGAGCCCCCTGCTGGCTATACGATTATTACCTTAATTTCCGGATTAGCAGCGTATTTCCCCAACAATTCAGAACCTTCCACCCCTTCAAGACCCAAACTGACATGCACCTTCACTCCCACTCCATTCTAGTAATTCAAACCGCTGAACCAATCAGTCCACGAGTTCCCCCAAAAATTAGAATCTTCACCAATCCTGGAAATCTATCCCTACTCGAACTTATGAGCCAATAGAACCCATCGAAAACTGTATAAATAGTCATGTTATCATTAATTTTAGTCAGTAAGCATCGAAAAGGATTTGTTTAAAAACACTAATTAATAAAGAGTATTGAGGAGAAATCAAATAGTTAACTCTCCTCAGTTTCCAAGTCTCCAAGCCTCCCATAACCATTCTTCCTTTTCATCAAATCTAGTACTTTCCAAGTATTTTCCAGTACTCAAACCCTAAATAACTACACAAGGATACAATTCGGCGTGTAGTCGTTTTCAAAATATCACTTCTGATAATGTTCAGGTCTTGAGCCTTACAACCTCAAGAGTCCAAACGGAAAGGTGGTAATGCGAAAACAACTGTGTTGCTGCAAAACCAAACTTTATTCCGGTGTTTCCCAATTTTTCTGCCTGAGGAACGGCTGAAGGAAGATAACAAAGAGCTGCCTCATTAATCCTTGTGTTAACGGGCATTGGATGTCCTGGACGAACCGGAACTAGTGACATTGTGGTAACGGGTGTTTCATAAACTCTTTCAATCTGTGGCTGCCTAAGAGGAACCTTTTGAGTGAATTTATTCATCTTGCTGGGCTTCTTTCCGCAACAACAACTGAGCAGGGCACAAGGATTCATCCCCCTCCTGATCAGAACTGTCGTCAAAACCCCCTTTGCCAACATTAAAAAAAAACCCGTTACACTGCAATTGGTAAGTGAGAATAACCTATGATAATACTCTTCCTGATTATGAAGGCCAATTTCTTGTGCTTTCCCAATGGTTTCCTGGATGGATTCATTGAAAGGACCAGAAGCAGTGTAATTTAGTAAAATGCTGTGCTCCAATTTTCTCAAAGTAAAGTCCCGGGTTGTGTTTAATTTGATGAATTTGGAAATTTCCATGATTTACCGAAGATTCCATTTCCCCCTCTGCAAAGTCAACGAATCCAAAGAACAGATACCATTTCCAAATGAGGCTGACCATTTTTATTTTACCGGTCTTGGCCTATTCATAGCAACGTTTCAATTTATTTGGATGTTTCATGAAACGTTGACCCTCCTCCGTTTCCAGAACTACATTCCCTTTTTCCGTGATTTTCACTATATCATATGGTCCTGTATATTGGGAATCAAGTTTTCCCGTCCTGGGTTCTTTTTCCACATAAGCGAAATTCCCAATCCTCAATTCCAGTGGCCTCACATTTCGGTCATAGATTTCTTTGGAACGTAATTTGGCTTTTCCCAAATTGTCCACTGCTATCTGATGAATCTGGTCAATTTTATTTATGAAATCTATCATATAGTCATTATAAGTTTCGATTTCATCCAAATCTTGAAAATTGGAAGGCAACCTAGCTCTCTTGCCATACATTAACTCAAATGGGGTGAAATTCGTTGCACTATGCACAGTAGTGTTATACGACAACATAGCGAATGGTAGCAATGAATCCCACTCTGTCACATTATCCGTATAAACCTTCAGATATTCCGCCAAAACATGGTGACTGCGTTCCAAGGCCCTATTAGATTCTGGTCTATATCCCGACGTCGTGACATGGTAAAATCTCAACAGTTTCCCCAATTGAGCTAACAGTTTACTGGTGAAGCTAGCACCCTTATCCGTTAAAATTATTCTCGGACATCCATATATAGCGACAAATTGAGTAGCTATTGCAAACGCAATAGTATGTGCTCTTATATCTGGAATTGGTACTGCTGTACAATGTTTAGAGAAATTATCCTGGATTGTAAGAATATGACAATTTTTCCGCGATGTTGCTGGTAGCGGTCCCACAGTGTCTATGGATATTTTCTTAAAACATTCCGTTGGCGTTTCAGTTATCAGCATAGGTTGCTTCACCTTTATCCGTTGCAACTTCTCCAGCTGACAGGTTCTGCATCGTTTGATATAGTGTTCAATTTCCTGTTTGAGACCTGGCCAATAAAATCTCTCTCTAACTCGATGAAAAGTCTTCACAATTCCCTTATGACCACCAGGAAGGGTCTCATGGCATTCCCGAATTATTTCTGGACGAATGGCGACTGGTGGCATTCTGATATCTCCATGACACAGGACAATCTCAATTGGATCATTTTGAAATTCCCATTCCAAGAAAGATCTGATTTTAATCTCAGCATCAATCTCATCCCCCTGTAAAACCATTTTGATACATGGTATTTGGAATTTGTGCAAGGCCTCTCTCAAATTCTGCAAGCAAATCCTGGGTGTTTTCAGTTGAACCTTTTCAAAATGCCATTGCTTGACAACATGGTGAAAGTCCTATATTTTCCCATTTTCGTGACGATGACCTGACCTTTCTCCGGTTTGGAATCCTTCAAATTTTTCAAATCAATTATACCCAAATCCCTGAGAAGCTTTGTACTCTGCTTAGTGGCCTCACAGTCCGCTGCCAAGAAATGCGATATTATCCCGCTGGAAAGTGAATCCATCCCGAGTCTCTCTCACATTCGCTAAGCATTGATAATGGTCACTTTGAGGGATTTCAACATTCTCAGCGAAGATCTTTTGAGGAAATTCTAAAGGCGGCGATGAAACTCCATGATCAACAACTGTATCAATGTTATTTGTCCCTGCAATGGGCAGAGGCTGATAGTTTTCATTGATTACATTCTCCACGGTTGGTTCATCGGAATTATCAATTTTCTCCTCGATGAATAGCTCATGAGGAGATAAGTCAGATTGACCCCCCTTATTCGATGGATCAACTTGTGGAGAAGACCCAGCCATCGGACTCTCAACAGTTGTCGGCAGAATTTGAGGAAGTGACTGCCGTTCCCGCGGTGCTTGAGTAACGATGGAATGTCTCGAATTTCGTGGGACCCCTTGGACTTCCGCAACCTCATCCTCCAACTCATCTTCCAGCCTTTGAGATTGTTGAGAAAACTCCTCCCTTTTACTGTCAAAATTGGAGACAACTTCCTCTAAGTCAGTCAGGTACTTCTTAAATTCCGTAGATCTTTCTCGAATTATATCCGCATCTGATTTTGAATTAGAGTCAGAAGAATTAGGTTCAGTACGTTTTTCAAGATCAGCCAACTTATCCTCAAAATTCCTGGATGACGTGCTCAACTCATCGACAAACTTCGGACCCAGACTTGTTCTCCGTAGCTGGTGCAATGGTAAAATGCAAGGTTCAGATGATAATTTAGATTCTTCATTTTCCCCTTCCATTCTGGATCGATTCAGCATGATTTCATCAAATCTTCGCAAGCTTTCCTTCAATGTTGGCATGCTCTCCTTTATTGTTGGCGCGACATTGTTTACCAACTCTTCTTCAACCTCTTCCTCTAAATCAGACAACAGATTTTCAACCTCAATGATTCCGGGTTGACTACCAAATTGATTTCCGGGATCATCGATTTCCAGAGAAGAAACCTCAGGAATACCTTCCACTGTAACTACTTTCTCCAGCATTCCCGCAGCTATCTCTTCACCATTCTCTATATCCTTATCCCCTTCACCAGATGCAGATGGAGTGGCATCGGATATTTCCTTTGAAGAAGAATTCCCTTGAGGTATCCTATCAGTAGTTGGAGTGGAAGGGCTTGAAGAAATATTCCTTCTATATTCCCTTGCATCCCTGTATGATAACGGAGTACGGGTCCCAGTAACGATCTCGTTTGCCCTTCTATTGGCAACTCTAGATGCGATTGTAGAACCTTCCGCACTTTCCGCTAAGGGTTGATTTTGAATTCTCACTCTCTTTCCCAATGCTGTTGTTGATGTTGTCCTCAGAATTGGTTTTGGTGTTGTTTCGCCGACTGTACTCCCTATCAAGACCGTTTCTACTGGCCCTGATAAGGGATTCTCCGAGAAGGGTACAGCCAGTAAATCTCTCTTAAGTTTCCTCACTTTGACTTCAAAATTGAAATCATTTAAACGGATCTTCCATTTCACTTGCCTGGTTGTAGGGTTTGAAGAGTCCCTCAACCAGTTTATTGCTGGTGTATTAGCAATAACAATGAACGGAACCTTAGAGTCCGCTTTCTTTGAAACAATCCAAAGTGGTGAGTTGTAGGGTGATTCCGAATTCCTGATTATTTCCTGGCTCATAAGATGATTAATCTGTTTATTTATCTCTCCTTGATGTTGTGGGGGATATTTGTACTGTCTTTTGAAAATTGGCTTATCATCAATCGTTCGGATTTTACACTTGAAATGCCTCGCTTTCCCTAACTTATCACCAGGGAGATGAAAAATGTCGCAATACTCCTGAAGGAGACGTCTCAATCGTCTTGCTTCATGAGAATCAACATTTTCCAAAAGCAAAGCCTCCAAAACCCTTTTCGCCCTTCCCTCATCATACTCAGAACTCTCCTGAGCCAGCAAACATGAAGCTGACAACTCCTTTTCTCTATCTTCCGACTCTTCTTCGAAAGATTCCAATACTTGTGGCTCCAAGTTCAAGAGGAATTCAGCCTCGGTGGTATTAATGATGATTGCGGACGCTACCCCCTTTTCTACCTTAACTACTGACTCTCCCAAATAAATGACTTCCTCCAAAGGTACTCGGGGCAAATATCCTTCCTCGAGATCAGTATTCTTGACACAAATAGGGATTACCATACGTGAACGAGCTGGTATCACTATAGGTTTTCCATGGGAAAATTCCTCATACCAAGGAATAGGTTCACACGGTCTTCTGTGTGTTATTAAATTTCTTTCCAGATACCGAATCTCTACTTTCTCTTGAATCAAATATTCAGTACCTAATATACCTATTCCTGCAACTGGCAATTTCTGATTTACCACGTGGAAAATCACAGGGACTCCCATAATGAATAAGGTCACCGTTCCTATAGTATAGATGTCATTGGTTAATCCTATCAATCTCTCTACTCGTGGTGGATGAATCTTGACATTCGGATTCAAACAATCGAATTCAATCAAATTAATATCTGCACCGGTATCAATGAGAAATGGCTGCCTAGATCCTTCCAGATTTGGAACAATTAAATTGAGTCTGGGGCCCCCTCCATTGTAGGAGATTGTGGCGGTCTTTGATTTCCCAATACATGAGGGCAGACAAAAATGAATTGGTCGTAAAATATTTTGCTGTAACGTGATAGTATTGGAGGAGAAGGAGATATGCGCATTTGACTTATGGAAAAACTCATCTCCAAGAATGGCATCATAGTCCCCGGCAAAATCTCGAACCACATAGAAAATTACCATTAATCCAGGGAATAATTCAATGGTTACTTCTCCTAAACTGTTTGTAATTTGGGTGGAAAGTCCCATAATTTTGATCTTCCTTGGAACTTCAACCGGAGTATCGTCTTTCAAGCTACTGAGGCTAATTCGATTGACGCTCGAGCCTGTATCTAACAAGGTGATCACACCAACCTTGAAATACGGACCTCTTAACGTCACTCGTGGACCCATCCCAAGATTACAAACGATTGCTGGTTTCTCTGATGATGATGAAGAATGCTGATTATCCGTTGGCAATGCTACTGGTTTAGACCGTACATCTATCGTGGATGAAGATTCCCGGCCGAAATTGTATGACGCTGGGATAGTTGCTCGTCGTTGCGCCATCCCGACGAGCATGATCCCCGTTTAAATCCTGCATCTCATGAGGTGATGATGCACGGCTAGGCGAGGAGCGTCTATCTCTATCCCGAAATTTGTCTGGTGTACGATCTCTAGATGATCTACTCTCAGTCCTATTCGACAACAGCTTTTCCATTCGTCCGATTATATTCTCTTCTAGTGTCTTCATGTCTTTTTCCAGTTTCTCTTGAACACCCTTTATCTCAGCTCTCCATTCAGATCGCAACTCATCACGAAAGGACACGGATCTTGCCGATCCCACCAAACAGGTTGACGGCTGTTTATGGGGGAGGACTGGCGGTGGAGTATTTGGTCTAGGGAAATACGATCCAGTACGCCGGTTACTATCATACCGTGCTGGACTGTGTGATCTCTTACCCCCTTGACTGTAATAATCCGTATCCGCATACCCATGTCTGGACAGTTCCTGATACGGACCTGATAAGGTGTCGCATAATTTGGATTAAGTTGATATGACTGAGGCTGCTGATATGGTGTCTGTGAACTATACTGATTTCGGAAATGATCAGGTTGGTGATGATTCTGAACATTTCCCTGTGAATGGAACCGGTCGACAGAGGGACGAGTTGGTCTTAGATAACCCTCTTCCTTTTCCATGAGTTCCAAAGCCTCCATTAAAGTTCTAATTCTTTTTACGTGCAGTTTTTCTTGAATGGAGTACGGGGCAAAGTCTTTAACTTTCTCGAGTGCCTCATAATTCAGTGACCTTTCATAATGTGGCACATCCTCGGCAACGAATTCTTGTTTTGCGGCTATCAGACCAAATTCTACCAGTACCGCTAACCTTCTTATAAAATCTTCCAAAGTTTCATCTTTGAATTTTTCCGCAAACTTAATCTGGGATGTATAATTATGTAACCTATAATTCCTTTTGTAATTTTTCGCAAGAATATTGATAATCTCCTCTACTGAAGTGATTTGTTTATTGGCTAAGACTAGTTTTGCAGGTTCTAAGACTTTCTTCAAGACCTCCCGAATATAATCTTCTTTCTTTCCATCTTCATTTGGAATATTTATCAATTGATTACGGACTAATTTTTCAAAATATTCAAAATTTGTATGTTCCGGGGTACCAGAAAAATACGGTAGGCTATTACCAATGTCGCGAGCTCTGATGCTCCTGACTACCGAATGTAGCATTTGCATTGGCAATACCAGCAAAAGATTGATTTATATTATTTGCCATTTTCTTTATTTTTATATAAAGCTATACAAATTCTTATTCAGGAATCAAAAAATGAAATATAATTTTCTAAACCCAATTGGATATTTAAAATCGTCAAATTGAATGACTAAAAGATCAATGAAAGTATTGGAAATCGTAGTGAGTCCTACCGACTGCGCCAAAAATCCTAGCTGTTATGTCTGAGACGCGATTGTTAGCGTCGAGGACAATCAGTAAACCCCAAACCAACAGGTAAAATTATAAATAAATTAAGGACGCTACAATTTTATACTTTCAACAATCTTTACTTTATTCTTATAAAACACATAACCAAAAATACAAAATCACTTCCAATATTCGCAAACTCTCGCATTACAAATCGCAAAAGGATTACAGAAACTAATTCTTTACAAACCAGATCAACCTCGACAGAAATTTCCCTTCAGAAACACTGAATAGGATTTTATAATTTACTTTAATAATAATGGAATTTTAAATCTGAAAGCTACTTACAAGACTTCTTTTTCTTTCTCGTGAAAATAATTATTATCCTACAGCTCTAATTCTATGTTGTGGATCCTTGATTATTCTCCGGTAATCCCAAAGATGATCGGTGTCCACGATTTAACAGATTTTAATATTTTTCGTTTAACAATGTTTTATGAGTTCTTTTCCAACACTAGAAAGGTATACACGTTCTTTTTATGTGAGAATCGATTAGCTACACTTGATTCAAGGCCACATTAAACCCAGTCACCCGGTATTTCAACTAAACACCTGTCACTATGATAAAAATATAATAACAGCTAACTTGCGGGAGAAAGATCAATTTCGCGAAATTGTTCTCAAAGTAGGTGTATTCGCAACCGTGATCAGAAACAGACTGGCTACACCTTCCAGACTTCGAGCAATTGCTAACTCTGAAATTAATAATTACTTAAGATTACGAAATTGTTGACTCCGCAAAAAGCCAGCTGCAAGAAATGAGTTAATAAGTCAACGAAAACAAGATGTCACAACGGTTAAGAATTCGAACGCTGACTCATCACCTCATTTCTCCTTCATCAAACTGGGTGACAGATGAAATAATAACCTGCCCTAATTTCATAATCACTAAAGAACTCATTCCTCACTTAAATAATAAATTCCACAGAAAATATTTATCTGGACCTAACGAAGCAACAATAATTTAATTCAAAGCTTACTTTTCAAAATCAATGCTTTTTATACAGCAAATTTTGCAAGCATAGAGTCCATTAGGCGCTGATTTAAAACACTATTTCCACACTCTAAGCATCATTTTATGCTGCCTCTGAGACTTTTGGTGCGTGTATCAGCGCAAATGCTATTCTTTTACAAAGAAATATGTTGAAACACAGCATGTATTAAATATACGAGCAGATTTTATTACTGGTTAACTCGTAAAAGTTATAGCGCTGGCTCAAAGTCATGACATTGCAAGCCAAAGCTTTACTTATGCTGCGCAGTACATCATAGCACATGTGTAATATGCGCTGTAAAATTAGCATCTATTAACTCGTAGTTTTTGTTGCATATGATACTCTCTATATTATTTAAGCAATAAATACGACAACTAAAACTTTAAACTTTGCTCTTCTATTCAATCGCACTTTTGACTAATAATCTTTATATGCTCAAATAAAACATTCAATTCCTAATTGCCAGGCGATGTATATCATCTCATTAGTTTGTTTGCAAATACGAAGCACAATATTTGCTGCAGGCAAATGAAGAGTGAGTAATTGAGGATTTGATCGAAGCTCTATTTCAGAAGAGCTGGAACATGGGAGCAGTGTATAAATACATAACAAGCAGTTTGACTATGATAAATTTTTAAAATATAGCGAATATACTCATGTTTATAGGATTGATGCAGCTTTGCTAATAGGTATGGATTTTTTATTGTTCGTTACATAGAGCATGTATATATTGATACTTCTTGTGATAAATAAAGAGTTAGTATACGAAGTTAGACTTCAGAAGAAATTAAGAAGAATGCGAAATGTATATACAATACATAAGAAACATTCCGCACTGTGCCAATTTTGAAAAGTATAACGAGTATAAATACGAAACTTACAAGTCTCATTTAAAGGAAGCAGCACTAAAAAACGACATGTTAACACTTATAGGATAATAAAATTAAAGAATATTTTTAGTTTATATGAAATTACTAATAGTAGAGTCTCCGGCAAAAGCAAAAACAATCAATAAGTACTTAGGACAGGACTTTAAGGTTATATCATCCTATGGTCATATTCCCGGCCTGCCTTCTGAAAAAGGCGCTGTAGACCCTGATAACGGGTTTGCAATGCGTTAGGAAATCAATGATGGCGCAGAAAAACGAGTGGAAGAAATTATATCCTATGTAAAAAAAAGCGATGAAATATACCTTGCAACAGATTCGGATAGAGAAGGAGAGGCAATTTCATGGCATATAATAGAGGTGCTAAAAATACGCGGAGCGTTAAAAGAAGAGGCTACGATAAAAAGAGTGGTATTTCATGAGATTACGAAAAATTCTGTGCTGGATGCCATAAAAAATTCAAGATCATTGAATGATAATCTTGTTAATGCGCAGAAAGCGAGGCAAGCATTGGATTATCTTGTGGGGTTCACTCTCTCTCCAGTTCTCTGGCGTAAGTTGCCTGGGAGTCGCTCTGCTGGCCGTGTTCAATTTGTAGCTCTTAGAATGATCGCAGAAAGAGAATCTGAAATAGAAAAATTTAAAACTGAGGAATATTGGACGATTACCGGAATATTCTAACCAAAGGAAAAGGCAGAGTTCAGTGCACAGCTAACTGTTTTTAATAACGAAAAACTTGATAAACTCAGTATTAAAACGCAAAGGGATGCAAATCATATAAACGATCTGCTGAAGCAATTGGCTTACCATATCTCAGAAGTAAATAAGAAGCAAATTAAACGGCATCCTAACCCACCTTTTACTACAGCAACACTTATCCAAGATGAGGCTTCTTGGATAGTTTGGCTTCTCTGCAAAAAGAACTCCACAAATAGCTCAAAATCTTTATGAAGGGATAAATATTGCTGGCGAAATGATTGGACTCATCACATATATGAGAACAGATAGCGTTAATATATCGCAAGAATCGATAGCCACAACACGTAGCTTGATTAAAAACACTTATGAGAACAGTTACCTTCTAAAGTCTTGTTGTGTGACCCACTACAATCTTAATCTCTTCCCTATGTTTATCACGCAGCATCCATATTTATCATTATTTGGTTGTTATCATTATTTATGTATGTCCCTTCAAAACCTAAGACGGACCCAAACTATCTGAATCCATTAATAAATAAACTACGGACCAAACCCTCCCTTATCATAATCCTGGGCCTTGAATAATCTCTTTTACAATAAATAATGGAAAAACCCAAGGAATCCCTCAAAATGAACGTTCCTCCCTCTACCCCAGAAAACTGTGATAAATACCCTGCAATTTTCCCAAAAACAGTCAGTTGATCACCTGAGTAGCTACGCGCTCGTACTTAACTCGCAACCTAGAACTTAGAATCTCAGAATAAGTATTCAAGTGTATTTCCATTTATAAAGTTGTAATATTAAATAATAAATTAGTTGTGCCGAATTAGTGAGTTTCATTTGTGGTACACAACATTTTGGTGTCAGAAGTGGGATAGTCCGACACTTTCGTGAAGTGAATCTTTTTGGACTAGGTGCCAATCACAGGGAAGTGGCAGTTTTAAATTGTTAAATTCAGACAAGATCCAAATCAACATCGGGGCTTTCATCATCCAGAAGACACTTTGGCTTAGCAACCCAGCTCCAGCAGGAAAGACTTCGATTTAAACAACGTAGACGTGTAATCAAAGTGTAGCGGCTTTCACTCCACATAATTGGAATATAAACGTGAGTACCATTCTGTGATTCTTATTGACAGATCTATTGACAACTCTCCATCTATCCTTCTAAATCCATCATGCCCAACAAACAAGTTATTGGTAGTACGGGGGGATCTAGAGGTAATGACCGCGTTCCTCTTCAAGTATTAATTCAGTTAATGCCAGAGTCATTCAATGGAGATAGATACAAAGTACGAAGTTTCATCAAATAAGTAGATTCTGTGATGGAAATTGCTGCTAACGATCAAATTCGTCCTTTATTAATTTTAGTAAAAAACAAAATCACTGGTCCAGCACGGGAACAACTGGATATTCATTGTAATTTACAGACGTGGGACGAAATTTCGGGCCTTCTATTAAAATTGTACGCGGATAAGAAATCTTTAGATCAATTGTTTGAGGAATTAACTAGTTGCCATCAAGGGGAAAACGAAAATGTTACTAAATTCTATCAACGATTAGAAGACATTTCTTATAGAATCCGTGCAAGTCTTCATGCGTCAGAAGGCGATTTATTAAGAGGTCGTATTTCAATGATAACCGACATAACTTTGAATCGCTTTATTTATCATGCACACCCCTTAATTTCTCAAATGTTGCGTTATAGAGAGTTCCAAGCTATTAGTGATGCTTTAACAGCAGCAATCGCGGAAGAAAGAGCCTTACGTCTATCATATGGACAGGCTTTATCAAGAACAAATCCTCAAAATCATAAGGAATCATCTTCCAACAATTCGAGAAATCCACAACAATCACGCAATCCACCACAGAATCCTCCTTCTTCAAATAAAAATGAAAGATCGAATATACAATGTCGTTATTGTAAAAACTTCGGACATAGTATCGATGAGTGTAGAAAGAGAGCATATGATAATCAAAAACAAAATCTATCTAACTCTTCTCAACAATCGCGTCAGAGCAATGATCAATCTCAAAATCGTCAGAGTCGTCCATCAAATACAAATTTTAATCAACAAAGTATTCCTAAATCCACCAATGACTCTCTGAATTCAGAACCTCCTGAAATTACGCAAGAATTGAATCAATTCCTCCAAATGACCGCGAGTCTTAGTGAAACAATTAGTCCTTCACTTCATTCCACTGCTCCTTCTAAAGACTTATATCATCAAAAGACTGATGAAATATCCTCGACTAATTCTAACACTTTGACCTATGTTCTTTTTCGAAATCAATTATCTCAATCAGAGAATAGCACTCTAAAATTTCTCGTTGATACGGGAGCATCTACATCGATTATAAAATCATCAAGTCTAAAAGAAATTCCCCAAATCAACTCTAATTCAGTCACATTAAATGGAATTTCTCCCAATGCTCCAGTTAAGACACTAGGAGAAATCATTCTTGCATTAAATATTCATAATAAACAAGTCGATGGCAAATTCCAGTTACTTGATGCACATACGAACATTCCTTTCGATGGTCTCTTAGATTATGATTTCCTTAGAGAAAACAGCTGCACTATCAATTGTGATAAAGCAGTCCTATATATAAAGTCTCTATCTTTTCCAATTCCAATCTATCAGAATACACCCCAAATAAGTCAAGCAATGACTATGATTAATCCAAGATCAGAAATGGTTATCAAAGTCAATCTCAAAAATCAAAAAAATCTAAATCAAGGTGTTATTGAACCTCAGAACCTATATGATGATTCTGCACTTATCATCCCAGGTGCAATTGTCAAGGTTAATCAAGGTAGAGCTTTAGTTACGTTAATTAATAAATCAAACGGAGCTAAATCTTTTCCTATTCTAACCCTAAATCTATATGAACTCTCCCCTCGAGTTCAAATTTTTAATCTTGCCTCGGGTTTTGCGGAAAATTCCTTGGAGAATCGTTTAAGAACTCTCCATGAAAACCTACGTCTCGAACATTTAAATCCAGAGGAATGTGAATCTATTCAAACTATTTGCGAAGAATTCAATGATATTTTTCATTTACCCTCCGATTTATTAACAAAAACCACCGCGGCAATGCATGAAATTCGATTAACCAGCGTTGCGCCAATCCAAACTAAAACTTATCGGTATCCCGAGATCCATAAAGATGAAGTAAGAAAACAAATTGATAAAATGCTAGAACATGGAATCATTAAACCATCAACGAGTCCATGGTTAAGTCCATTATGGGTAGTGCCTAAAAAGCTAGATGCTTCAGGACAACGGAAATGGAGAATAGTAATCGATTATCGTAAACTCAATGAAAGGACAATCGGTGACGCCTATCTTCTACCTCATATTGAGGATATACTTGATCAACTCGGACACGCTCAGTATTTCACAACATTAAACTTAGCATCCGGTTATCACCAGATACCAATGGATCCAGCTGATGCTGAGAAAACAGCTTTTTCAACTCCACACGGGCATTACGAGTTCACGCGTATGCCATTCGGTTTAAAAAATGCTCCTGCTTGCTTCCAAAAAATGATGAACGCGGTTCTTTCTGGTCTCAATACTACACAATGCTTTGTGTATTTAGACGACGTGGTAATTTATGGTTCAAGTCTCGAAGAACATAATCAGAAATTAAAGGACGTGTTTTCGCGACTTCGTGACAATAAATTAAAGCTTCAACCAGATAAGTGTGAGTTCCTAAAACAAGCATGCGAATATCTTGGTCACATTATTTCAAAAGATGGTGTCGTACCCAATCCTAAAAAGATCGAATGTATCAAACGTATGCCAAGACCTGAAAACGTAAAACAAATAAAAATGTTTCTTGGTACTGTTGGTTATTATCGGAAATTTATTCCTCAGTTCGCCATAACCGCGAAACCGTTAACTTCTTTATTGAAAAAAGATACTCCCTTCGTATGGAATGACAAACAAGAACAAGCTTTCAAAAGTTTGAAGGAATGTCTTATGACTCAACCGATACTTCAATATCCCGATTTTTCTCAACAATTCGTATTAACTTGCGATGCTTCGAATGTCGGAATCGGCGGCGTTTTATCTCAAATTAAAGATGGCAAAGATTTACCAGTTGCCTACTATTCACGAACGTTGAATTCCGCTGAGCAAAATTATTCAACAACTGAGAAAGAATGTTTAGCTATTGTCAAAAGTATTGAACACTTTCGACCTTATCTATTGGGACGCGAATTTATTATTTATTCAGATCATCGACCTTTACAATGGTTGTTCAATTGTTCAAATCCATCCTCTGAATGAGTCAGATGGCGTTTAAGATTAAATGAATATCAATATCAAATTAAATATAAGCCGAGACGAATTAATTCAAATGCAGACGGTTTATCCCGGTTAATTAATGGAAAATCAAGCGAGCCAATCGAAACACTCCATCTTAGTATAGCGAATTCGAACGATTATCAAGATTTCATCAAGTTTCATTATACTAATAAAGAAGTCATCGAGTTTACTAAAGAAAGTAACCCAATTTCCAAAATAAGTAGTTCAATTCTCATCTTTTGGTCACAAGATCTAGATGGAAGTAATCAATATGCAGACTACATCAACAAAAATTTTGACCTTGAGTCAATAACGTCAACTACTAACGGAATCTATACTAACTTCACTGAATGAAAGAATGAAAAACAAACCTTATATCTTCTTTATGTAAAAAATCATCATTTCGATAAAACCGAATATAAAGACATCTTTGAGCGTTTAAAAAACGTTAAGGAGAAAATTCAAGAACATGATTTCGTATTCATTCCACCTTCAAATTGTCCTCATATTGAAGAAAACCAATTATTTGAAATGGTCAAATTCATTTTTTCCAAAAATCAAATTAAAATAATGAATATAAGTAGAATCGTTCCGAGAACCAAGGAAGAAATAAAAATTATCGTAGAAGAAAACCACACAAGTAAATTAGCAGGACACTGTGGTTATCATAGGACTTTGAATAGAATTAAAGAAAAATATCGATGGCCAAACATGAAACAAGATGTGCGAAAATTTGTTAGGAATTGTCACTCATGTCAAGTGAACAAACTTAATTTTAAACCCACCAAGCAACCAATGATCGTCACTAGTACTTCACGTTTGCCATTTGATCGGTTAGCTATCGATATTGTTGGTCCTTTACCAATAACGGAGCACGGTAACAAATTCATCTTAACCTCTCAAGATGATCAAACAAAATTTTCATTTGCTATTCCTAATCCCTAACTCTGCCTGTTCTCAACTTTTTCAAAATCACCTGTTAACCGATTCAAGTGGGTTATTCTATGATAAAATCGGTCAGGCAAAAATTTCAAATTCTCATTTCACTTTATTATCCCATCTCAATTGTACAAATATTGATAATGCGCGAATTACTATCAATAAATTCTATTATAGAACTAGTTCCCTTTGTACAAGACTCTTATCAGAAAAAATGGATGCAAATTATGTTGATTATCATTGCAAGAGAACTCTTAATATTATTCATAATGAAATCAGTGATATTAATGACAAAAATCGAATCCTCCGACAATTGATCGGGATTGAACCATCCCACAAATTCTATATGAAGAATTAATACATAAATCAATACAAAGGCGAATATGAGTTATGAGTAAAACCAGATCCACAAAATATCGCCATTCTTTATAAATTAGTGAGGGTTCAGGTAATACATACAAATGGAATCGTTATGTTTGCTCTCAGATTCCCACTCGTAAGACCAATGACTTTCGATCTATATCACTTGATACCTTTACCAATCCAACACAAGAATCTCTCAGTATTCTCCTACATAGAACCTAGATATCAACATATCCTGATATTCCATACCAAAACCCAATTTGCAACCCTGCAAACGTTGTCAGACTGTCATGAGTATCTACCGGAGTGGTATGTCTGTTCCAATCTTCATACTACAACGACAACGGACCAGCCTATTTGTGAAGTGCTTCGACTATCACCACATGTGAACCATATTCCAAAGGACTGCAATGTAAAAAACATTGTCGCCAGGATCGAAACGTGGAAGTACGTCAGCCATAATCGTTGGATCTACGTTCTACAGCAGCCTGCAACAGTGACTCTCATCTGTGATGATGAACAAACCCCTATGCAGGATGTCGTCTTACACCAAACTGGACTATTCCAGTTGAACTCCAAATGCAAGGGCTATACAACGTATAATTTCCTTGAACCTATGGAGTAAAACGACTGCAATAAAACCTACATCATACCAACACCGAGCATAATCAATGAAACTGATTGTGATGAACATAAAGATGATTTTCCAATTCCGATGGATCCTCTCCATTTGACACCGATCAAATTGACTAATTTAGATCTAAATGATCTCAAGTTCGCCAATAAGAAGCTGACTGAATTCGACGAGATCCTCACCAAACGTCTCAGCGAACCACTCATCGTTACCCATACTAAATGGTATACTATCACCTTGGGTATCATCGGAGCCATTGTAGTTCTTGGGCTATTCATCTGGTGTTGCCAATGTTGTCAATGCTGCCACTGGTTACGACGACTTTGCTGCTTCATTAAACATCCTCGAACTGGCGTAGTAAGACCTCCATTGATAAAAAATATTATCAATTGTACATTTGCTGATAATGTACGACCAGAATATCGACCTCCAACCAGTGAAACCATCACTCACAACACAAGACCAGCCTTGGTACAAGATCCACCTGCTTTGACATCAGATGAAGACGAACAAGAAACAGTTTTTCCTGTTTCCCCACCACCAGCAACCAGAGCAGTTAAATACACCAAATCAAGATGAAGCACAACTTCAATTCAATTATAAAACAAATTGTCTACTACAATTTTTTTTTTTGGGGGGAAGGTGTTGTGTGACCCACTATAATCTTAATCTCTTCCCTATGTTTATCACGCAGCATCCATATTTATCATTATTTGGTTGTTATCATTATTTATGTATGTCCCTTCAAAACCTAAGACGGACCCAAACTATCTAAATCCATTAATAAATAAACTACGGACCAAACCCTCCCTTATCATAATCCTGGGCCTTGAATAATCTCTTTTACAATAAATAATTGAAAAACTCAAGGAATCCCTCAAAATAAACGTTCCTCCGTCTACCCCAGAAAACTGTGATAAATACCCTGCAATTTTCCCAAAAACAGTCAGTTGATCACCTGAGTAGCTACGCGCTTGTACTTAACTCGCAACTCAGAACTTAGAATCTCAGAATAAGTATTCAAGTGTATTTCCATTTATAAAATTGTAATATTGAATAATAAATTAGTTGTGCCGAATTAGTGAGTTTCATTTGTGGTACACAACAGTCTCCAAAGATATATAAGACGAAATCTAAAAATGCACAAGAGGCGCATGAAGCAATTCGTCCAACCGATGTGGATAAACTCCCTCAAAACATAGCTTCTTTCCTTGAACCAGAGCAGCTGAAGTTATACGATTTAATATGGAAGAGGCTTGTTGCAAGCCAGATGGAAAGCGCAATTCTTGGCTCTGTTTCTATTAATATCCAATCCGAAGACAAAAGCATATCTTTTAGGGCAACAGGCTCTACAGTTGCGTTTCCTGGATTTTATATTCTTTACTCAGAAAGTCATGATGACAAAGAGCAAGAAGAGAGTGAAAAGGAAAATAGGCTACCGAAGCTTAGAGCTGGGAGAAGATGCAAATACAAGCCAAATCAGGTTGAGACGTGGTCCTTATGGGTTTTACGTTCAAATCGAATCGTCTGAAAGTAATAATAAAGTTAAGAGAATGCCTATACCTCAAGGTGTTCATATAAATTCAGTTGATTTAAAATATGCAAAGGCATTGCTAGAGCTACCAAAATCACTTGGTATACACAAAGAGCTAGGTTATGAAGTCGAAGTTTCCATAGGAAGGTTTGGTCCATATGTTGAGTGCAACAAGACATATGCTTCTATTACTAAAAAGAGTGGTATAGATTTTTCAAATATCACACTTGATGAAGCCATAAAATTAATTTCTGAAAAGCTAAATAAAATAAAAGATCAGCCAAGTAAACCAAGAGCAGCAAAAAAGACAGCAAAAAAACGTGGTATCAAAAAAAAGTGAAATTGATCACTCTAATCAGATTTTATTAAATAAATCTTATGGCGCAAAACATTTATTTACACCATGTATGTCTCAGGCGAATGAAGAGTGAGTATTTGAACTTTTGCACATACGAAGTTAGACTGCAAAAAGAGCTAGGAAGTCGCCTGCGTCATAACTCTAAGGAATATAGGATTCATCTTGACCTGCAAGCAATTATGGCGCACATAAATCCAACAGAAAAGTGGCTATATATCCGAAAATTAGGGCAGGGCCGAATGGCATTATGCAACAATGCCGGCCGATCTGAGGGCTAATTTTTGCACATTTCACTTCTCTACAAAAATTGCTTTGTTTGCGTATATAAATTTTTGGCGGATGGACTCTTTAAATCCTAAACACAAGCACTGTGCTGGTAGCACCAAAACACGCGCGATTTCCAGCGCGTGCAATAGTTTTAATTGAGCTATACTAACAACTAAGCGTCGGAGATATTGTTATTTCTAATTCAGTTGTTGGCATATCATTTGTGAATTCTAACTGTACGTCCCTAGTGTCTCTTTCACTAATAGAAGTGTTAGCTGTTTGAACAAAGAGCTCTTCGGTAAATCTTACTGCAGCTAAGTTGACACTATCTCTAGCACGTGATGATGTAAAAAAGTCTACAATTCTGCTGAAAATATTGCCTCTGCTCGCTACCAATTGCTGTGTTGCAGCATCCTCTGAAACAACAGTAGCAATATCATCAGAAACATCATTGTCAATAGCAGAAGTAGTAGGAACATCAGCAGAAACAATAGTAGTAACCTCAAGATCTTCTACTGTTTGCATCAATTGAGCTTTCTCTGAACCAAACTGATTACCCATGAGGATCTTAATAATATACTCATTGTCTATTCCCGTTTCTTTCCAACATTTTATTTGCTCATACATTGCACTTGTACAAGCATCCATCTGCGCATAAGAAGCATCAGTTGTTTGACTGCTAGTTTCTGCTGCCTCCTCATCTTGATCAAGAGCTTCTGCAACTTCTGTATGTTGCACATCTTCCGAATATCTTTGCAAAGCTGTTGCAGCCATACTAAAGCTTGCATCATCACTACCTGTGCTCATAGCACTAGCAATACTTCCTGAAATACTGTCACGATGTTCAGCAAATAGCGCAGGATGAGTAGCAATATAATTTATTGCCCAAGGAGATGCGAGCATTACATTAACCGCCTGCGCAATCGTATTCTCACTGATCTCTTGAATAAACATACTTCTATAATCTACTGAGATACTATACAACGCCTCATCTCTAGTTAGAATAGCTGAAGCTAATAATACTCTTTCGCCTTCACTCAAATCATTATTAGAGCTCAATGTTATCATTATATACTCTTCTGCTCGCAACTGTCCGACCACATCAGAAGAGATAGACCTGCACATCAAAGCCATAATAAGAGGATGTACAGTGATCACATCACTGTTATAATCACCTATGCACTCAATATTAGGCGCACGCATAATTTCTGCGAAGCTCACTCCTTGGATTTCCGAACTATTAAATGTCTCTTCTTGATTTTCACCACCAAACCTTTCTACATATCTGGGGAATATCGATTCCAGAAGTAGTGTCTGTATTACAGAAGCACCCTGTTCTCTTGTAGCATTCATCAGGTGAATGCTACGTATAGCCTTATTAAAGATGTTTTCGCTCATAGTTAATTTAAAAGATGCATTTCCACCTGCACCTTCTTCATAACCAAATTTTTTCACTAGCACATCGAATTTCCGAGATGTATCAATACGCCAACCCATAATAATTACCTCCGATCAATCTAAAATGTGTGAAAAACGACTTAAACGCAAGTTCACAGATAACTGAGTATAAAGCTCAACTTGTGATAGAAAGTACACACTTTTATTGCTTTCAAAAAACAAGCCATACGCTACAAAATTACATAAGTGTCAGCGCAGCTCGTTCTTATAAAAACAACTCCTACAAAATCTGTAGGAAAAATATCATTCGAATGTAAAAGAGAAAACAAAAACAGACTTGTAAAAACCCCAGAAACCTAAGGAAATTAGGCAAAAACACATAAGAAAGCGCTTTTAACGCTAAATATATCTATAAATTGTAACAAATGTATCTGGACATGTATAACTATTTATATTAAAAAAGAATAAAATTTCATATTGATATACTGAAATTCGAAAGCCTAAAAGACGCATATCCCTTAAGTCCTGAGACTTGCGGCTTCTTTTTTACTACTAAAGTTGCCTCTTTTATAGAACAGTCCTGTCTTAAGCACTCAAATAAAGCAAAGCTATAATGCTCTATCAACATAAAACTACGGTTTTCCGAAAAAATTTTAATGCAATTTAATACCTCTGCATAGCAAATAGAATCAGACATATTATCTGAAATACAACCATGCGGTACACTTCGGAAATGAACAGTATAATCCACCAACACTTCTTGTGGCACGAGTCTCTCACTATCAGAGACTCCTATATTAAGGAGGAACATCAGTTTAAATGAAAACTGTCAGATCACTCTGATTTTTTTTGTCAATAAACTTCAATGTGTTTCAGAATTTGTGTGAAAATAAGAGAGGGATTAAAACGCTCAATTTTTTGAAATGAATTTTTTAAAATTTTGAGTTCAACACACAATCCAATGGCACTGTCACTTAAATTTAAAAAAAAAAATATTTAGAGCCGTGAGAAGTTTTTGAAAAAAATTCACGCGATGTCTTGTACTATCAACTTTCACTTTCGCGTTGTCCAAATGAAATTGAAACGCTGAATTTCGAGATTTTAATCAAAGACCATCATCCAAACACAAGTTTTCACATAATACGACAGCCATTTGCAAAAATGTGGCAGCGTTGCTCTATGACGACAGTACGAGAAGTGGGGGATCGAAAGCGCGCGCTATTTCAAATCATTTAACTTAAGTACCTTCAGTTCTTTTTCCATAATTTGGCGAAAAATTCCATATTAATTATTCTTTCACCCTTAATAGGGAACTTTGATTCTTCACTTGCATTCGAGCTTTCTTCTCCAGATCCAGATTGACTGTAAGACATCGTTACCACTTCTTTTTTTTTTTTACTTCATTGAGACCTTGAGCTTGGAGTCTCTTCTTATACACTTTTTCAGACACTCTTTTCCTTCCCCAATAGAAGAATTTATTATTATTTAATCCATACATTTCTCAATTTCGAACCTCCACAGATAAACCGACACAATGTAAACAATGTGGGATTTACTCCGCACAATAGGTTAGGATGCCTTATGTGGCGCGGAATCATGCTGGTAACATAATTTCCCCGTTTATCAGCTCGTTGCCACTCCTGGAAATTCGAGACAACGTTGCCACGTTTTTCATGAATTTTTGAAGTTATGAAAAAATATTTTTTTTGGGTAAAAAAAAAAGGAAAACATATGAGTATGATATTATTTGAGAGTTTGAAAAACGAAAAGAACGATTTTTCATAATTTCCTGAAATGAGTCGAAAGTTTTGCTACATGAACTTTTAGTTATTTCGGGTTGGTGGAGAGCGTCGGACCCTTTGATGTTCCTCCCCTCCCGCCATACCCCCAGAGGTCTGATGTTCCTCCTTAATACTGATACAACACGTCCAATATCTCGGATTGTTGTCATGGCAATTCCATCGTCTGTCAACTTTTTTTTATGTATGTTGACGCAGTATTGGCATCCATTTAGGATAGATGCTGCCGAGCAATACATCTCGAAATCGCTTTCTGTAACTTCTATATTGAATATGCTATCCATGTAAAGTTCTAATGACATATTGATTAGCTCTGGATCTATAATACGTGTTGTTCATAGACATCATCACTGCTGCGATTTTGCAGGCTTTTGCATCTACTTCTTCAAGATGAAGCTTTGCTTCAACGCGGATTGCATTTAGCAACTGCTCGTTTTCTAGCAAGTAACCAACAGTTAGTGCAACACCATAAAGTTGCGGATTTGCTAAAGAAGTATTCCCGTTCACAAAGATTGAAAGAGGATTTTGCTCTATGTTCAACGCATACTCTGGTAGTTTCTTTTCTACGCTAGATACAGACATAATTAATATTTCCTAAAAAGTGTATTGATCTCTTGTATTCAAGTAATTTTATCAAAAAGACGCTAAAAAAATTTATATGCATGTAAAGGCATGTGTTGTAGTTCAGAATATGTATCACCTAATTTTAATATAAAGAAATCAAAAGTGGACATAATTTTGAATTTCACATAGCTCAACCTGGCTAAATGAAGCATTGCGAAAATTAACTAACTACAACCTTCCTCGGTCAAAAGTTCTTAGTTGGCATGCGATCTGGCAAGTGACACTCAATGGAAAATGTATAGTAGCTTATTTGGCATTGGTTGCTAGAATGAGCCAGCTTTGTAAAATAAAACCCTAAATTTTATGTTGGTTGCCTGCGGCTTTTTATGGGGGGTTTGGAGCACTCGAAAAATTTAAACGGGAATAACGGTTGAGAGATTGTAGGTTCGAGTTGATTAATAATGAAAAATGCTAACATATTGATAATTGTTATCGATTATTTATGAATATTCCGCTTACTTTGTGGAATATTTTTAAAGAATAAGGTAATTTTTGTGGAAGGATAAAAGAGAAGTGAAATGAGGATAATTAATGATAAAATGATATTTGAATGTTGAATTATTTATTAATGTGATGGATACATTTTTAATTTTAATGTATAATTTTCCTAAAATGCGGGATTCAGTATAAATGTATTTGTTTCTTTCAAATAATTTAGGGATGAAGCTGGAGGTTACAACCTTCAATTTGTATAATATAATGATAGAATGTTTAATTATATATTAATGGGATTGATACATTTTCTTTTTTAATTTATGATTTTCCTGAAATGCGGTTTACTACAAGGATGGAGAGATTGAAGATTCTGTATAAATCTATTTATTACAATTTTTTTAAATACAATTAGTATAATATATTGATCGAAAAATGTTAGTGAAACATAATAAAATGATGGAAAATTACGACGAGAATAATTACAAAGAAGGAAATGTGTGTTTCATTACAATTTGTTGAATGAGAGGACAGAACAAAAAGAAGGGCATTTTGATGGAACGGTTGGAGATAGCTATTTTCTGATGATTCCATTGGTAAGCTGGGACAATTTTACATAGGAATCAAGTGTCAAAATCGATTTTTTTACCCACATTTGAATAATAATTTTCGTGAATAGCTTCGGTTCTGTTCGTCGTAGCGCAATGGGGTTGTGCTCAAATTAAAGTTTTCGTAATTCCTCACATTTTCGTTGAACATTCATCAATTTTCATGGAGAATTGAAAAAGGTACAAGCCATTTAATGAAAATTATTTTTTAGCCCATAACTTTTAATGAAAATGTGGGGAATAACGAGACCTTCAATTTGAGCACAATCCCACGGCGCTGCGACCAATAGAATCAGAGATATTCACAAAAACGTGATTTTTTCAAATTCTGGCAAGTGTTACGGCCACGATCCGTAGAATTTAACGAAACTCATTCGAATAAAAACACAAAATTGAATGGAAAAACGTGGTAAGTCACGGCTTTGGATCGCGAGCGTAGAAAAAAATAAAAATATGGATTCGTCTTACCGTGGCAAAACACTAAAGTGTACCGATGTTTCAGAGGGATATGATTGATATCTTTTTACAAGAATGGCAGCTCACAAATTTTTCTCTTTTTCACTTAAAATATATATGGATATTTATTGGTCTTGGGAATTTACATAGCTTTTCGAAGGGGGAAGTTCTGGAGGCTCAGCCCTTTTTCCCGTGGGTGGGGAGGAAGTAAATATTTTAAAATCGTATAGATGACTTACGATAAAATGAGAGTTAATAGGCGAGTGTTCTATTCGGCTTGGTGTAGCTGAAGTGGATGCTGTGTGTGTCGCTTCAACTGGAGCTGCTGCTGGCGATGCTGATGATGCTGATGCTTGGCTCTTCGTTCTCGTACAGAAGTTGATTACAACGGGAAAAGGCCAAAAATATCATTCATCTTCACGGGTTTTAACTGGTATCGTTAAACGAAAACTCGGTAGACTAAACTGGGTGTTCAACGTCTGGTTGAAGGTAGAGATTGCGCCTCTCTTTCAATCAGTAGTCTTAGAATTTGTAAGAAGTTCTCGGTGTTGATGAACAGAGTCACGTCTGGAGTCGCACTAGGTACTGAGGGTAAAGAGTTGAGTGTTCCTCCGTTTTTATAATAGAGATTTCCTATATCTTGCACACGGGCTCGTAAACGCCCAAAATCACATGATTCTCTTTCTTGGAATCTCAATTAGGCGTATAATTGTAAATCTTTCGATGATAAAAAAACGTGGCACCGGTTTTTCTTTGACACGGTAATTTGGTGCTCCACAAAGAAATTCGGATGTCGATTTGTTTAGGCCTCCTTACCATCAACTTTTGGGTTGATAAGTTTTCAGTAGTCATAAAGATGAGGTATGATAACTCTACGATTATTTTCCTCTGTATTCGTTCTTCCTATCTTCTTGTGATTACAGGTGTCCCGAGTAAACAGTAAGTAAAACCCGGTGGGGCAGTCTAGCCCGTGTTCGAGTGGGTTACTCATTTTGATAATAATCACGCCTATGCGTTTGACTTATTATCGTTTTGATTACTCGAGAAAAGAAATGGAAAAGTAAAAAAAAAAGAATTGAATTCATCACAGGAATTGTTGCGTCCGTAACACAAGGTAAACTTCTTCAAATCTGAGTGAAAAAAAAAAAATATATATTTTGGTACACGACTTTGATTGGAAATTTCCTCAGTTTTCCAATCAGGAATCATCAGGAAAAACCTATCTTCAATGTTTCTCTTGATTTCTCGTAATATACATTTTCAAAGTGAGCATGTTTCCATCTTACCCCTTGTGGCCTTTTTACCCCACCTTCCCCTATTAATTATTATTTATGTGGCCTATGATTCTTATTACTTATAATTATCTCGGATTCTAAATAGAATCATGCCAGCTGTACTGTTATCACTATGTACATTGCTAATGTATAGTATAGATGCTTCTCCATGAAGACGTTGATTCGTTACCAGACCTCACACTTAGTGATGGTGGTAAGTCTGGTGTCCACCACGTTGTGTTATAATGTCTATAAAAGGATGTGCTGATAGTCCAATTGAACAATCCTAGTGTCAACTGATCTCATATCTTGCTGATGTAGGGCACAACAAGATATTGCTCGGAGACGTATTAAACGGAGCCACCTGACCATCGCCAACATTAAGATGATCAATATCCGCTTTCAGTCGTTTTCTAAAAGAGAAAAATTCTATTAAAATCGTATAAAAAATGTTAATAAAATCTAATCTTACTTTACCTTCTCTTTTTTCTCGATAATCTTGTGCATTTTGATGAAACCTGGAAAATCTCGCCTGTATTCTTGTCCTTCTATCGAAGTAGATGATGTAGGATACACAAGTATTGATACTGATATTTTTCATTTTCCATGTAAAGAAATCCTTCATATACCTTTTGATAAAGTAGACGGTCGTAATAATTATAATCACCAACATGATCTGTAATGAGAAATGATTTTAGTCGATGCTCTTCCTACATTTCTATTGTTAACAACATTCTCAGAACCGAGAAAATGTCATTTGTTCATAAAAGAAATGTGATAACGATGTTTATTCGAACAATTATTACTCAATGCAATTACACTGTTAAAAAAAATACATCAATTTTCCGAAAAATTTCGCTAAATTAGATTTCATTGGAAGAAGTTTATGGAATTTCGAGCATTAAAGAACATTCCTGATTTCTAACCAGATGAATAACAGTAAAAATTTCTAAATTTCCATTCATTTCCACTATAAACAATAAATTCACTATCAAATTTCTCTGACATTTCTAACAATTAAGAATTCAAGGAGATTTTTCCTAAATTTTCATAATTTCCATCAATTCTTATGGAAAATGACAAGTGAAATGGCCATAGTTTCGCCTGTTTTTTTTACGGAAACTATAATTCCTTAGTGGCGAAAGTCTCTTGAATTCCAGTAAAACTGTTACTCGTTCGATGATTTTTCAAGCCCAAACTTGAGAGAATTCATTCAACATTTTTTAACAATGTATAGTCATTATGCACTTATTTGGTCCCATAGTATGAGCAGTCGTCTTGTAAATTACTGGAGTATATTCTCCCATCCGCATGTGGTTTCCACAAGGCTTGGTACACTTGCTCCAGTAGTTACTGTAATATCCACGTATTTGGAGCTTCCAGTAAGGGGAAAAATACAATTTCCACGGATACGATGGTATATTGTCACAGCATTGAATCCAGTTATTGCCAGATCTTGGTGTCATTGAAAATTTCCTAATGTAGAAAATAAATACTATTGTCTGCTCCAATGAGGTTAAGCAGATTTATGCAGTCCTTTGCTAGCTGTGAGGTTGTTTCCACCCTCTCTAGTTCATTCAGGGTCTGCTTGCTGTCCGTGCATATATAGATGTGTTTCCCGCTTATTCGCAGGTCCACGATCGTTTTAGCACATACCTTTAGCGCAGCAATTTCTGCTTGCAGGGCTGTGCTGTGTGGCGGCAGTCTCTTGGAGATCTTGGTTTCCGGTCCTTCTGACCATATCCCAATACCTGTGTTATGTCCGAGATGCGATTGCAGCGTCGAGGACAATCAGTAAACTTTCAGACTTAACTAGCTAGAATTATAATTATTATTCTTTTTACGGGACGCTATTTATTTATATTCTTGCTATGGATTTCGGAATTATGATATAGGTAATGAAGGATTTCAAATGAATTCTAGAAAACTCTCTAATTATTGTTATCTGATTTTTCGGTGCTTTTAATGAAATTCAAAGAAAACATAAATGGTACAGGGTTTTTCTCATAATTCATGGATGAATTATTCTTGACAGATTTTGTAATTATCGGCCTAATACAAATGAGATCTATTGCTACTTACAGGTTTTTGGTGGTAAAACTATTTGAGATTCTTTATTCCTACAGTGGACCCTTGATTCGCCTCGTTGATTCGAGATACTTGAAGATCCACTAGATTTATTTCTGTATGTATTGTTTATTTATGATATATTGAGTTCTTATTTCCTCACAATAACTTCACTCCGTTTAATTAGATGGACTACACGTGTTACTCTTGGCTATAGGCTACGGTTCGCCCTACCCTTGATGTCACTAGAACATTTGTAATTGAACTATTATTTTAGTTTTTAACAACTTCGCGCAAGAGACGGCAAATTTTACAAGGTGGTTCACGAGGAGTATCTTTTGATGTTATCTTCTCAGGGATAGAAACAAGTCTGATTTATTTCGGCCTTTGGTGAATATTCATAACATCGGATTCCATCTCCTGTGACATTGCTGCGTTCGCTTTCTTGTGCGAAGTGCCGATTCAGCTTTGTCACACGGTGTATTCCTTTCTCTGGTCTCCGATTCTTTGGGAGGAATTTTAACGGAGACGTCGACGGATTTTCGGAATCAGGTGGCGAAGTAGCTATCAGATTGCCGGTAAGCGATGTTTGACGCAAAGAGCCGAATTTCGAATGTTCGTAAGTTCAAAAGAAAAAGGATTTTCAGAGTTTTCTCTTTTGAACTGAATTCCTCATTTTCTGGGGAATTTATAAGCTTAAGATCGAAACATGATAACTCCTGAATTGTGGGAGTTATCTAGGTTTCAAGGGTGGAGATTCTATGCGTTTTAGAACAAAGAAAACAGCCGCGAAAATTAAACTGGACCTAACATCTGCTCCCTCACTTCTTTTGGACCCATCGGTGTACCATGTAGGGCCCTTTGGTAGGAGGAACGGCCTGTCCTCCTTCATCCATTCCTCCTTCGTTGGTCTTAGTACTGTGAACCCCTTTTCAAAGGTCCTCGTCCTGACGCCCGCATCGCTGCCTATTTGGAGGGTTCTCCTCGTCTCACCCTCATTCAGCAGCGACGCGTGTCCGTAGGTAGAGGTCCTCCACAGTCCAGACGCCCTCAATCTCACCGCCGCTCCCCTCGCTGTTTCCATGGCCAGCAGGTGCGGCGGCTTCAGGTCCAGGATGGCCATCAGGGCCAGGGTGGGTGTGGTTTTAAGTGCTCCACTCATCCGTATCCCTGCCCATCTGGCCAGTCTATTGACCCTTTGTATGTTGGAAGCTCTTGTTAGCGCCCTCCACCATACGACTGATGCATAAGAGAATTGTGGCATCAGCACTGCCGTATAGATCCATTTGATCACTTTCGGGCTGAGTCCCCAGGTTCCTCCTATCATCCTCCTGCAGGCCCAGAAGGTGTTTGTTACCTTCCCGATCTGCTTCTCTATGTGCGTTCTCCAGCTCAGCCTCCGATCTAGTCTTACCCCTAGGTAGTCGACCTCGCCGGAGTACTTGAGCTCCGTTCCAAAGATCGTGACAGTTTTCGTTCGATTACCCGGACTTTTACCTCCATTGTCTCCCTTATCGCCATCACTTCACCAGCCTTTCCGGAGGTTCCATATTGGTTCCCTGCTGAGCTAGTCAGCTGGTTCCCATGCCCCTCTTACTAGAGCTGGCTACTTCCCCTATCCGCCACCGGGGGACGCGCCTCAGTCGATTGCTCAACCGCCAGTACAGTTCCCCCTTTCGGGGTACCCGTCTGGGTCCGAAGAATAATAATACAGAATAATTTTAACAAAATTTCTTTTCATTTCTTGTGATTTTCATAATATAAAACATGAAATTAAAAAATTGTTGAATGTTTCAAATTTCGAGAGCTATGGAATGTTTGGTGAGTTTGTTGAAGAAACCATGAAAGTTGGTAGCGATTCCGGGAAGAATGAGTGGAAAACCTGAGTCTTTCTTTTTTTTAAGTTTAAAAGAAAATTAAATTTTCAACATTGAAAGGGATTCATCTTCTAAAAAGCGAGAAAAAACTTTTTCTATACATTAATAGCATGTGATATGTACTTGTAGAAAGGAAAAATTTTCAGCAAATTGCAATGATCCACATATAGCTTTCAATTAATGTAATAATTATTTAAGATATTCACAACAATCCAAAAAACAATAATTCAAGCAGAGACATCTAAAAAAATATGAGAAATTGAAATGTTTGTACAATTTGTAAAATAATTGAATGTTTTATGTGAGAAAGTTATAAAGAATGGAAATAATTATGAGAAATATAACGATATTCTGATGGAGATAACGTAATTTCAAAATGTGAAAAGAATTATGATGCACACATTTCCACACCACCAATGAGGTAGTGTACTCGGCGCGTGTTTTTTAACGTGGTTTCCCCACTAGGCATACTCCACGACCTATTATCCTAATAGAGCTGAGTAAAAACTGGAAAAAATAAAAAATAAATTAATGAGAAGTAAGCCCCAGAAAAATATACCCACAAATGATGATACATACCTCTATAATGTGATTAATTTACTATAAGTAATTGTCTGTGGAGGCTGCTCATTTTCACATGATGATGATGATATGACATATCAGCATTCTTGGGACAATCATCAATATTAAATAATCTGTTGAATAAATGAGGGATAGAAAAAATGGTGAGTTCAATTTAATTTCTCCACGGGGAGGTGGGGTAAAATGAGCATCCTAATTTAATGGTTCGAAATTGATATTTTCGGATGATTTAAGTGATAAGTTTGCCATTGCTTTGCAATCATTCTCCAATTCCAAGAAAGGGCATATACAAATGGAATAGAAAACCTGCCATTTCCAATTCAATCGTCAGCGAAAAAAAAACAAACTTGTATAGTTATTCCATTTCATTTTCATGAAATGAAACATCAAAAAGTTTTTTTTAAACAAGTTTTCATTTTAATCATAGTCTTCTTCTTACCTTTACCCCAACCTTCATCTATTCCATTTCGGTTCCATTATATTATCAAGAAAGGCCACATATTATTTGTTTCGACGTTTTATTATATAAAAATACTACGAAATTAACGAAAATATTAAAGATAGATTTCAATTCATTTTTTTTGGGATTAATAGGCGAATTAATTAGAAGGCGAAGAACTGACAGAAGAGAAGACTTCAAGACGAAGGGGTGTCCCCTGAGCCCGGTTAATAGTTGCAGAGATATTTGCAAAAAAAAAAAATCACAAATTTCAGAGAGAATTCCCATCCTAACTTAAATCGCCCCAACTTTCCGAAAGAATCTTGACAAAATGTCCATCTCGAACCAGTTAATTAAAATGGTTGGAATAAAAATTATTTATACACAAATATGATTTTTGTTACTCACAACGGTGGCACAATCTGTGGAGTATCATCCTTACGTATAATTTAACCAAGTCCTGACCGTAGATGTCAAACATCTTTCATGGATTCACTACATATGTTTAAAGAGCAAGGAAGAAATGACGAATTCACTATGCCAGTTTCAACATCATTCTTTTCATTATAAATTATATTCTGAAATAAAGAGGGAACAAAGTTAATATTTAATAATAATAGTCATTGTTGGATGACTATGTCTATGTATCTAGATAATGCAGCATTGAATTCGATGGTCTACCGCAGAAAATCATGTACAGTTGGAATGTTTCATTGCTTTTCAATCAAATGAGGAATATATGATGATGAAAAAACATATTTTGTAATGAACTCAATTCTAATAAGTTGATGGTAGTTTCTCAGTACTGAAGGAAACAATAAAAAAAATTACAAAGTTGCAAAAAAGAGTCTTTTCATTTATCCTTTTGAACATAGAGTTATAATAGTGATTTTTTAATCATTAAAAAATCAGTGGAGTAACTACAATCTGTGAGTAAATAAATTGAACTTGTCAAATTGTGAAAGAAAAAATTCTTAAACTATCAATAAACTATCTATGAGACAATTGCGTAATATTCGATTTGAAAAAATTATAGATAGCAATTTGAAATAATTACCTTGCATATGAAATAATTCGGATGGTCACACTATCATCATCATTTTTAATCTGGTTCACCCTTGCGTTTCTGACATTGTACATTGTATATTGTACATCTTCTCAATACATTAATCCCTGCTGAACCTATTCATAGAACAAACAAATAAATACTCAATTATAGAGAGAAAAATAACACAACACTTGATTATATTTAGGGGGAGTCGCAGCAAAAAGGACAAATGCAAGTTTTGATAAATTATATCTCTGAAAATATAAGAATATAAACTATTTTGTATCCCAAATATTTGCAATTATACATTTTCAATCATTGTAGAATGTAAGTAGGCTGAAAGTTGATTTTTCCCCATATCGAATATGTTGGTAAACAGGACAAACGAGATCCAACATTCTTTCAAAGCGTAGGATTTATCGCCAGGAATAGAGCAAAAATAATAAGTGCACTTGCTAACACCATTGACAGCAATACTGGGACAGTGCAATGTACATGAGATAATTTTTTACTAAATTCTCCATAATTTATATGAATCAATTCATACCAACGATCACGATGCATTAACACGACTTGGAATATCTGAGGCAAAGAATTTTATAAAGCGTCATTTTCCTCAACAGAATTTGACATTCTTGGACACTTTGGCAGTTAGAGGCTCTATCATACACCAATATTTATCCTCTGTTACCCACCATCAGTTTTCACATCAGAGGAAAATAAATTAATTGAAGATGACAATTTATCTGATATTGAAGATTTGATTGAATGATTTGATCGAGTATTCACAGCCAAAATTGAATAAATTGGCCCAAACAACAGAGACTAATAATTTGAATAAAATTGAGGAGAAATTGAATAGGGGAAATCGGGGTAAAATGGAGATTCTGATTGAACGGATGGGGATGGTGGGTTTCTAATGATTCCATTGGAAAACTGAGGAAATTTGAGGCGGAAAACATCTGTCGAAATTTATTTTTTCTATTTTTTTAAAAATTCTTTTTTTTTCACCCAAATTTGAAGGGGTTTATCTTGGAAAATTTTTGAAAAATCACTTCCTCAGCAATATCTCCGGTTCTATTGGCCGTAGCGTAACAGTTCCGATTCGAGGTGAGAGGTGAGCTTATTTGCGATAAATTTATGGGGTTTTAAAATCAATAAAACGATTTTTTGAGTGACTTATAGTGCAAAAACTGGCTTCCAAAAAATACCCCAAAAGTACTTGAAATTTTTTCCAATTTTAAAATCACATGAATTCATCGCAAATGAGCTCACCTTTCACCTCGAATCAGAATCCTTAAGCTACGTCCAATAGAACGGGAGATATCGCCAAAAAGTGTTTTTTCACATATTTCTAAGGTAAACCCCTTCAAATCTGGATGAAAAAAAATGAATTTTCAAAAAAAAAAAGAAAAAAATTATTTTTCTGTACACTGGGACGAAAGTGCGACTTTCGGTAAGCTCACTTCCGTCCCAGTGTGCAGAAAGATAGTATACACACCTCGGGCTTTTTACCCCACCTTTCCCTATGTTAATAACAAACACAATAGAGAAGAAAGAGAGTAGATGATAGGAGATAAATTTAGAGAAAAACGGGGTGAAATGAACACATTTACTATTTTATGTCAATTTGTTGATAAATACTAGGCATTACTTGAGAGGAGAATGAGATGGGCGATGGAGAGGAAAGCAAGAGAAGAAGTAGAGAAGGGGAGGAGAGTGAGGGTGTGGTATGAGAAGATGTGGGTCGATGAAGAGGAATGGAGATGGTCCGAGGAGGAACTCAGGGTGACAAGAGTAAGGGAGAGACAGGGCGGCAAGGGGAACAAGGAGGCCGAGGTAGAGAACACCCAGGAACAGGAGGCCTGGGGGGGAGAGGAGGTAGTGAAAAGGGGGTTTGGGGAAAGCCGAAGCCAAGAACCCAGAGGGAGTGTATAAGAGGGAGGAGGAGAGTATTTTGGAACGTGGCAGGGATAGAGAGGAAGGACAAAGGTTTTTGGAGTTACCTAGAGAAATGGGACATCATAATGCTCAGCGAAACCTGGGTGGATGGAGAAGGATGGGAGAGGATAAGGGAGAGGACGCCGAAAGGTTTCACCTGGAGGGTGCAGGAGGCGACGAGAGATTTTGCAAAAAAGAGATGGACGGGGGGGGGGGGGGGGGGGAATGATATCGGCAATGAGGACAGAGAGGGTGGAGAAGGAGGAGAGAAAAAAGGCGGAGATAGTGAAAGGGGTGGAGGGGGTGATGGAAAGATCCATAAAGAGGAAAGGGGAAGGAGAAGAGAAGTTAATAGTGATAGGTGTGTACCTGGAAAGAGGGGTAGAGGAGGGGTTTAAGGAGATGAGGAGATATATGGCACCTGGTACTTATAGGTGGAGATTGTAACGCATGGACGGGAAACAACGGAGGAGAATGGTGGGATGAGGAAAAAGGAAGAGCACACAGAGAATCTAAGCAGGAAAGGAAGGAAGTGGACCCACAAGGGAAGAGGATTCTGGAATGGGAACACAGCAAGGGATGAGGAGGGGGAAATCATATTCACAGGGAGAGGAGAGACAGTAATAGATTACGTGTTTGCTAAGAGCATGAGCAGAAGGGCAATAAAGGAGATGAAGGTGGCCGTAGAGCCAGGGTCGGATCATTTCCCGGTAACAGTGACGCTGAAACTGGGAGAGGAGAGAGAAGGAGAGGGAAGGCCGAGAGAGGAAGCAGGGAAGAAAGGAGGACAGAAGAGAGCAAGGATGAAGGAGTGGGGAGAAGAAGAGTGGAAGGAATACGAGAGAGGGATGAGGGCCCTAGCGCAAAGGAAGGAAGGTGAAAGCATAGACGACATGGTACAAGAGCTGAGAGAGATGGTAGAAAGGGAGAGAGGAAGGATAGAAAATGGGAGGACGACGAGAAGAGGGAGAAGGGACGGATGGTAGGACGAAGAGTGTGTGGAAATGAAAAAGGAGTTGAAGGGAGCCACAAGAAGATGGAGAAGAGGAGATTTGAGTGGGGAGGAATGGAGAGTGAGCAAAAAAGGATATGAAAGGATGATTCAAGAAAAGAAGGAGATGGAAAAACAAAGATACAAAGAAGAAGTGGAGGTGGCGATTAGGGAGAGGAAAGAATGGGTCATCATAAACAGAGACAGGAAAAAGTGGAGAAGAAGGAATGAGACAATAGGAATGGAGGAATGGACGGAATATTTCAAGGAAGTACTAGGAGGGGTTGAATATGAAGTGAGAGGTCCGGGAAGAGGAAAGGCAAGGAGAGAGTAGGAGGAGTGAGAAGAAGAAGAGATTGGAGAAGTGGTAGAGAACCCGAAAAAGGGAAAGGCGACGGGGGTGGATAACATCGAAAATAAAGCCTACCTTTACGGAGGGGAGAAAGTGATAGAATTCCTTTGGAGAGGAGAAGGCTGGCCGGAAGAGTGGAAGACCGGAGTAGTAATACCACTGCCAAAGAAAGGAGAGGAGAACAAGGTGGACGAGTACAGAGGTATAACGTTGATGCCGGGAGCCTACAAGGTTTACACAGAAATCCTGAGGCGGAGGCTGGTGGAAGAGGTGGAGGAGAAGGGCATAATCCCGCACAATCAGACAGGATTCAGGAGGGGCATGGGAAAAGTGGACGATATTTATATGCTCAACCACCTGGTGAACAAGAGGCTAGGTATGGGGAAGGGCAGGTTATACGGGCTCTTTGTGGATTTCAAAGCGGCTTTCCACTCGGTCAATAGAGTGATTTTGTGGAAAGTGATGGGAGAGTGAGGAGTAAGCGTGGAGGTAGTGGTGAGGATCAGGGAAGTTTATGCAGAAACGAAGTGCAAGGTGAGGATAGGGGAAGAGTTCTGGACAGCGAGGGGGGTGAGACAAGGATGCCCGCTGAGCCCGATGCTCTTCAGCATTCTGTTGGCGGACCTGGAAGAGAAGCTGGCGAGACGAGGAAAGGGGGGGGGGGGGGGGGCATGCCTGGGGGATGCAAAAATCTATCACTTGGCCTAGGCAGATGACATTGTGTTGTTGTCGGAAGAGGAAGGAGGGATGAAGCTGCAGATGAGGGAGCTGGAGAAGCACGTGAGAGAGAAGGACTTGACAATTAACGTAAAGAAGACGGAGATGATGGTATTTGGCAAGCGGAAAGGGAAGAAAGAGGCAGGAACGGAATGGCGACTGAACGGGGAGATGGTGGAAGAGATGGAAGAGGGGCTATGAGGAGAAACTGAGAGAGGGAAGGGGAAGTGAGATAGCAAGGAGGTGCTGGAGAGATTCGGAGTCTAGAGGCAGGACAGGGGAAAGAGGAAGAAGAGGATGGGAGAAAGAGAGGTAGCAAGTGAAGAGAGAGCTTGGAGGAATTGTGATTTCTGACTGGGAGAGCCAGGAACAGGCCATGAGAACCAGAGACGAGGAGGAAAGATGGGGGAAGATTGTGGAATCAAAGTTCAACACGTGATATAAACACCTGAGGAGAGGAGAGAAGGGGGTACCAGGGTACCTAGAGAGAGGAGGGAGAGAAAGGAGGTGGGGGTGCGTGGTGGAGGAAAATTGGGAACACGTGTTGGAAAGGTGTGGGAGAGGTAAAGAAGAAGGTAGGAACGTGGTGGAGAAAGTGACCGAGGTGCTGAGGGGGGACGGGTCGGGGTGGGGAAAGATGAAGCAGTTATTGGAGATGAGAGGCGTGAGGATGAAGGATGAAGGGGAGGAGGAAGAGGGAGTGGAGTGAGGGAAGAGAGAAAGGGGGAGTGAAGTGAAGGGTGGAATGAAGAGAGTAAGTGGAATGTATGGGGAAGAGAATGAAGGGAATGTGTGAGCTGGAGAGTGTAGAATGGGTTATGGATCGAATGAATGGGAAAGGAGAGTGGGAGGAAAATGTAAAAAAATGTACAGGGATGATGTATATCCTGAAAAACCCGAAAGGGTATGAATGAAATTATTATCATTACTAGGCATGACTTCTAAAAAATATTTTTTTTTTTCGCGTCATTTAATTGTATTAGAAATTGTAGATGAAGGTGAGATCGTGGGATCATTTGCCATGATTTCAAGAATTTTCTTCAATGAAGTATTAATAATGAAAAAATAACAAAAAGAAGAGAGATAACTTCATTTCACACCGCTTCCCCTCTAATTAATCTACAAAAAATAATATCAATGGAAATCACTCTTTGTGAAAACTTTAGGGCCTCTTCTTACGGCATTATTGGATTAGCTAAAGAAGGGACAGTTCCCCCTTTCTCTACAGTACTTGAAATTAGATCAAAATCTTCAAATGAGTTGATATGTAAATATATATATATATATATATATATATTTACATATCAACTCATTTGAAGATTTTGATATATATATATATATATAATATGATATGTATATATATAATATATTATATATACGTATAATATATGTATTGTGCTCTATCCCTTTTATCCCGTCGAAGGTAGGAATTTATGGAATGGGGTTCACAACAAAAGGGGGATCTGTAGGGGAATGGGCGGGGAGAAATGATAAGAATTCGCTGGTTCAAATGAATCACAGGTAGTTTATTCGGCTCTATTCTCCTCGAGTGCTTTCTCCCAAACAACAATAACAATATCACTGATCCTCCGTCATATAGGAGAACCACTAATCAAGATAATGGTGCCACCAAAGATAATTCCCCAGATGGGAGAACTACCAATCCAAGCAATAACAATACCAATGATGATTCTCCAGATGGGAGAGCCACCAATCGAGATAACGGTGATACCAAAGATAATTCCCCAAATGGGAGAACCACTAATCGAACTAACGGTACCACCAATGATAATTCCCCGGACAGGAGAACTACCAATCCGAATAACAACAATCTCAGTCAATAATACTATTCCTCTTAAACCATGACAATGATGATCACCGGCAGTAGTCTAGGGTCAGGGTCTTCTAGGGGATTAATGGTACCAGCATGAAACTGGCCTGCATGATCTACTATAATTACAATTATTTTCTCCTTTCCCAGAAGGGGATTTCAGCTTTTCACTTTCTCACTCTCACAGGATACTCTAGGGGAAAGTCCGTACAATGGCAGGGGGGAGGGTTCATACAATAAGAATTCAATCAGACCTTGGCGAGTGGACTCCCGTTCTCCTGGACTCTGTATCTGGTTACTCTCTGTCCTCGTCTGGCCTCTGGGATCTGGGGTTGGGCTTGGGTGGCGTGGGCGATCTCTCTCGCACTCACACTAATGCTGGCCGTGGCTCCACTGATCCACTGATCCTCGTTTTCACTGAGTGTCGTCGTTTGGGCTGGGTTAACTATGCCCTGGGCACCTTCACACGCACTCCTTCAGCTTCCTCGGCTGTCTCTCCTTTCCTCCTCACTGGGTCTCAATCGAGTTTACTTTCGTTTTGTTTTCTCACGGGCTCGGGCAACAGGTTGCAGTATGGCCTCGTAACACTGTGTAATTACGTTACACGTGCTTTCTGGTTCCTTTCCTTCTTTTCTGCTCCTCTGACCCATTTCCCGGTCATTCCTCCCGTTCCATTGATCCTGATTGGACTGACCCCTCGATCTATTGGGTCAATGCCAATCAGGACCCCGGAGTTCATTGTCCGCACATTACCTTGCGCTCGTTCAGCGCAGGAGAGTGTGCGCGCAGGAGCTGGCCGGACGGTGGCTCCCCTCTACGGCTGGCGTGCTCCCCATCCTCCCAAGGTGCCAGATTCGAAGAAGTGGGATGCTGCTTCGTCTTCTACGGCGCCTGCTGGGGTTTGTTCTCCTCGCCCTTCTCCTCTCATTCATCCCTACATTGTTTCCATTCACACTCTGCATCCCTCTCTCACTCGTACCGTTCTGGGGCCCGAGGGGAGCGTAGCTAATGGGGTTGTGGGGAGGGGTGTACCTTGCCTGCGACGCAGGGGGGGGGGACGCAGCGTCACAGTATATATTAGGGGAAGATGGGGTAAAACACCCCCAAAAGTGAGATGGACATATGCTCACTTTGAAATTGTATATTAGGAGAAATCGAGAGAAGTATTGAAAATAGAATTTTTCTGATGATTCCATCGGAAAGCTGAGGAAATTTTAGGCCGAAAGCATGTATCAAAACTAATTTTTTAGATTTTTTCGAAAATTCGATTGTTTGGGTTTTGATTGACCCCGTAGATGATGTAGCCGAATTTTGGATAAGGTTTTTAGTGGACTGTAATTTGTTTGATGAAAATGCCCCCAAAATAGCACCGACGCTGGCCTGAAAACGGGACAGGTATCCTTTGATTAATAACTCCGGTTTTGATAAAAGTTCATATAATTAACAGATTAAAATAGTTTAGATTATTACACAATAGATAAACAACCGAGATATTTAACCGGGAAAACAATTAGTTCATCGCGAGGATGGATAATTCTCACGTTGTCGTTAACCGCGCACTTGATCTCGAGAGAATAGATCGAATTGGCGTGGGTCAGCGACGCATTTTGGCTCTCGCCGTCGGCCGACACGATGTCTGTCGAGTGAACCCGAGTTCACTCGATCGCCTTCTTGCTGTTCCGCTCAGACTTTCGAGAAAAGTCTGAACATCGATTTTTTCACCCAGATCTGAAGGGGCTTATGTCACGTCGCTACTTCACCGACGCTGCATAGAGTCAATTTTACTCAATTAAAAGATCGCAAGGGGATTACACCTTGCGCGGCCAATCAGAATAATCCCTTATTCTGATTGGTTCTCAGTATCGTCATTTCACACGACTATTTATCTATTTGTTCGGGAGCACTTTCGGCTTTCCCTATTTAAACCCCAATTTCGGGAAAACGAAGTTCTATTAGCAACTAACTGTGTACGTGACAACAAGCCACTGTAATTAGTGATTGAAACAGTTCTTCTCAGAACTAATAAAGAGAAAACTCAAATTATATCTCGGAGTCGAAGTGTACATTATTCAGAACATGTCATACACTTCATTTACCTTGAAAAAATGTGAAAGAATCACTTTTTTGGCGATATCTCGGGTTCGATTAGTCATAGCTCAAAAATCCCGATTCAAGGTGAAAGGTGAGCGCATTTGCGATGAATTCATGTGGTTTTCAAATTGAAAATACGATTTTCGCAGTACTTTTGGGGTGTTTTTCGAAAATCAGTTTTTGCACTATAAATCACTCGAAAAATCGTATTTTTAATTTTGAAACCACATAAATTCATCGCAAATGAGCTCAGCTTTCACCTCAAATCTGAATTTTTACACTACGACCAATAGAACCGGAGATATTGCCAAAAGTGTGATTTTTTTCAAATTTTTCCCAGCTAATCCTCCAAATTTGGATTAAAAAAATCGAATTTTAAAAAAACTCGAAAACATTAATTTCGACATATGTTTTCTGGCTAAAATTTCCTCAGCTTTCCAATGGAATCATCAGAAAATCGCTATCTACAACCGTTCAATCAAAATGTTCATTTTACCCCAATTTCCCCTATAAAATATGGAAAAAAATCTGGACTAGCCCACCAGGCAAAGTTATGCGCGCGAGTAGCGCACGGAACAGCCTAGTATAGTAAAATAAAGGATGAAGAGACTCAACATGTAGAGGATTCATTCCTCCCATTCTTTCCCTTGAATATCTCAAACACTAAGCGAAGGAGAAAAATTTCACCTTCATACTTTAAAAAAAATAATCGAAAGAGCTATAAACAAAGTTGAACATCGTAAAAAAGGGAGAAAAAATTTCCATTTGGTTTTGAAAACAAAAAATAATTTATTCATATCAGTGATAATGATACATGTAGATTGTTTCAGGCTGGTTGAAGATGAAGGGTGAGGTGGCAGATTGAACCAGCGCTGGAACAATTACGTGTCCATGTCCATGTCCACGACCACGTCCACGTCCACGTCCCGTCTCTCGTCCTCCCCCACGTAATCCTCCACGTCCTGCTCCTCGTTCTACCCCTCTTCCCTCCCCACGTCTAGTACCGCGTCCCCATGCGCCACCACGGGCAGATGCCGCCACGGGCGGATGCCCACTCCCAGATACCGCTGCATTGGCCCCGTCTCGCCGGCCAGGCGCACGGTACCATTCCCGGCGCCTACGTCCGGCATTCGTGCCTCGTCCTGCAACAGAAGAAAAATTTGAGTTATTACTTTACAACAATTGTGATCTTAGGTACGGTGAACTCTAATAACTTTCACCTTTAAAAAATCATAGCGATCGTAAAAAAAAAACAAGAAAAACAATGAGTTTTATTTCAATTTGTTCATGAAAATGGCGATACGTATGGGAATTGCGGAAGTAAAAACTGTCCATTAGAGTCAGAAAGTCATCAACGGTTGAGACTCCCCTCCTCGTAATCCTCCACTCGCTGCTGCAGCGATGCCTCTATCTGTGCCATGACAGATGGGACATTCACTGCAGCATCAGGCGTCGTTGGAGTTGCAGTCCCAGGGGAAGAGGTTGTTGTTGGACTCTCTGCCATCTGGACGTCGGACGTCGGAGAGATGGCGATGGTCGATGCCATTTCAGTTAAAGCTGAAAGAGAGGAAAAGATGGTGAAATGAAGTCTTGGGATAAAAAAAAAAAAAAACATCTATTCCAGAAATTGTGAAAAGACCCAGAAGTGGTGCGTGTGCAGGATTTAAATGTGGACATGGCGCGAGACGCTCTCACGTCTTTCAATTCACAATCAATCTCTTGAAATGTTACATTTGAGCTGATAAAATGGGTAGGCTAATATTTTTGCCGTGAATTTCAGAGGAAATTATTTGACATTTTAAACCTGCTGGCTGGAAGATCAGGAATTTTTTTGAGGGTGAAGACCTCCCTCAGAACGTCTGAAAAAATTCTGAATGTGCTGAAATATGTTAACATTGTTGTTGATTTTTTCAGACTTTTGGCTAGAGGCCTTCACCCTCAAAAAAAATTATAATCTTTCAGACTAACAGGCTCATTTTGCCCCACTCTCCCCCTCTACATTAAATAAATAATTAGATAAGATCTTTAATTTTGGGCTCAATTTATTCTTTACTTAAAATGAACAATTAAGCCTCAGCTTTTTTCATCGCATCTCCATTATTTTATAAGATATCGAAGTTGAAACATGAAAAACCAGGTGAGAATGATGGAAAAAAGGAGAAAAGAAGTTTTCCAATGCGATAAGAAATATACATTGATTTTTTCTAAAGGGAATAATACTTGGTCGTTTTCGTTTCATTGTGTAGAAAAAGAAAAAATATATAATGAAGTAAATGAATTGTTTATTCAATAAATAATGAATATTTCAATGAGAACAGTTTTTTCTTCTAGTTATTGAAGAGCAAGATGAATTATGATTGAAAGAAAATGGTTCTATATTTAATTGAAGTGGAAGAAAAAAAAATTCTAACAAAAGCGCTTTTGAGCAACAAAGAAATTTTTTTAAGCCACGATTTTCTCTTTAAATCATAATTTACATCGAAGAATGTGTTTTCAGGACGAATTTTTAAATTATCTTACGAGTTACGCATTTGTTCATGATAATTTGTTGAACAATAAACGATACAAATTATGAAAAATCATTTTCAGGTAGCTTTGGTTAATGAGAAAATGAATAAGTACCACTAGTATAAGTTTTTTTCTTTTTTTAAAATTTATTCAACTTTTTTATTCGTCGCCGACGTAAATTGTTAATAACATTGCGAAGACGAACAATTTTTTAACCCTCCATCACAAAACCAACTACTTTTTTCCAGTTAATTGCTCATAACTTTCGGAATTTCTTCGAGCGATCCTTTAATTTTTTCAAAAAATATCCACATACGATTCCATACACTGAGAGAATTTTCTGACCTTTGGAACTATCAAATTTGAGTTGAAAAAAACCTCAACTATAAATATGTACGTTGTAGTTATCAGGTGATTACTGAAAATTATTGTTCTGGCAATAAAATATCGAAATACCATTGAACACCAATGAATAGCTCTGTATTTTTAGAAAGATAAACAGTTTCAACCGAAAAAGCACTTGTTGACGGGACGACAAACAATTTCACAATAAAAAAATGGCTCACTCATTTTTCTAGGGAAGATCAGAATGATGTAAAATTTCATCAAATTATATTCATTGTAATGAAATTAATTAAATTGACTTTCTACTGACTAGTGATGTTGTCACTTTGATGAGCCAATATTTATCCTGAAAACACAAGTAAAAAAACGTGTTAATTATGCGTAATTGATTTGGACTATGATAAAAAATTGTTTTTTCTGCTAATCATTTTTTTCAAAAAATTGTCAAAATGCTGTAAAATAACGTCAACAAGATCTTGTAATCGTTTCATCTTTACTCATTTCTCATTGAATTCGGAATTTTTTTCAATTGTCATTGATCCCTCCTCCGAATAAATAGTGTATAGATCAATAACAACTAAGAATTAAATTTTCGTCACATAATATACACAACACAAGTGTATACCATACTGTCTTTTTATGGGCATTATGATATACGCTTGTGTAGCATATATCAAGTAACGAAAATTAGATTACTGGCTGTTGCTGACATATACACTCTTCATTCAGGGGAGAGTTCAATACATGATATTATGTACTCCTTGAAGAAGTAGCTCCAAAATTTAACTAATAATTGAAATACGAAGAGGTGCGCCCTTTTTTCCAACTTTCAGTATAGTTTTCACGGAACTCCTTAGCTTTTTTTTGAATATTTCCAACTAAAAAAGCACATAAATCGATGACAAATCTACTCACCTCTTCACTGAAATAATAGACATTTCTCTAGGTTACCAGATTCGCTTTAAAAAAATCTAATAAAAGTGCCTTGAAATTTTTGAAAATTTTGAATATGAATGGATCTATCCTAACTTTTTTATAAAAACTCCACGCGCGAGAGCGAAATACGTAAGGTGTGCGTGCAGCGTCACACACATACGTACATGCACACTCACTCAAAAGTAATTAAATAAATTATTTTCATCAAATCATTACTCAATCTAGTTAATTTCTAAAAAGAAAAACAATTTTTTTTTTTCACTTGAAAAATTTCATTTTTTATGAATCATGATTTGAGTTTATATTGAAAATCGAGCGACATAAAATTATTCCACGAGAATTCTTTTTTGTAGCTCCTAAAATCATCTCTAAATAAAATTGCATCAAAATTAATCTATTTCGCTTAATTTCTGAGATTCAAATTTGAGAGAATCTCCTCAAAACTCCCAAAAAGGGAAAAAAATCAGAATCTTCTTCAAATAAATAAATAATTAAACATATTCTTTATAATTCAAATATTTATGAAAAATCCCCGATCAATTTTCTAAATCATTTTCCCATTCTTCTGGGTGAGATATACTGCAGGAGTGAGTATGTATGTACGCATGCGTGAACACTGCACACTCACCTTACATATGTCACTGGGCCATGGAGTTTTCATAGAAAGAATAGAATATCTCGATTAATATTCGAAATTTATTAGCAAATTTGATAATGTAGAGAAAGAAAATGTAATAAAAATTATTCCCGGGATATTGTGGTTCAAAAGTTCGAATGTTAATAACAAAATACTGGATCATCCTGAAAAATCCAGATTTGGATTCCTCGTTCAAAAATATATAGGAATTCCTCTGAAAAAGGATTGGACTTTTTTTTTATTATTGCATACAGAACTCCACTGTGGTGAAAGGACTAGAGGCGGAGGTAGACAAATACTCTTCTATTTAGGGGCTTTATTGTTTACACTGAAGAAATACAAAAAGGATAGCGCTATAGTAGACAGTGGCGAGATATTGCTTGCAAGAAAGAAAAAGGGATATTTCAGGTAGCCAGCCAGAATCTACGGTGCCGCTCATCATGAACTTTCCACACTTGCTCGAAAAAAATTTCAAAAGAAATGAGAATTGATTTTTTTTCAAAACTTCATATCTGAACTTGGAAACGTTTCTGCATCTACTAGACTGCTCTCAGTGTTGAGGCAATAAGAAATTTAGAGGAATGAGGAGCAAAGGAATCGATTGATGTTATTTCTGAAAAGTCATTCATTTTATTGGATTGTAGATGGAAAAAAAAAAAGTGATAAGCTATAACGATACAGCTTTATGGATTTCAAATTTATATACAAGAATATATGAAACGGTTACAAATGCTACAGGGGATGATTTCTAATAAATTCAACGCGTGAAATCCATTCATTACAAAATTGGCACAAATTTAAATATACAGTTTATAAGCTAAATTGAGGTTCGATTTTTAGCTAATTTTCCTTCCTATTCTATCTTGTTCGGAATTGATTTTTTTTGGATTTAGCACAAGCTAGAAACCATTATCTTTTACCTCTCTAAAAGATAGTACATTCCGTATTACGGGAAGGGAAAAGTTGATTCGAACAAAATTTCCTCACCTTCGTAACGTATCATCCTTTTGCCAAGTGAGAGAGCGCGATTTCCAACATACGTAAGATTCGAATACAAACGGATGCTCCCCTTGTTATGTGCGTTACAGTCAGAAGAGGCCTTCACAACAAGAGGAATTGCCGGAAAATCTCCTCCTGTTGGGGAGACTTCTCTCCCGTCTTTAGAACTCAATGTTCTATTATCAGAGTTTCTGTCGCTAATTTCATCCAGCAATTGATATTCTCTGCATCATACCTTGGTGGAAAATTCATCTTTTTCGGATGACGCCTATGTTGAGAATCGTACTTTCTTGCCTCTCGAAAGATTGGATATTACGCATCTACATAAAAAAAAAAATTACTTTCGCTGAGAACAAATCCTCTCACGCGAGTCACTCACAAAATTAGTGGACTCTATTTTTGTTGTGTAGTAGGTGCATAATACCTTTTCTTTTAGTGAGACGAGTAACTGTAATTTCCAACATAGGTGAGATCTGCAAATGAACAAATACTCCACTGCGGTGACGTTGAGAAGTAATATGTGCGCCAAAAGCAGAAAAGAGATGTTCACAACAGGAAGAATTTCCGGAAGATCTTCTATTGTAAAGTGCTTTTCTTCAACCTTGGTGTACATTGTACTATTATTCAATAGCTGGGAAGAGCAGACAATCAGGCATTTTTTTATTGTTCCCGCAGACAACTCTTACTATTAAAAGTTTTGTCGCTTCTTTTATTTCATAACTTATTATTCATTGCATTGTTTGGAAGAGTAGAATGTTATTTCAAAGTTTAATTCGGATTTCTTCCCGTCATTTGAAGACGAATTATGAGTCTCGATTTAATAAATTACGAATGTCGGATGTTTGTCGTGAGGAGCCCTCCCCACGATTGTCTTCAATCTCTTTTAGAATATTTGAAATTTAATAAGTTCATTAATTATCGGTGTACTTTTGAGGGAGATGAATTGTAAGGGAATATCTCTGGAATGTCAGGACTTGGAAATTACAAGGAACAAAAATACTTAAATTGGAGGAATATAAGCCCGCTTACTTTCTCATTTTTTATTATGTTTCAATTTTTTGCGGAGAAGCCATAATAATTGTCATTACTCAAATGCCTCCACATAATATAATTAGGAGGAGAAAAACAAAGAGGCGTTAAAAAAATACCTCTTACGATTTCTTCAACTATTTTTATTAGGCTGATTGATAATTAAATAGTCGTAGTGTAAAAATGCTAGTTTCATCTCAAGCATAAACTCTACATTGGAATATATGAATCTACTTATGTACTGACAGAATTTGGCAATTGAAGAATTGTCATTCTTTATCATTCCAATTTGAAGTCGATTGTTGAAATGGACTTGCATTCTTACAACATGATTGTTTAATTAGCGACTAGCTTGACGAAAATATTAAAAAAGGTTGTGAAACGTGTATTGTAGCTCAACATTTTTCCTCTCCCCCAACCGTATTATGTGGAGAAATATGAGTAATCCCAATCAACATCGTTTTTTTCGCATGAACATGAAAGCGTGATGATGGAAAAAAATACTAGCTTTATATTTTTCTAATTCAAGTATTATCGTTGCTCTTGTTTTTCAAGTGCTGTCATTCCGGAAGTATCCTCTTACGATTCATTGGCCTCAAAAGTGCACCACTCATTAACGAATATCCTATATTTTAATAACTCTAGAAGAGATTGGAAGATAATCGCGTCGAGAATTCCCCATAGCAATCACACTAAATTTGAAATTTTAGAAATCGAGACATTATTGTGCGGGATATTCGAAATTAAAAAAAAACCTCTTCTATTTTTGCTAAATTCAGAGTCATGAAAGATTACCCGATAGTTACGAAATCAAGACTCCATGACTTTTCGCTTTGTGTATAGATATTATAATCACCTTCTATAATCACCTTCTCGCAAAGCTGAATCTAAAAATGATCGAGTTAAGGCCTTTGATGACTCGATAGAGGCAACTAAGTACATGATACTACTGGCTGCACTCCGGAAATTCTGAGCTGGTCCAAAATTGCATGTACTATTCCCTTGATGGAAGCTCGCGGCTAAGACGCAGAAAGTGCCATCAACTGCGGTTCTTGTTTCTCCTCGTTCCGGTGCATCTTCTTTCGGAGGCTTCTGTGAGTTCGCAATCATTAAAGGCTGAAGATACGAGGTTATCAGTTCTTGCTGCATCTGTACTCGAATGAATGGAACTCGCTCCTGAGTGAAATCTAATGGTATCTGTTGTGAGAGATACCTCGCATAAAAGCAGATGAATACTCCACAATCGAAACCATTTTCTTGCTGAGGGATATCCTATGAAGAATTACATCATGAGACTTACATCACACAATAGGATTCATTTAAAAATTTTTTTTTTTCGAATTACGCACCTTCACATGAATTTTATTCCAATTCCCACCTAGTAGTGAGCCACTTTTCCTATTTTCATACTCAGCACAAAGGTAATTCAGGATGCTCTGTTGAAAATTACAAAGTTCAAATTAATGAATTTATCAACTCAAATTTAAGCATTCGTGCTTGAGATGCTTTATAAAATGCATTATCGCGCTCATGATCCGACTAACTGAATTTTAATCTTGAATATTTCTAAAAACTATAACAATCTTGGCTTTGAATAATTGACACTAACATCTAGACATTGTTGATTTTCACCACCTAGACTATCGTAGCATGAAATGGATTTTTTTTTTCAAATTAGCTACGCATGAAGTCCAATCTTGACTTCGTCCATTATGAATCGAGAAGAAGATCATTTCTTTACTGAATATGTCAACCTGAAAAGTGACACCAATTTTGAATAAATGGAAAACATCATTTTTCACCGTTTACTCACTATTGAATGATAAAGTATGAATATGCAAACGTTTTTAGTCCATCGAGCTACTCGGCTATAAGAATGCTCAGAAAACGTTTGGTAAAAGTAAGTGGAATATGCCCAAATAGTACTTTGACTCCTTTTCACTATCAGGGCAAAGTACGAATTGATGACCTATAATGGAGAAAATTGAGATATTTATCAAATATTATATACATTTCTTCAAGAACTTAAGGAATAGACTTTCCTCTATCAAGATGTGCTCAGCGCATCGGACTAAGTACATGTTAGCAGGCCCGAACGCATAGCAACGGTCGAAAGGGCATTTTTCACTATTCACTTCTTTGAAATTGGTCATTTTTGTTTGTAAGGTCGGCATTATTTTTTTTCTCATTTTGAAGAGTCTATGGATCAAAAACAGCTATGAATCAAATTTTCGTTACTGCGCATATGTTACGTCTGGGTTAACGGAGGTAGCCCTAGAAAACCAAATTTAACAATATATATATGAACTAATACGACGAAGAACTTACACACTCACAGACCAATAATTTACTGACTACGAATAAAATACAATATAATATTTAACAATATAATATATGGATTCCGGTTTCCGGTGCACGAGGGAACAGGTGTGTGAAAAGCGGTGCGGAAAGAGGGAAGGAAAAGGTGATAGCCCAAGCCAGGAAGAAGAAGGCTGGGGTAACCTGGAAGCCCTGATAAAGGGATTTAGGGATGAGACCATCGGGAGACTGGACACAGTGGAGAATCAAGGACAGGTGACGAGGGAAGAAATGAGAAAAATGGGAGAGAAATGGGAGGATTGGGACAGGATATGGAAGGAAGAGAGAGAAGAGGTCAGGAGGGAGCTAAGGCAGTATGAGAAGAAGCAGGCAGAGAGGGAAGAGGAGAGGGACAGAGAGATGAAGAAAATACAAGGGAGGCTGAAGGACTTGGAACTGAAGGAGGTGGAGAGGGGCAAGGAGAGGGCCACGGGGAGCACGACCAAAGGAACGGGAAATGAGCAAACTGAGAAGGAGATAGACAGGAGATGGAAGGAGAAAGTGGGAAGGCTGGAGAGGGCGATAGATAGAAGTGAGAAAGAGAAGAGGACGAAGAACATTGTGATTAGAGGCCTGGTGGTGAAAAGCTAGACAGGGAGAGAGGAGGTGGAAGGGCTCCTAGGAAGGATAGACGCAGAGGTGAGGGTAGAGAGGATTAGTAAGATCGGAGGATCAGGAAAGGAGGGAGGAAGAGATCTGGTGCTGGTGAGTTTGGCAAGCGTGGAAGACAGGGAGAAGGTGATGAGGAAGATAGCAGTGCTCAAGGGGAGGAGGGAGAGGATTAAAAAGGATCTGACCCCAGCGGAGAGGAGAATGAGATGGGCGATGGAGAGGAAGGCAAGGGAAGAAGTAGAGAAGGGGAGGAGAGTGAGGGTGTGGCATGAGAAGATGTGGGTGGATGAAGAGGAGTGGAGATGGTCTGAAGAGGAACTCAGACCGAGGTGAAGAGAGTAAGGGAGAGGCAGGGTGACGAGGGGAGCAAGGAGGCCGCGGCAGAGAACATCCAGGAACAGGAGGCTCGAGGGGGAGAGGAGGCAGCGAAAAGGGGGTCTGGAGAAAGCCAAAGACAAGAACCCAGAGGAGGGGTATAAGAGGGAGGAGGAAAGGAGAAGGCGAGTTTTGGGTGTTATTTTGGAACGTGGCAGGGGTAGAGAGGAAGGACAAAGGTTTCTGGAGCTACTTGAAGAACTGGGACGTCATAATGCTCAGTGAAACCTGGGTAAATGGAGAAGGATGGGAGAGGATAAGGGAGAGGACGCCGAAAGGTTTCACCTGGAGGGTGCAGGAGGCGACGAAAGACTTTGTGAAAGGTAGATGGAAGGGGGGGATGATATCGGCAGTGGGGACGAAGAGGGAGGAGAAGGAAGAGAGAAAAAAGGCGGAGATAGTGAAAGGGGTGAAGGGGGTGATGGAAAGATTCATAGAATGGAAAGGGGAAGAAGAAGAGAAGTTAACAGTGATAGGTGTGTACCTGGAAAGAGGGGTAGAGGAGGGTTTTAAGGAGATGAGAAGATGGATGGAGGAAAAACGGGAACACATGGTACTTAAAGGAGGAGACTGTAACGCTTGGACGGGAAACAACGGAGGCGAGTGGTGGGATGAGGAGAAAGGGAGAGCACACAGAGAATCCAAGCAGGAAAGGAAGGAAGTAGACCCTGAGCTCTAATGCTGAGCTCATTCGCCATCGATTCATGTGGTTTTACAATTGAAAATATGAATTTTCATGGATTTGAGGGGGTGATCCCAAAATAACGCTTATAACGCCGTATCTTCATTATTAAGGGAGATAATCGCAATAAACGAAAAAAGTTCATTTTTTGAAAATATCTCTGCATCTGTCGGTCGTACCGTAAAAATTTTGGTTGGAGGTGAATGCTGAGCTCATTTGCCATCGATTCATGTGGTTTCACAATTGAAAGTATGAATTTTCACGGATTTGAGTGAGTGATCCCAAAATAACGCTTAAAACGCCGTATCTTCATTATTAAGGGAGATAATCGTGAGAAACGAAAGAAGTTCATTTTTTGAAAATATCTCTGCATCTGTTGGTCGTACCGTAAAAATTTTGATTGGAGGTGAATGCTGAGCTCATTCGCCATCGATTCATGTGGTTTTACAATCGAAAATATGAATTTTCATGGATTTGAGTGGGTGATCCCAAAATAACGCTTAAAACGCCGTATCTTCATTATTAAGGGAGATAATCGCAAAAAACGAAAAAAAATAATTTTTTGAAAATATCTCTGCATCTGTTGGTCGTACCGTAAAAATTTTGATTGGAGGTGAATGCTGAGCTCATTCGCCATCGATTCATGTGGTTTCACAATTGAAAATATGAATTTTCATGGATTTGAGGGGGGGATCCCAAAATAACGTTTAAAACGCCGTATCTTCATTATTAAGGGAGATAATCGCAAAAAACGAAAAAAGTTCATTTTTTGAAAATATCTCTGCATCTGTTGGTCGTACCGTGAAAATTTTGATTGGAGGTGAATGCTGAGCTCATTCGCCATCGATTCATGTGGTTTTACAATCGAAAATATGAATTTTCATGGATTTGAGTGGGTGATCCCAAAATAACGCTTAAAACGCCGTATCTTCATTATTAAGGGAGATAATCGCAAAAAACTAAAAAAAATCATTTTTTGAAAATATCTCTGCATCTGTCGGTCGTACCGTGAAAATTTTGATTGGAGGTGAATGCTGAGCTCATTCGCCATCGATTCATGTGGTTTTACAATCGAAAATATGAATTTTCATGGATTTGAGTGGATGATCCCAAAATAACGCTTAAAACGCCGTATCTTCATTATTAAGGGAGATAATCGCAAAAAACGAAAAAAAATCATTTTTTGAAAATATCTCTGCATCTGTCGGTCGTACTGTAAAAATTTTGCTTGGAGGTGAATGCTGAGCTCATTCGCCATCGATTCATGTGGTTTTACAATTGAAAATATGAATTTTCATGGATTTGAGGGGGTGATCCCAAAATAACGCTTATAACGCCGTATCTTCATTATTAAGGGAGATAATCGCAATAAACGAAAAAAGTTCATTTTTTGAAAATATCTCTGCATCTGTCGGTCGTACCGTAAAAATTTTGGTTGGAGGTGAATGCTGAGCTCATTTGCCATCGATTCATGTGGTTTCACAATTGAAAGTATGAATTTTCACGGATTTGAGTGAGTGATCCCAAAATAACGCTTAAAACGCCGTATCTTCATTATTAAGGGAGATAATCGTGAGAAACGAAAGAAGTTCATTTTTTGAAAATATCTCTGCATCTGTTGGTCGTACCGTAAAAATTTTGATTGGAGGTGAATGCTGAGCTCATTCGCCATCGATTCATGTGGTTTTACAATCGAAAATATGAATTTTCATGGATTTGAGTGGGTGATCCCAAAATAACGCTTAAAACGCCGTATCTTCATTATTAAGGGAGATAATCGCAAAAAACGAAAAAAAATCATTTTTTGAAAATATCTCTGCATCTGTCGGTCGTACTGTAAAAATTTTGCTTGGAGGTGAATGCTGAGCTCATTCGCCATCGATTCATGTGGTTTTACAATTGAAAATATGAATTTTCATGGATTTGAGGGGGTGATCCCAAAATAACGCTTATAACGCCGTATCTTCATTATTAAGGGAGATAATCGCAATAAACGAAAAAAGTTCATTTTTTGAAAATATCTCTGCATCTGTCGGTCGTACCGTAAAAATTTTGGTTGGAGGTGAATGCTGAGCTCATTTGCCATCGATTCATGTGGTTTCACAATTGAAAGTATGAATTTTCACGGATTTGAGTGAGTGATCCCAAAATAACGCTTAAAACGCCGTATCTTCATTATTAAGGGAGATAATCGTGAGAAACGAAAGAAGTTCATTTTTTGAAAATATCTCTGCATCTGTTGGTCGTACCGTAAAAATTTTGATTGGAGGTGAATGCTGAGCTCATTCGCCATCGATTCATGTGGTTTTACAATCGAAAATATGAATTTTCATGGATTTGAGTGGGTGATCCCAAAATAACGCTTAAAACGCCGTATCTTCATTATTAAGGGAGATAATCGCAAAAAACGAAAAAAAATCATTTTTTGAAAATATCTCTGCATCTGTTGGTCGTACCGTAAAAATTTTGATTGGAGGTGAATGCTGAGCTCATTCGCCATCGATTCATGTGGTTTCACAATTGAAAATATGAATTTTCATGGATTTGAGGGGGGGATCCCAAAATAACGTTTAAAACGCCGTATCTTCATTATTAAGGGAGATAATCGCAAAAAACGAAAAAAAATCATTTTTTGAAAATATCTCTGCATCTGTCGGTCGTACCGTGAAAATTTTGATTGGAGGTGAATGCTGAGCTCATTCGCCATCGATTCATGTGGTTTTACAATCGAAAATATGAATTTTCATGGATTTGAGTGGGTGATCCCAAAATAACGCTTGAAACGCCGTATCTTCATTATTAAGGGAGATAATCGCAAAAAACTGAAAAAGTTCATTTTTTGAAAATATCTCTGCATCTGTCGGTCGTACCGTAAAAATTTTGATTGGAGGTGAATGCTGAGCTCATTTGCCATCGATTCAGGTGGTTTCACGATTGAAAATATGAATTTTCATGGATTTGAGTGGGTGATCCCAAAATAACGCTTAAAACGCGGTATCTCCATTATTTAGGAAGATAATCGCAAAAAACTGAAAAAGTTCATTTTTTGAGAATATCTCTGCATCTGTTGGTCGTACCGTAAAAATTTTGATTAGAGGTGAATGCTGAGCTAATTTGCCATCGATGCATGTGGTTTTACAATTGAAAATATGAATTTTCATGGATTTGAGTGGGTGATCCCAAAATAACGCTTAAAACGCCGTATCTCCATTATTTAGGGAGATAATCGCAAAAAACGAAAAAAAATCATTTTTTGAAAATATCTCTGCATCTGTCGGTCGTACTGTAAAAATTTTGCTTGGAGGTGAATGCTGAGCTCATTCGCCATCGATTCATGTGGTTTTACAATCGAAAATATGAATTTTCATGGATTTGAGTGGGTGATCCCAAAATAACGCTTGAAACGCCGTATCTTCATTATTAAGGGAGATAATCGCAAAAAACTGAAAAAGTTCATTTTTTGAAAATATCTCTGCATCTGTCGGTCGTACCGTAAAAATTTTGATTGGAGGTGAATGCTGAGCTCATTTGCCATCGATTCAGGTGGTTTCACGATTGAAAATATGAATTTTCATGGATTTGAGTGGGTGATCCCAAAATAACGCTTAAAACGCGGTATCTCCATTATTTAGGAAGATAATCGCAAAAAACTGAAAAAGTTCATTTTTTGAGAATATCTCTGCATCTGTTGGTCGTACCGTAAAAATTTTGATTAGAGGTGAATGCTGAGCTAATTTGCCATCGATTCATGTGGTTTTACAATTGAAAATATGAATTTTCATGGATTTGAGTGGGTGATCCCAAAATAACGCTTAAAACGCCGTATCTCCATTATTTAGGGAGATAGTCGCAAAAAACTGAAAAAGTTCATTTTTTGAAAATATCTCTGCATCTGTTGGTCGTACCGTAAAAATTTTGATTGGAGGTGAATGCTGAGCTCATTCGCCATCGATTCATGTGGTTTTACAATCGAAAATATGAATTTTCATGGATTTGAGTGGGTGATCCCAAAATAACGCTTAAAACGCCGTATCTTCATTATTAAGGGAGATAATCGCAAAAAACGAAAAAAAAACATTTTTTGAAAATATCTCTGCATCTGTCGGTCGTACTGTAAAAATTTTGCTTGGAGGTGAATGCTGGGCTCATTTGCCATCGATTCAGGTGGTTTTGCAATTGAAAATATGAATTTTCATGGATTTGAGTGGGTGATCCCAAAATAACGCTTAAAACGCCGTATCTTCATTATTAAGGGAGATAATCGCAAAAAACGAAAAAAAATCATTTTTTGAAAATATCTCTGCATCTGTCGGTCGTACCGTAAAAATTTTGATTGGAGGTGAATGCTGAGCTCATTTGCCATCGATTCAGGTGGTTTCACGATTGAAAATATGAATTTTCATGGATTTGAGTGGGTGATCCCAAAATAACGCTTAAAACGCGGTATCTCCATTATTTAGGAAGATAATCGCAAAAAACTGAAAAAGTTCATTTTTTGAGAATATCTCTGCATCTGTTGGTCGTACCGTAAAAATTTTGATTAGAGGTGAATGCTGAGCTAATTTGCCATCGATGCATGTGGTTTTACAATTGAAAATATGAATTTTCATGGATTTGAGTGGGTGATCCCAAAATAACGCTTAAAACGCCGTATCTCCATTATTTAGGGAGATAATCGCAAAAAACGAAAAAAAATCATTTTTTGAAAATATCTCTGCATCTGTCGGTCGTACTGTAAAAATTTTGCTTGGAGGTGAATGCTGAGCTCATTCGCCATCGATTCATGTGGTTTTACAATCGAAAATATGAATTTTCATGGATTTGAGTGGGTGATCCCAAAATAACGCTTGAAACGCCGTATCTTCATTATTAAGGGAGATAATCGCAAAAAACTGAAAAAGTTCATTTTTTGAAAATATCTCTGCATCTGTCGGTCGTACCGTAAAAATTTTGATTGGAGGTGAATGCTGAGCTCATTTGCCATCGATTCAGGTGGTTTCACGATTGAAAATATGAATTTTCATGGATTTGAGTGGGTGATCCCAAAATAACGCTTAAAACGCGGTATCTCCATTATTTAGGAAGATAATCGCAAAAAACTGAAAAAGTTCATTTTTTGAGAATATCTCTGCATCTGTTGGTCGTACCGTAAAAATTTTGATTAGAGGTGAATGCTGAGCTAATTTGCCATCGATTCATGTGGTTTTACAATTGAAAATATGAATTTTCATGGATTTGAGTGGGTGATCCCAAAATAACGCTTAAAACGCCGTATCTCCATTATTTAGGGAGATAGTCGCAAAAAACTGAAAAAGTTCATTTTTTGAAAATATCTCTGCATCTGTTGGTCGTACCGTAAAAATTTTGATTGGAGGTGAATGCTGAGCTCATTCGCCATCGATTCATGTGGTTTTACAATCGAAAATATGAATTTTCATGGATTTGAGTGGGTGATCCCAAAATAACGCTTAAAACGCCGTATCTTCATTATTAAGGGAGATAATCGCAAAAAACGAAAAAAAAACATTTTTTGAAAATATCTCTGCATCTGTCGGTCGTACTGTAAAAATTTTGCTTGGAGGTGAATGCTGGGCTCATTTGCCATCGATTCAGGTGGTTTTGCAATTGAAAATATGAATTTTCATGGATTTGAGTGGGTGATCCCAAAATAACGCTTAAAACGCCGTATCTTCATTATTAAGGGAGATAATCGCAAAAAACGAAAAAAAATCATTTTTTGAAAATATCTCTGCATCTGTCGGTCGTACCGTAAAAATTTTGGTTGGAGGTGAATGCTGAGCTCATTTGCCATCGATTCATGTGGTTTCACAATTGAAAGTATGAATTTTCACGGATTTGAGTGAGTGATCCCAAAATAACGCTTAAAACGCCGTATCTTCATTATTAAGGGAGATAATCGTGAGAAGCGAAAGAAGTTCATTTTTTGAAAATATCTCTGCATCTGTTGGTCGTACCGTAAAAATTTTGATTGGAGGTGAATGCTGAGCTCATTCGCCATCGATTCATGTGGTTTTACAATCGAAAATATGAATTTTCATGGATTTGAGTGGGTGATCCCAAAATAACGCTTAAAACGCCGTATCTTCATTATTAAGGGAGATAATCGCAAAAAACGAAAAAAAATCATTTTTTGAAAATATCTCTGCATCTGTCGGTCGTACCGTAAAAATTTTGGTTGGAGGTGAATGCTGAGCTCATTTGCCATCGATTCATGTGGTTTCACAATTGAAAGTATGAATTTTCACGGATTTGAGTGAGTGATCCCAAAATAACGCTTAAAACGCCGTATCTTCATTATTAAGGGAGATAATCGTGAGAAACGAAAGAAGTTCATTTTTTGAAAATATCTCTGCATCTGTTGGTCGTACCGTAAAAATTTTGATTGGAGGTGAATGCTGAGCTCATTCGCCATCGATTCATGTGGTTTTACAATCGAAAATATGAATTTTCATGGATTTGAGTGGGTGATCCCAAAATAACGCTTAAAACGCCGTATCTTCATTATTAAGGGAGATAATCGCAAAAAACGAAAAAAAATCATTTTTTGAAAATATCTCTGCATCTGTCGGTCGTACTGTAAAAATTTTGCTTGGAGGTGAATGCTGAGCTCATTCGCCATCGATTCATGTGGTTTTACAATCGAAAATATGAATTTTCATGGATTTGAGTGGGTGATCCCAAAATAACGCTTGAAACGCCGTATCTTCATTATTAAGGGAGATAATCGCAAAAAACTGAAAAAGTTCATTTTTTGAAAATATCTCTGCATCTGTCGGTCGTACCGTAAAAATTTTGATTGGAGGTGAATGCTGAGCTCATTTGCCATCGATTCAGGTGGTTTCACGATTGAAAATATGAATTTTCATGGATTTGAGTGGGTGATCCCAAAATAACGCTTAAAACGCGGTATCTCCATTATTTAGGAAGATAATCGCAAAAAACTGAAAAAGTTCATTTTTTGAGAATATCTCTGCATCTGTTGGTCGTACCGTAAAAATTTTGATTAGAGGTGAATGCTGAGCTAATTTGCCATCGATTCATGTGGTTTTACAATTGAAAATATGAATTTTCATGGATTTGAGTGGGTGATCCCAAAATAACGCTTAAAACGCCGTATCTCCATTATTTAGGGAGATAGTCGCAAAAAACTGAAAAAGTTCATTTTTTGAAAATATCTCTGCATCTGTTGGTCGTACCGTAAAAATTTTGATTGGAGGTGAATGCTGAGCTCATTCGCCATCGATTCATGTGGTTTTACAATCGAAAATATGAATTTTCATGGATTTGAGTGGGTGATCCCAAAATAACGCTTAAAACGCCGTATCTTCATTATTAAGGGAGATAATCGCAAAAAACGAAAAAAAAACATTTTTTGAAAATATCTCTGCATCTGTCGGTCGTACTGTAAAAATTTTGCTTGGAGGTGAATGCTGGGCTCATTTGCCATCGATTCAGGTGGTTTTGCAATTGAGAATATGAATTTTCATGGATTTGAGTGGGTGATCCCAAAATAACGCTTAAAACGCCGTATCTTCATTATTAAGGGAGATAATCGCAAAAAACGAAAAAAAATCATTTTTTGAAAATATCTCTGCATCTGTCGGTCGTACCGTAAAAATTTTGGTTGGAGGTGAATGCTGAGCTCATTTGCCATCGATTCATGTGGTTTCACAATTGAAAGTATGAATTTTCACGGATTTGAGTGAGTGATCCCAAAATAACGCTTAAAACGCCGTATCTTCATTATTAAGGGAGATAATCGTGAGAAACGAAAGAAGTTCATTTTTTGAAAATATCTCTGCATCTGTTGGTCGTACCGTAAAAATTTTGATTGGAGGTGAATGCTGAGCTCATTCGCCATCGATTCATGTGGTTTTACAATCGAAAATATGAATTTTCATGGATTTGAGTGGGTGATCCCAAAATAACGCTTAAAACGCCGTATCTTCATTATTAAGGGAGATAATCGCAAAAAACGAAAAAAAATCATTTTTTGAAAATATCTCTGCATCTGTCGGTCGTACCGTAAAAATTTTGGTTGGAGGTGAATGCTGAGCTCATTTGCCATCGATTCATGTGGTTTCACAATTGAAAGTATGAATTTTCACGGATTTGAGTGAGTGATCCCAAAATAACGCTTAAAACGCCGTATCTTCATTATTAAGGGAGATAATCGTGAGAAACGAAAGAAGTTCATTTTTTGAAAATATCTCTGCATCTGTTGGTCGTACCGTAAAAATTTTGATTGGAGGTGAATGCTGAGCTCATTTGCCATCGATTCATGCGGTTTTACAATCGAAAATATAAATTTTCATGGATTTGAGTGGGTGATCCCAAAATAACGCTTAAAACGCCGTATCTTCATTATTAAGGGAGATAATCGCAAAAAACGAAAAAAAATCATTTTTTGAAAATATCTCTGCATCTGTTGGTCGTACCGTAAAAATTTTGATTTGAGGTGAATGCTGAGCTCATTCGCCATCGATTCATGTGGTTTCACAATTGAAAATATGAATTTTCATGGATTTGAGGGGGGGATCCCAAAATAACGTTTAAAACGCCGTATCTTCATTATTAAGGGAGATAATCGCAAAAAACGAAAAAAGTTCATTTTTTGAAAATATCTCTGCATCTGTTGGTCGTACCGTAAAAATTTTGATTGGAGGTGAATGCTGAGCTCATTCGCCATCGATTCATGTGGTTTTACAATCGAAAATATGAATTTTCATGGATTTGAGTGGGTGATCCCAAAATAACGCTTAAAACGCCGTATCTTCATTATTAAGGGAGATAATCGCAAAAAACGAAAAAAAATCATTTTTTGAAAATATCTCTGCATCTGTCGGTCGTACCGTGAAAATTTTGATTGGAGGTGAATGCTGAGCTCATTCGCCATCGATTCATGTGGTTTTACAATCGAAAATATGAATTTTCATGGATTTGAGTGGGTGATCCCAAAATAACGCTTAAAACGCCGTATCTTCATTATTAAGGGAGATAATCGCAAAAAACGAAAAAAAATCATTTTTTGAAAATATCTCTGCATCTGTCGGTCGTACTGTAAAAATTTTGCTTGGAGGTGAATGCTGAGCTCATTCGCCATCGATTCATGTGGTTTTACAATCGAAAATATGAATTTTCATGGATTTGAGTGGGTGATCCCAAAATAACGCTTGAAACGCCGTATCTTCATTATTAAGGGAGATAATCGCAAAAAACTGAAAAAGTTCATTTTTTGAAAATATCTCTGCATCTGTCGGTCGTACCGTAAAAATTTTGATTGGAGGTGAATGCTGAGCTCATTAGCCATCGATTCAGGTGGTTTCACAATTGAAAATATGAATTTTCATGGATTTGAGTGGGTGATCTTAAAATAACGCTTAAAACGCGGTATCTCCATTATTTAGGAAGATAATCGCAAAAAACTGAAAAAGTTCATTTTTTGAGAATATCTCTGCATCTGTTGGTCGTACCGTAAAAATTTTGATTAGAGGTGAATGCTGAGCTCATTTGCCATCGATTCATGTGGTTTTACAATTGAAAATATGAATTTTCATGGATTTGAGTGGGTGATCCCAAAATAACGCTTAAAACGCCGTATCTCCATTATTTAGGGAGATAGTCGCAAAAAACTGAAAAAGTTCATTTTTTGAAAATATCTCTGCATCTGTTAGTCGTACCGTAAAAATTTTGATTGGAGGTGAATGCTGAGCTCATTCGCCATCGATTCATGTGGTTTTACAATCGAAAATATGAATTTTCATGGATTTGAGTGGGTGATCCCAAAATAACGCTTAAAACGCCGTATCTTCATTATTAAGGGAGATAATCGCAAAAAACGAAAAAAAAACATTTTTTGAAAATATCTCTGCATCTGTCGGTCGTACTGTAAAAATTTTGCTTGGAGGTGAATGCTGGGCTCATTTGCCATCGATTCAGGTGGTTTTGCAATTGAAAATATGAATTTTCATGGATTTGAGTGGGTGATCCCAAAATAACGCTTAAAACGCCGTATCTTCATTATTAAGGGAGAAAATCGCAAAAAACGAAAAAAAATCATTTTTTGAAAATATCTCTGCATCTGTCGGTCGTACCGTAAAAATTTTGATTGGAGGTGAATGCTGAGCTCATTCGCCATCGATTCATGTGGTTTTACAATCGAAAATATGAATTTTCATGGATTTGAGTGGGTGATCCCAAAATAACGCTTAAAACGCCGTATCTTCATTATTAAGGGAGATAATCGCAAAAAACGAAAAAAAAACATTTTTTGAAAATATCTCTGCATCTGTCGGTCGTACTGTAAAAATTTTGCTTGGAGGTGAATGCTGGGCTCATTTGCCATCGATTCAGGTGGTTTCGCAATTGAAAATATGAATTTTCATGGATTTGAGTGGGTGATCCCAAAATAACGCTTAAAACGCCGTATCTTCATTATTAAGGGAGATAATCGCAAAAAACGAAAAAAAATCATTTTTTGAAAATATCTCTGCATCTGTCGGTCGTACCGTAAAAATTTTGATTGGAGGTGAATGCTGAGCTCATTTGCCATCGATTCATGTGGTTTTACAATTGAAAGTATGAATTTTCACGGATTTGAGTGAGTGATCCCAAAATAACGCTCAAAACGCCGTATCTTCATTATTTAGGGAGATAATCGTGAAAAACGAAAAAAGTACATTTTTTGAAAATATCTCTGCATCTGTCGGTCGTACCGTAAAAATTTTGCTTGGAGGTGAATGCTGGGCTCATTTGCCATCGATTCAGGTGGTTTTGCAATTGAAAATATGAATTTTCATGGATTTTAGTGGGTGATCCCAAAATAACGCTTAAAACGCCGTATCTTCATTATTAAGGGAGATAATCGCAAAAAACGAAAAAAAATCATTTTTTGAAAATATCTCTGCATCTGTCGGTCGTACTGTAGAAATTTTGCATGGAGGTGAATGCTGGGCTCATTTGCCATCGATTCAGGTGGTTTTGCAATTGAAAATATGAATTTTCATGGATTTGAGTGGGTGATCCCAAAATAACGCTTAAAACGCCGTATCTTCATTATTAAGGGAGATAATCGCAAAAAACGAAAAAAGTTCATTTTTTGGAAATATCTCTGCATCTGTCGGTCGTACCGTAAAATTTTTGGTTGGAGGTGAATGCTGAGCTCATTCGCCATCGATTCATGTGGTTTTACAATCGAAAATATGAATTTTCATGGATTTGAGTGGGTGATCCCAAAATAACGCTTAAAACGCCGTATCTTTATTATTAAGGGAAATAATCGCAAAAAACTGAAAAAGTTCATTTTTTGAAAATATCTCTGCATCTGTCGGTCGTACCGTGAAAATTTTGATTGGAGATGAATGCTGAGCTCATTCGCCATCGATTCATGTGGTTTTACAATCGAAAATATGAATTTTCATGGATTTGAGTGGGTGATCCCAAAATAACGCTTAAAACGCCGTATCTTCATTATTAAGGGAGATAATCGCAAAAAACTGAAAAAGTTCATTTTTTGGAAATATCTCTGCATCTGTCGGTCGTACTGTAAAAATTTTGATTGGAGGTGAATGCTGAGCTCATTTGCCATCGATTCAGGTGGTTTTACAATTGAAAATATGAATTTCCATGGATTTGAGTGGGTGATCCCAAAATAACGCTTAAAACGCCGTATCTTCATTATTAAGGGAGATAATTGCAAAAAAACGAAAAAAAATCATTTTTTGAAAATATCTCTGCATCTGTCGGTCGTACCGTAAAAAGTTTGATTGGAGGTGAATGCTGAGCTCATTTGCCGTCGATTCAGGTGGTTTTGCAATTGAAAATATGAATTTTCATGGATTTGAGTGGTCGATCCCATAATAACGCTTGAAACGCCGTATCTTCATTATTAAGGGAGATAATCGCAAAAAACGGAAAAAGTTCATTTTTTGAAAATATCTCTGCATCTGTCAGTCGTACCGTGAAAATTTTGATTGGAGGTGAATGCTGAGCTCATTTGCCATCGATTCATGTGGTTTTACAATTGAAAATATGGATTTTCATGGATTTGAGTGGGTGATCCCAAAATAACGCTTAAAACGCCGTATCTCCATTATTTAGGGAGATAGTCGCAAAAAACTGAAAAAGTTCATTTTTTGAAAATATCTCTGCATCTGTTGGTCGTACCGTAAAAATTTTGATTGGAGGTGAATGCTGAGCTCATTCGCCATCGATTCATGTGGTTTTACAATCGAAAATATGAATTTTCATGGATTTGAGTGGGTGATCCCAAAATAACGCTTAAAACGCCGTATCTTCATTATTAAGGGAGATAATCGCAAAAAACGAAAAAAAAACATTTTTTGAAAATATCTCTGCATCTGTCGGTCGTACTGTAAAAATTTTGCTTGGAGGTGAATGCTGGGCTCATTTGCCATCGATTCAGGTGGTTTTGCAATTGAAAATATGAATTTTCATGGATTTGAGTGGGTGATCCCAAAATAACGCTTAAAACGCCGTATCTTCATTATTAAGGGAGATAATCGCAAAAAACGAAAAAAAATCATTTTTTGAAAATATCTCTGCATCTGTCGGTCGTACCGTAAAAATTTTGATTGGAGGTGAATGCTGAGCTCATTCGCCATCGATTCATGTGGTTTTGCAATTGAAAATATGAATTTTCATGGATTTGAGTGGGTGATCCCAAAATAACGCTTAAAACGCCGTATCTTCATTATTAAGGGAGATAATCGCAAAAAACGAAAAAAAATCATTTTTTGAAAATATCTCTGCATCTGTCGGTCGTACCGTAAAAATTTTGATTGGAGGTGAATGCTGAGCTCATTTGCCATCGATTCATGTGGTTTTACAATTGAAAGTATGAATTTTCACGGATTTGAGTGAGTGATCCCAAAATAACGCTCAAAACGCCGTATCTTCATTATTTAGGGAGATAATCGTGAAAAACGAAAAAAGTACATTTTTTGAAAATATCTCTGCATCTGTCGGTCGTACCGTAAAAATTTTGCTTGGAGGTGAATGCTGGGCTCATTTGCCATCGATTCAGGTGGTTTTGCAATTGAAAATATGAATTTTCATGGATTTGAGTGGGTGATCCCAAAATAACGCTTAAAACGCCGTATCTTCATTATTAAGGGAGATAATCGCAAAAAACGAAAAAAAATCATTTTTTGAAAATATCTCTGCATCTGTCGGTCGTACTGTAGAAATTTTGCATGGAGGTGAATGCTGGGCTCATTTGCCATCGATTCAGGTGGTTTTGCAATTGAAAATATGAATTTTCATGGATTTGAGTGGGTGATCCCAAAATAACGCTTAAAACGCCGTATCTTCATTATTAAGGGAGATAATCGCAAAAAACGAAAAAAGTTCATTTTTTGGAAATATCTCTGCATCTGTCGGTCGTACCGTAAAATTTTTGGTTGGAGGTGAATGCTGAGCTCATTCGCCATCGATTCATGTGGTTTTACAATCGAAAATATGAATTTTCATGGATTTGAGTGGGTGATCCCAAAATAACGCTTAAAACGCCGTATCTTCATTATTAAGGGAAATAATCGCAAAAAACTGAAAAAGTTCATTTTTTGAAAATATCTCTGCATCTGTCGGTCGTACCGTAAAAATTTTGATTGGAGGTGAATGCTGAGCTCATTCGCCATCGATTCATGTGGTTTTACAATCGAAAATATGAATTTTCATGGATTTGAGTGGGTGATCCCAAAATAACGCTTAAAACGCCGTATCTTCATTATTAAGGGAGATAATCGCAAAAAACTGAAAAAGTTCATTTTTTGGAAATATCTCTGCATCTGTCGGTCGTACTGTAAAAATTTTGATTGGAGGTGAATGCTGAGCTCATTTGCCATCGATTCATGTGGTTTTACAATTGAAAGTATGAATTTTCACGGATTTGAGTGAGTGATCCCAAAATAACGCTCAAAACGCCGTATCTTCATTATTTAGGGAGATAATCGTGAAAAACGAAAAAAGTACATTTTTTGAAAATATCTCTGCATCTGTCGGTCGTACCGTAAAAATTTTGATTGGAGGTGAATGCTGAGCTCATTTGCCATCGATTCAGGTGGTTTTACAATTGAAAATATGAATTTCCATGGATTTGAGTGGGTGATCCCAAAATAACGCTTAAAACGCCGTATCTTCATTATTAAGGGAGATAATTGCAACAAAACGAAAAAAAATCATTTTTTGAAAATATCTCTGCATCTGTCGGTCGTACCGTAAAAATTTTGATTGGAGGTGAATGCTGAGCTCATTTGCCGTCGATTCAGGTGGTTTTGCAATTGAAAATATGAATTTTCATGGATTTGAGTGGGTGATCCCAAAATAACGCTTGAAACGCCGTATCTTCATTATTAAGGGAGATAATCGCAAAAAACGGAAAAAGTTCATTTTTTGAAAATATCTCTGCATCTGTCAGTCGTACCGTGAAAATTTTGATTGGAGGTGAATGCTGAGCTCATTTGCCATCGATTCATGTGGTTTTACAATTGAAAATATGGATTTTCATGGATTTGAGTGGGTGATCCCAAAATAACGCTTAAAACGCCGTATCTTCATTATTAAGGGAGATAATCGCAAAAAACTGAAAAAGTTCATTTTTTGGAAATATCTCTGCATCTGTCGGTCGTACTGTAAAAATTTTGCTTGGAGGTGAATGCTGAGCTCATTTGCCATCGATTCAGGTGGTTTTGCAATTGAAAATATGAATTTTCATGGATTTGAGGGGGTGATCCCAAAATAACGCTTGAAACGCCGTATCTTCATTATTAAGGGAGATAATCGCAAAAAACTAAAAAAGTTATTTTTTTGAAAATATCTCTGCATCTGTCGGTCGTACCGTAAAAATTTTGATTGGAGGTGAATGCTGAGCTCATTTGCCATCGATTCATGTGGTTTTACAATTAAAAGTATGAATTTTCACGGATTTGAGTGAGTGATCCCAAAATAACGCTCAAAACGCCGTATCTTCATTATTTAGGGAGATAATCGTGAAAAACGAAAAAAGTACATTTTTTGAAAATATCTCTGCATCTGTCGGTCGTACCGTAAAAATTTTGATTGGAGGTGAATGCTGAGCTCATTTGCCATCGATTCAGGTGGTTTTACAATTGAAAATATGAATTTCCATGGATTTGAGTGGGTGATCCCAAAATAACGCTTAAAACGCCGTATCTTCATTATTAAGGGAGATAATTGCAACAAAACGAAAAAAGTTCATTTTTTGAAAATATCTCTGCATCTGTCGGTCGTACCGTAAAAATTTTGATTGGAGGTGAATGCTGAGCTCATTCGCCATCGATTCATGTGGTTTTACAATCGAAAATATGAATTTTCATGGATTTGAGTGGGTGATCCCAAAATAACGTGAGACAGGCTTCCTTTTTAGTTGAATTATTTTTAATTATTGACCAAGGAAAATTCCTCTTGATCAATGTAAATTAAACTGAAAATAATTAATTAGGAAATATAATAAAAGAATCGAAGCCTACACCGAGCGCGGCCTGGGTCAATGGCTGCTCGGGCTCTAATTGACTGGTTAAATGATGTTTAAAAGTGTTGAGCGCCAATTAGTTTTCAGGGGAAACTAATAAACCCTTAAATAAATAAATGATTGTCCAATGTCCGTTGATCGATGAGAAAGTAACAAGAAGTAAAGAAAGGATTCGATTTGGGGGACCCAATGACAAGGAAATTGCAGAGCTAAGGAGATGAATTAATTATGCGATTACTTACAGTTTGATCCGTGTTTATTCTCTCCAGAAAGGGCTCTACAATGGTTGGTTATTTTATCAAGTTCCGTATGATCTCACGCTATAACCCCAAGAGGTTATTAACAATAACGAAATTCCGTACGTCAACCACCAAGACAATTGATCACAAGAGATCGAATAGTGGTTAATGCACGTATCGGAATAACGTATAATAATGCCACGGAAGGCGTTTCGATATAATCAATTGATCACTTTGGATCGATTAGTCTCTACACGCGCGTAACAAAATTGTTCGTAAGATTATAAAGAACGTCTAACTAATGCAATGGGCGAACGACGAGTGGCTTCGCTTGATCCGTTGCCTAGCCGCGTGGTCGCTTGATCCCCGAAAATGAATATTTAAGGGTCATCCGCATTGACCACTCGTCTCGCTGTTTTCCCTCGGCCCCGCAAGATGTCGAGGGTAATTAAAATCGACGATATCCAGGACTCTGTCTCAATCCTCCCCCTTCAGACCTTGACATCTTGGTGGACGAACTGGTACCTTTGGATCTGTAACAACATAATCAAAACATCTCCAGCCACTGACCCAGTGGCCCAAGTTAACTCTGCAATATTACTATTTACTCAACATGCCAGTAACGACTCTCCCATTGACTTTGAATACTAATACCTAGATCTTAATAGTATAGCGTATGTTGATTGAGATGCTGAGCTGCTCTTGATGCTGTTCACCCATATTTGGAGGCTTGAACTCCTGGTCATCAGTCGATACCGTACAAAGATCGATAGAGATATCTCTGAAGTTCTCATGGGACCTGGACCCGCCAGCATGTTTTGTGCCACTAGACTGTTCGGAGTGGTGAATGTCGATGTCTTGTCTCTCACCCAGAGTGGAATCCATGTAGTTCATCACTGGAACTGGTGGAATCGGTTCCTGCTTTCAATTCCCTGTGGAAGCCTCAGCAAATTTTGATCAGAACCTTCAGGACTTCATCTGTCGGGGTTCTATGGTCTCCATTATAGATCGACCTGATCTCGGCTGGTCTTCTCAAGTTCAATGCTTCCATTAACACTGAATCCAGACAATGTCGCTGTTGTACCCAGAAGATAAATCCACTGTACTTGATGAATCATGGGTTCATTTCCCAATTGAGGATTCTTGACAGGATCCAAGTGATATCAGGTGGTATTATCGTCTAGATGGGTTTCGACCATTGTTCAGGGCTAGCATACTTTGAAATTTTCCGATTACTACCTTTGAGGCTTGAATTATCTAGCTGGTTGAATTGTGGATGTCTTGGTGAGAGATTCACTGACTGTCCTCTGCTGGAAGTGATACCTCCGGGTTGTTATCACCATATTTTGATCGTTTCGATCAATAGTTAAATCTCTATCGATTGTTCGTCGGATGTTGAGTTCAGTCTGTTCATTGTTGGGCTTCTTCTTGATGTTCTTAAATTAAGTACATTAATTTCCCGACAATCTTATAGGTGTTATTAACTAATCTAACGATCATTGGTCCTATTTTCTCTTAATCTAAGCTGGACCTACGTATTTCTGTGCGAATTTCGCGGAATAACCGTCAGCCTTGTTGCTCAAGATTTTAATTTGAGTAATAACCTCAGTACCTGAATTGATCTCAGCTGAACTGACCGATTCACGTTTGCTTTAGCGAGTTTTGTGTCGAGTACTTCTTCACGGTCACTTAACCTATTTACTACCGCCTAGATCAATCTATCCGTCCATTCGTAGCTATCGAATTATACCGATCGCTAGATGTCGTTGACCTTTGACCTCCTGGATCGAATACACAATTTTCGTCTCTGTATTCCAATTCCGCATCGTCGTCGTCTGAGACTTCTGATTCTTCCGGTAATTCGGTGATGAGATCGAGTTTGACGTTAATCTGCGGTAATTTTCCTAGACGAGGTTCCAAGTTATTCATTTTACTTAAGATCTTCGTTTGATCTGTTTTAAGTGTTTTATTTTCATTACTAGTGCTTGGAATTTCGTCTCTCATTGGTTTTGCCTCGTCATTGCCCTTCGTTTCAATACTCCGAGGTTGAGTAATTGAGGGCACTATGCGTTTCCCGATTGATTGGGACAGTTCACGTTTATGTGCCCGATTTTCCGGCAGATCGCGCACACTATCTGTCTTTCGACCATACAATAGCGCGTCGCGTGACCCATTTGACCGCAATTGTAACAGAACATCTTGCTCTGGTCAAAATATTTTTTCGGTTTGACTTCTATTGGATCAGTCGATCGTTTATCGATCTTTTCTTTCCCCGAGGAATTATCGAAACGTGCCAGATTCTCATCGAGTCGTTGTTTCGTCAACGATTTCGAGTTTTGAGCGTGATTTGCGCGGTTATTGTGCTTCGCGCCTTGCATAGCGTTCAGATCTACCGCTTGCTCGTTTCCATCTTCTCTAACTGATTCGACCTCGGTTTGATCATCTTCTTCTGAGTCTATTTCATCCGGCTGTTCCTGGATGACCTTGTAACGGACGGTTTTATTTACTCCAATTCTCGTGCTCGATTGTGTATTCTGAGAGTTGATGAGGACCGTTTTAGAGTATCCTCTCTCATTTACGTAGTGCAAAAACTCAGTATAATCACGCATGTGAAGGTTAAGGATCTCTGGTACTAGTCGCGGATTGAATTTCCTGAGAATCAATTTCAATTGATCTTCGAATTCTGGCGGTATTTGCATTGTCTCAAAGATGAGTCGAACGCGACACGCGAATTCCGATAATTTCTCATTCTTTTCTACCTGTAATTCATTGATCTCTTGGATCAATTGGTAATCGGATTTTTTGACTCCCCATTCGTAACGGAAGGCTCGAATGAATTGTCTCCAGGTGTTCCAGGACTTTTTATTCACGAGATACCAAGACCTGTAAGGTCCTTCGAATATTTTTGATAAGCACGGTACGAATAGATCTTTTCCGATCCCGCTGGATGTTAATAAATCTTTTAAGATCAGTAGAAACTGCTCCGGATCCCTTTCTGTTCGTGGAAACGATATTTTCCATGAGTTCACTATCTGACCGATTCTTATTCCCGACGGTTGACTATAGTTATGTGTCAGGTGATTATAACGAGATCCCGCTCGTTCTTGATTGATTGGACGGAAACGCTCTTCGTTATCACTAGAGTCACTAGATCTCCATGATAAATTTCCACGTCTTACAGTTGGATTCCCACTTCTACTAGTTGAATATCGCGGGGAGGAAGCTACGTTCTCTCGACCAAACGAATACGTCGACACGCGACTCACGCTACGTGTTTGTTCACGCATCGGAACTGGTTCACCGACATTAAGGATATTTTGTCTAGATCTTTGCAACTCATTATACTGCTCAATCGGTATGAAGGCTTCTTTTCTTTCAAACTGCCCGTTCGGTAACTGTCGATGGATGAACACTTGCACGAGTCCAGAGGCATTCGCCGGGTGATCCACGCGTGATCTTGGATCTCGTGACATCGTATCACCGGCCTCGTTGTTCGGTACAGAATTCGGCCTTGGAAAATTCCCCGAATTATCATCCCGATTGAAATGAACTCGACGATTTTCCGGATCAATTTGAGCTACTAAGGGGACTGATTCAGGCTCACACGTGGCATTCGATCTATTTCCCCGATTCACGTTGTAATTTACGAAAGTATTCGGTCTATCGGGTCGACATTCTCTTGATTGAACTCCAAGGAGTTCCCTTCGTCTTCGGTGACGATTTATTATGTCTATAGACTCGTCGGCGCCACTTTCGCCTCCCTCATAATCTGTATCAGAGGTTTCCCGAGATCGTTCTCCCCCTTCGGGCCTCTGCATCCGATTTTGATCGTTTCCCGAGTTTCGACCTTGTGGAGCGCGCATTGTCTCGGATATATGAACAATTCGCTCCATCATTGCCGCGAGACTATCCTGCATCGTATGGACAGCAGCCTCGAGTGTGTCCATACGCTTCGTATTGATGTGAGCCCGTGCATCTTCGTAAGGAGATACCTCTACGCGTGGTGAATTGATACTATAACCTCTACCACGCCCCCTATTGGACGGTCGATCGATATTATCTCCCGGAATCCGATTGTTCACTGGATCAAGTTCGTCATCGCTGAACGGTGATCGACTATTATTGATCTGCGTTCCATTTTGCTGTAGATCAGTCATTTCAGTTTGAATACCGTTCGGCGGCGTTCTAAGCACAGACATTCTCGTTTCAGGTCTAGATTATATTGAATTTTAATTTTATTCTTGCTAACTGTTGGATTTATCCAACAGTGCTTGTCTAATCCGTGAATTGATAATATTTTAATTGAGCTAGGCGTCTAGTTATTCCCGACTACCTACTCAATCAGTTCAATAACAGTTAAAATTTGTGATATCCCAAATAAATTCAAAATTATTTGTTCAATAGTCCCGCAGAAATATGCTAGGTTAATTAATCCAACTTATGCGTTGGTTATCTGAATTATCTAAATATTGGTCAATCTAGAATTTGCAACAATATGCACTAAATTGACAAATTAATGAATGTGACTGTTGATCAATTTAACAGCACCAATTTTCATTTAACAACAATTGATCAAGTAACCGAAGCAAGATTCTAGCTACCTGATCTTATTTAATTCTCTTCCAAACTATAGGAATTACTACAATCTATAATTTCCTATTGAAAGAAAATTTTAATTTATTAATGTTTTAATTTTAATCGATCAAGCAACCGAAGCAAGATTCTAATTACTTGATCTTTTAATTTATGGGAATTGCAACAATATACAATTTCCCTTTTAAAATTCTTTTACAAAAGGACCAATGATCTAATACTTAATAATTAATCTTCAAGCGATAAAAAAGCATTAGACGGTGAAAAGAAAATATTGACTCGTTGTTCGCCGCATTAATTGTTCAAATTTTAATTTGTGTAATTGACCTATTACCGAAGCAAGATTCTAATAATAGATCAATAAAAATAATTTTTATTTTATCTGGAACGATGTTCATTAATCCAAAATGTTCCAAAAATTTTAATTTAATTGGTTGATCCATTACCGAAGCAAGATTCAAGCAATAGATCAATGCAATATTTGTTTACTCAACGTAAACTGTATTTGGAATTTTCAGTAAATTCGAAACTTCCATTAATTTCAAAATTAAATTTTTCAATTTCAATTCAATTTTAATTTAAATGTTGATATAATATTCATCAATTTCAATTTCTCAATGAATTTAACTAATTTAATTTATTTGATCAAAACCATTAAAATTTCTTTAATTCAATTAAATTCGGGAGGAATTTCTCTCCCGATTGTACTTGTGTTTTGATCCGAACTTGTGCTCACGAATGTAAGAGCCAATGTTTACAAAAGGCGGCTAGCGAAGGCTCAAGTGCCGTTGCTAAGGCCGTTGCTATGCAAATTTTGACCGACGAACGTTGGACAATGTAATTTTATGTGAGGTATTTTCCTCAATTTATCAAAATGATTTTAATTTTAATTTTTACAAAATTCCCAAACGTGCCCCACGTTGGGCGCCAAATGAGACAGGCTTCCTTCTTAGTTGAATTATTTTTAATTATTGACCAAGGAAAATTCCTCTTGATCAATGTAAATTAAACTGAAAATAATTAATTAGGAAATATAATAAAAGAATCGAAGCCTACACCGAGCGCGGCCTGGGTCAATGGCTGCTCGGGCTCTAATTGACTGGTTAAATGATGTTTAAAAGTGTTGAGCGCCAATTAGTTTTCAGGGGAAACTAATAAACCCTTAAATAAATAAATGATTGTCCAATGTCCGTTGATCGATGAGAAAGTAACAAGAAGTAAAGGAAGGATTCGATTTGGGGGACCCAATGACAAGGAAATTGCAGAGCTAAGGAGATGAATTAATTATGCGATTACTTACAGTTCGATCCGTGTTTATTCTCTCCAGAAAGGGCTCTACAATGGTTGGTTATTTTATCAAGTTCCGTATGATCTCACGCTATAACCCCAAGAGGTTATTAACAATAACGAAATTCCGTACGTCAACCACCAAGACAATTGATCACAAGAGATCGAATAGTGGTTAATGCACGTATCGGAATAACGTATAATAATGCCACGGAAGGCGTTTCGATATAATCAATTGATCACTTTGGATCGATTAGTCTCTACACGCGCGTAACAAAATTGTTCGTAAGATTATAAAGAACGTCTAACTAATGCAATGGGCGAACGACGAGTGGCTTCGCTTGATCCGTTGCCTAGCCGCGTGGTCGCTTGATCCCCGAAAATGAATATTTAAGGGTCATCCGCATTGACCACTCGTCTCGCTGTTTTCCCTCGGCCCCGCAAGATGTCGAGGGTAATTAAAATCGACGATATCCAGGACTCTGTCTCAAACGCTTAAAACGCCGTATCTTCATTATTAAGGGAAATAATCGCAAAAAACTGAAAAAGTTCATTTATTGAAAATATCTCTGCATCTGTCGGTCGTACCGTAAAAATTTTGATTGGAGGTGAATGCTGAGCTCATTCGCCATCGATTCATGTGGTTTTACAATCGAAAATATGAATTTTCATGGATTTGAGTGGGTGATCCCAAAATAACGCTTAAAACGCCGTATCTTCATTATTAAGGGAGATAATCGCAAAAAACTGAAAAAGTTCATTTTTTGGAAATATCTCTGCATCTGTCGGTCGTACTGTAAAAATTTTGATTGGAGGTGAATGCTGAGCTCATTTGCCATCGATTCATGTGGTTTTACAATTGAAAGTATGAATTTTCACGGATTTGAGTGAGTGATCCCAAAATAACGCTCAAAACGCCGTATCTTCATTATTTAGGGAGATAATCGTGAAAAACGAAAAAAGTACATTTTTTGAAAATATCTCTGCATCTGTCGGTCGTACCGTAAAAATCTTGATTGGAGGTGAATGCTGAGCTCATTTGCCATCGATTCAGGTGGTTTTACAATTGAAAATATGAATTTCCATGGATTTGAGTGGGTGATCCCAAAATAACGCTTAAAACGCCGTATCTTCATTATTAAGGGAGATAATCGCAAAAAACTGAAAAAGTTCATTTTTTGGAAATATCTCTGCATCTGTCGGTCGTACTGTAAAAATTTTGCTTGGAGGTGAATGCTGAGCTCATTTGTTATCGATTCAGGTGGTTTTGCAATTGAAAATATGAATTTTCATGGATTTGAGGGGGTGATCCCAAAATAACGCTTGAAACGCCGTATCTTCATTATTAAGGGAGATAATCGCAAAAAACTAAAAAAGTTATTTTTTTGAAAATATCTCTGCATCTGTCGGTCGTACCGTAAAAATTTTGATTGGAGGTGAATGCTGAGCTCATTTGCCATCGATTCATGTGGTTTTACAATTAAAAGTATGAATTTCCACGGATTTGAGTGAGTGATCCCAAAATAACGCTCAAAATGCCGTATCCTCATTATTTAGGGAGATAATCGTGAAAAACGAAAAAAGTACATTTTTTGAAAATATCTCTGCATCTGTCGGTCGTACCGTAAAAATTTTGATTGGAGGTGAATGCTGAGCTCATTTGCCATCGATTCAGGTGGTTTTACAATTGAAAATATGAATTTCCATGGATTTGAGTGGGTGATCCCAAAATAACGCTTAAAACGCCGTATCTTCATTATTAAGGGAGATAATTGCAACAAAACGAAAAAAGTTCATTTTTTGAAAATATCTCTGCATCTGTCGGTCGTACCGTAAAAATTTTGATTGGAGGTGAATGCTGAGCTCATTTGCCATCGATTCATGTGGTTTTACAATTGAAAATATGGATTTTCATGGATTTGAGGGGGTGATCATAAAATAACGCTTGAAACGCCGTATCTTCATTATTAAGGGAGATAATCGCAAAAAACGAAAAAAGTTCATTTTTTGAAAATATCTCTGCATCTGTCGGTCGTACCGTAAAAATTTTGATTGGAGGTGAATGCTGAGCTCATTTGCCATCGATTCATGTGGTTTTACAATTGAAAGTATGAATTTTCACGGATTTGAGTGAGTGATCCCAAAATAACGCTCAAAACGCCGTATCTTCATTATTTAGGGAGATAATCGTGAAAAACGAAAAAAGTACATTTTTTGAAAATATCTCTGCATCTGTCGGTCGTACCGTAAAAATTTTGCTTGGAGGTGAATGCTGGGCTCATTTGCCATCGATTCAGGTGGTTTTGCAATTGAAAATATGAATTTTCATGGATTTGAGTGGGTGATCCCAAAATAACGCTTAAAACGCCGTATCTTCATTATTAAGGGAGATAATCGCAAAAAACGGAAAAAAATCATTTTTTGAAAATATCTCTGCATCTGTCGGTCGTACTGTAAAAATTTTGCTTGGAGGTGAATGCTGGGCTCATTTGCCATCGATTCAGGTGGTTTTGCAATTGAAAATATGAATTTTCATGGATTTGAGTGGGTGATCCCAAAATAACGCTTAAAACGCCGTATCTTCATTATTAAGGGAGATAATCGCAAAAAACGAAAAAAGTTCATTTTTTGGAAATATCTCTGCATCTGTCGGTCGTACCGTAAAATTTTTGGTTGGAGGTGAATGCTGAGCTCATTCGCCATCGATTCATGTGGTTTTACAATCGAAAATATGAATTTTCATGAATTTGAGTGGGTGATCCCAAAATAACGCTTAAAACGCCGTATCTTCATTATTAAGGGAAATAATCGCAAAAAACTGAAAAAGTTCATTTTTTGAAAATATCTCTGCATCTGTCGGTCGTACCGTAAAAATTTTGATTGGAGGTGAATGCTGAGCTCATTCGCCATCGATTCATGTGGTTTTACAATCGAAAATATGAATTTTCATGGATTTGAGTGGGTGATCTTAAAATAACGCTTAAAACGCCGTATCTTCATTATTAAGGGAGATAATCGCAAAAAACTAAAAAAGTTATTTTTTTGAAAATATCTCTGCATCTGTCGGTCGTACCGTAAAAATTTTGATTGGAGGTGAATGCTGAGCTCATTTGCCATCGATTCATGTGGTTTTACAATTGAAAGTATGAATTTTCACGGATTTGAGTGAGTGATCCCAAAATAACGCTCAAAACGCCGTATCTTCATTATTTAGGGAGATAATCGTGAAAAACGAAAAAATTACATTTTTTGAAAATATCTCTGCATCTGTCGGTCGTACCGTAAAAATTTTGATTGGAGGTGAATGCTGAGCTCATTTGCCATCGATTCAGGTGGTTTTACAATTGAAAATATGAATTTCCATGGATTTGAGTGGGTGATCCCAAAATAACGCTTAAAACGCCGTATCTTCATTATTAAGGGAGATAATTGCAACAAAACGAAAAAAGTTCATTTTTTGAAAATATCTCTGCATCTGTCGGTCGTACCGTAAAAATTTTGATTGGAGGTGAATGCTGAGCTCATTTGCCGTCGATTCAGGTGGTTTTGCAATTGAAAATATGAATTTTCATGGATTTGAGTGGGTGATCCCAAAATAACGCTTGAAACGCCGTATCTTCATTATTAAGGGAGATAATCGCAAAAAACGAAAAAAGTTCATTTTTTGAAAATATCTCTGCATCTGTCGGTCGTACCGTAAAAATTTTGATTGGAGGTGAATGCTGAGCTCATTTGCCATCGATTCATGTGGTTTTACAATTGAAAGTATGAATTTTCACGGATTTGAGTGAGTGATCCCAAAATAACGCTCAAAACGCCGTATCTTCATTATTTAGGGAGATAATCGTGAAAAACGAAAAAAGTACATTTTTTGAAAATATCTCTGCATCTGTCGGTCGTACCGTAAAAATTTTGCTTGGAGGTGAATGCTGGGCTCATTTGCCATCGATTCAGGTGGTTTTGCAATTGAAAATATGAATTTTCATGGATTTGAGTGGGTGATCCCAAAATAACGCTTAAAACGCCGTATCTTCATTATTAAGGGAGATAATCGCAAAAAACGGAAAAAAATCATTTTTTGAAAATATCTCTGCATCTGTCGGTCGTACTGTAAAAATTTTGCTTGGAGGTGAATGCTGGGCTCATTTGCCATCGATTCAGGTGGTTTTGCAATTGAAAATATGAATTTTCATGGATTTGAGTGGGTGATCCCAAAATAACGCTTAAAACGCCGTATCTTCATTATTAAGGGAGATAATCGCAAAAAACGAAAAAAGTTCATTTTTTGGAAATATCTCTGCATCTGTCGGTCGTACCGTAAAATTTTTGGTTGGAGGTGAATGCTGAGCTCATTCGCCATCGATTCATGTGGTTTTACAATCGAAAATATGAATTTTCATGGATTTGAGTGGGTGATCCCAAAATAACGCTTAAAACGCCGTATCTTCATTATTAAGGGAAATAATCGCAAAAAACTGAAAAAGTTCATTTTTTGAAAATATCTCTGCATCTGTCGGTCGTACCGTAAAAATTTTGATTGGAGGTGAATGCTGAGCTCATTCGCCATCGATTCATGTGGTTTTACAATCGAAAATATGAATTTTCATGGATTTGAGTGGGTGATCTTAAAATAACGCTTAAAACGCCGTATCTTCATTATTAAGGGAGATAATCGCAAAAAACTAAAAAAGTTATTTTTTTGAAAATATCTCTGCATCTGTCGGTCGTACCGTAAAAATTTTGATTGGAGGTGAATGCTGAGCTCATTTGCCATCGATTCATGTGGTTTTACAATTGAAAGTATGAATTTTCACGGATTTGAGTGAGTGATCCCAAAATAACGCTCAAAACGCCGTATCTTCATTATTTAGGGAGATAATCGTGAAAAACGAAAAAAGTACATTTTTTGAAAATATCTCTGCATCTGTCGGTCGTACCGTAAAAATTTTGATTGGAGGTGAATGCTGAGCTCATTCGCCATCGATTCATGTGGTTTTACAATCGAAAATATGAATTTTCATGGATTTGAGGGGGTGATCCCAAAATAACGCTTGAAACGCCGTATCTTCATTATTAAGGGAGATAATCGCAAAAAACTAAAAAAGTTATTTTTTTGAAAATATCTCTGCATCTGTCGGTCGTACCGTAAAAATTTTGATTGGAGGTGAATGCTGAGCTCATTTGCCATCGATTCATGTGGTTTTACAATTGAAAGTATGAATTTTCACGGATTTGAGTGAGTGATCCCAAAATAACGCTCAAAACGCCGTATCTTCATTATTTAGGGAGATAATCGTGATAAACGAAAAAAGTACATTTTTTGAAAATATCTCTGCATCTGTCGGTCGTACCGTAAAAATTTTGATTGGAGGTGAATGCTGAGCTCATTTGCCATCGATTCAGGTGGTTTTACAATTGAAAATATGAATTTCCATGGATTTGAGTGGGTGATCCCAAAATAACGCTTAAAACGCCGTATCTTCATTATTAAGGGAGATAATTGCAACAAAACGAAAAAAGTTCATTTTTTGAAAATATCTCTGCATCTGTCGGTCGTACCGTAAAAATTTTGCTTGGAGGTGAATGCTGGGCTCATTTGCCATCGATTCAGGTGGTTTTGCAATTGAAAATATGAATTTTCATGGATTTGAGTGGGTCATCCCAAAATAACGCTTAAAACGCCGTATCTTCATTATCAAGGGAGATAATCGCAAAAAACTAAAAAAGTTATTTTTTTGAAAATATCTCTGCATCTGTCGGTCGTACCGTAAAAATTTTGATTGGAGGTGAATGCTGAGCTCATTTGCCATCGATTCATGTGGTTTTACAATTGAAAATATGAATTTTCATGGATTTGAGTGGGTGATCCCAAAATAACGCTTGAAACGCCGTATCTTCATTATTAAGGGAGATAATCGCAAAAAACGAAAAAAGTTCATTTTTTGAAAATATCTCTGCATCTGTCAGTCGTACCGTAAAAATTTTGATTGGAGGTGAATGCTGAGCTCATTTGCCATCGATTCATGTGGTTTTACAATTGAAAATATGGATTTTCATGGATTTGAGGGGGTGATCATAAAATAACGCTTGAAACGCCGTATCTTCATTATTAAGGGAGATAATCGCAAAAAACGAAAAAAGTTCATTTTTTGAAAATATCTCTGCATCTGTCGGTCGTACCGTAAAAATTTTGATTGGAGGTGAATGCTGAGCTCATTTGCCATCGATTCATGTGGTTTTACAATTGAAAGTATGAATTTTCACGGATTTGAGTGAGTGATCCCAAAATAACGCTCAAAACGCCGTATCTTCATTATTTAGGGAGATAATCGTGAAAAACGAAAAAAGTACATTTTTTGAAAATATCTCTGCATCTGTCGGTCGTACCGTAAAAATTTTGATTGGAGGTGAATGCTGAGCTCATTTGCCATCGATTCATGTGGTTTTACAATTGAAAGTATGAATTTTCACGGATTTGAGTGAGTGATCCCAAAATAACGCTCAAAACGCCGTATCTTCATTATTAAGGGAGATAATCGCAAAAAACTGAAAAAGTTCATTTTTTGAAAATATCTCTGCATCTGTCGGTCGTACTGTAAAAATTTTGCTTGGAGGTGAATGCTGGGCTCATTTGCCATCGATTCAGGTGGTTTTGCAATTGAAAATATGAATTTTCATGGATTTGAGTGGGTCATCCCAAAATAACGCTTAAAACGCCGTATCTTCATTATTAAGGGAGATAATCGCAAAAAACGAAAAAAGTTCATTTTTTGGAAATATCTCTGCATCTGTCGGTCGTACCGTAAAATTTTTGGTTGGAGGTGAATGCTGAGCTCATTCGCCATCGATTCATGTGGTTTTACAATCGAAAATATGAATTTTCATGGATTTGAGGGGGTGATCCCAAAATAACGCTTGAAACGCCGTATCTTCATTATTAAGGGAGATAATCGCAAAAAACTAAAAAAGTTATTTTTTTGAAAATATCTCTGCATCTGTCGGTCGTACCGTAAAAATTTTGATTGGAGGTGAATGCTGAGCTCATTTGCCATCGATTCATGTGGTTTTACAATTGAAAGTATGAATTTTCACGGATTTGAGTGAGTGATCCCAAAATAACGCTCAAAACGCCGTATCTTCATTATTTAGGGAGATAATCGTGAAAAACGAAAAAAGTACATTTTTTGAAAATATCTCTGCATCTGTCGGTCGTACCGTAAAAATTTTGATTGGAGGTGAATGCTGAGCTCATTTGCCATCGATTCATGTGGTTTTACAATTGAAAGTATGAATTTCCATGGATTTGAGTGGGTGATCCCAAAATAACGCTTAAAACGCCGTATCTTCATTATTAAGGGAGATAATTGCAACAAAACGAAAAAAGTTCATTTTTTGAAAATATCTCTGCATCTTTCGGTCGTACCGTAAAAATTTTGCTTGGAGGTGAATGCTGGGCTCATTTGCCATCGATTCAGGTGGTTTTGCAATTGAAAATATGAATTTTCATGGATTTGAGTGGGTCATCCCAAAATAACGCTTAAAACGCCGTATCTTCATTATTTAGGGAGATAATCGTGAAAAACGAAAAAAGTACATTTTTTGAAAATATCTCTGCATCTGTCGGTCGTACCGTAAAAATTTTGGTTGGAGGTGAATGCTGAGCTCATTCGCCATCGATTCATGTGGTTTTACAATCGAAAATATGAATTTTCATGGATTTGAGGGGGTGATCCCAAAATAACGCTTGAAACGCCGTATCTTCATTATTAAGGGAGATAATCGCAAAAAACTAAAAAAGTTATTTTTTTGAAAATATCTCTGCATCTGTCGGTCGTACCGTAAAAATTTTGATTGGAGGTGAATGCTGAGCTCATTTGCCATCGATTCATGTGGTTTTACAATTGAAAGTATGAATTTTCACGGATTTGAGTGAGTGATCCCAAAATAACGCTCAAAACGCCGTATCTTCATTATTTAGGGAGATAATCGTGAAAAACGAAAAAAGTACATTTTTTGAAAATATCTCTGCATCTGTCGGTCGTACCGTAAAAATTTTGATTGGAGGTGAATGCTGAGCTCATTCGCCATTGATTCATGTTGTTTTACAATCGAAAATATGAATTTTCATGGATTTGAGTGGATGAACTCAAAATAACGCTTAAAACGCCGTATCTTCATTATTAAGGGAGATAATCGCGAAAAACGAAAAAAGTTCATTTTTTGAAAATATCTCTGCATCTGTCGGTCGTACCGTAAAAATTTTGATTGGAGGTGAATGCTGAGCTCATTCGCCATTGATTCATGTGGTTTTACAATTGAAAATATGAATTTTCATGGATTTGAGGGGGTGATCCCAAAATAACGCTTAAAACACCGTATCTTCATTATTAAGGGAGATAATCGCAAAAAACGAAAAAAGTTCATTTTTTGAAAATATCTCTGCATCTGTTATTCGTACCGTAAAAATTTTGATTGGAGGTGAATGCTGAGCTCATTCGCCATCGATTCATGTGGTTTTACAATCGAAAATATGAGTTTTCATGGATTTGAGTGAGTGATCCCAAAATAACGCTTAAAACGCCGTATCTTCATTATTTAGGGAGATAATCGTGAAAAACGAAGAAAGTACATTTTTTGAAAATATCTCTGCATCTGTCGGTCGTACCGTAAAAATTTCGATTGGAGGTGAATGCTGAGCTCATTCAACATCGATTCATGTGGTTTTACAATCGAAAATATGAATTTTCATGGATTTGAGTGAGTGATCCCAAAATAACGCTTAAAACGCCGTATCTTTATTATTAAGGGAGATAATCGCGAAAAACGAGAAAAGTTCATTTTTTGAAAATATCTCTGCATCTGTCGGTCGTACCGAAAAAATTTTGATTGGAGGTGAATGCTGAGCTCATTTGCCATTGATTCATGTGGTTTTACAATTGAAAATATGAATTTTCACGGATTTGAGTGAGTGATCCCAAAATAACGCTCAAAACGCCGTATCTTCATTATTTAGGGAGATAATCGTGAAAAACGAGAAAAGTAAATTTTTTGAAAATATCTCTGCATCTGTCGGTCGTACCGTAAAAATTTTGATTGGAGGTGAATGCTGAGCTCATTCGCCATCGATTCATGTGGTTTTACAATCGAAAATATGAATTTTCATGGATTTAAGTGAGTGATCCCAAAATAACGCTTAAAACGCCGTATCTTTATTATTAAGGGAGATAATCGCGAAAAACGAGAAAAGTTCATTTTTTGAAAATATCTCTGCATCTGTCGGTCGTACCGAAAAAATTTTGATTGGAGGTGAATGCTGAGCTCATTTGCCATTGATTCATGTGGTTTTACAATTGAAAATATGAATTTTCACGGATTTGAGTGAGTGATCCCAAAATAACGCTCAAAACGCCGTATCTTCATTATTTAGGGAGATAATCGTGAAAAACGAGAAAAGTAAATTTTTTGAAAATATCTCTGCATCTGTCGGTCGTACCGTAAAAATTTCGATTGGAGGTGAATGCTGAGCTCATTCGCCATCGATTCATGTGGTTTTACAATCGAAAATATGAATTTTCATGGATTTGAGTGGGTGATCCCAAAATAATGCTTAAAACGCCGTATCTTCATTATTAAGGGAGATAATCGCAAAAAACGAAAAAAGTTCATTTTTTGAAGATATCTCTGCATCTGTCGGTCGTACCGTAAAAATTTTGATTGGAGGTGAATGCTGAGCTCATTCGCCATTGATTCATGTGGTTTTACAATTGAAAATATGAATTTTCATGGATTTGAGGGGGTGATCCCAAAATAACGCTTAAAACGCCGTATCTTCATTATTAAGGGAGATAATCGCAAAAAACGAAAAAAGTTCATTTTTTGCAAATATCTCTGCATCTGTTATTCGTACCGTAAAAATTTTGATTGGAGGTGAATGCTGAGCTCATTCGCCATCGATTCATGTGGTTTTACAATCGAAAATATGAATTTTCATGGATTTGAGTGGGTGATCCCAAAATAACGCTTAAAACGCTGTATCTTCATTATTAAGGGAGATAATCGCAAAAAACGAAAAAAGTTCATTTTTTGAAAATATCTCTGCATCTGTCGGTCGTACCGTAAAAATTTTGATTGGAGGTAAATGCTGAGCTCATTTGCCATCGATTCAGGTGGTTTCACAATTGAAAATATGAATTTTCATGGATTTGAGTGGGTGATCCCAAAATAACGCTCAAAACGCGGTATCTCCATTATTTAGGGAGATAATTGCAAAAAACTGAAAAAGTTCATTTTTTGAAAATATCTCTGCATCTGTCGTTCGTACCGTAAAAATTTTGATTGGAGGTGAATGCTGAGCTCATTCACCATCGATTCATGTGGTTTTACAATTGAAAATAGGAATTTTCATGGATTTGAGGGGGTGATCCCAAAATAACGCTTAAAACGCGGTATCTCCATTATTTAGGGAGATAATTGCAAAAAACTGAAAAAGATCATTTTTTGGAAATATCTCTGCATCTGTCGTTCGTACCGTAAAAATTTTCATTGGAGGTGAATGCTGAGCTCATTTGCCATCGATTCATGTGGTTTTACAATTGAAAGTATGAATTTTCACGGATTTGAGTGAGTGATCCCAAAATAACGCTTAAAACGCCGTATCTTCATTATTTAGGGAGATAATGGTGAAAAACGAAAAAAGTACATTTTTTGGAAATATCTCTGCATCTGTCGGTCGTACCGTAAAAATTTTGATTCGAGGTGAATGCTGAGCTCATTTGCCATCGATTCATGTGGTTTTACAATTGAAAGTATGAATTTTCACGGATTTGAGTGAGTGATCCCAAAATAACGCTTAAAACGCCGTATCTTCATTATTTAGGGAGATAATCGTGAAAAACGAAAAAAGTAAATTTTTTGAAAATATCTCTGCATCTGTCGGTCGTACCGTAAAAATTTTGATTGGAGGTGAATGCTGAGCTCATTACCCATCGATTCAGGTGGTTTCACAATTGAAAATATGAATTTTCATGGATTTGAGTGAGTTATCCCAAAATAACGCTTAAAACGCCGTATCTTCATTATTTAGGGAGATAATCGTAAAAAACGAAAAAAGTAAATTTTTTGAAAATATCTCTGCATCTGTCGGTCGTACCGTAAAAATTTTGATTGGAGGTGAATGCTGAGCTCATTTGCCATTGATTCATGTGGTTTTACAATTGAAAATATGAATTTTCACGGATTTGAGTGAGTGATCCCAAAATAACGCTCAAAACGCCGTATCTTCATTATTTAGGGAGATAATCGTGAAAAACTAAAAAAGTACATTTTTTGAAAATATCTCTGGATCTGTCGGTCGTACCGTAAAAATTTTGATTGGAGGTGAATGCTGAGCTCATTACCCATCGATTCAGGTGGTTTTACAATTGAAAATATGAACTTTCATGGATTTGAGTGAGTTATCCCAAAATAACGCTTAAAACGCCGTATCTTCATTATTAAGGGAGATAAACGCAAAAAACGAAAAAAGTTCATTTTTTGAAAATATCTCTGCATCTGTCGGTCGTACCGTAAAAATTTTGATTGGAGGTGAATGCTGAGCTCATTCGCCATCGATTCATGTGGTTTTACAATCGAAAATATGAATTTTCATGGATTTGAGTGGATGATCCCAAAATAACGCTTAAAACGCCGTATCTTCATTATTAAGGGAGATAATCGCAAAAAACGAAAAAAGTTCATTTTTTGAAAATATCTCTGCATCTGTCGGTCGTACCGTAAAAATTTTGATTGGAGGTGAATGCTGAGCTCATTCGCCATCGATTCATGTGGTTTCACAATCGAAAATATGAATTTTCATGGATTTGAGTGGGTGATCCCAAAATAACGCTTAAAACGCTGTATCTTCATTATTAAGGGAGTTAATCGCAAAGAACGAAAAAAGTTCATTTTTTGAAAATATCTCTGCATCTGTCGGTCGTACCGTAAAAATTTTGATTGGAGGTGAATGCTGAGCTCATTTGCCATCGATTCAGGTGGTTTTACAATTCAAAATATGAATTTCCATGGATTTGAGTGGGTGATCCCAAAATAACGCTTAAAACGCCGTATCTTCATTATTAAGGGAGATAATCGCAAAAAACGAAAAAACTTCATTTTTTGAAAATATCTCTGCATCTGTTGGTCGTAACGCAAAAATTTTGATTGGAGGTGAATGCTGAGCTCATTTGCCATCGATTCAGGTGGTTTTACAATTGAAAATATGAATTTTCATGTATTTGAGTGGGTGATCCCAAAATAACGCTCAAAACGCTGTATCTTCATTATTAAGGGAGTTAATCGCAAAAAACGAAAAAAGTTCATTTTTTGAAAATATCTCTGCATCTGTCGGTCGTACCGTAAAAATTTTGATTGGAGGTGAATGCTGAGCTCATTTGCCATCGATTCAGGTGGTTTTACAATTCAAAATATGAATTTCCATGGATTTGAGTGGGTGATCCCAAAATAACGCTTAAAACGCCGTATCTTCATTATTAAGGGAGATAATCGCAAAAAACGAAAAAAGTACATTTTTTGAAAATATCTCTGCATCTGTTGGTCGTACCGCAAAAATTTTGATTGGAGGTGAATGCTGAGCTCATTTGCCATCGATTCAGGTGGTTTTACAATTGAAAATATGAATTCTCATGGATTTGAGTGGGTGATCCCAAAATAACGCTTGAAACGCCGTATCTTCATTATTAAGGGAGATAATCGCAAAAAACGGAAAAAGTTCATTTTTTAAAAATATCTCTGCATCTGTTGGTCGTACCGTAAAAATTTTGATTGGAGGTGAATGCTGAGCTCATTTGCCATCGATTCAGGTGGTTTTACAATTCAAAATATGAATTTCCATGGATTTGAGTGGGTGATCCCAAAATAACGCTTAAAACGCCGTATCTTCATTATTAAGGGAGATAATCGCAAAAAACGAAAAAACTTCATTTTTTGAAAATATCTCTGCATCTGTTGGTCGTAACGCAAAAATTTTGATTGGAGGTGAATGCTGAGCTCATTTGCCATCGATTCAGGTGGTTTTACAATTGAAAATATGAATTTTCATGTATTTGAGTGGGTGATCCCAAAATAACGCTCAAAACGCTGTATCTTCATTATTAAGGGAGTTAATCGCAAAAAACGAAAAAAGTTCATTTTTTGAAAATATCTCTGCATCTGTCGGTCGTACCGTAAAAATTTTGATTGGAGGTGAATGCTGAGCTCATTTGCCATCGATTCAGGTGGTTTTACAATTCAAAATATGAATTTCCATGGATTTGAGTGGGTGATCCCAAAATAACGCTTAAAACGCCGTATCTTCATTATTAAGGGAGATAATCGCAAAAAACGAAAAAAGTACATTTTTTGAAAATATCTCTGCATCTGTTGGTCGTACCGCAAAAATTTTGATTGGAGGTGAATGCTGAGCTCATTTGCCATCGATTCAGGTGGTTTTACAATTGAAAATATGAATTCTCATGGATTTGAGTGGGTGATCCCAAAATAACGCTTGAAACGCCGTATCTTCATTATTAAGGGAGATAATCGCAAAAAACGGAAAAAGTTCATTTTTTAAAAATATCTCTGCATCTGTTGGTCGTACCGTAAAAATTTTGATTGGAGGTGAATGCTGAGCTCATTTGCCATCGATTCAGGTGGTTTTACAATTCAAAATATGAATTTCCATGGATTTGAGTGGGTGATCCCAAAATAACGCTTAAAACGCCGTATCTTCATTATTAAGGGAGATAATCGCAAAAAACGAAAAAAGTACATTTTTTGAAAATATCTCTGCATCTGTTGGTCGTACCGCAAAAATTTTGATTGGAGGTGAATGCTGAGCTCATTTGCCATCGATTCAGGTGGTTTTACAATTGAAAATATGAATTCTCATGGATTTGAGTGGGTGATCCCAAAATAACGCTTGAAACGCCGTATCTTCATTATTAAGGGAGATAATCGCAAAAAACGGAAAAAGTTCATTTTTTAAAAATATCTCTGCATCTGTTGGTCGTACCGTAAAAATTTTGATTGGAGGTGAATGCTGAGCTCATTTGCCATCGATTCATGTGGTTTTACAATTGAAAATATGAATTTTCATGGATTTGAGGGGGTGATCCCAAAATAACGCTTAAAACGCCGTATCTTCATTATTAAGGGAGATAATCGCAAGAAACGAAAAAAGTACATTTTTTGAAAATATCTCTGCATCTGTCGGTCGTACCATAAAAATTTTGATTGGAGGTGAATGCTGAGCTCATTTGCCATCGATTCATGTGGTTTTACAATTGAAAGTATGAATTTTCACGGATTTGAGTGAGTGATCCCAAAATAACGCTTAAAACGCCGTATCTTCATTATTTAGGGAGATAATCGTGAAAAACGAAAAAAGTACATTTTTTGAAAATATCTCTGCATCTGTCGGTCGTACCGTAAAAATTTTGATTGGAGGTGAATGCTGAGCTCATTCGCCATCGATTCAGGTGGTTTTACAATTGAAAATATGAATTTTCATGGATGTGAGTGGGTGATCCCAAAATAACGCTTGAAACGCCGTATCTTCATTATTAAGGGAGATAATCGCAAAAAACGGAAAAAGTTCATTTTTTAAAAATATCTCTGCATCTGTTGGTCGTACCGTAAAAATTTTGATTGGAGGTGAATGCTGAGCTCATTTGCCATCGATTCATGTGGTTTTACAATTGAAAATATGAATTTTCATGGATTTGAGGGGGTGATCCCAAAATAACGCTTAAAACGCCGTATCTTCATTATTAAGGGAGATAATCGCAAAAAACGAAAAAAGTACATTTTTTGAAAATATCTCTGCATCTGTCGGTCGTACCATAAAAATTTTGATTGGAGGTGAATGCTGAGCTCATTTGCCATCGATTCATGTGGTTTTACAATTGAAAGTATGAATTTTCACGGATTTGAGTGAGTGATCCCAAAATAACGCTTAAAACGCCGTATCTTCATTATTAAGGGAGATAATCGCAAAAAACGAAAAAAGTACATTTTTTGAAAATATCTCTGCATCTGTCGGTCGTACCATAAAAATTTTGATTGGAGGTGAATGCTGAGCTCATTTGCCATCGATTCATGTGGTTTTACAATTGAAAGTATGAATTTTCACGGATTTGAGTGAGTGATCCCAAAATAACGCTTAAAACGCCGTATCTTCATTATTTAGGGAGATAATCGTGAAAAACGAAAAAAGTACATTTTTTGAAAATATCTCTGCATCTGTCGGTCGTACCGTAAAAATTTTGATTGGAGGTGAATGCTGAGCTCATTCGCCATCGATTCATGTGGTTTTACAATCGAAAATATGAATTTTCATGGATTTGAGTGGGTGATCCCAAAATAACGCTTAAAACGCTGTATCTTCATTATTAAAAGAGTTAATCGCAAAAAACGAAAAAAGTTCATTTTTTGAAAATATCTCTGCATCTGTCGGTCGTACCGTAAAAATTTTGATTGGAGGTGAATGCTGAGCTCATTACCCATCGATTCAGGTGGTTTTACAATTGAAAATATGAATTTTCATGGATTTGAGTGAGTTATCCCAAAATAACGCTTAAAACGCCGTATCTTCATTATTAAGAGAGATAATCGCAAAAAACGAAAAAAGTTCATTTTTTGAAAATATCTCTGCATCTGTCGGTCGTACCGTAAAAATTTTGATTGGAGGTGAATGCTGAGCTCATTTGCCATCGATTCATGTGGTTTTACAATTGAAAATATGAATTTTCATGGATTTGAGGGGGTGATCCCAAAATAACGCTTAAAACGCCGTATCTTCATTATTAAGGGAGATAATCGCAAAAAACGAAAAAAGTACATTTTTTGAAAATATCTCTGCATCTGTCGGTCGTACCATAAAAATTTTGATTGGAGGTGAATGCTGAGCTCATTTGCCATCGATTCATGTGGTTTTACAATTGAAAGTATGAATTTTCACGGATTTGAGTGAGTGATCCCAAAATAACGCTTAAAACGCCATATCTTCATTATTTAGGGAGATAATCGTGAAAAACGAAAAAAGTACATTTTTTGAAAATATCTCTGCATCTGTCGGTCGTACCGTAAAAATTTTGATTGGAGGTGAATGCTGAGCTCATTCGCCATCGATTCATGTGGTTTTACAATCGAAAATATGAATTTTCATGGATTTGAGTGGGTGATCCCAAAATAACGCTTAAAACGCTGTATCTTCATTATTAAAAGAGTTAATCGCAAAAAACGAAAAAAGTTCATTTTTTGAAAATATCTCTGCATCTGTCGGTCGTACCATAAAAATTTTGCTTGGAGGTGAATGCTGGGCTCATTTGCCATCGATTCAGGTGGTTTTGCAATTGAAAATATGAATTTTCATGGATTTGAGTGGGTCATCCCAAAATAACGCTTAAAACGCCGTATCTTCATTATTTAGGGAGATAATCGTGAAAAACGAAAAAAGTACATTTTTTGAAAATATCTCTGCATCTGTCGGTCGTACCGTAAAAATTTTGGTTGGAGGTGAATGCTGAGCTCATTCGCCATCGATTCATGTGGTTTTACAATCGAAAATATGAATTTTCATGGATTTGAGGGGGTGATCCCAAAATAACGCTTGAAACGCCGTATCTTCATTATTAAGGGAGATAATCGCAAAAAACTAAAAAAGTTATTTTTTTGAAAATATCTCTGCATCTGTCGGTCGTACCGTAAAAATTTTGATTGGAGGTGAATGCTGAGCTCATTTGCCATCGATTCATGTGGTTTTACAATTGAAAGTATGAATTTTCACGGATTTGAGTGAGTGATCCCAAAATAACGCTCAAAACGCCGTATCTTCATTATTTAGGGAGATAATCGTGAAAAACGAAAAAAGTACATTTTTTGAAAATATCTCTGCATCTGTCGGTCGTACCGTAAAAATTTTGATTGGAGGTGAATGCTGAGCTCATTCGCCATTGATTCATGTTGTTTTACAATCGAAAATATGAATTTTCATGGATTTGAGTGGATGAACTCAAAATAACGCTTAAAACGCCGTATCTTCATTATTAAGGGAGATAATCGCGAAAAACGAAAAAAGTTCATTTTTTGAAAATATCTCTGCATCTGTCGGTCGTACCGTAAAAATTTTGATTGGAGGTGAATGCTGAGCTCATTCGCCATTGATTCATGTGGTTTTACAATTGAAAATATGAATTTTCATGGATTTGAGGGGGTGATCCCAAAATAACGCTTAAAACACCGTATCTTCATTATTAAGGGAGATAATCGCAAAAAACGAAAAAAGTTCATTTTTTGAAAATATCTCTGCATCTGTTATTCGTACCGTAAAAATTTTGATTGGAGGTGAATGCTGAGCTCATTCGCCATCGATTCATGTGGTTTTACAATCGAAAATATGAATTTTCATGGATTTGAGTGAGTGATCCCAAAATAACGCTTAAAACGCCGTATCTTCATTATTTAGGGAGATAATCGTGAAAAACGAAAAAAGTACATTTTTTGAAAATATCTCTGCATCTGTCGGTCGTACCGTAAAAATTTCGATTGGAGGTGAATGCTGAGCTCATTCGCCATCGATTCATGTGGTTTTACAATCGAAAATATGAATTTTCATGGATTTGAGTGAGTGATCCCAAAATAACGCTTAAAACGCCGTATCTTTATTATTAAGGGAGATAATCGCGAAAAACGAGAAAAGTTCATTTTTTGAAAATATCTCTGCATCTGTCGGTCGTACCGAAAAAATTTTGATTGGAGGTGAATGCTGAGCTCATTTGCCATTGATTCATGTGGTTTTACAATTGAAAATATGAATTTTCACGGATTTGAGTGAGTGATCCCAAAATAACGCTCAAAACGCCGTATCTTCATTATTTAGGGAGATAATCGTGAAAAACGAGAAAAGTAAATTTTTTGAAAATATCTCTGCATCTGTCGGTCGTACCGTAAAAATTTTGATTGGAGGTGAATGCTGAGCTCATTCGCCATCGATTCATGTGGTTTTAAAATCGAAAATATGAATTTTCATGGATTTAAGTGAGTGATCCCAAAATAACGCTTAAAACGCCGTATCTTTATTATTAAGGGAGATAATCGCGAAAAACGAGAAAAGTTCATTTTTTGAAAATATCTCTGCATCTGTCGGTCGTACCGAAAAAATTTTGATTGGAGGTGAATGCTGAGCTCATTTGCCATTGATTCATGTGGTTTTACAATTGAAAATATGAATTTTCACGGATTTGAGTGAGTGATCCCAAAATAACGCTCAAAACGCCGTATCTTCATTATTTCGGGAGATAATCGTGAAAAACGAGAAAAGTAAATTTTTTGAAAATATCTCTGCATCTGTCGGTCGTACCGTAAAAATTTCGATTGGAGGTGAATGCTGAGCTCATTCGCCATCGATTCATGTGGTTTTACAATCGAAAATATGAATTTTCATGGATTTGAGTGGGTGATCCCAAAATAATGCTTAAAACGCCGTATCTTCATTATTAAGGGAGATAATCGCAAAAAACGAAAAAAGTTCATTTTTTGAAGATATCTCTGCATCTGTCGGTCGTACCGTAAAAATTTTGATTGGAGGTGAATGCTGAGCTCATTCGCCATTGATTCATGTGGTTTTACAATTGAAAATATGAATTTTCATGGATTTGAGGGGGTGATCCCAAAATAACGCTTAAAACGCCGTATCTTCATTATTAAGGGAGATAATCGCAAAAAACGAAAAAAGTTCATTTTTTGCAAATATCTCTGCATCTGTTATTCGTACCGTAAAAATTTTGATTGGAGGTGAATGCTGAGCTCATTCGCCATCGATTCATGTGGTTTTACAATCGAAAATATGAATTTTCATGGATTTGAGTGGGTGATCCCAAAATAACGCTTAAAACGCTGTATCTTCATTATTAAGGGAGATAATCGCAAAAAACGAAAAAAGTTCATTTTTTGAAAATATCTCTGCATCTGTCGGTCGTACCGTAAAAATTTTGATTGGAGGTAAATGCTGAGCTCATTTGCCATCGATTCAGGTGGTTTCACAATTGAAAATATGAATTTTCATGGATTTGAGTGGGTGATCCCAAAATAACGCTCAAAACGCGGTATCTCCATTATTTAGGGAGATAATTGCAAAAAACTGAAAAAGTTCATTTTTTGAAAATATCTCTGCATCTGTCGTTCGTACCGTAAAAATTTTGATTGGAGGTGAATGCTGAGCTCATTCACCATCGATTCATGTGGTTTTACAATTGAAAATAGGAATTTTCATGGATTTGAGGGGGTGATCCCAAAATAACGCTTAAAACGCGGTATCTCCATTATTTAGGGAGATAATTGCAAAAAACTGAAAAAGATCATTTTTTGGAAATATCTCTGCATCTGTCGTTCGTACCGTAAAAATTTTCATTGGAGGTGAATGCTGAGCTCATTTGCCATCGATTCATGTGGTTTTACAATTGAAAGTATGAATTTTCACGGATTTGAGTGAGTGATCCCAAAATAACGCTTAAAACGCCGTATCTTCATTATTTAGGGAGATAATGGTGAAAAACGAAAAAAGTACATTTTTTGAAAATATCTCTGCATCTGTCGGTCGTACCGTAAAAATTTTGATTCGAGGTGAATGCTGAGCTCATTTGCCATCGATTCATGTGGTTTTACAATTGAAAGTATGAATTTTCACGGATTTGAGTGAGTGATCCCAAAATAACGCTTAAAACGCCGTATCTTCATTATTTAGGGAGATAATCGTGAAAAACGAAAAAAGTAAATTTTTTGAAAATATCTCTGCATCTGTCGGTCGTACCGTAAAAATTTTGATTGGAGGTGAATGCTGAGCTCATTACCCATCGATTCAGGTGGTTTCACAATTGAAAATATGAATTTTCATGGATTTGAGTGAGTTATCCCAAAATAACGCTTAAAACGCCGTATCTTCATTATTTAGGGAGATAATCGTAAAAAACGAAAAAAGTAAATTTTTTGAAAATATCTCTGCATCTGTCGGTCGTACCGTAAAAATTTTGATTGGAGGTGAATGCTGAGCTCATTCGCCATCGATTCATGTGGTTTTACAATCGAAAATATGAATTTTCATGGATTTGAGTGGATGATCCCAAAATAACGCTTAAAACGCCGTATCTTCATTATTAAGGGAGATAATCGCAAAAAACGAAAAAAGTTCATTTTTTGAAAATATCTCTGCATCTGTCGGTCGTACCGTAAAAATTTTGATTGGAGGTGAATGCTGAGCTCATTCGCCATCGATTCATGTGGTTTCACAATCGAAAATATGAATTTTCATGGATTTGAGTGGGTGATCCCAAAATAACGCTTAAAACGCTGTATCTTCATTATTAAGGGAGTTAATCGCAAAGAACGAAAAAAGTTCATTTTTTGAAAATATCTCTGCATCTGTCGGTCGTACCGTAAAAATTTTGATTGGAGGTGAATGCTGAGCTCATTTGCCATCGATTCAGGTGGTTTTACAATTCAAAATATGAATTTCCATGGATTTGAGTGGGTGATCCCAAAATAACGCTTAAAACGCCGTATCTTCATTATTAAGGGAGATAATCGCAAAAAACGAAAAAACTTCATTTTTTGAAAATATCTCTGCATCTGTTGGTCGTAACGCAAAAATTTTGATTGGAGGTGAATGCTGAGCTCATTTGCCATCGATTCAGGTGGTTTTACAATTGAAAATATGAATTTTCATGTATTTGAGTGGGTGATCCCAAAATAACGCTCAAAACGCTGTATCTTCATTATTAAGGGAGTTAATCGCAAAAAACGAAAAAAGTTCATTTTTTGAAAATATCTCTGCATCTGTCGGTCGTACCGTAAAAATTTTGATTGGAGGTGAATGCTGAGCTCATTTGCCATCGATTCAGGTGGTTTTACAATTCAAAATATGAATTTCCATGGATTTGAGTGGGTGATCCCAAAATAACGCTTAAAACGCCGTATCTTCATTATTAAGGGAGATAATCGCAAAAAACGAAAAAAGTACATTTTTTGAAAATATCTCTGCATCTGTTGGTCGTACCGCAAAAATTTTGATTGGAGGTGAATGCTGAGCTCATTTGCCATCGATTCAGGTGGTTTTACAATTGAAAATATGAATTCTCATGGATTTGAGTGGGTGATCCCAAAATAACGCTTGAAACGCCGTATCTTCATTATTAAGGGAGATAATCGCAAAAAACGGAAAAAGTTCATTTTTTAAAAATATCTCTGCATCTGTTGGTCGTACCGTAAAAATTTTGATTGGAGGTGAATGCTGAGCTCATTTGCCATCGATTCAGGTGGTTTTACAATTCAAAATATGAATTTCCATGGATTTGAGTGGGTGATCCCAAAATAACGCTTAAAACGCCGTATCTTCATTATTAAGGGAGATAATCGCAAAAAACGAAAAAAGTACATTTTTTGAAAATATCTCTGCATCTGTTGGTCGTACCGCAAAAATTTTGATTGGAGGTGAATGCTGAGCTCATTTGCCATCGATTCAGGTGGTTTTACAATTGAAAATATGAATTCTCATGGATTTGAGTGGGTGATCCCAAAATAACGCTTGAAACGCCGTATCTTCATTATTAAGGGAGATAATCGCAAAAAACGGAAAAAGTTCATTTTTTAAAAATATCTCTGCATCTGTTGGTCGTACCGTAAAAATTTTGATTGGAGGTGAATGCTGAGCTCATTTGCCATCGATTCATGTGGTTTTACAATTGAAAATATGAATTTTCATGGATTTGAGGGGGTGATCCCAAAATAACGCTTAAAACGCCGTATCTTCATTATTAAGGGAGATAATCGCAAGAAACGAAAAAAGTACATTTTTTGAAAATATCTCTGCATCTGTCGGTCGTACCATAAAAATTTTGATTGGAGGTGAATGCTGAGCTCATTTGCCATCGATTCATGTGGTTTTACAATTGAAAGTATGAATTTTCACGGATTTGAGTGAGTGATCCCAAAATAACGCTTAAAACGCCGTATCTTCATTATTTAGGGAGATAATCGTGAAAAACGAAAAAAGTACATTTTTTGAAAATATCTCTGCATCTGTCGGTCGTACCGTAAAAATTTTGATTGGAGGTGAATGCTGAGCTCATTCGCCATCGATTCAGGTGGTTTTACAATTGAAAATATGAATTTTCATGGATGTGAGTGGGTGATCCCAAAATAACGCTTGAAACGCCGTATCTTCATTATTAAGGGAGATAATCGCAAAAAACGGAAAAAGTTCATTTTTTAAAAATATCTCTGCATCTGTTGGTCGTACCGTAAAAATTTTGATTGGAGGTGAATGCTGAGCTCATTTGCCATCGATTCATGTGGTTTTACAATTGAAAATATGAATTTTCATGGATTTGAGGGGGTGATCCCAAAATAACGCTTAAAACGCCGTATCTTCATTATTAAGGGAGATAATCGCAAAAAACGAAAAAAGTACATTTTTTGAAAATATCTCTGCATCTGTCGGTCGTACCATAAAAATTTTGATTGGAGGTGAATGCTGAGCTCATTTGCCATCGATTCATGTGGTTTTACAATTGAAAGTATGAATTTTCACGGATTTGAGTGAGTGATCCCAAAATAACGCTTAAAACGCCGTATCTTCATTATTAAGGGAGATAATCGCAAAAAACGAAAAAAGTACATTTTTTGAAAATATCTCTGCATCTGTCGGTCGTACCATAAAAATTTTGATTGGAGGTGAATGCTGAGCTCATTTGCCATCGATTCATGTGGTTTTACAATTGAAAGTATGAATTTTCACGGATTTGAGTGAGTGATCCCAAAATAACGCTTAAAACGCCGTATCTTCATTATTTAGGGAGATAATCGTGAAAAACGAAAAAAGTACATTTTTTGAAAATATCTCTGCATCTGTCGGTCGTACCGTAAAAATTTTGATTGGAGGTGAATGCTGAGCTCATTCGCCATCGATTCAGGTGGTTTTACAATTGAAAATATGAATTTTCATGGATGTGAGTGGGTGATCCCAAAATAACGCTTGAAACGCCGTATCTTCATTATTAAGGGAGATAATCGCAAAAAACGGAAAAAGTTCATTTTTTAAAAATATCTCTGCATCTGTTGGTCGTACCGTAAAAATTTTGATTGGAGGTGAATGCTGAGCTCATTTGCCATCGATTCATGTGGTTTTACAATTGAAAGTATGAATTTTCACGGATTTGAGTGAGTGATCCCAAAATAACGCTTAAAACGCCATATCTTCATTATTTAGGGAGATAATCGTGAAAAACGAAAAAAGTACATTTTTTGAAAATATCTCTGCATCTGTCGGTCGTACCGTAAAAATTTTGATTGGAGGTGAATGCTGAGCTCATTCGCCATCGATTCATGTGGTTTTACAATCGAAAATATGAATTTTCATGGATTTGAGTGGGTGATCCCAAAATAACGCTTAAAACGCTGTATCTTCATTATTAAAAGAGTTAATCGCAAAAAACGAAAAAAGTTCATTTTTTGAAAATATCTCTGCATCTGTCGGTCGTACCATAAAAATTTTGATTGGAGGTGAATGCTGAGCTCATTTGCCATCGATTCATGTGGTTTTACAATTGAAAGTATGAATTTTCACGGATTTGAGTGAGTGATCCCAAAATAACGCTTAAAACGCCGTATCTTCATTATTTAGGGAGATAATCGTGAAAAACGAAAAAAGTACATTTTTTGAAAATATCTCTGCATCTGTCGGTCGTACCATAAAAATTTTGATTGGAGGTGAATGCTGAGCTCATTTGCCATCGATTCATGTGGTTTTACAATTGAAAGTATGAATTTTCACGGATTTGAGTGAGTGATCCCAAAATAACGCTTAAAACGCCGTATCTTCATTATTAAGGGAGATAATCGCAAAAAACGAAAAAAGTACATTTTTTGAAAATATCTCTGCATCTGTCGGTCGTACCATAAAAATTTTGATTGGAGGTGAATGCTGAGCTCATTTGCCATCGATTCATGTGGTTTTACAATTGAAAGTATGAATTTTCACGGATTTGAGTGAGTGATCCCAAAATAACGCTTAAAACGCCGTATCTTCATTATTTAGGGAGATAATCGTGAAAAACGAAAAAAGTACATTTTTTGAAAATATCTCTGCATCTGTCGGTCGTACCGTAAAAATTTTGATTGGAGGTGAATGCTGAGCTCATTCGCCATCGATTCAGGTGGTTTTACAATTGAAAATATGAATTTTCATGGATGTGAGTGGGTGATCCCAAAATAACGCTTGAAACGCCGTATCTTCATTATTAAGGGAGATAATCGCAAAAAACGGAAAAAGTTCATTTTTTAAAAATATCTCTGCATCTGTTGGTCGTACCGTAAAAATTTTGATTGGAGGTGAATGCTGAGCTCATTTGCCATCGATTCATGTGGTTTTACAATTGAAAATATGAATTTTCATGGATTTGAGGGGGTGATCCCAAAATAACGCTTAAAACGCCGTATCTTCATTATTAAGGGAGATAATCGCAAAAAACGAAAAAAGTACATTTTTTGAAAATATCTCTGCATCTGTCGGTCGTACCATAAAAATTTTGATTGGAGGTGAATGCTGAGCTCATTTGCCATCGATTCATGTGGTTTTACAATTGAAAGTATGAATTTTCACGGATTTGAGTGAGTGATCCCAAAATAACGCTTAAAACGCCGTATCTTCATTATTTAGGGAGATAATCGTGAAAAACGAAAAAAGTACATTTTTTGAAAATATCTCTGCATCTGTCGGTCGTACCGTAAAAATTTTGATTGGAGGTGAATGCTGAGCTCATTCGCCATCGATTCATGTGGTTTTACAATCGAAAATATGAATTTTCATGGATTTGAGTGAGTGATCCCAAAATAACGCTTAAAACGCCGTATCTTCATTATTTAGGGAGATAATCGTGAAAAACGAAAAAAGTACATTTTTTGAAAATATCTCTGCATCTGTCGGTCGTACCGTAAAAATTTTGATTGGAGGTGAATGCTGAGCTCATTCGCCATCGATTCATGTGGTTTTACAATCGAAAATATGAATTTTCATGGATTTGAGTGGGTGATCCCAAAATAACGCTTAAAACGCTGTATCTTCATTATTAAGGGAGATAATCGCAAAAAACGAAAAAAGTTCATTTTTTGAAAATATCTCTGCATCTGTCGGTCGTACCGTAAAAATTTTGATTGGAGGTGAATGCTGAGCTCATTTGCCATCGATTCAGGTGGTTTCACAATTGAAAATATGAATTTTCATGGATTTGAGTGGGTGATCCCAAAATAACGCTTAAAACGCGGTATCTCCATTATTTAGGGAGATAATTGCAAAAAACAGAAAAAGTTCATTTTTTGAAAATATCTCTGCATCTGTCGTTCGTACCGTGAAAATTTTGATTGGAGGTGAATGCTGAGCTCATTCGCCATCGATTCATGTGGTTTTACAATTGAAAATATGAATTTTCATGGATTTGAGGGGGTGATCCCAAAATAACGCTTAAAACGCCGTATCTTCATTGTTAAGGGAGATAATCGCAAAAAACGAAAAAAGTACATTTTTTGAAAATATCTCTGCATCTGTCGGTCGTACCATAAAAATTTTGATTGGAGGTGAATGCTGAGCTCATTTGCCATCGATTCATGTGGTTTTACAATTGAAAGTATGAATTTTCACGGATTTGAGTGAGTGATCCCAAAATAACGCTTAAAACGCCGTATCTTCATTATTTAGGGAGATAATCGTGAAAAACGAAAAAAGTACATTTTTTGAAAATATCTCTGCATCTGTCGGTCGTACCGTAAAAATTTTGATTGGAGGTGAATGCTGAGCTCATTCGCCATCGATTCATGTGGTTTTACAATCGAAAATATGAATTTTCATGGATTTGAGTGGGTGATCCCAAAATAACGCTTAAAACGCTGTATCTTCATTATTAAAAGAGTTAATCGCAAAAAACGAAAAAAGTTCATTTTTTGAAAATATCTCTGCATCTGTCGGTCGTACCGTAAAAATTTTGATTGGAGGTGAATGCTGAGCTCATTTGCCATCGATTCATGTGGTTTTACAATTGAAAGTATGAATTTTCACGGATTTGAGTGAGTGATCCCAAAATAACGCTTAAAACGCCGTATCTTCATTATTTAGGGAGATAATCGTGAAAAACGAAAAAAGTTCATTTTTTGAAAATATCTCTGCATCTGTCGGTCGTACCGTAAAAATTTTGATTGGAGGTGAATGCTGAGCTCATTTGCCATCGATTCAGGTGGTTTCACAATTGAAAATATGAATTTTCATGGATTTGAGTGGGTGATCCCAAAATAACGCTTAAAACGCGGTATCTCCATTATTTAGGGAGATAATTGCAAAAAACAGAAAAAGTTCATTTTTTGAAAATATCTCTGCATCTGTCGTTCGTACCGTGAAAATTTTGATTGGAGGTGAATGCTGAGCTCATTCGCCATCGATTCATGTGGTTTTACAATTGAAAATATGAATTTTCATGGATTTGAGGGGATGATCCCAAAATAACGCTTAAAACGCGGTATCTCCATTATTTAGGGAGATAATTGCAAAAAACTGAAAATTTCATTTTTTGAAAATATCTCTGTATCTGTCGTTCGTACCGTAAAAATTTTGATTGGAGGTGAATGCTGAGCTCATTTGCCATCGATTCATGTGGTTTTACAATTGAAAGTATGAATTTTCACGGATTTGAGTGAGTGATCCCAAAATAACGCTTAAAACGCCGTATCTTCATTATTTAGGGAGATAATCGTGAAAAACGAAAAAAGTTCATTTTTTGAAAATATCTCTGCATCTGTCGGTCGTACCGTAAAAATTTTGATTGGAGGTGAATGCTGAGCTCATTCGCCATCGATTCATGTGGTTTTACAATTGAAAGTATGAATTTTCACGGATTTGAGTGAGTGATCCCAAAATAACGCTTAAAACGCCGTATCTTCATTATTTAGGGAGATAATCGTGAAAAACAGAAAAAGTTCATTTTTAATATATCTCTGCATCTGTCGTTCGTACCGTGAAAATTTTGATTGGAGGTGAATGCTGAGCTCATTCGCCATCGATTCATGTGGTTTTACAATTGAAAATATGAATTTTCATGGATTTGAGGGGATGATCCCAAAATAACGCTTAAAACGCGGTATCTCCATTATTTAGGGAGATAATTGCAAAAAACTGAAAAAGTTCATTTTTTGAAAATATCTCTGCATCTGTCGTTCGTACCGTAAAAATTTTGATTGGAGGTGAATGCTGAGCTCATTTGCCATCGATTCATGTGGTTTTACAATTGAAAGTATGAATTTTCACGGATTTGAGTGAGTGATCCCAAAATAACGCTTAAAACGCCGTATCTTCATTATTTAGGGAGATAATCGTGAAAAACGAAAAAAGTTCATTTTTTGAAAATATCTCTGCATCTGTCGGTCGTACCGTAAAAATTTTGATTGGAGGTGTATGCTGAGCTCATTCGCCATCGATTCATGTGGTTTTACAATTGAAAATATGAATTTTCATGGATTTGAGGGGGTGATCCCAAAATAACGCTTAAAACGCCGTATCTTCATTATTAAGGGAGATAATCGCAAAAAACGAAAAAAGTTCATTTTTTGAAAATATCTCTGCATCTGTCGGTCGTACCGTAAAAATTTTGGTTGGAGGTGAATGCTAAGCTCATTTGCCATCGATTCATGTGGTTTTACAATTGGAAGTATGAATTTTCACGGATTTGAGTGAGTGATCCCAAAATAACGCTCAAAACGCCGTATCTTCATTATTAAGGGAGATAATCGCAAAAAACGAAAAAAGTTCATTTTTTGAAAATATCTCTGAATCTGTTATTCGTACCGTAAAAATTTTGATTGAAGGTGAATGCTGAGCTCATTCGCCATCGATTCATGTGGTTTTACAATCGAAAATATGAATTTTCATGGATTTGAGTGAGTGATCCCAAAATAACGCTTAAAACGCCGTATCTTCATTATTTAGGGAGATAATCGTGAAAAACGAAAAAACTACTTTTTTTTGAAAATATCTCTGCATCTGTCGGTCGTACCGTAGAAATTTTGATTGGAGGTGAATGCTGAGCTCATTCGCCATCGATTCATGTGGTTTTACAATTGAAAATATGAATTTTCATGGATTTGAGTGGGTGATCCCAAAATAACGCTCAAAACGCCGTATCTTCATTCTTAAGGGAGATAATCGCAAAAAACGCAAAAAGTTCATTTTTTGGAAATATTTCTGCATCTGTTGGTCGTACCGTAAAAATTTTGATTGAAGGTGAATGCTGAGCTCATTCGCCATCGATTCATGTGGTTTTACAATTGAAAATATGAATTTTCATGGATTTGAGGGGGTGATCGTAAAATAACGCTTAAAACGCCGTATCTTCATTATTAAGGGAGATAATCGCAAAAAACGAAAAAAGTTCATTTTTTGAAAATATCTCTGCATCTGTCGGTCGCACCATAAAAATTTTAATTGGAGGTGAATGCTGAGCTCATTTGCCATCGATTCATGTGGTTTTACAATTGAAAATATGGATTTTCATGGATTTGAGGGGGTGATCATAAAATAACGCTTGAAACGCCGTATCTTCATTATTAAGGGAGATAATCGCAAAAAACTGAAAAAGTTCATTTTTTGAAAATATCTCTGCATCTGTCGGTCGTACCGTAAAAATTTTGGTTGGAGGTGAATGCTAAGCTCATTTGCCATCGATTCATGTGGTTTTACAATTGGAAGTATGAATTTTCACGGATTTGAGTGAGTGATCCCAAAATAACGCTCAAAACGCCGTATCTTCATTATTAAGGGAGATAATCGCAAAAAACGAAAAAAGTTCATTTTTTGAAAATATCTCTGAATCTGTTATTCGTACCGTAAAAATTTTGATTGAAGGTGAATGCTGAGCTCATTCGCCATCGATTCATGTGGTTTTACAATCGAAAATATGAATTTTCATGGATTTGAGTGAGTGATCCCAAAATAACGCTTAAAACGCCGTATCTTCATTATTTAGGGAGATAATCGTGAAAAACGAAAAAACTACTTTTTTTTGAAAATATCTCTGCATCTGTCGGTCGTACCGTAGAAATTTTGATTGGAGGTGAATGCTGAGCTCATTCGCCATCGATTCATGTGGTTTTACAATTGAAAATATGAATTTTCATGGATTTGAGTGGGTGATCCCAAAATAACGCTCAAAACGCCGTATCTTCATTCTTAAGGGAGATAATCGCAAAAAACGCAAAAAGTTCATTTTTTGGAAATATTTCTGCATCTGTTGGTCGTACCGTAAAAATTTTGATTGAAGGTGAATGCTGAGCTCATTCGCCATCGATTCATGTGGTTTTACAATTGAAAATATGAATTTTCATGGATTTGAGGGGGTGATCGTAAAATAACGCTTAAAACGCCGTATCTTCATTATTAAGGGAGATAATCGCAAAAAACGAAAAAAGTTCATTTTTTGAAAATATCTCTGCATCTGTCGGTCGCACCATAAAAATTTTAATTGGAGGTGAATGCTGAGCTCATTTGCCATCGATTCATGTGGTTTTACAATTGAAAATATGGATTTTCATGGATTTGAGGGGGTGATCATAAAATAACGCTTGAAACGCCGTATCTTCATTATTAAGGGAGATAATCGCAAAAAACTGAAAAAGTTCATTTTTTGAAAATATCTCTGCATCTGTCGGTCGTACCGTAAAAATTTTGATTGGAGGTGAATGCTGAGCTCATTTGCCATCGATTCATGTGGTTTTACAATCGAAAATATGAATTTTCATGGATTTGAGTGAGTGATCCCAAAATAACGCTTAAAACGCCGTATCTTCATTATTCAGGGAGATAATCGTGAAAAACGAAAAAAGTACATTTTTTGAAAATATCTCTGCATCTGTCGGTCGTACCGTAAAAATTTTGATTGGAGGTGAATGCTGAGCTCATTCGCCATCGATTCATGTGGTTTTACAATCGAAAATATGAATTTTCATGGATTTGAGTGAGTGATCCCAAAATAACGCTTAAAACGCCGTATCTTCATTATTAAGGGAGATAATCGCAAAAAACGAAAAAAGTTCATTTTTTGGAAATATCTCTGTATCTGTCGGTCGTACCGTAAAATTTTTGGTTGGAGGTGAATGCTGAGCTCATTTGCCATCGATTTATGTGGTTTTACAATTGAAAGTATGAATTTTCACGGATTTGAGTGAGTGATCCCAAAATAACGCTTAAGACGCCGTATCTTCATTATTGAGGGAGTTAATCGCAAAAAACGAAAAAAGCTCATTTTTTGAAAATATCTCTGCATCAGTTATTCGTACCGTAAAAATTTTGCTTGGAGGTGAATGCTGAGCTCATTTGCCATCGATTCAGGTGGTTTTGCAATTGAAAATATGAATTTTCATGGATTTGAGTGGGTGATCCCAAAATAACGCTTAAAACGCCGTATCTTCATTATTAAGGGAGATAATCGCAAAAAACTGAAAAAGTTCATTTTTTGAAAATATCTCTGCATCTGTCGGTCGTACCGTGAAAATTTTGATTGGAGGTGAATGCTGAGCTCATTTGCCATCGATTCATGTGGTTTTACAATTGAAAATATGGATTTTCATGGATTTGAGGGGGTGATCATAAAATAACGCTTGAAACGCCGTATCTTCATTATTAAGGGAGATAATCGCAAAAAACTGAAAAAGTTCATTTTTTGAAAATATCTCTGCATCTGTCGGTCGTACCGTAAAAATTTTGATTGGAGGTGAATGCTGAGCTCATTTGCCATCGATTCATGTGGTTTTACAATCGAAAATATGAATTTTCATGGATTTGAGTGAGTGATCCCAAAATAACGCTTAAAACGCCGTATCTTCATTATTCAGGGAGATAATCGTGAAAAACGAAAAAAGTACATTTTTTGAAAATATCTCTGCATCTGTCGGTCGTACCGTAAAAATTTTGATTGGAGGTGAATGCTGAGCTCATTCGCCATCGATTCATGTGGTTTTACAATCGAAAATATGAATTTTCATGGATTTGAGTGAGTGATCCCAAAATAACGCTTAAAACGCCGTATCTTCATTATTAAGGGAGATAATCGCAAAAAACGAAAAAAGTTCATTTTTTGGAAATATCTCTGTATCTGTCGGTCGTACCGTAAAATTTTTGGTTGGAGGTGAATGCTGAGCTCATTTGCCATCGATTCATGTGGTTTTACAATTGAAAGTATGAATTTTCACGGATTTGAGTGAGTGATCCCAAAATAACGCTTAAGACGCCGTATCTTCATTATTGAGGGAGTTAATCGCAAAAAACGAAAAAAGCTCATTTTTTGAAAATATCTCTGCATCAGTTATTCGTACCGTAAAAATTTTGCTTGGAGGTGAATGCTGAGCTCATTTGCCATCGATTCAGGTGGTTTTGCAATTGGAAATATGAATTTTCATGGATTTGAGTGGGTGATCCCAAAATAACGCTTAAAACGCCGTATCTTCATTATTAAGGGAGATAATCGCAAAAAACTGAAAAAGTTCATTTTTTGAAAATATCTCTGCATCTGTCGGTCGTACCGTGAAAATTTTGATTGGAGGTGAATGCTGAGCTCATTTGCCATCGATTCAGGTGGTTTTACAATTGAAAATATGAATTTTCATGAATTTGAGTGGGTGATCCCAAAATAACGCTTGAAACGCCGTATCTTCATTATTAAGGGAGATAATCGCAAAAAACGAAAAAAGTTCATTTTTTGAAAATATCTCTGCATCTGTTGGTCGTACCGTAAAAATTTTGATTGGAGGTGAATGCTGAGCTCATTCGCCATCGATTCATGTGGTTTTACAATTGAAAATATAAATTTTCATGGATTTGAGGGGGTGATCCCAAAATAACGCTTAAAACGCCGTATCTTCATTATTAAGGGAGATAATCGCAAGAAACGAAAAAAGTTCATTTTTTGGAAATATCTCTGTATCTGTCGGTCGTACCGTAAAATTTTTGGTTGGAGGTGAATGCTGAGCTCATTTGCCATCGATTCATGTGGTTTTACAATTGAAAGTATGAATTTTCACGGATTTGAGTGAGTGATCCCAAAATAACGCTTAAGACGCCGTATCTTCATTATTGAGGGAGTTAATCGCAAAAAACGAAAAAAGTTCATTTTTTGAAAATATCTCTGCATCAGTTATTCGTACCGTGAAAATTTTGATTGGAGGTGAATGCTGAGCTCATTCACCATCGATTCATGTGGTTTTACAATCGAAAATATGAATTTTCATGGATTTGAGTGAGTGATCCCAAAATAACGCTTAAAACGCCGTATCTTCATTATTCAGGGAGATAATCGTGAAAAACGAAAAAAGTACATTTTTTGAAAATATCTCTGCATCTGTCGGTCGTACCGTAAAAATTTTGATTGGAGGTGAATGCTGAGCTCATTCGCCATTGATTCATGTGGTTTTACAATTGAAAATATGAATTTTCATGGATTTGAGGGGGTGATCCCAAAATAACGCTTAAAACGCCGTATCTTCATTATTAAGGGAGATAATCGCAAAAAACGAAAAAAGTTCATTTTTTGAAAATATCTCTGCATCTGTTATTCGTACCGTAAAAATTTTGATTGGAGGTGAATGCTGAGCTCATTCACCATCGATTCATGTGGTTTTACAATTGAAAATAGGAATTTTCATGGATTTGAGGGGGTGATCCCAAAATAACGCTTAAAATGCGGTATCTCCATTATTTAGGGAGATAATTGCAAAAAACTGAAAAAGTTCATTTTTTGAAAATATCTCTGCATCTGTCGTTCGTACCGTAAAAATTTTCATTGGAGGTGAATGCTGAGCTCATTTGCCATCGATTCATGTGGTTTTACAATTGAAAGTATGAATTTTCACGGATTTGAGTGAGTGATCCCAAAATAACGCTTAAAACGCCGTATCTTCATTATTTAGGGAGATAATCGTGAAAAACGAAAAAAGTAAATTTTTTGAAAATATCTCTGCATCTGTCGGTCGTACCGTAAAAATTTTGATTGGAGGTGAATGCTGAGCTCATTACCCATCGATTCAGGTGGTTTCACAATTGAAAATATGAATTTTCATGGATTTGAGTGAGTTATCCCAAAATAACGCTTAAAACGCCGTATCTTCATTATTAAGGGAGATAATCGCAAAAAACGAAAAAAGTACATTTTTTGAAAATATCTCTGCATCTGTCGGTCGTACCGTAAAAATTTTGATTGGAGGTGAATGCTGAGCTCATTTTCCATCGATTCATGTGGTTTTACAATTGAAAGTATGAATTTTCACGGATTTGAGTGAGTGATCCCAAAATAACGCTTAAAACGCCGTATCTTCATTATTTAGGGAGATAATCGTAAAAAACGAAAAAAGTAAATTTTTTGAAAATATCTCTGCATTTGTCGGTCGTACCGTAAAAATTTTGATTGGAGGTGAATGCTGAGCTCATTTGCCACTGATTCATGTGGTTTTACAATTGAAAATATGAATTTTCACGGATTTGAGTGAGTGATCCCAAAATAACGCTCAAAACGCCGTATCTTCATTATTTAGGGAGATAATCGTGAAAAACTAAAAAAGTACATTTTTTGAAAATATCTCTGCATCTGTCGGTCGTACCGTAAAAATTTTGATTGGAGGTGAATGCTGAGCTCATTACCCATCGATTCAGGTGGTTTTACAATTGAAAATATGAACTTTCATGGATTTGAGTGAGTTATCCCAAAATAACGCTTAAAACGCCGTATCTTCATTATTAAGGGAGATAATCGCAAAAAACGAAAAAAGTTCATTTTTTGAAAATATCTCTGCATCTGTCGGTCGTACCGTAAAAATTTTGATTGGAGGTGAATGCTGAGCTCATTCGCCATTGATTCATGTGGTTTTACAATTGAAAATATGAATTTTCATGGATTTGAGGGGGTGATCCCAAAATAACGCTTAAAACGCCGTATCTTCATTATCAAGGGAGATAATCGCAAAAAACGAAAAAAGTTCATTTTTTGAAAATATCTCTGCATCTGTTATTCGTACCGTAAAAATTTTGATTGGAGGTGAATGCTGAGCTCATTCGCCATCGATTCATGTGGTTTTACAATCGAAAATATGAATTTTCATGGATTTGAGTGAGTGATCCCAAAATAACGCTTAAAACGCCGTATCTTCATTATTTAGGGAGATAATCGTGAAAAACGAAAAAAGTACATTTTTTGAAAATATCTCTGCATCTGTCGGTCGTACCGTAAAAATTTTGATTGGAGGTGAATGCTGAGCTCATTCGCCATCGATTCATGTGGTTTTACAATCGAAAATATGAATTTTCATGGATTTGAGTGGGTGATCCCAAAATAACGCTTAAAACGCTGTATCTTCATTATTAAGGGAGATAATCGCAAAAAACGAAAAAAGTTCATTTTTTGAAAATATCTCTGCATCTGTCGGTCGTACCGTAAAAATTTTGATTGGAGGTGAATGCTGAGCTCATTTGCCATCGATTCAGGTGGTTTCACAATTGAAAATATGAATTTTCATGGATTTGAGTGGGTGATCCCAAAATAACGCTTAAAACGCGGTATCTCCATTATTTAGGGAGATAATTGCAAAAAACTGAAAAAGTTCATTTTTTGAAAATATCTCTGCATCTTTCGTTCGTACCGTAAAAATTTTGATTGGAGGTGAATGCTGAGCTCATTCACCATCGATTCATGTGGTTTTACAATTGAAAATAGGAATTTTCATGGATTTGAGGGGGTGATCCCAAAATAACGCTTAAAACGCGGTATCTCCATTATTTAGGGAGATAATTGCAAAAAACTGAAAAAGTTCATTTTTTGAAAATATCTCTGCATCTGTCGTTCGTACCGTAAAAATTTTCATTGGAGGTGAATGCTGAGCTCATTTGCCATCGATTCATGTGGTTTTACAATTGAAAGTATGAATTTTCACGGATTTGAGTGAGTGATCCCAAAATAACGCTTAAAACGCCGTATCTTCATTATTTAGGGAGATAATCGTGAAAAACGAAAAAAGTAAATTTTTTGAAAATATCTCTGCATCTGTCGGTCGTACCGTAAAAATTTTGATTGGAGGTGAATGCTGAGCTCATTACCCATCGATTCAGGTGGTTTCACAATTGAAAATATGAATTTTCATGGATTTGAGTGAGTTATCCCAAAATAACGCTTAAAACGCCGTATCTTCATTATTAAGGGAGATAATCGCAAAAAACGAAAAAAGTACATTTTTTGAAAATATCTCTGCATCTGTCGGTCGTACCGTAAAAATTTTGATTGGAGGTGAATGCTGAGCTCATTTGCCATCGATTCATGTGGTTTTACAATTGAAAGTATGAATTTTCACGGATTTGAGTGAGTGATCCCAAAATAACGCTTAAAACGCCGTATCTTCATTATTTAGGGAGATAATCGTAAAAAACGAAAAAAGTAAATTTTTTGAAAATATCTCTGCATCTGTCGGTCGTACCGTAAAAATTTTGATTGGAGGTGAATGCTGAGCTCATTTGCCATTGATTCATGTGGTTTTACAATTGAAAATATGAATTTTCACGGATTTGAGTGAGTGATCCCAAAATAACGCTCAAAACGCCGTATCTTCATTATTTAGGGAGATAATCGTGAAAAACTAAAAAAGTACATTTTTTGAAAATATCTCTGCATCTGTCGGTCGTACCGTAAAAATTTTGATTGGAGGTGAATGCTGAGCTCATTACCCATCGATTCAGGTGGTTTTACAATTGAAAATATGAACTTTCATGGATTTGAGTGAGTTATCCCAAAATAACGCTTAAAACGCCGTATCTTCATTATTAAGGGAGATAATCGCAAAAAACGAAAAAAGTTCATTTTTTGAAAATATCTCTGCATCTGTCGGTCGTACCGTAAAAATTTTGATTGGAGGTGAATGCTGAGCTCATTCGCCATTGATTCATGTGGTTTTACAATTGAAAATATGAATTTTCATGGATTTGAGGGGGTGATCCCAAAATAACGCTTAAAACGCCGTATCTTCATTATCAAGGGAGATAATCGCAAAAAACGAAAAAAGTTCATTTTTTGAAAATATCTCTGCATCTGTTATTCGTACCGTAAAAATTTTGATTGGAGGTGAATGCTGAGCTCATTCGCCATCGATTCATGTGGTTTTACAATCGAAAATATGAATTTTCATGGATTTGAGTGAGTGATCCCAAAATAACGCTTAAAACGCCGTATCTTCATTATTTAGGGAGATAATCGTGAAAAACGAAAAAAGTAAATTTTTTGAAAATATCTCTGCATCTGTCGGTCGTACCGTAAAAATTTTGATTGGAGGTGAATGCTGAGCTCATTACCCATCGATTCAGGTGGTTTCACAATTGAAAATATGAATTTTCATGGATTTGAGTGAGTTATCCCAAAATAACGCTTAAAACGCCGTATCTTCATTATTAAGGGAGATAATCGCAAGAAACGAAAAAAGTACATTTTTTGAAAATATCTCTGCATCTGTCGGTCGTACCGTAAAAATTTTGATTGGAGGTGAATGCTGAGCTCATTTGCCATCGATCCATGTGGTTTTACAATTGAAAGTATGAATTTTCACGGATTTGAGTGAGTGATCCCAAAATAACGCTTAAAACGCCGTATCTTCATTATTCAGGGAGATAATCGTAAAAAACGAAAAAAGTAAATTTTTTGAAAATATCTCTGCATCTGTCGGTCGTACCGTAAAAATTTTGATTGGAGGTGAATGCTGAGCTCATTTGCCATTGATTCATGTGGTTTTACAATTGAAAATATGAATTTTCACGGATTTGAGTGAGTGATCCCAAAATAACGCTCAAAACGCCGTATCTTCATTATTTAGGGAGATAATCGTGAAAAACTAAAAAAGTACATTTTTTGAAAATATCTCTGCATCTGTCGGTCGTACCGTAAAAATTTTGATTGGAGGTGAATGCTGAGCTCATTACCCATCGATTCAGGTGGTTTTACAATTGAAAATATGAACTTTCATGGATTTGAGTGAGTTATCCCAAAATAACGCTTAAAACGCCGTATCTTCATTATTAAGGGAGATAATCGCAAAGAACGAAAAAAGTTCATTTTTTGATAATATCTCTGCATCTGTCGGTCGTACCGTAAAAATTTTGATTGGAGGTGAATGCTGAGCTCATTCGCCATCGATTCATGTGGTTTTACAATCGAAAATATGAATTTTCATGGATTTGAGTGGGTGATCCCAAAATAACGCTTAAAACGCTGTATCTTCATTATTAAGGGAGATAATCGCAAAAAACGAAAAAAGTTCATTTTTTGAAAATATCTCTGCATCTGTCGGTCGTACCGTAAAAATTTTGATTGGAGGTGAATGCTGAGCTCATTTGCCATCGATTCAGGTGGTTTCACAATTGAAAATATGAATTTTCATGGATTTGAGTGGGTGATCCCAAAAGAACGCTTAAAACGCGGTATCTCCATTATTTAGGGAGATAATTGCAAAAAACTGAAAAAGTTCATTTTTTGAAAATATCTCTGCATCTGTCGTTCGTACCGTAAAAATTTTGATTGGAGGTGAATGCTGAGCTCATTCACCATCGATTCATGTGGTTTTACAATTGAAAATAGGAATTTTCATGGATTTGAGGGGGTGATCCCAAAATAACGCTTAAAACGCGGTATCTCCATTATTTAGGGAGATAATTGCAAAAAACTGAAAAAGTTCATTTTTTGAAAATATCTCTGCATCTGTCGTTCGTACCGTAAAAATTTTCATTGGAGGTGAATGCTGAGCTCATTTGCCATCGATTCATGTGGTTTTACAATTGAAAGTATGAATTTTCACGGATTTGAGTGAGTGATCCCAAAATAACGCTTAAAACGCCGTATCTTCATTATTTAGGGAGATAATGGTGAAAAACGAAAAAAGTACATTTTTTGAAAATATCTCTGCATCTGTCGGTCGTACCGTAAAAATTTTGATTCGAGGTGAATGCTGAGCTGATTTGCCATCGATTCATGTGGTTTTACAATTGAAAGTATGAATTTTCCCGGATTTGAGTGAGTGATCCCAAAATAACGCTTAAAACGCCGTATCTTCATTATTTAGGGAGATAATCGTGAAAAACGAAAAAAGTAAATTTTTTGAAAATATCTCTGCATCTGTCGGTCGTACCGTAAAAATTTTGATTGGAGGTGAATGCTGAGCTCATTACCCATCGATTCAGGTGGCTTCACAATTGAAAATATGAATTTTCATGGATTTGAGTGAGTTATCCCAAAATAACGCTTAAAACGCCGTATCTTCATTATTGAGGGAGATAATCAAAAAAAACGAAAAAAGTACATTTTTTGAAAATATCTCTGCATCTGTCGGTCGTACCGTAAAAATTTTGATTGGAGGTGAATGCTGAGCTCATTTGCCATCGATTCATGTGGTTTTACAATTGAAAGTATGAATTTTCACGGATTTGAGTGAGTGATCCCAAAATAACGCTTAAAACGCCGTATCTTCATTATTTAGGGAGATAATCGTAAAAAACGAAAAAAGTAAATTTTTTGAAAATATCTCTGCATCTGTCGGTCGTACCGTAAAAATTTTGATTGGAGGTGAATGCTGAGCTCATTCGCCATTGATTCATGTGGTTTTACAATTGAAAATATGAATTTTCATGGATTTGAGGGGGTGATCCCAAAATAACGCTTAAAACGCCGTATCTTCATTATTAAGGGAGATAATCGCAAAAAACGAAAAAAGTTCATTTTTTGAAAATATCTCTGCATCTGTTATTCGTACCGTAAAAATTTTGATTGGAGGTGAATGCTGAGCTCATTTGCCATCGATTCATGTGGTTTTACAATTGAAAGTATGAATTTTCACGGATTTGAGTGAGTGATCCCAAAATAACGCTTAAAACGCCGTATCTTCATTATTTAGGGAGATAATCGTAAAAAACGAAAAAAGTAAATTTTTTGAAAATATCTCTGCATCTGTCGGTCGTACCGTAAAAATTTTGATTGGAGGTGAATGCTGAGCTCATTTGCCATTGATTCATGTGGTTTTACAATTGAAAATATGAATTTTCACGGATTTGAGTGAGTGATCCCAAAATAACGCTCAAAACGCCGTATCTTCATTATTTAGGGAGATAATCGTGAAAAACTAAAAAAGTACATTTTTTGAAAATATCTCTGCATCTGTCGGTCGTAACGTAAAAATTTTGATTGGAGGTGAATGCTGAGCTCATTACCCATCGATTCAGGTGGTTTTACAATTGAAAATATGAACTTTCATGGATTTGAGTGAGTTATCCCAAAATAACGCTTAAAACGCCGTATCTTCATTATTAAGGGAGATAATCGCAAAAAACGAAAAAAGTTCATTTTTTGAAAATATCTCTGCATCTGTCGGTCGTACCGTAAAAATTTTGATTGGAGGTGAATGCTGAGCTCATTCGCCATTGATTCATGTGGTTTTACAATTGAAAATATGAATTTTCATGGATTTGAGGGGGTGATCCCAAAATAAAGCTTAAAACGCCGTATCTTCATTATCAAGGGAGATAATCGCAAAAAACGAAAAAAGTTCATTTTTTGAAAATATCTCTGCATCTGTTATTCGTACCGTAAAAATTTTGATTGGAGGTGAATGCTGAGCTCATTCGCCATCGATTCATGTGGTTTTACAATCGAAAATATGAATTTTCATGGATTTGAGTGAGTGATCCCAAAATAACGCTTAAAACGCCGTATCTTCATTATTTAGGGAGATAATCGTGAAAAACGAAAAAAGTACATTTTTTGAAAATATCTCTGCATCTGTCGGTCGTACCGTAAAAATTTTGATTGGAGGTGAATGCTGAGCTCATTCGCCATCGATTCATGTGGTTTTACAATCGAAAATATGAATTTTCATGGATTTGAGTGGGTGATCCCAAAATAACGCTTAAAACGCTGTATCTTCATTATTAAGGGAGATAATCGCAAAAAACGAAAAAAGTTCATTTTTTGAAAATATCTCTGCATCTGTCGGTCGTACCGTAAAAATTTTGATTGGAGGTGAATGCTGAGCTTATTTGCCATCGATTCATGTGGTTTTACAATTGAAAGTATGAATTTTCACGGATTTGAGTGAGTGATCCCAAAATAACGCTTAAAACGCCGTATCTTCATTATTTAGGGAGATAATCGTGAAAAACGAAAAAAGTAAATTTTTTGAAAATATCTCTGCATCTGTCGGTCGTACCGTAAAAATTTTGATTGGAGGTGAATGCTGAGCTCATTACCCATCGATTCAGGTGGTTTCACAATTGAAAATATGAATTTTCATGGATTTGAGTGAGTTATCCCAAAATAACGCTTAAAACGCCGTATCTTCATTATTAAGGGAGATAATCGCAAGAAACGAAAAAAGTACATTTTTTGAAAATATCTCTGCATCTGTCGGTCGTACCGTAAAAATTTTGATTGGAGGTGAATGCTGAGCTCATTTGCCATCGATCCATGTGGTTTTACAATTGAAAGTATGAATTTTCACGGATTTGAGTGAGTGATCCCAAAATAACGCTTAAAACGCCGTATCTTCATTATTTAGGGAGATAATCGTAAAAAACGAAAAAAGTAAATTTTTTGAAAATATCTCTGCATCTGTCGGTCGTACCGTAAAAATTTTGATTGGAGGTGAATGCTGAGCTCATTTGCCATTGATTCATGTGGTTTTACAATTGAAAATATGAATTTTCACGGATTTGAGTGAGTGATCCCAAAATAACGCTCAAAACGCCGTATCTTCATTATTTAGGGAGATAATCGTGAAAAACTAAAAAAGTACATTTTTTGAAAATATCTCTGCATCTGTCGGTCGTACCGTAAAAATTTTGATTGGAGGTGAATGCTGAGCTCATTACCCATCGATTCAGGTGGTTTTACAATTGAAAATATGAACTTTCATGGATTTGAGTGAGTTATCCCAAAATAACGCTTAAAACGCCGTATCTTCATTATTAAGGGAGATAATCGCAAAGAACGAAAAAAGTTCATTTTTTGATAATATCTCTGCATCTGTCGGTCGTACCGTAAAAATTTTGATTGGAGGTGAATGCTGAGCTCATTTGCCATCGATTCATGTGGTTTTACAATTGAAAGTATGAATTTTCACGGATCTGAGTGAGTGATCCCAAAATAACGCTTAAAACGCCGTATCTTCATTATTTAGGGAGATAATCGTAAAAAACGAAAAAAGTAAATTTTTTGAAAATATCTCTGCATCTGTCGGTCGTACCGTAAAAATTTTGATTGGAGGTGAATGCTGAGCTCATTTGCCATCGATTCATGTGGTTTTACAATTGAAAATATGAATTTTCATGGATTTGAGGGGGTGATCCCAATATAACGCTTGAAACGCCGTATCTTCATTATTAAGGGAGATAATCGCAAAAAACTAAAAAAGTTCTTTTTTTGAAAATATCTCTGCATCTGTCGGTCGTACCGTAAAAATTTTCATTGGAGGTGAATGCTGAGCTCATTTGCCATCGATTCATGTGGTTTTACAATTGAAAGTATGAATTTTCACGGATTTGAGTGAGTGATCCCAAAATAACGCTTAAATCGCCGTATCTTCATTATTTAGGGAGATAATGGTGAAAAACGAAAAAAGTACATTTTTTGAAAATATCTCTGCATCTGTCGGTCGTACCGTAAAAATTTTGATTGGAGGTGAATGCTGAGCTCATTTGCCATCGATTCATGTGGTTTTACAATTGAAAGTATGAATTTTCACGGATTTGAGTGAGTGATCCCAAAATAACGCTTAAAACGCCGTATCTTCATTATTTAGGGAGATAATCGTGAAAAACGAAAAAAGTAAATTTTTTGAAAATATCTCTGCATCTGTCAGTCGTACCGTAAAAATTTTGATTGGAGGTGAATGCTGAGCTCATTACCCAACGATTCAGGTGGTTTTACAATTGAAAATATGAATTTTCATGGATTTGAGTGAGTTATCCCAAAATAACGCTTAAAACGCCGTATCTTCATTATTAAGAGAGATAATCGCAAAAAACGGAAAAAGTTCATTTTTTGAAAATATCTCTGCATCTGTCGGTCGTACCGTAAAAATTTTGATTGGAGGTGAATGCTGAGCTCATTTGCCATCGATTCATGTGGTTTTACAATTGAAAGTATGAATTTTCACGGATTTGAGTGAGTGATCCCAAAATAACGCTTAAAACGCCGTATCTTCATTATTTAGGGAGATAATCGTAAAAAACGAAAAAAGTAAATTTTTTGAAAATATCTCTGCATCGGTCGGTCGTACCGTAAAAATTTTGATTGGAGGTGAATGCTGAGCTCATTTGCCATTGATTCATGTGGTTTTACAATTGAAAATATGAATTTTCACGGATTTGAGTGAGTGATCCCAAGATAACGCTCAAAACGCCGTATCTTCATTATTTAGGGAGATAATCGTGAAAAACTGAAAAAGTACATTTTTTGAAAATATCTCTGCATCTGTCGGTCGTACCGTAAAAATTTTGATTGGAGGTGAATGCTGAGCTCATTACCCATCGATTCAGGTGGTTTTACAATTGAAAATATGAACTTTCATGGATTTGAGTGAGTTATCCAAAAATAACGCTTAAAACGCCGTATCTTCATTATTAAGAGAGATAATCGCAAAAAACGAAAAAAGTTCATTTTTTGAAAATATCTCTGCATCTGTCGGTCGTACCGTAAAAATTTTGATTGGAGGTGAATGCTGAGCTCATTTGCCATCGATTCATGTGGTTTTACAATTGAAAGTATGAATTTTCACGGATTTGAGTGAGTGATCCCAAAATAACGCTTAAAACGCCGTATCTTCATTATTTAGGGAGATAATCGTAAAAAACGAAAAAAGTAAATTTTTTGAAAATATCTCTGCATCTGTCGGTCGTACCGTAAAAATTTTGATTGGAGGTGAATGCTGAGCTCATTTGCCATTGATTCATGTGGTTTTACAATTGAAAATATGAATTTTCACGGATTTGAGTGAGTGATCCCAAGATAACGCTCAAAACGCCGTATCTTCATTATTTAGGGAGATAATCGTGAAAAACTAAAAAAGTACATTTTTTGAAAATATCTCTGCATCTGTCGGTCGTACCGTAAAAATTTTGATTGGAGGTGAATGCTGAGCTCATTACCCATCGATTCAGGTGGTTTTACAATTGAAAATATGAACTTTCATGGATTTGAGTGAGTTATTCAAAAATAACGCTTAAAACGCCGTATCTTCATTATTAAGGGAGATAATCGCAAAAAATGAAAAAAGTTCATTTTTTGAAAATATCTCTGCATCTGTCGGTCGTACCGTAAAAATTTTGATTGGAGGTGAATGCTGAGCTCATTTGCTATCGATTCATGTGGTTTTACAATTGAAAGTATGAATTTTCACGGATTTGAGTGAGTGATCCCAAAATAACGCTTAAAACGCCGTATCTTCATTATTTAGGGAGATAATCGTAAAAAACGAAAAAAGTACATTTTTTGAAAATATCTCTGCATCTGTCGGTCGTACCGTAAAAATTTTGATTGGAGGTGAATGCTGAGCTCATTTGCCATTGATTCATGTGGTTTTACAATTGAAAATATGAATTTTCACGGATTTGAGTGAGTGATCCCAAGATAACGCTCAAAACGCCGTATCTTCATTATTTAGGGAGATAATCGTGAAAAACTAAAAAAGTACATTTTTTGAAAATATCTCTGCATCTGTCGGTCGTACCGTAAAAATTTTGATTGGAGGTGAATGCTGAGCTCATTACCCATCGATTCAGGTGGTTTTACAATCGAAAATATGAATTTTCATGGATTTGAGTGGATGATCCCAAAATAACGCTTAAAACGCCGTATCTTCATTATTAAGGGAGATAATCGCAAAAAACGAAAAAAGTTCATTTTTTGAAAATATCTCTGCATCTGTCGGTCGTACCGTAAAAATTTTGATTGGAGGTGAATGCTGAGCTCATTCGCCATCGATTCATGTGGTTTTACAATCGAAAATATGAATTTTCATGGATTTGAGTGGGTGATCCCAAAATAACGCTTAAAACGCTGTATCTTCATTATTAAGGGAGTTAATCGCAAAAAACGAAAAAAGTTCATTTTTTGAAAATATCTCTGCATCTGTCGGTCGTACCGTAAAAATTTTGATTGGAGGTGAATGCTGAGCTCATTTGCCATTGATTCATGTGGTTTTACAATTGAAAATATGAATTTTCACGGATTTGAGTGAGTGATCCCAAAATAACGCTCAAAATGCCGTATCTTCATTATTTAGGGAGATAATCGTGAAAAACTAAAAAAGTACATTTTTTGAAAATATCTCTGCATCTGTCGGTCGTACCGTAAAAATTTTGATTGGAGGTGAATGCTGAGCTCATTCGCCATCGATTCATGTGGTTTTACAATCGAAAATATGAATTTTCATGGATTTGAGTGGGTGATCCCAAAATAACGCTTAAATCGCCGTATCTTCATTATTTAGGGAGATAATCGTGAAAAACGAAAAAAGTACATTTTTTGAAAATATCTCTGCATCTGTCGGTCGTACCGTAAAAATTTTGATTGGAGGTGAATGCTGAGCTCATTCGCCATCGATTCATGTGGTTTTACAATCGAAAATATGAATTTTCATGGATTTGAGTGAGTGATCCCAAAATAACGCTTAAAACGCCGTATCTTCATTATTCAGGGAGATAATCGTGAAAAACGAAAAAAGTACATTTTTTGGAAATATCTCTGCATCTGTCGGTCGTACCGTAAAAATTTTGATTGGAGGTGAATGCTGAGCTCATTTGCCATTGATTCATGTGGTTTTACAATTGAAAATATGAATTTTCACGGATTTGAGTGAGTGATCCCAAAATAACGCTCAAAACGCCGTATCTTCATTATTTAGGGAGATAATCGTGAAAAACGAAAAAAGTACATTTTTTGAAAATATCTCTGCATCTGTCGGTCGTACCGTAAAAATTTTGATTGGAGGTGAATGCTGAGCTCATTCGCCATCGATTCATGTGGTTTTACAATCGAAAATATGAATTTTCATGGATTTGAGTGGGTGATCCCAAAATAACGCTTAAAACGCCGTATCTTCATTATTATGGGAGATAATCGCAAAAAACGAAAAAACTTCATTTTTTGAAAATATCTCTGCATCTGTTGGTCGTACCGTAAGAATTTTGATTGAAGGTGAATGCTGAGCTCATTTGCCATCGATTCATGTGGTTTTACAATTGAAAATATGAATTTTCACGGATTTGAGTGAGTGATCCCAAAATAACGCTTAAAACGCCGTATCTTCATTATTTAGGGAGATAATCGTGAAAAACGAAAAAAGTACATTTTTTGAAAATATCTCTGCATCTGTCGGTCGTACCGTAAAAATTTTGATTGGAGGTGAATGCTGAGCTCATTCGCCATCGATTCATGTGGTTTTACAATCGAAAATATGAATTTTCATGGATTTGAGTGGATGATCCCAAAATAACGCTTAAAACGCCGTATCTTCATTATTTAGGGAGATAATCGTAAAAAACGAAAAAAGTAAATTTTTTGAAAATATCTCTGCATCTGTCGGTCGTACCGTAAAAATTTTGATTGGAGGTGAATGCTGAGCTCATTTGCCATTGATTCATGTGGTTTTACAATTGAAAATATGAATTTTCACGGATTTGAGTGAGTGATCCCAAGATAACGCTCAAAACGCCGTATCTTCATTATTTAGGGAGATAATCGTGAAAAACTAAAAAAGTACATTTTTTGAAAATATCTCTGCATCTGTCGGTCGTACCGTAAAAATTTTGATTGGAGGTGAATGCTGAGCTCATTACCCATCGATTCAGGTGGTTTTACAATCGAAAATATGAATTTTCATGGATTTGAGTGAGTGATCCCAAAATAACGCTTAAAACGCCGTATCTTCATTATTCAGGGAGATAATCGTGAAAAACGAAAAAAGTACATTTTTTGGAAATATCTCTGCATCTGTCGGTCGTACCGTAAAAATTTTGATTGGAGGTGAATGCTGAGCTCATTTGCCATTGATTCATGTGGTTTTACAATTGAAAATATGAATTTTCACGGATTTGAGTGAGTGATCCCAAAATAACGCTCAAAACGCCGTATCTTCATTATTTAGGGAGATAATCGTGAAAAACGAAAAAAGTACATTTTTTGAAAATATCTCTGCATCTGTCGGTCGTACCGTAAAAATTTTGATTGGAGGTGAATGCTGAGCTCATTCGCCATCGATTCATGTGGTTTTACAATCGAAAATATGAATTTTCATGGATTTGAGTGGGTGATCCCAAAATAACGCTTAAAACGCCGTATCTTCATTATTATGGGAGATAATCGCAAAAAACGAAAAAACTTCATTTTTTGAAAATATCTCTGCATCTGTTGGTCGTACCGTAAGAATTTTGATTGAAGGTGAATGCTGAGCTCATTTGCCATCGATTCATGTGGTTTTACAATTGAAAATATGAATTTTCACGGATTTGAGTGAGTGATCCCAAAATAACGCTTAAAACGCCGTATCTTCATTATTTAGGGAGATAATCGTGAAAAACGAAAAAAGTACATTTTTTGAAAATATCTCTGCATCTGTCGGTCGTACCGTAAAAATTTTGATTGGAGGTGAATGCTGAGCTCATTCGCCATCGATTCATGTGGTTTTACAATCGAAAATATGAATTTTCATGGATTTGAGTGGATGATCCCAAAATAACGCTTAAAACGCCGTATCTTTATTATTTAGGGAGATAATCGTAAAAAACGAAAAAAGTAAATTTTTTGAAAATATCTCTGCATCTGTCGGTCGTACCGTAAAAATTTTGATTGGAGGTGAATGCTGAGCTCATTTGCCATTGATTCATGTGGTTTTACAATTGAAAATATGAATTTTCACGGATTTGAGTGAGTGATCCCAAGATAACGCTCAAAACGCCGTATCTTCATTATTTAGGGAGATAATCGTGAAAAACTAAAAAAGTACATTTTTTGAAAATATCTCTGCATCTGTCGGTCGTACCGTAAAAATTTTGATTGGAGGTGAATGCTGAGCTCATTACCCATCGATTCAGGTGGTTTTACAATCGAAAATATGAATTTTCATGGATTTGAGTGGATGATCCCAAAATAACGCTTAAAACGCCGTATCTTCATTATTAAGGGAGATAATCGCAAAAAACGAAAAAAGTTCATTTTTTGAAAATATCTCTGCATCTGTCGGTCGTACCGTAAAAATTTTGATTGGAGGTGAATGCTGAGCTCATTCGCCATCGATTCATGTGGTTTTACAATCGAAAATATGAATTTTCATGGATTTGAGTGGGTGATCCCAAAATAACGCTTAAAACGCTGTATCTTCATTATTAAGGGAGTTAATCGCAAAAAACGAAAAAAGTTCATTTTTTGAAAATATCTCTGCATCTGTCGGTCGTACCGTAAAAATTTTGATTGGAGGTGAATGCTGAGCTCATTTGCCATCGATTCAGGTGGTTTTACAATTCAAAATATGAATTTCCATGGATTTGAGTGGGTGATCCCAAAATAACGCTTAAAACGCCGTATCTTCATTATTAAGGGAGATAATCGCAAAAAACGAAAAAACTTCATTTTTTGAAAATATCTCTGCATCTGTCGTTCGTAACGCAAAAATTTTGATTGGAGGTGAATGCTGAGCTCATTTGCCATCGATTCAGGTGGTTTTACAATTGAAAATATGAATTTTCATGGATTTGAGTGGGTGATCCCAAAATAACGCTCAAAACGCTGTATCTTCATTATTAAGGGAGTTAATCGCAAAAAACGAAAAAAGTTCATTTTTTGAAAATATCTCTGCATCTGTCGGTCGTACCGTGAAAATTTTGATTGGAGGTGAATGCTGAGCTCATTTGCCATCGATTCAGGTGGTTTTACAATTCAAAATATGAATTTCCATGGATTTGAGTGGGTGATCCCAAAATAACGCTTAAAACGCCGTATCTTCATTATTAAGGGAGATAATCGCAAAAAACGAAAAAAGTACATTTTTTGAAAATATCTCTGCATCTGTTGGTCGTACCGCAAAAATTTTGATTGGAGGTGAATGCTGAGCTCATTTGCCATCGATTCAGGTGGTTTTACAATTGAAAATATGAATTTTCATGGATTTGAGTGGGTGATCCCAAAATAACGCTTGAAACGCCGTATCTTCATTATTAAGGGAGATAATCGCAAAAAACGGAAAAAGTTCATTTTTTGAAAATATCTCTGCATCTGTCGGTCGTACCGTAAAAATTTTGATTGGAGGTGAATGCTGAGCTCATTCGCCATCGATTCATGTGGTTTTACAATCGAAAATATGAATTTTCATGGATTTGAGTGGGTGATCCCAAAATAACGCTTAAAACGCCGTATCTTCATTATTATGGGAGATAATCGCAAAAAACGAAAAAACTTCATTTTTTGAAAATATCTCTGCATCTGTTGGTCGTACCGTAAGAATTTTGATTGAAGGTGAATGCTGAGCTCATTTGCCATCGATTCATGTGGTTTTACAATTGAAAATATGAATTTTCACGGATTTGAGTGAGTGATCCCAAAATAACGCTTAAAACGCCGTATCTTCATTATTTAGGGAGATAATCGTGAAAAACGAAAAAAGTACATTTTTTGAAAATATCTCTGCATCTGTCGGTCGTACCGTAAAAATTTTGATTGGAGGTGAATGCTGAGCTCATTCGCCATCGATTCATGTGGTTTTACAATCGAAAATATGAATTTTCATGGATTTGAGTGGATGATCCCAAAATAACGCTTAAAACGCCGTATCTTCATTATTTAGGGAGATAATCGTAAAAAACGAAAAAAGTAAATTTTTTGAAAATATCTCTGCATCTGTCGGTCGTACCGTAAAAATTTTGATTGGAGGTGAATGCTGAGCTCATTTGCCATTGATTCATGTGGTTTTACAATTGAAAATATGAATTTTCACGGATTTGAGTGAGTGATCCCAAGATAACGCTCAAAACGCCGTATCTTCATTATTTAGGGAGATAATCGTGAAAAACTAAAAAAGTACATTTTTTGAAAATATCTCTGCATCTGTCGGTCGTACCGTAAAAATTTTGATTGGAGGTGAATGCTGAGCTCATTACCCATCGATTCAGGTGGTTTTACAATCGAAAATATGAATTTTCATGGATTTGAGTGGATGATCCCAAAATAACGCTTAAAACGCCGTATCTTCATTATTAAGGGAGATAATCGCAAAAAACGAAAAAAGTTCATTTTTTGAAAATATCTCTGCATCTGTCGGTCGTACCGTAAAAATTTTGATTGGAGGTGAATGCTGAGCTCATTCGCCATCGATTCATGTGGTTTTACAATCGAAAATATGAATTTTCATGGATTTGAGTGGGTGATCCCAAAATAACGCTTAAAACGCTGTATCTTCATTATTAAGGGAGTTAATCGCAAAAAACGAAAAAAGTTCATTTTTTGAAAATATCTCTGCATCTGTCGGTCGTACCGTAAAAATTTTGATTGGAGGTGAATGCTGAGCTCATTTGCCATCGATTCAGGTGGTTTTACAATTCAAAATATGAATTTCCATGGATTTGAGTGGGTGATCCCAAAATAACGCTTAAAACGCCGTATCTTCATTATTAAGGGAGATAATCGCAAAAAACGAAAAAACTTCATTTTTTGAAAATATCTCTGCATCTGTCGTTCGTAACGCAAAAATTTTGATTGGAGGTGAATGCTGAGCTCATTTGCCATCGATTCAGGTGGTTTTACAATTGAAAATATGAATTTTCATGGATTTGAGTGGGTGATCCCAAAATAACGCTCAAAACGCTGTATCTTCATTATTAAGGGAGTTAATCGCAAAAAACGAAAAAAGTTCATTTTTTGAAAATATCTCTGCATCTGTCGGTCGTACCGTGAAAATTTTGATTGGAGGTGAATGCTGAGCTCATTTGCCATCGATTCAGGTGGTTTTACAATTCAAAATATGAATTTCCATGGATTTGAGTGGGTGATCCCAAAATAACGCTTAAAACGCCGTATCTTCATTATTAAGGGAGATAATCGCAAAAAACGAAAAAAGTACATTTTTTGAAAATATCTCTGCATCTGTTGGTCGTACCGCAAAAATTTTGATTGGAGGTGAATGCTGAGCTCATTTGCCATCGATTCAGGTGGTTTTACAATTGAAAATATGAATTTTCATGGATTTGAGTGGGTGATCCCAAAATAACGCTTGAAACGCCGTATCTTCATTATTAAGGGAGATAATCGCAAAAAACGGAAAAAGTTCATTTTTTAAAAATATCTCTGCATCTGTTGGTCGTACCGTAAAAATTTTGATTGGAGGTGAATGCTGAGCTCATTTGCCATCGATTCATGTGGTTTTACAATTGAAAATATGAATTTTCATGGATTTGAGGGGGTGATCCCAAAATAACGCTTAAAACGCCGTATCTTCATTATTAAGGGAGATAATCGCAAAGAACGAAAAAAGTACATTTTTTGAAAATATCTCTGCATCTGTCGGTCGTACCATAAAAATTTTGATTGGAGGTGAATGCTGAGCTCATTTGCCATCGATTCATGTGGTTTTACAATTGAAAGTATGAATTTTCACGGATTTGAGTGAGTGATCCCAAAATAACGCTTAAAACGCCGTATCTTCATTATTTAGGGAGATAATCGTGAAAAACGAAAAAAGTACATTTTTTGAAAATATCTCTGCATCTGTCGGTCGTACCGTAAAAATTTTGATTGGAGGTGAATGCTGAGCTCATTCGCCATCGATTCATGTGGTTTTACAATCGAAAATATGAATTTTCATGGATTTGAGTGAGTGATCCCAAAATAACGCTTAAAACGCCGTATCTCCATTATTTAGGGAGATAATTGCAAAAAACAGAAAAAGTTCATTTTTTGAAAATATCTCTGCATCTGTCGTTCGTAACGCAAGAATTTTGATTGGAGGTGAATGCTGAGCTCATTTGCCATCGATTCAGGTGGTTTTACAATTGAAAATATGAATTTTCATGGATTTGAGTGGGTGATCCCAAAATAACGCTTAAAACGCTGTATCTTCATTATTAAGGGAGTTAATCGCAAAAAACGAAAAAAGTTCATTTTTTGAAAATATCTCTGCATCTGTCAGTCGTACCGTAAAAATTTTGATTGGAGGTGAATGCTGAGCTCATTTGCCATCGATTCAGGTGGTTTTACAATTCAAAATATGAATTTCCATGGATTTGAGTGGGTGATCCCAAAATAACGCTTAAAACGCCGTATCTTCATTATTAAGGGAGATAATCGCAAAAAACGAAAAAAGTACATTTTTTGAAAATATCTCTGCATCTGTTGGTCGTACCGCAAAAATTTTGATTGGAGGTGAATGCTGAGCTCATTTGCCATCGATTCAGGTGGTTTTACAATTGAAAATATGAATTTTCATGGATTTGAGTGGGTGATCCCAAAATAACGCTTGAAACGCCGTATCTTCATTATTAAGGGAGATAATCGCAAAAAACGGAAGAAGTTCATTTTTTAAAAATATCTCTGCATCTGTTGGTCGTACCGTAAAAATTTTGATTGGAGGTGAATGCTGAGCTCATTTGCCATCGATTCATGTGGTTTTACAATTGAAAATATGAATTTTCATGGATTTGAGGGGGTGATCCCAAAATAACGCTTAAAACGCGGTATCTCCATTATTTAGGGAGATAATTGCAAAAAACTGAAAAAGTTTTGATTGGAGGTGAATGCTGAGCCCATTCGCCATCGATTCATGTGGTTTTACAATCGAAAATATGAATTTTCATGGATTTGAGTGAGTGATCCCAAAATAACGCTTAAAACGCCGTATCTTCATTATTTAGGGAGATAATCGTGAAAAACGAAAAAAGTACATTTTTTGAAAATATCTCTGCATCTGTCGGTCGTACCGTAAAAATTTTGATTGGAGGTGAATGCTGAGCTCATTCGCCATCGATTCATGTGGTTTTACAATCGAAAATATGAATTTTCATGGATTTGAGTGAGTGATCCCAAAATAACGCTTAAAACGCCGTATCTCCATTATTTAGGGAGATAATCGTGAAAAACGAAAAAAGTACATTTTTTGAAAATATCTCTGCATCTGTCGGTCGTACCGTAAAAATTTTGATTGGATGTGAATGCTGAGCTCATTCGCCATCGATTCATGTGGTTTTACAATCGAAAATATGAATTTTCATGGATTTGAGTGAGTGATCCCAAAATAACGCTTAAAACGCCGTATCTCCATTATTTAGGGAGATAATCGTGGAAAACGAAAAAAGTACATTTTTTGAAAATATCTCTGCATCTGTCGGTCGTACCGTAAAAATTTTGATTGGAGGTGAATGCTGAGCTCATTACCCATCGATTCAGGTGGTTTTACAATTGAAAGTATGAATTTTCACGGATTTGAGTGAGTGATCCCAAAATAACGCTTAAAACGCCGTATCTTCATTATTTAGGGAGATAATCGTGAAAAACGAAAAAAGTAAATTTTTTGAAAATATCTCTGCATCTGTCAGTCGTACCGTAAAAATTTTGATTGGAGGTGAATGCTGAGCTCATTACCCATCGATTCAGGTGGTTTTACAATTGAAAATATGAATTTTCATGGATTTGAGTGAGTTATCCCAAAATAACGCTTAAAACGCCGTATCTTCATTATTAAGAGAGATAATCGCAAAAAACGAAAAAAGTTCATTTTTTGAAAATATCTCTGCATCTGTCGGTCGTACCGTAAAAATTTTGATTGGAGGTGAATGCTGAGCTCATTTGCCATCGATTCATGTGGTTTTACAATTGAAAGTATGAATTTTCACGGATTTGAGTGAGTGATCCCAAAATAACGCTTAAAACGCCGTATCTTCATTATTTAGGGAGATAATCGTAAAAAACGAAAAAAGTAAATTTTTTGAAAATATCTCTGCATCTGTCGGTCGTACCGTAAAAATTTTGATTGGAGGTGAATGCTGAGCTCATTTGCCATTGATTCATGTGGTTTTACAATTGAAAATATGAATTTTCACGGATTTGAGTGAGTGATCCCAAGATAACGCTCAAAACGCCGTATCTTCATTATTTAGGGAGATAATCGTGAAAAACTAAAAAAGTACATTTTTTGAAAATATCTCTGCATCTGTCGGTCGTACCGTAAAAATTTTGATTGGAGGTGAATGCTGAGCTCATTACCCATCGATTCAGGTGGTTTTACAATTGAAAATATGAACTTTCATGGATTTGAGTGAGTTATCCAAAAATAACGCTTAAAACGCCGTATCTTCATTATTAAGGGAGATAATCGCAAAAAACGAAAAAAGTTCATTTTTTGAAAATATCTCTGCATCTGTCGGTCGTACCGTAAAAATTTTGATTGGAGGTGAATGCTGAGCTCATTTGCTATCGATTCATGTGGTTTTACAATTGAAAGTATGAATTTTCACGGATTTGAGTGAGTGATCCCAAAATAACGCTTAAAACGCCGTATCTTCATTATTTAGGGAGATAATCGTAAAAAACGAAAAAAGTAAATTTTTTGAAAATATCTCTGCATCTGTCGGTCGTACCGTAAAAATTTTGATTGGAGGTGAATGCTGAGCTTATTTGCCATTGATTCATGTGGTTTTACAATCGAAAATATGAATTTTCACGGATTTGAGTGAGTGATCCCAAAATAACGCTCAAAATGCCGTATCTTCATTATTTAGGGAGATAATCGTGAAAAACTAAAAAAGTACATTTTTTGAAAATATCTCTGCATCTGTCGGTCGTACCGTAAAAATTTTGATTGGAGGTGAATGCTGAGCTCATTCGCCATCGATTCATGTGGTTTTACAATCGAAAATATGAATTTTCATGGATTTGAGTGGGTGATCCCAAAATAACGCTCAAATCGCCGTATCTTCATTATTTAGGGAGATAATCGTGAAAAACGAAAAAAGTACATTTTTTGAAAATATCTCTGCATCTGTCGGTCGTACCGTAAAAATTTTGATTGGAGGTGAATGCTGAGCTCATTCGCCATCGATTCATGTGGTTTTACAATCGAAAATATGAATTTTCACGGATTTGAGTGAGTGATCCCAAAATAACGCTCGAAACGCCGTATCTTCATTATTTAGGGAGATAATCGTAAAAAACGAAAAAAGTAAATTTTTTGAAAATATCTCTGCATCTGTCGGTCGTACCGTAAAAATTTTGATTGGAGGTGAATGCTGAGCTTATTTGCCATTGATTCATGTGGTTTTACAATCGAAAATATGAATTTTCACGGATTTGAGTGAGTGATCCCAAAATAACGCTCAAAATGCCGTATCTTCATTATTTAGGGAGATAATCGTGAAAAACTAAAAAAGTACATTTTTTGAAAATATCTCTGCATCTGTCGGTCGTACCGTAAAAATTTTGATTGGAGGTGAATGCTGAGCTCATTCGCCATCGATTCATGTGGTTTTACAATCGAAAATATGAATTTTCATGGATTTGAGTGGGTGATCCCAAAATAACGCTCAAATCGCCGTATCTTCATTATTTAGGGAGATAATCGTGAAAAACGAAAAAAGTACATTTTTTGAAAATATCTCTGCATCTGTCGGTCGTACCGTAAAAATTTTGATTGGAGGTGAATGCTGAGCTCATTCGCCATCGATTCATGTGGTTTTACAATCGAAAATATGAATTTTCACGGATTTGAGTGAGTGATCCCAAAATAACGCTCGAAACGCCGTATCTTCATTATTTAGGGAGATAATCGTGAAAAACGAAAAAAGTACATTTTTTGAAAATATCTCTGCATCTGTCGGTCGTACCGTAAAAATTTTGATTGGAGGTGAATGCTGAGCTCATTCGCCATCGATTCATGTGGTTTTACAATCGAAAATATGAATTTTCATGGATTTGAGTGGGTGATCCCAAAATAACGCTTAAAACGCCGTATCTTCATTATTATGGGAGATAATCGCAAAAAACGAAAAAACTTCATTTTTTGAAAATATCTCTGCATCTGTTGGTCGTACCGTAAGAATTTTGATTGAAGGTGAATGCTGAGCTCATTTGCCATCGATTCATGTGGTTTTACAATTGAAAATATGAATTTTCACGGATTTGAGTGAGTGATCCCAAAATAACGCTTAAAACGCCGTATCTTCATTATTTAGGGAGATAATCGTGAAAAACGAAAAAAGTACATTTTTTGAAAATATCTCTGCATCTGTCGGTCGTACCGTAAAAATTTTGATTGGAGGTGAATGCTGAGCTCATTCGCCATCGATTCATGTGGTTTTACAATCGAAAATATGAATTTTCATGGATTTGAGTGGATGATCCCAAAATAACGCTTAAAACGCCGTATCTTCATTATTTAGGGAGATAATCGTAAAAAACGAAAAAAGTAAATTTTTTGAAAATATCTCTGCAACTGTCGGTCGTACCGTAAAAATTTTGATTGGAGGTGAATGCTGAGCTCATTTGCCATTGATTCATGTGGTTTTACAATTGAAAATATGAATTTTCACGGATTTGAGTGAGTGATCCCAAAATAACGCTCGAAACGCCGTATCTTCATTATTTAGGGAGATAATCGTGAAAAACGAAAAAAGTACATTTTTTGAAAATATCTCTGCATCTGTCGGTCGTACCGTAAAAATTTTGATTGGAGGTGAATGCTGAGCTCATTCGCCATCGATTCATGTGGTTTTACAATCGAAAATATGAATTTTCATGGATTTGAGTGGGTGATCCCAAAATAACGCTTAAAACGCCGTATCTTCATTATTATGGGAGATAATCGCAAAAAACGAAAAAACTTCATTTTTTGAAAATATCTCTGCATCTGTTGGTCGTACCGTAAGAATTTTGATTGAAGGTGAATGCTGAGCTCATTTGCCATCGATTCATGTGGTTTTACAATTGAAAATATGAATTTTCACGGATTTGAGTGAGTGATCCCAAAATAACGCTTAAAACGCCGTATCTTCATTATTTAGGGAGATAATCGTGAAAAACGAAAAAAGTACATTTTTTGAAAATATCTCTGCATCTGTCGGTCGTACCGTAAAAATTTTGATTGGAGGTGAATGCTGAGCTCATTCGCCATCGATTCATGTGGTTTTACAATCGAAAATATGAATTTTCATGGATTTGAGTGGATGATCCCAAAATAACGCTTAAAACGCCGTATCTTCATTATTTAGGGAGATAATCGTAAAAAACGAAAAAAGTAAATTTTTTGAAAATATCTCTGCAACTGTCGGTCGTACCGTAAAAATTTCGATTGGAGGTGAATGCTGAGCTCATTTGCCATTGATTCATGTGGTTTTACAATTGAAAATATGAATTTTCACGGATTTGAGTGAGTGATCCCAAGATAACGCTCAAAACGCCGTATCTTCATTATTTAGGGAGATAATCGTGAAAAACTAAAAAAGTACATTTTTTGAAAATATCTCTGCATCTGTCGGTCGTACCATAAAAATTTTGATTGGAGGTGAATGCTGAGCTCATTACCCATCGATTCAGGTGGTTTTACAATCGAAAATATGAATTTTCATGGATTTGAGTGGATGATCCCAAAATAACGCTTAAAACGCCGTATCTTCATTATTAAGGGAGATAATCGCAAAAAACGAAAAAAGTTCATTTTTTGAAAATATCTCTGCATCTGTCGGTCGTACCGTAAAAATTTTGATTGGAGGTGAATGCTGAGCTCATTCGCCATCGATTCATGTGGTTTTACAATCGAAAATATGAATCTTCATGGATTTGAGTGGGTGATCCCAAAATAACGCTTAAAACGCTGTATCTTCATTATTAAGGGAGTTAATCGCAAAAAACGAAAAAAGTTCATTTTTTGAAAATATCTCTGCATCTGTCGGTCGTACCGTAAAAATTTTGATTGGAGGTGAATGCTGAGCTCATTTGCCATCGATTCAGGTGGTTTTACAATTCAAAATATGAATTTCCATGGATTTGAGTGGGTGATCCCAAAATAACGCTTAAAACGCCGTATCTTCATTATTAAGGGAGATAATCGCAAAAAACGAAAAAACTTCATTTTTTGAAAATATCTCTGCATCTGTCGTTCGTAACGCAAAAATTTTGATTGGAGGTGAATGCTGAGCTCATTTGCCATCGATTCAGGTGGTTTTACGATTGAAAATATGAATTTTCATGGATTTGAGTGGGTGATCCCAAAATAACGCTCAAAACGCTGTATCTTCATTATTAAGGGAGTTAATCGCAAAAAACGAAAAAAGTTCATTTTTTGAAAATATCTCTGCATCTGTCGGTCGTACCGTGAAAATTTTGATTGGAGGTGAATGCTGAGCTCATTTGCCATCGATTCAGGTGGTTTTACAATTCAAAATATGAATTTCCATGGATTTGAGTGGGTGATCCCAAAATAACGCTTAAAACGCCGTATCTTCATTATTAAGGGAGATAATCGCAAAAAACGAAAAAAGTACATTTTTTGAAAATATCTCTGCATCTGTTGGTCGTACCGCAAAAATTTTGATTGGAGGTGAATGCTGAGCTCATTTGCCATCGATTCAGGTGGTTTTACAATTGAAAATATGAATTTTCATGGATTTGAGTGGGTGATCCCAAAATAACGCTTGAAACGCCGTATCTTCATTATTAAGGGAGATAATCGCAAAAAACGGAAAAAGTTCATTTTTTAAAAATATCTCTGCATCTGTTGGTCGTACCGTAAAAATTTTGATTGGAGGTGAATGCTGAGCTCATTTGCCATCGATTCATGTGGTTTTACAATTGAAAATATGAATTTTCATGGATTTGAGGGGGTGATCCCAAAATAACGCTTAAAACGCCGTATCTTCATTATTAAGGGAGATAATCGCAAAGAACGAAAAAAGTACATTTTTTGAAAATATCTCTGCATCTGTCGGTCGTACCATAAAAATTTTGATTGGAGGTGAATGCTGAGCTCATTTGCCATCGATTCATGTGGTTTTACAATTGAAAGTATGAATTTTCACGGATTTGAGTGAGTGATCCCAAAATAACGCTTAAAACGCCGTATCTTCATTATTTAGGGAGATAATCGTGAAAAACGAAAAAAGTACATTTTTTGAAAATATCTCTGCATCTGTCGGTCGTACCGTAAAAATTTTGATTGGAGGTGAATGCTGAGCTCATTCGCCATCGATTCATGTGGTTTTACAATCGAAAATATGAATTTCCATGGATTTGAGTGGGTGATCCCAAAATAACGCTTAAAACGCCGTATCTTCATTATTAAGGGAGATAATCGCAAAAAACGAAAAAAGTACATTTTTTGAAAATATCTCTGCATCTGTTGGTCGTACCGCAAAAATTTTGATTGGAGGTGAATGCTGAGCTCATTTGCCATCGATTCAGGTGGTTTTACAATTGAAAATATGAATTTTCATGGATTTGAGTGGGTGATCCCAAAATAACGCTTGAAACGCCGTATCTTCATTATTAAGGGAGATAATCGCAAAAAACGGAAAAAGTTCATTTTTTAAAAATATCTCTGCATCTGTTGGTCGTACCGTAAAAATTTTGATTGGAGGTGAATGCTGAGCTCATTTGCCATCGATTCATGTGGTTTTACAATTGAAAATATGAATTTTCATGGATTTGAGGGGGTGATCCCAAAATAACGCTTAAAACGCGGTATCTCCATTATTTAGGGAGATAATTGCAAAAAACTGAAAAAGTTCATTTTTTGAGAATATCTCTGCATTTGTCGGTCGTACCGTAAAAATTTTGATGGGAGGTGAATGCTGAGCTCATTCGCCATCGATTCATGTGGTTTTACAATCGAAAATATGAATTTTCATGGATTTGAGTGGGTGATCCCAAAATAACGCTTAAAACGCCGTATCTTCATTATTATGGGAGATAATCGCAAAAAACGAAAAAACTTCATTTTTTGAAAATATCTCTGCATCTGTTGGTCGTACCGTAAGAATTTTGATTGGAGGTGAATGCTGAGCTCATTTGCCATCGATTCAGGTGGTTTTACAATTCAAAATATGAATTTCCATGGATTTGAGTGGGTGATCCCAAAATAACGCTTAAAACGCCGTATCTTCATTATTAAGGGAGATAATCGCAAAAAACGAAAAAAGTACATTTTTTGAAAATATCTCTGCATCTGTTGGTCGTACCGCAAAAATTTTGATTGGAGGTGAATGCTGAGCTCATTTGCCATCGATTCAGGTGGTTTTACAATTGAAAATATGAATTTTCATGGATTTGAGTGGGTGATCCCAAAATAACGCTTGAAACGCCGTATCTTCATTATTAAGGGAGATAATCGCAAAAAACGGAAAAAGTTCATTTTTTAAAAATATCTCTGCATCTGTTGGTCGTACCGTAAAAATTTTGATTGGAGGTGAATGCTGAGCTCATTTGCCATCGATTCATGTGGTTTTACAATTGAAAATATGAATTTTCATGGATTTGAGGGGGTGATCCCAAAATAACGCTTAAAACGCCGTATCTTCATTATTAAGGGAGATAATCGCAAAGAACGAAAAAAGTACATTTTTTGAAAATATCTCTGCATCTGTCGGTCGTACCATAAAAATTTTGATTGGAGGTGAATGCTGAGCTCATTTGCCATCGATTCATGTGGTTTTACAATTGAAAGTATGAATTTTCACGGATTTGAGTGAGTGATCCCAAAATAACGCTTAAAACGCCGTATCTTCATTATTTAGGGAGATAATCGTGAAAAACGAAAAAAGTACATTTTTTGAAAATATCTCTGCATCTGTCGGTCGTACCGTAAAAATTTTGATTGGAGGTGAATGCTGAGCTCATTCGCCATCGATTCATGTGGTTTTACAATCGAAAATATGAATTTTCATGGATTTGAGTGAGTGATCCCAAAATAACGCTTAAAACGCCGTATCTCCATTATTTAGGGAGATAATTGCAAAAAACAGAAAAAGTACATTTTTTGAAAATATCTCTGCATCTGTCGTTCGTAACGCAAGAATTTTGATTGGAGGTGAATGCTGAGCTCATTTGCCATCGATTCAGGTGGTTTTACAATTGAAAATATGAATTTTCATGGATTTGAGTGGGTGATCCCAAAATAACGCTTAAAACGCTGTATCTTCATTATTAAGGGAGTTAATCGCAAAAAACGAAAAAAGTTCATTTTTTGAAAATATCTCTGCATCTGTCGGTCGTACCGTAAAAATTTTGATTGGAGGTGAATGCTGAGCTCATTTGCCATCGATTCAGGTGGTTTTACAATTCAAAATATGAATTTCCATGGATTTGAGTGGGTGATCCCAAAATAACGCTTAAAACGCCGTATCTTCATTATTAAGGGAGATAATCGCAAAAACCGAAAAAAGTACATTTTTTGAAAATATCTCTGCATCTGTTGGTCGTACCGCAAAAATTTTGATTGGAGGTGAATGCTGAGCTCATTTGCCATCGATTCAGGTGGTTTTACAATTGAAAATATGAATTTTCATGGATTTGAGTGGGTGATCCCAAAATAACGCTTGAAACGCCGTATCTTCATTATTAAGGGAGATAATCGCAAAAAACGAAAAAACTTCATTTTTTGAAAATATCTCTGCATCTGTTGGTCGTACCGTAAGAATTTTGATTGAAGGTGAATGCTGAGCTCATTTGCCATCGATTCATGTGGTTTTACAATCGAAAATATGAATTTTCATGGATTTGAGTGGATGATCCCAAAATAACGCTTAAAACGCCGTATCTTCATTATTTAGGGAGATAATCGTAAAAAACGAAAAAAGTAAATTTTTTGAAAATATCTCTGCATCTGTCGGTCGTACCGTAAAAATTTTGATTGGAGGTGAATGCTGAGCTCATTTGCCATTGATTCATGTGGTTTTACAATTGAAAATATGAATTTTCACGGATTTGAGTGAGTGATCCCAAGATAACGCTCAAAACGCCGTATCTTCATTATTTAGGGAGATAATCGTGAAAAACTAAAAAAGTACATTTTTTGAAAATATCTCTGCATCTGTCGGTCGTACCATAAAAATTTTGATTGGAGGTGAATGCTGAGCTCATTACCCATCGATTCAGGTGGTTTTACAATCGAAAATATGAATTTTCATGGATTTGAGTGGATGATCCCAAAATAACGCTTAAAACGCCGTATCTTCATTATTAAGGGAGATAATCGCAAAAAACGAAAAAAGTTCATTTTTTGAAAATATCTCTGCATCTGTCGGTCGTACCGTAAAAATTTTGATTGGAGGTGAATGCTGAGCTCATTCGCCATCGATTCATGTGGTTTTACAATCGAAAATATGAATTTTCATGGATTTGAGTGGGTGATCCCAAAATAACGCTTAAAACGCTGTATCTTCATTATTAAGGGAGTTAATCGCAAAAAACGAAAAAAGTTCATTTTTTGAAAATATCTCTGCATCTGTCGGTCGTACCGTAAAAATTTTGATTGGAGGTGAATGCTGAGCTCATTTGCCATCGATTCAGGTGGTTTTACAATTCAAAATATGAATTTCCATGGATTTGAGTGGGTGATCCCAAAATAACGCTTAAAACGCCGTATCTTCATTATTAAGGGAGATAATCGCAAAAAACGAAAAAACTTCATTTTTTGAAAATATCTCTGCATCTGTCGTTCGTAACGCAAAAATTTTGATTGGAGGTGAATGCTGAGCTCATTTGCCATCGATTCAGGTGGTTTTACAATTGAAAATATGAATTTTCATGGATTTGAGTGGGTGATCCCAAAATAACGCTCAAAACGCTGTATCTTCATTATTAAGGGAGTTAATCGCAAAAAACGAAAAAAGTTCATTTTTTGAAAATATCTCTGCATCTGTCGGTCGTACCGTGAAAATTTTGATTGGAGGTGAATGCTGAGCTCATTTGCCATCGATTCAGGTGGTTTTACAATTGAAAATATGAATTTTCATGGATTTGAGTGGGTGATCCCAAAATAACGCTTGAAACGCCGTATCTTCATTATTAAGGGAGATAATCGCAAAAAACGGAAAAAGTTCATTTTTTAAAAATATCTCTGCATCTGTTGGTCGTACCGTAAAAATTTTGATTGGAGGTGAATGCTGAGCTCATTTGCCATCGATTCATGTGGTTTTACAATTGAAAATATGAATTTTCATGGATTTGAGGGGGTGATCCCAAAATAACGCTTAAAACGCCGTATCTTCATTATTAAGGGAGATAATCGCAAAGAACGAAAAAAGTACATTTTTTGAAAATATCTCTGCATCTGTCGGTCGTACCATAAAAATTTTGATTGGAGGTGAATGCTGAGCTCATTTGCCATCGATTCATGTGGTTTTACAATTGAAAGTATGAATTTTCACGGATTTGAGTGAGTGATCCCAAAATAACGCTTAAAACGCCGTATCTTCATTATTTAGGGAGATAATCGTGAAAAACGAAAAAAGTACATTTTTTGAAAATATCTCTGCATCTGTCGGTCGTACCGTAAAAATTTTGATTGGAGGTGAATGCTGAGCTCATTCGCCATCGATTCATGTGGTTTTACAATCGAAAATATGAATTTTCATGGATTTGAGTGAGTGATCCCAAAATAACGCTTAAAACGCCGTATCTCCATTATTTAGGGAGATAATTGCAAAAAACAGAAAAAGTTCATTTTTTGAAAATATCTCTGCATCTGTCGTTCGTAACGCAAGAATTTTGATTGGAGGTGAATGCTGAGCTCATTTGCCATCGATTCAGGTGGTTTTACAATTGAAAATATGAATTTTCATGGATTTGAGTGGGTGATCCCAAAATAACGCTTAAAACGCTGTATCTTCATTATTAAGGGAGTTAATCGCAAAAAACGAAAAAAGTTCATTTTTTGAAAATATCTCTGCATCTGTCGGTCGTACCGTAAAAATTTTGATTGGAGGTGAATGCTGAGCTCATTTGCCATCGATTCAGGTGGTTTTACAATTCAAAATATGAATTTCCATGGATTTGAGTGGGTGATCCCAAAATAACGCTTAAAACGCCGTATCTTCATTATTAAGGGAGATAATCGCAAAAAACGAAAAAAGTTCATTTTTTGAAAATATCTCTGCATCTGTCGGTCGTACCGTAAAAATTTTGATTGGAGGTGAATGCTGAGCTTATTCGCCATCGATTCATGTGGTTTTACAATTGAAAATATGAATTTTCATGGATTTGAGTGGGTGATCCCAAAATAACGCTTGAAACGCCGTATCTTCATTATTAAGGGAGATAATCGTAAAAAACGAAAAAAGTTCATTTTTTGAAAATATTTCTGCATCTGTTGGTCGTACCGTAAAAATTTTGATTGAAGGTGAATGCTGAGCTCATTCGCCATCGATTCATGTGGTTTTACAATCGAAAATATGAATTTTCATGGATTTGAGTGAGTGATCCCAAAATAACGCTTAAAACGCCGTATCTCCATTATTTAGGGAGATAATCGTGAAAAACGAAAAAAGTACATTTTTTGAAAATATCTCTGCATCTGTCGGTCGTACCGTAAAAATTTTGATTGGAGGTGAATGCTGAGCTCATTACCCATCGATTCAGGTGGTTTTACAATTGAAAATATGAATTTTCACGGATTTGAGTGGGTGATCCCAAAATAACGCTTGAAACGCCGTATCTTCATTATTAAGGGAGATAATCGTAAAAAACGAAAAAAGTTCATTTTTTGAAAATATTTCTGCATCTGTTGGTCGTACCGTAAAAATTTTGATTGAAGGTGAATGCTGAGCTCATTCGCCATCGATTCATGTGGTTTTACAATCGAAAATATGAATTTTCATGGATTTGAGTGAGTGATCCCAAAATAACGCTTAAAACGCCGTATCTTCATTATTTAGGGAGATAATCGTGAAAAACGAAAAAACTACTTTTTTTTGAAAATATCTCTGCATCTGTCGGTCGTACCGTAAAAATTTTGATTGGAGGTGAATGCTGAGCTCATTCGCCATCGATTCATGTGGTTTTACAATTGAAAGTATGAATTTTCACGGATTTGAGTGAGTGATCCCAAAATAACGCTTAAAACGCCGTATCTTCATTATTTAGGGAGATAATCGTGAAAAACGAAAAAAGTACATTTTTTGAAAATATCTCTGCATCTGTCGGTCGTACCGTAAAAATTTTGATTGGAGGTGAATGCTGAGCTCATTCGCCATCGATTCATGTGGTTTTACAATCGAAAATATGAATTTTCATGGATTTGAGTGAGTGATCCCAAAATAACGCTTAAAACGCCGTATCTCCATTATTTAGGGAGATAATTGCAAAAAACAGAAAAAGTTCATTTTTTGAAAATATCTCTGCATCTGTCGTTCGTAACGCAAGAATTTTGATTGGAGGTGAATGCTGAGCTCATTTGCCATCGATTCAGGTGGTTTTACAATTGAAAATATGAATTTTCATGGATTTGAGTGGGTGATCCCAAAATAACGCTTAAAACGCTGTATCTTCATTATTAAGGGAGTTAATCGCAAAAAACGAAAAAAGTTCATTTTTTGAAAATATCTCTGCATCTGTCGGTCGTACCGTAAAAATTTTGATTGGAGGTGAATGCTGAGCTCATTTGCCATCGATTCAGGTGGTTTTACAATTCAAAATATGAATTTCCATGGATTTGAGTGGGTGATCCCAAAATAACGCTTAAAACGCCGTATCTTCATTATTAAGGGAGATAATCGCAAAAAACGAAAAAAGTTCATTTTTTGAAAATATCTCTGCATCTGTCGGTCGTACCGTAAAAATTTTGATTGGAGGTGAATGCTGAGCTTATTCGCCATCGATTCATGTGGTTTTACAATTGAAAATATGAATTTTCATGGATTTGAGTGGGTGATCCCAAAATAACGCTTGAAACGCCGTATCTTCATTATTAAGGGAGATAATCGTAAAAAACGAAAAAAGTTCATTTTTTGAAAATATTTCTGCATCTGTTGGTCGTACCGTAAAAATTTTGATTGAAGGTGAATGCTGAGCTCATTCGCCATCGATTCATGTGGTTTTACAATCGAAAATATGAATTTTCATGGATTTGAGTGAGTGATCCCAAAATAACGCTTAAAACGCCGTATCTCCATTATTTAGGGAGATAATCGTGAAAAACGAAAAAAGTACATTTTTTGAAAATATCTCTGCATCTGTCGGTCGTACCGTAAAAATTTTGATTGGAGGTGAATGCTGAGCTCATTACCCATCGATTCAGGTGGTTTTACAATTGAAAATATGAATTTTCACGGATTTGAGTGGGTGATCCCAAAATAACGCTTGAAACGCCGTATCTTCATTATTAAGGGAGATAATCGTAAAAAACGAAAAAAGTTCATTTTTTGAAAATATTTCTGCATCTGTTGGTCGTACCGTAAAAATTTTGATTGAAGGTGAATGCTGAGCTCATTCGCCATCGATTCATGTGGTTTTACAATCGAAAATATGAATTTTCATGGATTTGAGTGAGTGATCCCAAAATAACGCTTAAAACGCCGTATCTTCATTATTTAGGGAGATAATCGTGAAAAACGAAAAAACTACTTTTTTTTGAAAATATCTCTGCATCTGTCGGTCGTACCGTAAAAATTTTGATTGGAGGTGAATGCTGAGCTCATTCGCCATCGATTCATGTGGTTTTACAATTGAAAGTATGAATTTTCACGGATTTGAGTGAGTGATCCCAAAATAACGCTTAAAACGCCGTATCTTCATTATTTAGGGAGATAATCGTGAAAAACGAAAAAAGTACATTTTTTGAAAATATCTCTGCATCTGTCGGTCGTACCGTAAAAATTTTGATTGGAGGTGAATGCTGAGCTCATTCGCCATCGATTCATGTGGTTTTACAATCGAAAATATGAATTTTCATGGATTTGAGTGAGTGATCCCAAAATAACGCTTAAAACGCCGTATCTCCATTATTTAGGGAGATAATTGCAAAAAACAGAAAAAGTTCATTTTTTGAAAATATCTCTGCATCTGTCGTTCGTAACGCAAGAATTTTGATTGGAGGTGAATGCTGAGCTCATTTGCCATCGATTCAGGTGGTTTTACAATTGAAAATATGAATTTTCATGGATTTGAGTGGGTGATCCCAAAATAACGCTTAAAACGCTGTATCTTCATTATTAAGGGAGTTAATCGCAAAAAACGAAAAAAGTTCATTTTTTGAAAATATCTCTGCATCTGTCGGTCGTACCGTAAAAATTTTGATTGGAGGTGAATGCTGAGCTCATTACCCATCGATTCAGGTGGTTTTACAATTGAAAATATGAATTTTCACGGATTTGAGTGGGTGATCCCAAAATAACGCTTGAAACGCCGTATCTTCATTATTAAGGGAGATAATCGTAAAAAACGAAAAAAGTTCATTTTTTGAAAATATTTCTGCATCTGTTGGTCGTACCGTAAAAATTTTGATTGAAGGTGAATGCTGAGCTCATTCGCCATCGATTCATGTGGTTTTACAATCGAAAATATGAATTTTCATGGATTTGAGTGAGTGATCCCAAAATAACGCTTAAAACGCCGTATCTTCATTATTTAGGGAGATAATCGTGAAAAACGAAAAAACTACTTTTTTTTGAAAATCTCTCTGCATCTGTCGGTCGTACCGTAAAAATTTTGATTGGAGGTGAATGCTGAGCTCATTCGCCATCGATTCATGTGGTTTTACAATTGAAAGTATGAATTTTCACGGATTTGAGTGAGTGATCCCAAAATAACGCTTAAAACGCCGTATCTTCATTATTTAGGGAGATAATCGTGAAAAACGAAAAAAGTACATTTTTTGAAAATATCTCTGCATCTGTCGGTCGTACCGTAAAAATTTTGATTGGAGGTGAATGCTGAGCTCATTCGCCATCGATTCATGTGGTTTTACAATCGAAAATATGAATTTTCATGGATTTGAGTGAGTGATCCCAAAATAACGCTTAAAACGCCGTATCTCCATTATTTAGGGAGATAATTGCAAAAAACAGAAAAAGTTCATTTTTTGAAAATATCTCTGCATCTGTCGTTCGTAACGCAAGAATTTTGATTGGAGGTGAATGCTGAGCTCATTTGCCATCGATTCAGGTGGTTTTACAATTGAAAATATGAATTTTCATGGATTTGAGTGGGTGATCCCAAAATAACGCTTAAAACGCTGTATCTTCATTATTAAGGGAGTTAATCGCAAAAAACGAAAAAAGTTCATTTTTTGAAAATATCTCTGCATCTGTCGGTCGTACCGTAAAAATTTTGATTGGAGGTGAATGCTGAGCTCATTTGCCATCGATTCAGGTGGTTTTACAATTCAAAATATGAATTTCCATGGATTTGAGTGGGTGATCCCAAAATAACGCTTAAAACGCCGTATCTTCATTATTAAGGGAGATAATCGCAAAAAACGAAAAAAGTACATTTTTTGAAAATATCTCTGCATCTGTTGGTCGTACCGCAAAAATTTTGATTGGAGGTGAATGCTGAGCTCATTTGCCATCGATTCAGGTGGTTTTACAATTGAAAATATGAATTTTCATGGATTTGAGTGGGTGATCCCAAAATAACGCTTGAAACGCCGTATCTTCATTATTAAGGGAGATAATCGCAAAAAACGGAAAAAGTTCATTTTTTAAAAATATCTCTGCATCTGTTGGTCGTACCGTAAAAATTTTGATTGGAGGTGAATGCTGAGCTCATTTGCCATCGATTCATGTGGTTTTACAATTGAAAATATGAATTTTCATGGATTTGAGGGGGTGATCCCAAAATAACGCTTAAAACGCTGTATCTTCATTATTAAGGGAGTTAATCGCAAAAAACGAAAAAAGTTCATTTTTTGAAAATATCTCTGCATCTGTCGGTCGTACCGTAAAAATTTTGATTGGAGGTGAATGCTGAGCTCATTTGCCATCGATTCAGGTGGTTTTACAATTCAAAATATGAATTTCCATGGATTTGAGTGGGTGATCCCAAAATAACGCTTAAAACGCCGTATCTTCATTATTAAGGGAGATAATCGCAAAAAACGAAAAAAGTACATTTTTTGAAAATATCTCTGCATCTGTTGGTCGTACCGCAAAAATTTTGATTGGAGGTGAATGCTGAGCTCATTTGCCATCGATTCAGGTGGTTTTACAATTGAAAATATGAATTTTCATGGATTTGAGTGGGTGATCCCAAAATAACGCTTGAAACGCCGTATCTTCATTATTAAGGGAGATAATCGCAAAAAACGGAAAAAGTTCATTTTTTAAAAATATCTCTGCATCTGTTGGTCGTACCGTAAAAATTTTGATTGGAGGTGAATGCTGAGCTCATTTGCCATCGATTCATGTGGTTTTACAATTGAAAATATGAATTTTCATGGATTTGAGGGGGTGATCCCAAAATAACGCTTAAAACGCTGTATCTTCATTATTAAGGGAGTTAATCGCAAAAAACGAAAAAAGTTCATTTTTTGAAAATATCTCTGCATCTGTTGGTCGTACCGCAAAAATTTTGATTGGAGGTGAATGCTGAGCTCATTTGCCATCGATTCAGGTGGTTTTACAATTGGAAATATGAATTTTCATGGATTTGAGTGGGTGATCCCAAAATAACGCTTGAAACGCCGTATCTTCATTATTAAGGGAGATAATCGCAAAAAACGGAAAAAGTTCATTTTTTAAAAATATCTCTGCATCTGTTGGTCGTACCGTAAAAATTTTGATTGGAGGTGAATGCTGAGCTCATTTGCCATCGATTCATGTGGTTTTACAATTGAAAATATGAATTTTCATGGATTTGAGGGGGTGATCCCAAAATAACGCTTAAAACGCTGTATCTTCATTATTAAGGGAGTTAATCGCAAAAAACGAAAAAAGTTCATTTTTTGAAAATATCTCTGCATCTGTCGGTCGTACCGTAAAAATTTTGATTGGAGGTGAATGCTGAGCTCATTTGCCATCGATTCAGGTGGTTTTACAATTCAAAATATGAATTTCCATGGATTTGAGTGGGTGATCCCAAAATAACGCTTAAAACGCCGTATCTTCATTATTAAGGGAGATAATCGCAAAAAATCAAAAAAGTACATTTTTTGAAAATATCTCTGCATCTGTTGGTCGTACCGCAAAAATTTTGATTGGAGGTGAATGCTGAGCTCATTTGCCATCGATTCAGGTGGTTTTACAATTGAAAATATGAATTTTCATGGATTTGAGTGGGTGATCCCAAAATAACGCTTGAAACGCCGTATCTTCATTATTAAGGGAGATAATCGCAAAAAACGGAAAAAGTTCATTTTTTAAAAATATCTCTGCATCTGTTGGTCGTACCGTAAAAATTTTGATTGGAGGTGAATGCTGAGCTCATTTGCCATCGATTCATGTGGTTTTACAATTGAAAATATGAATTTTCATGGATTTGAGGGGGTGATCCCAAAATAACGCTTAAAACGCTGTATCTTCATTATTAAGGGAGTTAATCGCAAAAAACGAAAAAAGTTCATTTTTTGAAAATATCTCTGCATCTGTCGGTCGTACCGTAAAAATTTTGATTGGAGGTGAATGCTGAGCTCATTTGCCATCGATTCAGGTGGTTTTACAATTCAAAATATGAATTTCCATGGATTTGAGTGGGTGATCCCAAAATAACGCTTAAAACGCCGTATCTTCATTATTAAGGGAGATAATCGCAAAAAACGAAAAAAGTACATTTTTTGAAAATATCTCTGCATCTGTTGGTCGTACCGCAAAAATTTTGATTGGAGGTGAATGCTGAGCTCATTTGCCATCGATTCAGGTGGTTTTACAATTGAAAATATGAATTTTCATGGATTTGAGTGGGTGATCCCAAAATAACGCTTGGAACGCCGTATCTTCATTATTAAGGGAGATAATCGCAAAAAACGGAAAAAGTTCATTTTTTAAAAATATCTCTGCATCTGTTGGTCGTACCGTAAAAATTTTGATTGGAGGTGAATGCTGAGCTCATTCGCCATCGATTCATGTGGTTTTACAATTGAAAGTATGAATTTTCACGGATTTGAGTGAGTGATCCCAAAATAACGCTTAAAACGCCGTATCTCCATTATTTAGGGAGTTAATTGCAAAAAACTGAAAAAGTTCATTTTTTGAGAATATCTCTGCATTTGTCGGTCGTACCGTAAAAATTTTGATTGGAGGTGAATGCTGAGCTCATTACCCATCGATTCAGGTGGTTTTACAATCGAAAATATGAATTTTCATGGATTTGAGTGAGTGATCCCAAAATAACGCTTAAAACGCCGTATCTTCATTATTTAGGGAGATAATCGTGAAAAACGAAAAAACTACTTTTTTTTGAAAATATCTCTGCATCTGTCGGTCGTACCGTAAAAATTTTGATTGGAGGTGAATGCTGAGCTCATTCGCCATCGATTCATGTGGTTTTACAATTGAAAGTATGAATTTTCACGGATTTGAGTGAGTGATCCCAAAATAACGCTTAAAACGCCGTATCTCCATTATTTAGGGAGATAATTGCAAAAAACAGAAAAAGTTCATTTTTTGAAAATATCTCTGCATCTGTCGTTCGTAACGCAAGAATTTTGATTGGAGGTGAATGCTGAGCTCATTTGCCATCGATTCAGGTGGTTTTACAATTGAAAATATGAATTTTCATGGATTTGAGTGGGTGATCCCAAAATAACGCTTAAAACGCTGTATCTTCATTATTAAGGGAGATAATCGCAAAAAACGAAAAAAGTTCATTTTTTGAAAATATCTCTGCATCTGTCGGTCGTACCGTAAAAATTTTGATTGGAGGTGAATGCTGAGCTTATTCGCCATCGATTCATGTGGTTTTACAATTGAAAATATGAATTTTCATGAATTTGAGGGGGTGATCCCAAAATAACGCTTAAAACGCCGTATCTTCATTATTAAGGGAGATAATCGCAAAAAACGAAAAAAGTTCATTTTTTGAAAATATCTCTGCATCTGTCGGTCGTACCGTAAAAATTTTGATTGAAGGTGAATGCTGAGCTCATTCGCCATCGATTCATGTGGTTTTACAATCGAAAATATGAATTTTCATGGATTTGAGTGAGTGATCCCAAAATAACGCTTAAAACGCCGTATCTTCATTATTTAGGGAGATAATCGTGAAAAACGAAAAAACTATTTTTTTTTGAAAATATCTCTGCATCTGTCGGTCGTACCGTAAAAATTTCGATTGGAGGTGAATGCTGAGCTCATTCGCCATCGATTCATGTGGTTTCACAATCGAAAATATGAATTTTCATGGATTTGAGTGAGTGATCCCAAAATAACGCTTAAAACGCCGTATCTCCATTATTTAGGGAGATAATCGTGAAAAACGAAAAAAGTACATTTTTTGAAAATATCTCTGCATCTGTCGGTCGTACCGTAAAAATTTTGATTGGAGGTGAATGCTGAGCTCATTACCCATCGATTCAGGTGGTTTTACAATTGAAAATATGAATTTTCATGGATTTGAGTGGGTGATCCCAAAATAACGCTTGAAACGCCGTATCTTCATTATTAAGGGAGATAATCGTAAAAAACGAAAAAAGTTCATTTTTTGAAAATATTTCTGCATCTGTTGGTCGTACCGTAAAAATTTTGATTGAAGGTGAATGCTGAGCTCATTCGCCATCGATTCATGTGGTTTTACAATCGAAAATATGAATTTTCATGGATTTGAGTGAGTGATCCCAAAATAACGCTTAAAACGCCGTATCTCCATTATTTAGGGAGATAATCGTGAAAAACGAAAAAAGTACATTTTTTGAAAATATCTCTGCATCTGTCGGTCGTACCGTAAAAATTTTGATTGGAGGTGAATGCTGAGCTCATTACCCATCGATTCAGGTGGTTTTACAATTGAAAATATGAATTTTCACGGATTTGAGTGGGTGATCCCAAAATAACGCTTGAAACGCCGTATCTTCATTATTAAGGGAGATAATCGTAAAAAACGAAAAAAGTTCATTTTTTGAAAATATTTCTGCATCTGTTGGTCGTACCGTAAAAATTTTGATTGAAGGTCAATGCTGAGCTCATTCGCCATCGATTCATGTGGTTTTACAATCGAAAATATGAATTTTCATGGATTTGAGTGAGTGATCCCAAAATAACGCTTAAAACGCCGTATCTTCATTATTTAGGGAGATAATCGTGAAAAACGAAAAAACTACTTTTTTTTGAAAATATCTCTGCATCTGTCGGTCGTACCGTAAAAATTTTGATTGGAGGTGAATGCTGAGCTCATTCGCCATCGATTCATGTGGTTTTACAATCGAAAATATGAATTTTCATGGATTTGAGTGAGTGATCCCAAAATAACGCTTAAAACGCCGTATCTCCATTATTTAGGGAGATAATCGTGGAAAACGAAAAAAGTACATTTTTTGAAAATATCTCTGCATCTGTCGGTCGTACCGTAAAAATTTTGATTGGAGGTGAATGCTGAGCTCATTACCCATCGATTCAGGTGGTTTTACAATTGAAAATATGAATTTTCATGGATTTGAGTGGGTGATCCCAAAATAACGCTTGAAACGCCGTATCTTCATTATTAAGGGAGATAATCGTAAAAAACGAAAAAAGTAAATTTTTTGAAAATATCTCTGCATCTGTCGGTCGTACCGTAAAAATTTTGATTGGAGGTGAATGCTGAGCTCATTCGCCATCGATTCATGTGGTTTTACAATCGAAAATATGAATTTTCATGGATTTGAGTGGGTGATCCCAAAATAACGCTTAAATCGCCGTATCTTCATTATTTAGGGAGATAATCGTGAAAAACGAAAAAAGTACATTTTTTGAAAATATCTCTGCATCTGTCGGTCGTACCGTAAAAATTTTGGTTGGAGGTGAATGCTGAGCTCATTTGCCATCGATTCATGTGGTTTTACAATTGAAAGTATGAATTTTCATGGATTTGAGTAAGTGATCCCAAAATAACGCTTAAAACGCCGTATCTTCATTATTTAGGGAGATAATCGTGAAAAACGAAAAAAGTACATTTTTTGAAAATATCTCTGCATCTGTCGGTCGTACCGTAAAAATTTTGATTGGAGGTGAATGCAGAGCTCATTCGCCATCGATTCATGTGGTTTTACAATCGAAAATATGAATTTCCATGGATTTGAGTTGGTGATCCCAAAATAACGCTTGAAACGCCGTATCTTCATTATTTAGGGAGATAATCGTGAAAAACGAAAAAAGTACATTTTTTGAAAATATCTCTGCATCTGTCGGTCGTACCGTAAAAATTTTGATTGGAGGTGAATGCTGAGCTCATTCGCCATCGATTCATGTGGTTTTACAATCGAAAATATGAATTTTCATGGATTTGAGTAAGTGATCCCAAAATAACGCTTAAAACGCCGTATCTTCATTATTTAGGGAGATAATCGTGAAAAACGAAAAAAGTACATTTTTTGAAAATATCTCTGCATCTGTCGGTCGTACCGTAAAAATTTTGATTGGAGGTGAATGCTGAGCTCATTCGCCATCGATTCATGTGGTTTTACAATCGAAAATATGAATTTCCATGGATTTGAGTAGGTGATCCCAAAATAACGCTTGAAACGCCGTATCTTCATTATTAAGGGAGATAATCGCAAAAAACGAAAAAAGTTCATTTTTTGAAAATATCTCTGCATCTGTTGGTCGTACCGTAAAAATTTTGATTGGAGGTGAATGCTGAGCTCATTCGCCATCGATTCATGTGGTTTTACAATTGAAAATATGAATTTTCATGGATTTGAGGGGGTGATCCCAAAATAACGCTTAAAACGCACTATCTTCATTATTAAGGGAGATAATCGCAAAAAACGAAAAAAATTCATTTTTTGAAAATATCTCTGCATCTGTTGGTCGTACCGTAAAAATTTTGATTGGAGGTGAATGCTGAGCTCATTCGCCATCGATTCATGTGGTTTTACAATTGAAAATATGAATTTTCATGGATTTGAGGGGGTGATCCCAAAATAACGCTTAAAACGCTGTATCTTCATTATTAAGGGAGATAATCGCAAAAAACGAAAAAAGTTCATTTTTTGAAAATATCTCTGCATCTGTCGGTCGTACCGTAAAAATTTTGGTTGGAGGTGAATGCTGAGCTCATTTGCCATCGATTCATGTGGTTTTACAATTGAAAGTATGAATTTTCACGGATTTGAGTGATTGATCCCAAAATAACGCTTAAAACGCCGTATCTTCATTATTAAGGGAGATAATCGTGAGAAACGAAAAAAGTACATTTTTTGAAAATATCTCTGCATCTGTCGGTCGTACCGTAAAAATTTTGATTGGAGGTGAATGCTGAGCTCATTTGCCATCGATTCAGGTGGTTTTACAATTGAAAATATGAATTTCCATGGATTTGAGTGGGTGATCCCAAAATAACGCTTAAAACGCCGTATCTTCATTATTAAGGGAGATAATCGCAAGAAACGAAAAAAGTTCTGTGAGAACCCTCACGAATTTATTAAGAGGAAAAAGTGGAATGAGAGAGCGCGCCAGCGGGAGCGAGAGAGAGAAAGAACCCGTGAGTGGGGACTGCAGCGAGGCTCTCGTAGGGTCCGCAAGAGTGGGGATGGCTGAGGCCAGTTAGAAGTACGGCGGAACGCCGTGATGCAGCGCATTGTTGTTTTCTGGTCCGCGCGCCAGATAAACGAAAAGAGGTCATATATTCTGGCTGCCGAGCCAGAATAAATCAGAACATCTTGAGGAGCGATCCTTGCCGGACAGTGCGAGCAAAGCCTGGACGAGCAGAAATCTTATACATTTTTGAATTCGCATGGTGTTTCCATACGACGCCGAGGGTAAAAACGCGATTATAGCAGACCCTAGTGGACTGCATTAGAGTCATTCTTTTTACAGGTGAACCCTAGTGGATCACCATTAGAATCAATTGTTTTGGACCCCTGTGGACCAAATTTAGAGTCAGGGAAAGGGAAATCAAGTCACGCGAATTCCGAGAAAGGGAGATAGGGAAGGTTAGGAAGAAAGAAAGAGTGAGAGGAGCGTGTTGCTCTGGAGGAGGGCGTATACGTCGCTCAGGTAACCAACGCCACGTGTCTCTCGCGAAAGAAATAGAATAAACGACATAAGAGGAACAAAGACAACGTGACTTATTATTGAGAGTGTACTCTTCGCGATTTAGAATGGAAAAGAAATAAATTGAGATTTTAAAAAGAGAATGAAATGTACTAAGAATTGAGATTCAAAAAGGGAATTTAAACGTATTAAAATGGGAATTGAAAATTGAGGTTAAAAAAGTAAAATCGTATCGGAAAAGAAGAAATGGTTTTTAAGAATATACTAGAATTTGCGATCTGTGTAATTCTTATTGGTTTTATATTTTATTGTATTTTTGTATGTAGATATTTGTTAATGATTGGATTAATAATAAACGTTATTTTCAGGGGAAAACATCTCAATGATGAAGAAACACGTGATTGAATTACTCAATGCGTAAGATCACCTGAGAGACATTTCCCCATTTAATAAAAAGAACAATTAGAGTCAAAGAGTAAATTGAGGGAAAATAAGGGAAAAATGAAATAAAATTAAGAAATGTTGATAAGTAAGAAGCGAAATGCGTAAGAGTCACTCTGGAATAACAAAACCCCGACTATCGACAGAATAAACGAAATAGAGATAATGAATTTGATTTACATGCGTAATCAACGGATAAAACGGAAATAAAAGAATTATTTGTAAATGGACCGAAAATCGTGATTCACCTGGGAAAAGAACCCTGGAATCTGAAGCACCGGACACACAGGAAATCACACATTTGTACAAAAGGCCAAAAAGATGAAAATATTAAGAACACTAGAGAAATTAAATTGATTTCAAACGAAAGGTTCATTACAAATTGGCGCCCGAACAGGGACTTGAAAAATCAAGTACAGCAATTGAACAGAAATTGAAAAGAGAACTTTTTAATGAATAAAAATAACTCTAAAGCCGAAAGTGACAGCGAATAATAAGAGATATTTGTAAAATACTGAAATAAATGGGATTATCGCACAAATTGTTAAATTTCGGATTTGCCTTGCAGTAACTCTCATTTATGAAGAGATTGAAAGAGAATTTTATTATTATTAGTAAAAGTACTCTAATTAAAAATACGAAAGAAATTGAAACTGAGAAAATTAATGGACTTACACATGTAATCGTGGTAAGTGACGTTAATTAAACGAGATAGGATAAAGAAAAATGAAAGGAAGGCTATTTTAGCAATTGATATGTCAAGAGACACCCAAAGAGATACAATTGAAGAAGGGACTCGTACCTTGGCCGGAAATGAACTTTAAGGGATAAATAAAAAGGAAATGAATAAATAGAATTGTAAGAAACGCAGAAAGAGGCACATTTAATTGAAAACCCAAGAAACCCCAAAAAGAAAACGAAACGTTTTGTGGAAGACAAAACGTGGAGTTAACAATACGTCGTAGGGCAAAACGTTAAACTGTTAAGATAAGGTACAGAAACCTTCAGATTAACGCGGAGCCTAGAGAAAAGAAACCCTAAGAAGAAGCTCGAAGGATTGATAAGTAATATCAAACCGGAAAAGCCAAGAAACAAATTGAAAATGTCGCCTCCAACGCTGAAACTCACAGCTATTTATAAAATGAATAAAGAACAGCTAATTGCCGCTCTTAGCGAACGTCAATTAGACACTGAAGGAAATGTATCCGAATTAAAGGCACGATTAAGGTCGGCAATGACACCACCAAGTAACTCTTCTAGTAGGTCAACGAGTGGTCAAAGAACACCAAAACCTACAGGAAGTGGTGTTGAGACACAAGAAAAACAGAAAGGGCAAGTACAGGACAGTACAGAAGGTACTCCAGGTGTATCAGCACGGAACAGCACCAGAGTAACGCCAAGGAAACCTAAACGAAAAGAAACAGCATCTAGAAAAAATAAAAGAACTGAACAAGAGCAAGATAGTCCATTGGATGCCGTGGACTTGAGCGAAAGATTACGAGAAGCTCAACGACTAACGAAGCAGAAGAACGAACAGGAAGCTGCTGCTAATGAGATCAGAAGAAGACAAGAAGAACTTGAAGAGGAAATGGGTAGAATCCAAAAAGAACGTGAAAGACTCGAAAGAGAAAAAGAAGAATTTAATAAGAAACTGGATCAATTGAAGAAGAAAGCAGCTGAGAAGGAACGTGATGAAGAAAATCGACGAAATACTCAGCAAGAAAGAGGACAGTTGGAAAGAGAACTCTTGGACAGAGGAATTTTGGAGCATGCTAGAATGCCGCCACCAGCATCAGTACCAAGAAGGAGAACTAGGACATCCAGAGCTGGTAGTCCTGGAAGAGACGGAAGAGCCACAGTATCAAACGTCAATCAGAGAGGAACTCCAACGAGGAGAAGACTCGAATATGAGGGTAGGCACCCAGAAGATACTTCAAATGGCAGAAGGAACAGTCAGCAGAGATTGGACATGTCAGAAGAAGAAGATCAGCACTATTATGGTGATGAAGAGTCAGACTACAGAGAAAGTAGTGATGAAGGGTATGATAATAAAAGAAAGAAACCCGTTAAGACTGAAGAAGGATTCTACAGATCAAGTTACGTTGATAAAGCACAGAATGCTGAGGAAAGAAGAAGACGATATGATGGAGAAATGAGATATAATCCTGAAGAGGAACGACGAACTCCAATTACATCAAGAAAGACACCTAGTATGATAGATCTCAGAACAGAAAGATTGGACAACAGATCCGATGAAGATCAACCTAGAAGAGACTCATACAGAGGTAGCAGAGATCGTTCACCGATTAGCCGAAGAGGTAGTTTGAGGAACGAACAACTTGAGGAAAGACCTCGAAGAGAAAGAGATCGACCATTGACGAGAAGAGCCAGCATGAGAGAGGGTCGTGAACAAGGTGATAGGCCAAGAAGAAGCTATGGTCAAGGTCAATACTATAACATAATGCCTATGAATCCAATAGATGCAATTAGAAAATGGAATGTTAAGTTCGATGGTGATGAGAATGTACTGAATTTCGTGGAACGAATTCAGGAATTAAAATTAGGATCAGGGGTTAGCAACAGAGACCTCTTGAACAGCATCCCGATCATGTTGAAGGGAGGAGCATTGGAATGGTGGAGGAACAATCCAATAGGTTGGAGATACTGGGAAGATTTCGTTGATGATCTGAGAGATTATTTTCTTCCAATGAACTATGAAGACAACCTGGAAGACGAAATAAAAAGCCGAGTACAGAAGAAAGGCGAACGCATTAGAAAATACGTTACCGATATCTCAACAAAAATGAGGAGATACGGAAGAATGAGTGAAAGAGCTCAAGTAAATAGATGTTATGCTAATTTACTTCCAGAGTACAAAAGGTACATCAAAAGAGATGATTTATCACTCAGAAAAATCCTCAGAGAAGGCACAGAATATGAAGTAGATATTTTGGGTTTGAAGACTGAGAAAAACGAAGTAACTCAAGAAAATGCAGTTAAAAAGCCAGCCAAAGGATCTGGAAAAGAGGATAACCGAAGACACACAATCAGATAGATTTAGGACTGGTACAGCCACAATATGACAGGAATTCATGTTGTTGGAGATGTAGCCAGAGAGGTCATAGAGCTGGAGACTGTAAAAATAAACAGATTAAATTTTGTTCTTGGTGTGGCGATAATGCTAACACCACAAGAAGTTGTAAATGTGAAAAGCCCGATTGGCTGAAGGCTAAATTGGAACAGAGAAGACCAGCGAATAATCAACAGAATCAAGGTACTGCAACCGTTCAAGTTAGACCTGCTGCTAGTACTGGAAATGTCAATAATAACAATGGAAGGAATGATAAATCAACTGGTACGATGAATAGGAACAACAACAATCAACCAATGCCAAGTGCTCCAACAGCACCAGCCGTTGATGAAGCTGGAACATCAAGTCTATCAATGATAGTACAGGATAATCGAATGTACATAAACGTGATAATTGAGGGTATAAAAGTACAAAGTTTGATTGACTCAGGAGCAGTTAAATCATACATGGTCGATACGCTATGGCATGAAATCCAAAAGAGAAACCCGGAGCTAGTGCTCAAGAAAACGAAACAAATCACCAAGTTAGCAGACGGAAGTCGAGCTAAAATCATTGGGAAAGTCCAAATGAATATGTTAGTAGAAAATCGGAAATGCAAATGTCAATTTTTCATTATGGAGAAGTTGAATACTCCAATGATAATTGGAATGGACTCTATGGAGAAAATCGGAGTAAGAATGAGCATCAGAGCACCTAAGAGAATTCTGACCTCAGAAGATGAGGGAAATGAAAATGAGGAAGACCCAGTTGGATTAGAGATTCTATTCATGAATGAAGATGAAGACGAAACTGGTACAGAGAATGAAACAGATGGAAATGAACTCAGAAACCTGGGAGAGGGGACTGAGGATGATGGAGAAAGTGAATCATCAGTAGAGGAGGAGAAACATCTCTACGCAATCGATCCAGAACATGAAGAACTAGAAGAATACGAAGAAGCAATGAAAAGAATTCTGGAAGAACTTGAAAAGTTCAAGGAAATTAAAGGACCAACGGATGTGATAACACATCGGATACGATTAAAAGAAGGAACAGAACCGGTTAAATTCAGATATGTACCGAGGAATCCAGCGATCTTGAGGATCATGACGGAAGAAGTCGACAAAATGCTGACAGCTGGAATTATCGAAGAATCCGAGAGTCCTTGGAATTCTCCAGTAGTTCTAGTGCAGAAAAAGAATAAACAATATCGTTTTTGCATTGATTATCGAAGGGTCAATGAAGTGACAGTAAAAGATGCATATCCGTTACCTCATGTGCATACGATGCTAGATAAATTAAGAAATGCCTATTATATTTCAACAATTGATTTGAAACAGGGTTACTGGCAAGTACCAATGGCAGAGGACAGCAAGGAAATAACAGCCTTTTCAGTACCTAAAAAAGGATTATTTCAATTCAAGGTCATGCCATTTGGGTTCACATCAGCACCAGCAACTTTCCAAAGACTGTTGGACATTGTAATTAAGCCAGAGCTTCAACACAAGGCCGGAGCTTATCTCGATGACGTATTCGTAATCGGTACAACACTTGAAGAGTGTACAGACAACACAATAAAAGTATGTGAATGGCTAAGAACAGCGAAATTGCAAATAAATGTAGAGAAAAGCGCATTTCTTCAAGAAGAAACCAAATACTTAGGTCATATTGTTGGAAGGAATGGAGTACGTACAGATCCAGAAAAGGTCAGAGCGATAGTGGAAATACCAGAGCCTGGAAATGTAAAAGACTTAAGAAGATTTATCGGAATGGTGTCGTGGTACAGAAGATTTATACCAAACTGTTCAACATTGACAGCACCATTGACACAATTGACTAAGAAAGGACAAAAATGGACCTGGGGGCAAGAACAGAGTCTTGCGTTCCAGTCATTGAAAGATCTGCTAACAACAGCACCAATTCTCGCAACACCGAATTTTGAGAGACAATTTGTTCTTCAAACGGATGCGAGTAATGAAGGACTAGGCGTGGTCCTAACCCAACATGACGAAGATGGTGAACACGTCATAGCATACGCTAGCAGAACATTGACAAAACCAGAAAGGAACTACTCAACGACTGAGAAAGAGTGTCTTGCAGTCGTTTGGGGAATAAAGAAAATGAGAGTATACGTAGAGGGATATTCTTTCATTGTAGTTACGGATCATCAGTCATTAAAATGGATCAGAAACTTGATAAATCCGAATGGAAGAATCGCACGGTGGAATTTATTTTTACAACAATTTGATTTTATTGTTCGTTATCGGAAAGGAATCTTGAATAAAGTGGCCGATGCCTTATCGAGAGACCCAGTAGACCTGGATAATTCAGAAGATGAAGAGGAAGAGGAGGAAGGAATTATCATGGCCATAGAACAGGAAAACGAACTTGGTCCATGGTATTCAAGAATGAAGGAAATGGTAGAACAGTTTCCGGAAAGATACCCAGACTTTATGCTGAAAGATAACGTTCTGTGGAAACATGTGTACCATCAACACGACTATGTGAGCAGACAGGAAAAGGCATGGAAATATTGTGTACCGGAAGGTCAGAGAAACACAATTATGCGAGAGAATCATGATGAACCCACCGCAGGACATTTTGGGATGGCAAAGACGATTGCTCGAGTAGCCCAGCGTTACTATTGGCCAGGAATGCAACGGGATATTAAAGACTATGTCCGTCGTTGTCGAAGCTGCCAAAGTCACAAAGTACCACAACAACCACCAGCTGGAAAAATGGGCACAATATACGCTTCTCACCCATGGGAGGTGGTATCAATCGACATCGTTGGACCCATGACAAGGTCGTCCCAAGGGAACAAGTATATATTAGTAATCCAGGATAAATTCTCGAAATATGTTGAAATGAGAGCGATAAGAGAGGCTAAAGCCAAGCCAATCGTAAAAATATTTAAAGAAGATATAATTTTGAGACACGGAGCCCCGAGAATCGTGATCTCAGACAATGGTTCTCAATTTGTAAGTGAGATGTTCACAGGATTGTTAAGAGAGTATGGAATTGAACACATAAGGACACCGAAATACTCGCCTCAATGTAATCCGGTAGAAAGAGCCAATAGGGTCATTAAGACCATGATAGCACAATTTGTAAAAGGGTCACAAAAGACGTGGGATAAATATCTCCCAGAATTGAGATTTGCTATAAATACAGCAAAGCACCAAAGTACTCAATGTACACCAGCTTATTTGATGTATGGACGAGAACTGGACCTACCAAGATCATTGAGAAGACATCTAGGTACCTCGCCGCCACGAGAAGAGACTACACAAGCTGAGAGGATCCAACGTCTCCAAGAAGCGCGTGAGATTGTTAGGATTAATTTAGCGAAAGCGTTTACCGAACAGAGTAAATATTACAATAAGACACGTGGCGATTGGTTACCGCAGGTAGGAGATAGGGTAAAAACGAAAGGTCATGTATTATCATCAGCGATTGATAATATATCCGCTAAGCTTGCGCCTAAATTTGAATTAGGATTTACAGTAAAAACAATTATCTCTCCCGCCGAAATTGAAATTGTCGATGATCATGAAAATGGGATGTTAGTCCATGTGAAAGACGTTAGGCCCTATTTTGAGTAATCCACTGTGGAAACCGTATAAAGAATATAACTATACATAACCTGAAAGTAATTAGTGTGTTTGATTGTTTGATTAGAGAAAATAGTACAAGAAAAGAGAAAAAATTGAGGAATAATGGATCCGTGGCAGGAATTTGAAGAAGCCTGGAACGACCCGGCGAACCAGTGCTCACGAAGGGAAAAGAGGGAGTTTAAGAAACCCATTAAATTGACTGACTCAGAGGAAGACCTGAGCAGAAGACGGTCGCTAAAAGAGGTTTTTAGTCCCCAATCGAGGAGTAGTACCCCGCGGTTGGTGATTGATGAGTCCAGGGATAGTGAGGAGCCGTTTTTATCGGAGGAAGACCAAAATTTGGTGGACGAAATGAACGCAGTAATTTGTATGAATGAGAGAATGGGGGTCGAGGGGGAGACGGGACAGAAACAGACAGAAACGGTTGAAAAATGTCCAATGCCCGTTATTTACTTCCCAAACACCGACTACCGAAAGGAATGGATGACAACAATAAAGAATGAGGCAGGGTGGGTAATTCCACGTTACAAGCATCCAACTGAGACCGCAGAACCGACGGACCCACGAATTACCATGTACGAGACGAGTTTGACAGTGACAGACGAACGACTGAGACCGGAACTGAAACGAATCACGAAATACGCCGACGAGACCCTGACGATGCCACCACCACCGGAATCTCCAGACTCTCATCAGCAATGGAAACTGCAAGAACGAACACTTGGTACAAGACCCTATCCGTTGCCAGTAACGCCACCGCCTGGTCGTTTGGCAGCTGGAGGTCCAGAGATCCCGATGGATAACTTTCGTACACCGTCCAATGTAATAAAAAGAAGAGGACCGAAGAAGTTGAAAGAAAGAACCCCGGAGGGGTGGAAAATCACCAAGATTTATCCCCACGGAACCAAAGTCACATATATTAAGGATCCGACCGGGAAATGATTATTCGTTTTTTTTATTTATATATACAATTTATATTTTTGAAAAGTTTAAATGTTTAATTTTTGAGATAATTATTTTTTTTTGAACTCGCGTAGATCGCCAGTATTATCGTAGAAAATAAGTAAAAAGAAAATCAAAGTAAAATATGTAAAAGAGTAAATGACAATGACTAGAGGATAAAAGTGCCTAAAAGACTAGATAACAATCAATAGAATTAAGAAAGTATTTAACCATGACTAGATTTTGGGAGTACAAAGAAATAACAGAACTACCTAAAAGACTAAATAACAATTAACAAATCAAAGAGAGGTATTTAAAAAGAGATTAAATAACGATGACTAGAGTATAAGTTTGTTTAAAGAATTTAATGATAGGGAATAATCATAAATCAAAGAGAATCAAAGGAAAATACATAAAGAGAGAAAGATTAAATAATCAAGATTAGATTCTAAGTACAATGGAGATTAACGAGTACCTAAAAGACTAAAAATGACAATAAATGAATCAAAGAAAATATTTAAAGAGAATAAATAACAATGACTAGACTGTAAGTAAAAGAAATAAAAAGACTACTTAAAACGTTAAAGGACAATTAATAGATTATAAGAAAAGAGATCTGAGAAATGTTTAAAGACTAAATAACCATTGACTAGATTATAAGGAAAAAGCCAGCAAAAACTGTAAAATACTAAATAATAAGAAACTGACTAGAAATGCGAATCTGGAACTTATCGACAGTTCCAAGACCCGAAAAGAAAGGGTAATCAGAACCCTCGGTAAACGGTGTAATTATATTAGATAGGAAAACTGCAATAATGAGAAATCTCAGAAAATAAGAAAAATTAATAAATCGAAGGTTAATTGTAATGCTGCAAATCAGTAGAACGAATTAGAAGTATTAATTAGTAAAAATGAAAAACAATAATAAGTAGTAGAAATGAGCCGAGGCTCAATAATTAGCCATCCCAAGAGAAGAAAAAAAAAAGAAAAGAAAAAAGAAAAAAAAGAGAAACACAAAATGGAAAAGGACCCAAGTAATCGGAGTGCTTTTGGGAAACTCAGGCGAGAGCAACACCAAAACGCTGATGAGGGATAGATTAAGGCAAATCGAGCCTGTGATAAAATGTGATAATGAAAAAAAAAGAGATTGTAATAAAAGTGAGATTTTTCCCAATTCTTTTTTTTTTGAGAAGTAAAGGGAGGACGTGAGAACCCTCACGAATTTATTAAGAGGAAAAAGTGGAATGAGAGAGCGCGCCAGCGGGAGCGAGAGAGAGAAAGAACCCGTGAGTGGGGACTGCAGCGAGGCTCTCGTAGGGTCCGCAAGAGTGGGGATGGCTGAGGCCAGTTAGAAGTACGGCGGAACGCCGTGATGCAGCGCATTGTCGTTTTCTGGTCCGCGCGCCAGATAAACGAAGAGAGGTCATATATTCTGGCTGCCGAGCCAGAATAAATCAGAACATCTTGAGGAGCGATCCTTGCCGGACAGTGCGAGCAAAGCCTGGACGAGCAGAAATCTTATACATTTTTGAATTCGCATGGTGTTTCCATACGACGCCGAGGGTAAAAACGCGATTATAGCAGACCCTAGTGGACTGCATTAGAGTCATTCTTTTTACAGGTGAACCCTAGTGGATCACCATTAGGATCAATTGTTTTGGACCCCTGTGGACCAAATTTAGAGTCAGGGAAAGGGAAATCAAGTCACGCGAATCCCGAGAAAGGGAGATAGGGAAGGTTAGGAAGAAAGAAAGAGTGAGAGGAGCGTGTTGCTCTGGAGGAGGGCGTATACGTCGCTCAGGTAACCAACGCCACGTGTCTCTCGCGCGAAAGAAATAGAATAAACGACATAAGAGGAACAAAGACAACGTGACTTATTATTGAGAGTGTACTCTTCGCGATTTAGAATGGAAAAGAAATAAATTGAGATTTTAAAAAGAGAATGAAATGTATTAAGAATTGAGATTCAAAAAGGGAATTTAAATGTATTAAAATGGGAATTGAAAATTGAGGTTAAAAAGGTAAAATCGTATTGGGAAAGAAGAAATGGTTTTTAAGAATATACTAGAATTTGCCATCTGTGTAATTCTTATTGGTTTTATATTTTATTGTATTTTTGTATGTAGATATTTGTTAATGATTGGATTAATAATAAACGTTATTTTCAGGGGAAAACATCTCAATGATGAAGAAACACGTGATTGAATTACTCAATGCGTAAGATCACCTGAGAGACATTTCCCCATTTAATAAAAAGAACAATTAGAGTCAAAGAGTAAATTGAGGGAAAATAAGGGAAAAATTAAATAAAATTAAGAAATGTTGATAAGTAAGAAGCGAAATGCGTAAGAGTCACTCTGGAATAATAAAACCCCGACTATCGACAGAATAAACGAAATAGAGATAATGAATTTGATTTACATGCGTAATTAACGGATAAAACGGAAATAAAAGAATCATTTGTAAATGGACCGAAAATCGTGATTCACCTGGGAAAAGAACCCTGGAATCTGAAGCACCGGACACACAGGAAATCACACATTTGTACAAAAGGCCAAAAAGATGAAAATATTAAGAACACTAGAGAAATTAAATTGATTTCAAACGAAAGGTTCATTACAGTTCATTTTTTGAAAATATCTCTGCATCTGTTGGTCGTACCGTGAAAATTTTGATTGGAGGTGAATGCTGAGCTCATTCGCCATCGATTCATGTGGTTTTACAATCGAAAATATGAATTTTCATGGATTTGAGTGGGTGATCCCAAAATAACGCTTAAAACGCCGTATCTTCATTATTAAGGGAGATAATCGCAAAAAACGAAAAAAGTTCATTTTTTGAAAATATCTCTGCATCTGTCGGTCGTACAGTAAAAATTTTGATTGGAGGTGAATGCTGAGCTCATTTGCCATTGATTCATGTGGTTTTACAATTGAAAATATGAATTTTCACGGATTTGAGTGAGTGATCCCAAAATAACGCTTAAAACGCCGTATCTTCATTATTTAGGGAGATAATCGCAAAAAACTGAAAAAGGTCATTTTTTGGAAATATCTCTGCATCTGTTGGTCGTACCGTAAAAATTTTGATTAGAGGTGAATGCTGAGCTCATTTGCCATCGATTCATGTGGTTTTACAATTGAAAATATGAATTTTCATGGATTTGAGTGGGTGATCCTAAAATAACGCTTAAAACGCCGTATCTCCATTATTTAGGGAGATTATGGCAAAAAAATGAAAAAGTTCATTTTTTGAAAATATCTCTGCATCTGTCGGTCGTACCGTAAAAATTTTGATTGGAGGTGAATGCTGAGCTTAGTTGCCATTGATTCATCCGGTTTTACAATTGAAAATATGAATTCTCACGGATTTGAATGAGTGATCCCAAAATAACGCTTAAAAGGCCGTATCTTCATTATTAAGGGAGATAATCGCAAAAAACGAAAAAAGTTCATTTTTTGAAAATATCTCTGCATCTGTCGGTCGTACCGTAAAAATTTTGATTGGAGGTGGATGCTGAGCTCATTTGCCATTGATTCATGTGGTTTTACAATTGAAAATATGAATTTTCACGGATTTGAGTGAGTGATCCCAAAATAACGCTTAAAACGCCGTATCTTCATTATTTAGGGAGAGAATCGCAAAAAACTGAGAGAGTTCATTTTTTGAAAATATCTCTGCATCTGTCGGTCGTACCATAAAAATTTTGATTGGAGGTGAATGCTGAGCTCAGTTGCCATTGATTCATGTGGTTTTACAATTGAAAATATGAATTTTTACGGATTTGAATGAGTGATCCCAAAATAACGCTTAAAACGCCGTATCTTCATTATTGAGGGAGATAATCGCAAAAAACGAAAAAAGTTCATTTTTTGAAAATATCTCTGCATCTGTCGGTCGTACCGTAAAAATTTTGATTGGAGGTGAATGCTGAGCTCATTTGCCATTGATTCATGTGGTTTTACAATTGAAAATATGAATTTTCACGGATTTGAGTGAGTGATCCCAAAATAACGCTTAAAACGCCGTATCTTCATTATTTAGGGAGAGAATCGCAAAAAACTGAAAGAGTTCATTTTTTGAAAATATCTCTGCATCTGTCGGTCGTACCGTAAAAATTTTGATTGGAGGTGAATGCTGAGCTCAGTTGCCATTGATTCATGTGGTTTTACAATTGAAAATATGAATTTTCACGGATTTGAATGAGTGATCCCAAAATAACGCTTAAAACGCCGTATCTTCATTATTGAGGGAGATAATCGCAAAAAACGAAAAAAGTTCATTTTTTGAAAATATCTCTGCATCTGTCGGTCGTACCGTAAAAATTTTGATTGGAGGTGAATGCTGAGCTCATTTGCCATTGATTCATGTGGTTTTACAATTGAAAATATGAATTTTCACGGATTTGAGTGAGTGATCCCAAAATAACGCTTAAAACGCCGTATCTTCATTATTTAGGGAGAGAATCGCAAAAAACTGAAAGAGTTCATTTTTTGAAAATATCTCTGCATCTGTCGGTCGTACCGTAAAAATTTTGATTGGAGGTGAATGCTGAGCTCAGTTGCCATTGATTCATGTGGTTTTACAATTGAAAATATGAATTTTCACGGATTTGAATGAGTGATCCCAAAATAACGCTTAAAACGCCGTATCTTCATTATTGAGGGAGATAATCGCAAAAAACGAAAAAAGTTCATTTTTTGAAAATATCTCTGCATCTGTCGGTCGTACCGTAAAAATTTTGATTGGAGGTGAATGCTGAGCTCATTTGCCATTGATTCATGTGGTTTTACAATTGAAAATATGAATTTTCACGGATTTGAGTGAGTGATCCCAAAATAACGCTTAAAACGCCGTATCTTCATTATTTAGGGAGATAATCGCAAAAAACTGAAAAAGGTCATTTTTTGGAAATATCTCTGCATCTGTTAGTCGTACCGTAAAAATTTTGATTAGAGGTGAATGCTGAGCTCATTTGCCATCGATTCATGTGGTTTTACAATTGAAAATATGAATTTTCATGGATTTGAGTGGGTGATCCTAAAATAACGCTTAAAACGCCGTATCTCCATTATTTAGGGAGATTATGGCAAAAAAATGAAAAAGTTCATTTTTTGAAAATATCTCTGCATCTGTCGGTCATACCGTAAAAATTTTGATTGGAGGTGAATGCTGAGCTTAGTTGCCATTGATTCATCCGGTTTTACAATTGAAAATATGAATTTTCACGGATTTGAATGAGTGATCCCAAAATAACGCTTAAAACGCCGTATCTTCATTATTAAGGGAGATAATCGCAAAAAACGAAAAAAGTTCATTTTTTGAAAATATCTCTGCATCTGTCGGTCGTACCGTAAAAATTTTGATTGGAGGTGGATGCTGAGCTCATTTGCCATTGATTCATGTGGTTTTACAATTGAAAATATAAATTTTCACGGATTTGAGTGAGTGATCCCAAAATAACGCTTAAAACGCCGTATCTTCATTATTTAGGGAGAGAATCGCAAAAAACTGAAAGAGTTCATTTTTTGAAAATATCTCTGCATCTGTCGGTCGTACCGTAAAAATTTTGATTGGAGGTGAATGCTGAGCTCATTTGCCATTGATTCATGTGGTTTTACAATTGAAAATATGAATTTTCACGGATTTGAGTGAGTGATCCCAAAATAACGCTTAAAACGCCGTATCTTCATTATTTAGGGAGATAATCGCAAAAAACTGAAAAAGGTCATTTTTTGGAAATATCTCTGCATCTGTTAGTCGTACCGTAAAAATTTTGATTAGAGGTGAATGCTGAGCTCATTTGCCATCGATTCATGTGGTTTTACAATTGAAAATATGAATTTTCATGGATTTGAGTGGGTGATCCTAAAATAACGCTTAAAACGCCGTATCTCCATTATTTAGGGAGATTATGGCAAAAAAATGAAAAAGTTCATTTTTTGAAAATATCTCTGCATCTGTCGGTCGTACCGTAAAAATTTTGATTGGAGGTGAATGCTGAGCTTAGTTGCCATTGATTCATCCGGTTTTACAATTGAAAATATGAATTTTCACGGATTTGAATGAGTGATCCCAAAATAACGCTTAAAACGCCGTATCTTCATTATTAAGGGAGATAATCGCAAAAAACGAAAAAAGTTCATTTTTTGAAAATATCTCTGCATCTGTCGGTCGTACCGTAAAAATTTTGATTGGAGGTGGATGCTGAGCTCATTTGCCATTGATTCATGTGGTTTTACAATTGAAAATATAAATTTTCACGGATTTGAGTGAGTGATCCCAAAATAACGCTTAAAACGCCGTATCTTCATTATTTAGGGAGAGAATCGCAAAAAACTGAAAGAGTTCATTTTTTGAAAATATCTCTGCATCTGTCGGTCGTACCGTAAAAATTTTGATTGGAGGTGAATGCTGAGCTCAGTTGCCATTGATTCATGTGGTTTTACAATTGAAAATATGAATTTTCACGGATTTGAATGAGTGATTCCAAAATAACGCTTAAAACGCCGTATCTTCATTATTGAGGGAGATAATCGCAAAAAACGAAAAAAGTTCATTTTTTGAAAATATCTCTGCATCTGTCGGTCGTACCGTAAAAATTTTGATTGGAGGTGAATGCTGAGCTCATTTGCCATTGATTCATGTGGTTTTACAATTGAAAATATGAATTTTCACGGATTTGAGTGAGTGATCCCAAAATAACGCTTAAAACGCTGTATCTTCATTATTTAGGGAGAGAATCGCAAAAAACTGAAAAAGTTCATTTTTTGAAAATATCTCTGCATCTGTCGGTCGTACCGTAAAAATTTTGATTGGAGGTGAATGCTGAGCTCATTTGCCATTAATTCATGTGGTTTTACAATTGAAAATATGAATTTTCCTGGATTTGAGTGGGTGATCCCAAAATAACGCTTAAAACGCCGTATCTTCATTATTTAGGGAGATAATCGCAAAAAACGAAAAAAGGACATTTTTTGAAAATATCTCTGCATCTGTTGGTCGTACCGTAAAAATTTTGATTGGAGGTGAATGCTGAGCTCATTTGCCATTGATTCATGTGGTTTTACAATTGAAAATATGAATTTTCACAGATTTGAGTGAGTGATCCCAAAATAACGCTTAAAACGCCGTATCTTCATTATTTAGGGAGATAATCGCAAAAAACTGAAAAAGGTCATTTTTTGGAAATATCTCTGCATCTGTTGGTCGTACCGTAAAAATTTTGATTAGAGGTGAATGCTTAGCTCATTTGCCATCGATTCATGTGGTTTTACAGTTGAAAATATGAATTTTCATGGATTTGAGTGGGTGATCCTAAAATAACGCTTAAAACGCCGTATCTCCATTATTTAGGGAGATTATGGCAAAAAAATGAAAAAGTTCATTTTTTGAAAATATCTCTGCATCTGTCGGTCGTACCGTAAAAATTTTGATTGGAGGTGAATGCTGAGCTCAGTTGCCATTGATTCATGTGGTTTTACAATTGAAAATATGAATTTTCACGGATTTGAATGAGTGATCCCAAAATAACGCTTAAAACGCCGTATCTTCATTATTGAGGGAGATAATCGCAAAAAACGAAAAAAGTTCATTTTTTGAAAATATCTCTGCATCTGTCGGTCGTACCGTAAAAATTTTGATTGGAGGTGGATGCTGAGCTCATTTGCCATTGATTCATGTGGTTTTACAATTGAAAATATGAATTTTCACGGATTTGAGTGAGTGATCCCAAAATAACGCTTAAAACGCCGTATCTTCATTATTTAGGGAGAGAATCGCAAAAAACTGAAAGAGTTCATTTTTTGAAAATATCTCTGCATCTGTCGGTCGTACCGTAAAAATTTTGATTGGAGGTGAATGCTGAGCTCAGTTGCCATTGATTCATGTGGTTTTACAATTGAAAATATGAATTTTCACGGATTTGAATGAGTGATTCCAAAATAACGCTTAAAACGCCGTATCTTCATTATTGAGGGAGATAATCGCAAAAAACGAAAAAAGTTCATTTTTTGAAAATATCTCTGCATCTGTCGGTCGTACCGTAAAAATTTTGATTGGAGGTGAATGCTGAGCTCATTTGCCATTGATTCATGTGGTTTTACAATTGAAAATATGAATTTTCACGGATTTGAGTGAGTGATCCCAAAATAACGCTTAAAACGCTGTATCTTCATTATTTAGGGAGAGAATCGCAAAAAACTGAAAAAGTTCATTTTTTGAAAATATCTCTGCATCTGTCGGTCGTACCGTAAAAATTTTGATTGGAGGTGAATGCTGAGCTCATTTGCCATTAATTCATGTGGTTTTACAATTGAAAATATGAATTTTCCTGGATTTGAGTGGGTGATCCCAAAATAACGCTTAAAACGCCGTATCTTCATTATTCAGGGAGATAATCGCAAAAAACGAAAAAAGGACATTTTTTGAAAATATCTCTGCATCTGTTGGTCGTACCGTAAAAATTTTGATTGGAGGTGAATGCTGAGCTCATTTGCCATTGATTCATGTGGTTTTACAATTGAAAATATGAATTTTCACAGATTTGAGTGAGTGATCCCAAAATAACGCTTAAAACGCCGTATCTTCATTATTTAGGGAGATAATCGCAAAAAACTGAAAAAGGTCATTTTTTGGAAATATCTCTGCATCTGTTGGTCGTACCGTAAAAATTTTGATTAGAGGTGAATGCTTAGCTCATTTGCCATCGATTCATGTGGTTTTACAGTTGAAAATATGAATTTTCATGGATTTGAGTGGGTGATCCTAAAATAACGCTTAAAACGCCGTATCTCCATTATTTAGGGAGATTATGGCAAAAAAATGAAAAAGTTCATTTTTTGAAAATATCTCTGCATCTGTCGGTCGTACCGTAAAAATTTTGATTGGAGGTGAATGCTGAGCTCAGTTGCCATTGATTCATGTGGTTTTACAATTGAAAATATGAATTTTCACGGATTTGAATGAGTGATCCCAAAATAACGCTTAAAACGCCGTATCTTCATTATTGAGGGAGATAATCGCAAAAAACGAAAAAAGTTCATTTTTTGAAAATATCTCTGCATCTGTCGGTCGTACCGTAAAAATTTTGATTGGAGGTGAATGCTGAGCTCATTTGCCATTGATTCATGTGGTTTTACAATTGAAAATATGAATTTTCACGGATTTGAGTGAGTGATCCCAAAATAACGCTTAAAACGCCGTATCTTCATTATTTAGGGAGAGAATCGCAAATAACTGAAAAAGTTCATTTTTTGAAAATATCTCTGCATCTGTCGGTCGTACCGTAAAAATTTTGATTGGAGGTGAATGCTGAGCTCATTTGCCATTAATTCATGTGGTTTTACAATTGAAAATATGAATTTTTCTGGATTTGAGTTGGTGATCCCAAAATAACGCTTAAAACGCCGTATCTTCATTATTAAGGGAGATAATCGTGAGAAACGAAAAAAGTACATTTTTTGAAAATATCTCTGCATCTGTCGGTCGTACCGTAAAAATTTTGATTAGAGGTGAATGCTTAGCTCATTTGCCATCGATTCATGTGGTTTTACAGTTGAAAATATGAATTTTCATGGATTTGAGTGGGTGATCCTAAAATAACGCTTAAAACGCCGTATCTCCATTATTTAGGGAGATTATGGCAAAAAAATGAAAAAGTTCATTTTTTGAAAATATCTCTGCATCTGTCGGTCGTACCGTAAAAATTTTGATTGGAGGTGAATGCTGAGCTCATTTGCCATTGATTCATGTGGTTTTACAATTGAAAATATGAATTTTCACGGATTTGAGTGAGTGATCCCAAAATAACGCTTAAAACGCTGTATCTTCATTATTTAGGGAGAGAATCGCAAAAAACTGAAAAAGTTCATTTTTTGAAAATATCTCTGCATCTGTCGGTCGTACCGTAAAAATTTTGATTGGAGGTGAATGCTGAGCTCATTTGCCATTAATTCATGTGGTTTTACAATTGAAAATATGAATTTTCCTGGATTTGAGTGGGTGATCCCAAAATAACGCTTAAAACGCCGTATCTTCATTATTTAGGGAGATAATCGCAAAAAACGAAAAAAGGACATTTTTTGAAAATATCTCTGCATCTGTTGGTCGTACCGTAAAAATTTTGATTGGAGGTGAATGCTGAGCTCATTTGCCATTGATTCATGTGGTTTTACAATTGAAAATATGAATTTTCACAGATTTGAGTGAGTGATCCCAAAATAACGCTTAAAACGCCGTATCTTCATTATTTGGGGAGATAATCGCAAAAAACTGAAAAAGGTCATTTTTTGGAAATATCTCTGCATCTGTTGGTCGTACCGTAAAAATTTTGATTAGAGGTGAATGCTTAGCTCATTTGCCATCGATTCATGTGGTTTTACAGTTGAAAATATGAATTTTCATGGATTTGAGTGGGTGATCCTAAAATAACGCTTAAAACGCCGTATCTCCATTATTTAGGGAGATTATGGCAAAAAAATGAAAAAGTTCATTTTTTGAAAATATCTCTGCATCTGTCGGTCGTACCGTAAAAATTTTGATTGGAGGTGAATGCTGAGCTCAGTTGCCATTGATTCATGTGGTTTTACAATTGAAAATATGAATTTTCACGGATTTGAATGAGTGATCCCAAAATAACGCTTAAAACGCCGTATCTTCATTATTTAGGGAGATAATCGCAAAAAACTGAAAAAGGTCATTTTTTGGAAATATCTCTGCATCTGTTGGTCGTACCGTAAAAATTTTGATTAGAGGTGAATGCTGAGCTCATTTGCCATCGATTCATGTGGTTTTACAATTGAAAATATGAATTTTCATGGATTTGAGTGGGTGATCCTAAAATAACGCTTAAAACGCCGTATCTCCATTATTTAGGGAGATTATGGCAAAAAAATGAAAAAGTTCATTTTTTGAAAATATCTCTGCATCTGTTGGTCGTACCGTAAAAATTTTGATTAGAGGTGAATGCTGAGCTCATTTGCCATCGATTCATGTGATTTTACAATTGAAAATATGAATTTTCATGGATTTGAGTGGGTGATCCTAAAATAACGCTTAAAACGCCGTATCTCCATTATTTAGGGAGATTATGGCAAAAAAATGAAAAAGTTCATTTTTTGAAAATATCTCTGCATCTGTTGGTTGTACCGTAAAAATTTTGATTGGAGGTGAATGCTGAGCTTAGTTGCCATTGATTCATCCGGTTTTACAATTGAAAATATGAATTTTCACGGATTTGAATGAGTGATCCCAAAATAACGCTTAAAACGCCGTATCTTCATTATTAAGGGAGATAATCGCAAAAAACGAAAAAAGTTCATTTTTTGAAAATATCTCTGCATCTGTCGGTCGTACCGTAAAAATTTTGATTGGAGGTGGATGCTGAGCTCATTTGCCATTGATTCATGTGGTTTTACAATTGAAAATATGAATTTTCACGGATTTGAGTGAGTGATCCCAAAATAACGCTTAAAACGCCGTATCTTCATTATTTAGGGAGAGAATCGCAAAAAACTGAAAGAGTTCATTTTTTGAAAATATCTCTGCATCTGTCGGTCGTACCGTAAAAATTTTGATTGGAGGTGAATGCTGAGCTCAGTTGCCATTGATTCATGTGGTTTTACAATTGAAAATTTGAATTTTCACGGATTTGAATGAGTGATCCCAAAATAACGCTTAAATTGCCGTATCTTCATTATTGAGGGAGATAATCGCAAAAAACGAAAAAAGTTCATTTTTTGAAAATATCTCTGCATCTGTCGGTCGTACCGTAAAAATTTTGATTGGAGGTGAATGCTGAGCTCATTTGCCATTGATTCATGTGGTTTTACAATTGAAAATATGAATTTTCACGGATTTGAGTGAGTGATCCCAAAATAACGCTTAAAACGCCGTATCTTCATTATTTAGGGAGAGAATCGCAAAAAACTGAAAAAGTTCATTTTTTGAAAATATCTCTGCATCTGTCGGTCGTACCGTAAAAACTTTGATTGGAGGTGAATGCTGAGCTCATTTGCCATTGATTCATGTGGTTTTACAATTGAAAATATGAATTTTCACGGATTTGAGTGAGTGATCCCAAAATAACGCTTAAAACGCCGTATCTTCATTATTTAGGGAGAGAATCGCAAAAAACTGAAAAAGTTCATTTTTTGAAAATATCTCTGCATCTGTCGGTCGTACCGTAAAAATTTTGATTGGAGGTGAATGCTGAGCTCATTTGCCATTAATTCATGTGGTTTTACAATTGAAAATATGAATTTCCCTGGATTTGAGTGGGTGATCCCAAAATAACGCTTAAAACGCCGTATCTTCATTATTTAGGGAGATAATCGCAAAAAACGAAAAAAGGTCATTTTTTGAAAATATCTCTGCATCTGTTGGTCGTACCGTAAAAATTTTGATTGGAGGTGAATGCTGAGCTCATTTGCCATTGATTCATGTGGTTTTACAATTGAAAATATGAATTTTCACGGATTTGAGTGAGTGATCCCAAAATAACGCTTAAAACGCCGTATCTTCATTATTTAGGGAGATAATCGCAAAAAACTGAAAAAGGTCATTTTTTGGAAATATCTCTGCATCTGTTGGTCGTACCGTAAAAATTTTGATTAGAGGTGAATGCTGAGCTCATTTGCCATCGATTCATGTGGTTTTACAATTGAAAATATGAATTTTCATGGATTTGAGTGGGTGATCCTAAAATAACGCTTAAAACGCCGTATCTCCATTATTTAGGGAGATTATGGCAAAAAAATGAAAAAGTTCATTTTTTGAAAATATCTCTGCATCTGTCGGTTGTACCGTAAAAATTTTGATTGGAGGTGAATGCTGAGCTTAGTTGCCATTGATTCATCCGGTTTTACAATTGAAAATATGAATTTTCACGGATTTGAATGAGTGATCCCAAAATAACGCTTAAAACGCCGTATCTTCATTATTAAGGGAGATAATCGCAAAAAACGAAAAAAGTTCATTTTTTGAAAATATCTCTGCATCTGTCGGTCGTACCGTAAAAATTTTGATTGGAGGTGGATGCTGAGCTTATTTGCCATTGATTCATGTGGTTTTACAATTGAAAATATGAATTTTCACGGATTTGAGTGAGTGATCCCAAAATAACGCTTAAAACGCCGTATCTTCATTATTTAGGGAGAGAATCGCAAAAAACTGAAAGAGTTCATTTTTTGAAAATATCTCTGCATCTGTCGGTCGTACCGTAAAAATTTTGATTGGAGGTGAATGCTGAGCTCAGTTGCCATTGATTCATGTGGTTTTACAATTGAAAATATGAATTTTCACGGATTTGAATGAGTGATCCCAAAATAACGCTTAAATTGCCGTATCTTCATTATTGAGGGAGATAATCGCAAAAAACGAAAAAAGTTCATTTTTTGAAAATATCTCTGCATCTGTCGGTCGTACCGTAAAAATTTTGATTGGAGGTGAATGCTGAGCTCATTTGCCATTGATTCATGTGGTTTTACAATTGAAAATATGAATTTTCACGGATTTGAGTGAGTGATCCCAAAATAACGCTTAAAACGCCGTATCTTCATTATTTAGGGAGAGAATCGCAAAAAACTGAAAAAGTTCATTTTTTGAAAATATCTCTGCATCTGTCGGTCGTACCGTAAAAACTTTGATTGGAGGTGAATGCTGAGCTCATTTGCCATTGATTCATGTGGTTTTACAATTGAAAATATGAATTTTCACGGATTTGAGTGAGTGATCCCAAAATAACGCTTAAAACGCCGTATCTTCATTATTTAGGGAGAGAATCGCAAAAAACTGAAAAAGTTCATTTTTTGAAAATATCTCTGCATCTGTCGGTCGTACCGTAAAAATTTTGATTGGAGGTGAATGCTGAGCTCATTTGCCATTAATTCATGTGGTTTTACAATTGAAAATATGAATTTCCCTGGATTTGAGTGGGTGATCCCAAAATAACGCTTAAAACGCCGTATCTTCATCATTTAGGGAGATAATCGCAAAAAACGAAAAAAGGTCATTTTTTGAAAATATCTCTGCATCTGTTGGTCGTACCGTAAAAATTTTGATTGGAGGTGAATGCTGAGCTCATTTGCCATTGATTCATGTGGTTTTACAATTGAAAATATGAATTTTCACGGATTTGAGTGAGTGATCCCAAAATAACGCTTAAAACGCCGTATCTTCATTATTTAGGGAGATAATCGCAAAAAACTGAAAAAGGTCATTTTTTGGAAATATCTCTGCATCTGTTGGTCGTACCGTAAAAATTTTGATTAGAGGTGAATGCTGAGCTCATTTGCCATCGATTCATGTGGTTTTACAATTGAAAATATGAATTTTCATGGATTTGAGTGGGTGATCCTAAAATAACGCTTAAAACGCCGTATCTCCATTATTTAGGGAGATTATGGCAAAAAAATGAAAAAGTTCATTTTTTGAAAATATCTCTGCATCTGTCGGTTGTACCGTAAAAATTTTGATTGGAGGTGAATGCTGAGCTTAGTTGCCATTGATTCATCCGGTTTTACAATTGAAAATATGAATTTTCACGGATTTGAATGAGTGATCCCAAAATAACGCTTAAAACGCCGTATCTTCATTATTAAGGGAGATAATCGCAAAAAACGAAAAAAGTTCATTTTTTGAAAATATCTCTGCATCTGTCGGTCGTACCGTAAAAATTTTGATTGGAGGTGGATGCTGAGCTTATTTGCCATTGATTCATGTGGTTTTACAATTGAAAATATGAATTTTCACGGATTTGAGTGAGTGATCCCAAAATAACGCTTAAAACGCCGTATCTTCATTATTTAGGGAGAGAATCGCAAAAAACTGAAAGAGTTCATTTTTTGAAAATATCTCTGCATCTGTCGGTCGTACCGTAAAAATTTTGATTGGAGGTGAATGCTGAGCTCAGTTGCCATTGATTCATGTGGTTTTACAATTGAAAATATGAATTTTCACGGATTTGAATGAGTGATCCCAAAATAACGCTTAAATTGCCGTATCTTCATTATTGAGGGAGATAATCGCAAAAAACGAAAAAAGTTCATTTTTTGAAAATATCTCTGCATCTGTCGGTCGTACCGTAAAAATTTTGATTGGAGGTGAATGCTGAGCTCATTTGCCATTGATTCATGTGGTTTTACAATTGAAAATATGAATTTTCACGGATTTGAGTGAGTGATCCCAAAATAACGCTTAAAACGCCGTATCTTCATTATTTAGGGAGAGAATCGCCAAAAACTGAAAAAGTTCATTTTTTGAAAATATCTCTGCATCTGTCGGTCGTACCGTAAAAATTTTGATTGGAGGTGAATGCTGAGCTCATTTGCCATTGATTCATGTGGTTTTACAATTGAAAATATGAATTTTCCTGGATTTGAGTGGGTGATCCCAAAATAACGCTTAAAACGCCGTATCTTCATTATTTAGGGAGATAATCGCAAAAAACGAAAAAAGTTCATTTTTTGAAAATATCTCTGCATCTGTTGGTCGTACCGTAAAAATTTTGATTGGAGGTGAATGCTGAGCTCATTTGCCATTGATTCATGTGGTTTTACAATTGAAAATATGAATTTTTACGGATTTGAGTGAGTGATCCCAAAATAACGCTTAAAACGCCGTATCTTCATTATTTAGGGAGATAATCGCAAAAAACTGAAAAAGTTCATTTTTTGAAAATATTTCTGCATCTGTTGATTGGAGGTGAATACTGAGCTCATTTGCCATTGATTCATGTGGTTTTACAATTGAAAATATGAATTTTCACGGATTTGAATGAGTGATCCCAAAATAATGCTTAAAACGCCGTATCTTCATTATTAAGGGAGATAATCGCAAAAAACGAAAAAAGTTCATTTTTTGAAAATATCTCTGCATCTGTCGGTCGTACCGTAAAAATTTTGATTGGAGGTGAATGCTGAGCTCATTTGCCATTGATTCATGTGGTTTTACAATTGAAAATATGAATTTTCACGGATTTGAGTGAGTGATCCCAAAATAACGCTTAAAACGCCGTATCTTCATTATTTAGGGAGATAATCGCAAAAAACTGAAAAAGTTCATTTTTTGAAAATATTTCTGCATCTGTCGGTCGTACCGTAAAAATTTTGATTGGAGGTGAATGCTGAGCTCATTCGCAATCGATTCATGTGGTTTTACAATTGAAAATATGAATTTTCCTGGATTTGAGTGGGTGATCCCAAAATAACGCTTAAAACGCCGTATCTTCATTATTAAGGGAGATAATCGCAAATAACGAAAAAAGTTCATTTTTTGAAAATATCTCTGCATCTGTCGGTCGTACCGTAAAAATTTTGATTGGAGGTGAATGCTGAGCTCATTTGCCATTGATTCATGTGGTTTTACAATTGAAAATATGAATTTTCACGGATTTGAGTGAGTGATCCCAAAATAACGCTTAAAACGCCGTATCTTCATTATTTAGGGAGATAATCGCAAAAAACTGAAAAAGTTCATTTTTTGAAAATATCTCTGCATCTGTCGGTCGTACCGTAAAAATTTTGATCGGAGGTGAATGATGAGCTCATTTGCCATCGATTCAGGTGGTTTTACAATTGGAAATATGAATTTTCATGGATTTGAGTGGGTGATCCCAAAATAACGCTTAAAACGCCGTATCTCCATTATTTATGGAGATAATCGTAAAAACGGAAAAAGTTGTTCCTTTTCAAATATCTCTGGATCTGTTGGTCGTACCGTAAAGAGTTGGATCGAAGGTGAAAGCTGAGCTCATTTGCCATCGATTCATGTGGTTTTACACTCAAAAATATGATTTTTCATGGAGTGGGTGATCCCAAAATAATGCTCAAAACGTCGTATCTCCATTATTCACGCTAAATTCTCTCATCTCAGCTATGGCATGAGCTCTGAGAATGCTCATTAATTCTGTTCATTCTCGATTTTTCTTCTGACCAATCACAGAACGAATAAATGTGTACGCTGCTAACTCCACTTTTATCCCATCTACTCGATTGAATAGGGCCCAATCACAGAACGAAGAAATGTGTACGGGACTAACTTCACCCTTATCCCATCTACTTTATTAAATAGGGATTTCCTTCAATCAAATGAAATCAAACCATTCGTAGAAATGAACTTTTATCAGAAGTTGATTGTTTCACTAATAGATGAAAATTGTTTGTAACTGCTTGTAAATGAAGTTTTTACGAAGCTATCGAGTTGCAACTTCATTGTGAATAATCATGTAAATTGTTCATGCAGTCACTTTGCTTTTTTGCTTTTTCCAGAGTCATTCGGGTCAGATTAAACGCCAGCGATAATTGAATGACTACAGCTACACGTAACGGAGGAAAGTTAATTGTAGGCCGACAAATTATTGAGAATAAAAAAGAACGTGCCATGTGCACGTTTGAAACGTTCTGTATGGTTAGTTAGTATTACTCAAAATATTGGGGGTGCAAAAAGAAGACAAAATCCAAAACAAAGAGATTCCGACGCAAGAATAATTGCAATAAGGGAACCAAGTACTAGTCTCTTTGTAATTACTGCAATAGGGGAGGGGAGATATGTTCTTCTAAGAAAAGCAGATCTAAAATTCGACTATTGAAAAAAATGCACATGGCGCGCCCCTTTTTTTCAACATTTAGTATAGTTTTCACGGAATGACTGAGTTTTTTTTTGAAAAAACGGTCTCTTCGTAATTACGTTCTCTTTGTGTTACTTGGTTCCCTTATTGCAATTATTCTTGCGTCGTAATCTCTTTGTTTTGGATTTTGTCTTCTTTTTGCTCTCCCAATATTTTGAGTAATACTAACTAACCATACAGAACGTTTTAAACGTGCACATGGCACGTTGTTTCTTATTTTTAATAATTTGTCGGCCCATATCGCGCATTTTTTGCGTAATTGTCAATTTCTTTATAGCTAAATTATCATGTTAATTTTTAAGTAATGATATTTTCGGTATCAAGAGAGATAGAAAGTTTTTTGTCATTACTTTTATAATAGATCTAATTTTTCTCAATAAAAAAGATGTTCATGAAAATTTCTCTATCTCGTTTCGATTCCGAGTTATTAGAAAAAAAAAAACTGAATTCAAAAGGATTGAACCGATCAATGTTACGAATTTACCGCTTTTTCCCTTCAAACAATAATGCCAACATCGGCTCATCATTTCTTCGAGTCGAGTCTGTCGCGTGAATATCATGAGTCATTGCTGCCAACGCTGCAACGAAATGTCTCACGGACTTCTCATTTTACACAAAAACGTCGGAAAGGGGCGTGGCTTCCATTAAAATTATTAATTTCTCAACATCTGCATTGTTTTTCAATAAATTAAATATTGATTCTTCAATAGAATGTTGAGACGGACATGTGATATTTTTTTGGGTGAGAAATAATGCTTAATTTGGAAAAAAAAAAAACCGTCTGATCCTATTTGTAAATTATGCGCGTGCACGTTTTTAAACGTTCACATGGCGCAAAACGCTACCGCGTTTTTTGATTTATGGCCTCTGTGTGTATTCAGAAAATTACTCCTAAAAGAAGCAGCTCTAAAATTTGACTATGATCAAGATACGCGATTGTCTTCCCCTCCCAAAATGGAATATTTGTTTTTTTACATGAATTAATTAATAATAAAATATTATCATTAATTAATATGGGATCACCAGGGAATCCCCTATATAGTTAATTGATTCCTAATTTTTATAATTATAATGATAAATATTCCGAGCAAAAAAAAACTATGAAATCTGAGGAGAAAAACTGCAATTAGAGTTTCTGTAAAAAACATGTCCGAGTACATGTTTGTATTCCTTAGAATCACGATACGTACACGATCATTTAACCACCTCTGTCCTGAGAGTGTTCGGGGATCTCTCACATATAATGGCTCAATGGTATCTGGGATGAGCATATCGTCTGGTTTTCGCAACCATTCCTAGCAGGAGCAAAAAAATTATATGAATATAATGACAGATTACAGATACCAAAGTGCAGCTATGTATTACCTTCGCATTCTTCGGGTCTGAAGATGCAGGTTCACGTTCAGCCTGAAACTAATAATAATAACGTTAAATTTTCCAAGTTTCCTTCAATTAGTATGAAATTTCACTATGATTGATTCGTGAAATGCTTCGACCAATGTAAAATTTATTAATTTACTTAGGTGTATTTTGTATTTCACGTTCAAATTTTGGGAAACTTATAAATGAAATTATAAATACAGATGTAGTGGAGCGTTGCTGAAACGTTCCTTCTGGCGTCGATGTTGATATTGTTTTAACTTTAATTGGAGTTTGAAGTTCCGTACAGGTTGAGAGTATTTCTTCCATTATTCGCTCTCTGATTTGTGCCATATCTTCTTGAGTGAAAGTAAATGAGGAATTCTCTGCAATATATTTTGCATACATGCAGACAAATACTCCACAATCAAATCCATTGCGCTGAGTGGGAATCGCCTGTCGATAAAGAATGAACTATTAAATGAAAACGTCCATTAAATCCATTTCTTCTCAGCAGAAAAACGTACTGTCGCATGTGTCAATATCCAATCAGCAGTGGGGAATGTCTCGCCTTTCTTCTGTTACGTGCCGAGGACTCTCATTGCGCGAGAGTATGTTTAATATTAATTTTACCAAGAGATCAATAGGAGGGCCATAAAATAATTACCAAATATGGCACATCGAAAAGGGAGCCTCTCTCCCGACCCATATAAGGAGTGGACGGCACCAGGAGAGAGAAAGAAAACCGACCTTTCCAGCAGCAAGAAGAAAGAAAGAGAGAGAGGACAACGGTCAGTATGGATGATGCAAGCGGAAGGTTCTCCCCCGCTACCTGGTCAGGACCCCTCTAATAACTCCGACAGTAAAAGAAAAGCGACGGAGACACTAAATTCTCCATCACCACCTTGACGGTGAATGAATTTTCTCCTCTCCCCAAGAATCTAACATGCACGTGCATGTTGTAAAACATATGGTAACCGGTGAACTCCCGCTTTCTATTAATTAGAAGTGATTTATATTCAACTTGGAGACAAATCGGATCATAAAACGGTCAACCCGGGCCTACACTGAGAACAATAAAAGATGACACTTAGGAAAAGGCATTGACAAAAAACACTGAAATATCTCTAAGACTAAATGTCACCTGCATATCGACGGTTACTTTAGAAATTCGTGGAAAAACATCCCCTTCTACCAAAAAACCAAGGAATTAAAAGGGCTGCGCGTCCCGAAATCGAGTCAGTTACCGGAATATTATCAACCTACTGAGAGGTTTCATCAAGAATCAACGAACGAATCCGTTTAGACGCTTGTTCGTACGATCTTATAAAATTCTCCACCGATAACTCACTCTCAATACGCGTTTTTCTCCGAGTTGACTTATTAAAAGCAAACACGGAATCGTTTGAATAGCAATTTCTACCGTTCAATCGGAACTTTTTAAGTGCACGCGAGAATACGTTAAATTCTAAACAAATAAGACAAGGAAATCCAGCAATCCGAGTCTATTATTCGAAGCTCATCGTTATTTTATTGTGCGGTAATAAAATCGAGCGCAAGGAATCATCACCTACAACCGCACGAGACCCTAGGGAAGGAAGGAAGATAGACTTGACCCAGGTCTACTAAGCAGACAACCCCGGAAAACTCCAGCTACCTGACATCCAGAGAAGGAATTCCCTGACGTCACAATCATCCGAGGGAAATCCCGACCGTCGGCTATCGAACTCCAAGCGACAGCCTACCTGCACCGAACAATCGACCCCTTCCATTTACCCGATTTCTCGAGTAAGTTTGTTACACCACACGTCATAAAACATAATCACGATAATCTGGGATACAGGATTCTTAATAATTGATAAACTATCTCTGCAATGCGTCCCTTCACGAGTCTGATTCAAACCGTTGTAATCAAATTTTAACTTGGTGTTTGTAATAAAATCATTAATTAACGAAATTGGGATTTGGATGAAGTTAATCAAAGGGAAAACCTTTAGAAAAACCACCTCATCATTCTCCGCCTTCCGTATCACCTCTGTGTACCTTAGTACTTAATCCCGAACAGAAGTCCCCTATCAATTGAACAAGTCCTCTTCGTTCAATTTTTTTTATCGCGAGTTGAAATTCAATTAAAATAAAATAATAAAATAAAAATAATATTCAATGTAATATTTTTATTTTGTGGAATATTTTAATCGACCGTTGGCTCGCAACATAATTTTGGCGCCCGAACAGGGACATTCTGTTTTAAATAAGGGAAGAGGGTGGTTACGCGAAATACGGGAAAGGCGAGGTCAGAAAGTGGGGCAAAAGGGTTGGATAATTCAGAAATACCACCCCCTGGAAATCAAATCCCTAACACTCCACTCAGCGATAAGGGAACTCGTCGGGATGACTTGCGTCGTGACATATTCTTGCAAGATAGTCCCATTGATGACACTTTGACCTCAAGAAATACTCCTTTAAGTACAATTAAACCCACGGGAACGGTACCCAAAAGATTAATCCAACCATCGAGCCCTAGGCGTTTAATTAAAGATGAGAATTTTATTAAAAACTTGAAGGAAGATCGCGAAATACCCAAACAACAATTGAGCATGGTTAAAGAATTTATTGAGGGAAACGAAAACGCAGCCGAAAAAATTTATAAACGAGGGATACTCCCGGAATTATTCAATCGGTTGCAAATGTACTTTCCTGATCCACCAATTCTTGGTAAATTGGAAAATTTTATTAAAACTGTGAAATCCACAGATACAATTGCGGAAAATGCAAATATAAATGTTCAAGGAAAATCTCGTGGAAAGAATGGCGTAGCTCCAATAAATCACGAGTTTTCCACGCAGCATGGGGGATTACCTACTGCGATACGGGGACTTTGTCCACAATCGGACTTATTAAATTTTTCAAGCCCCGGTATTTCACATTATAGACATAAAAATGTTAATGCGAATCCACAACAAATTCCCCAAGATAATTTGGGCTCTTTCGAAAAACGTTTTAATGTCAATTAAGGACAAACGTTCGTGGATAATCGAAGCGCGATAAAAGCGCAATTTAACGAAGGGAGGCCGCCGCCGGATCCATACCCTTCATTCACAGGGAATTTCAAAAATAATCCCTCAAATGGCATGATTTTATCAGGGGATGCCCCTGGGAATCATGCACTATTTTCTTATGTGGTAGCACAGGGCGTTACCATAACTTTGCAAGATGCTCTCTCTGCTGTACCAGATTTTGAGGGGGCACCTGCTACTTTTGAAGCATTCGCGGAGGGCTGCGAGGAAGCGAGAAATCTAATAGATCCAGCAATGGAAAACAGTTTGACTAAACTAATTAGAAATAAGCTCCGGGGTCCCGCGAAAGATGCAGTTCAAGGGCGACAGTTCACTTACATGGGAGAATTCCTATCATTCTTACAGAATCTGTTCGCACCAACGGAATCCGTAGCCCAATTACAGGGCAAACTTGGTCGATTGATTCAAGGAAAGTTCGAGCCAGTAGTAGTCTACGGAAATAGGGCTCGTCATTTAATGTTGAATATCCTCAACGCTTATACGCGAAATGGGGGCACACAGCAAGGTTTTAGGGGTGATACGGAGCAAGAAACTATTCGCTGTTTTGCACGAGGGCTAAAATACGGGATAAATGTTAATCCACTTCAATGCCCGAGTCTTGACACTGCCATTAACAATGCAATTTTATCGGAGAAAGAAAAGAAAGCTCGCGAAGAATTAATGCGTTTTTATACGAACGAGGGTGATCAGTGGGGACAGCAAAACAATGCGAATAAGAATAATACTCCTCCAGGAAAACCCAATAAACCAAGAGTAAATGCTGCGTTTGAAGCACTATATTGTGAATATTGTCATAAAAATAATCACACGGAAGATAAATGCTTTGCCAAGCATGGATACCCGCCGAAAGGGTTAGTGTGTTCATTTTGTAAAATTAGAGGGCATGCAATAAAAGATTGTCGAAAGAAAAAATATTTAGAATCAAGAAAGGCGAATAATACACAAAACAACCAAAATACCCAGTCGGGAAACGAGTTGAGCTCCCCGGTGATAGGCATATCTCCGGGAAACAGAGCGGCGAATCGTGCCAGGATAGAGAAGGGATCTCCGGAAGAGATTTTCATTTGTCCCATTTAAGTGGTGCAACGGGCACACCTACAATTGTTCTCCGAAGAAAAATACCGGAAACCCCTTTCACATTAATGATTGACACAGGAGCAGAGATAAACTTAATAAAAAGGGACGCTTTGGCTCCTGATGACCAAATTGATTTTTCTAAAACCAGTAGAATTAATGGGGTTACTTCGGGAAGTTTATGCACTATCGGAGTTGTAACAATAAATATGTTCGGGAGAAATTGTAATTTTTACGTCGCGGGAAATGAACTACCAATACAACAAGACGGTATATTGGGAACTCCATTTTTACGAGATTTAGCTGCGAAAATAAATTATGAAACTCAAAGATTAGAGCTCAAAGGGAGGAGTATTCCATTTTATACTAGGAACATAATTGTTTTACCACCGCGAAGTGAAAAAATGGTTTATTTAACGTTGACAGAGGGATCACCAAAGTCAGGTTATCTACCGCGATTGCCGACTAAAGAAGAAATATTTATTGGTGAAGCCGTTGTCACCAGTAACAAGGGCAGAATTTTATTAAAAGCAATTAACACAGATGATGTTCCAGCCGTAGTGCAATGCCCAACGGTTAAATTAGAAGAGTACGAAGCTCCTGAAACGCAGAGATTTGAATACAGAATCTCTCATTTAAAAGAGAACGAAGAGTCGGAAAGAGTAGAAAAATTGAAGCCTCTTTTGAGATTAGAACATTTAAATGCGGAAGAAAAATCGGAAGTACACTCACTCATCTCAGAAAATCATTCCGTTTTTCATGTTCCCGGGGAACCATTGGGAGCCACGCATAAAATGAAACATAGAGTCATTACTACCGACCCTGCCCCAATAAATACAAAGCAGTACAGATATACTCACGTGCACAAAGAAGAGATAAATAAACAAGTTACAGAAATGTTAGAATCAAATATAATAGAAAAATCTGTTTCCCCTTATAATTCTCCCCTATGGATAGTTCCAAAGAAAAAGGATTCACAGGGAAACCAACGGTGGAGACTTGTAATTGACTTTCGGTCGTTAAATGATAAAAACGTTCAAGACGCGTATCCATTACCGCAAATAAATAAAATTCTTGATCAACTGGGGGGAGCACGATATTTCTCAGTCTTTGACCTGGCTTCAGGATTTCATCAAATCCCCATGCATGAGGAGGATAAGGAAAAAACTGCTTTTTCAACACCCTATGGGCACTACGAGTATAATCGCATGCCGTTTGGGCTTAAAAATGCGCCCGCCACGTTTCAGAGACTCATGGACCAAACTTTAACTGGATTGCAAGGAAACGAAATGTTTGTTTATTTAGATGACATTGTAATTTATTCAAAAACCTTGCGAGAACATCGCAAGAAATTTAATAAACTAGCTGAAAGATTGAAAGAAGCTAACTTAAAACTGCAACCAGATAAATGTGAGTTTCTGAAACAGGAAGTTGCATATTTGGGCCATGTAATTAGTCGAGAAGGGGTAAGGCCAAATCCAGAAAAATTGAAAGCCGTAAGAGATTTTCCTACACCCAAAAACCCAAAGAATATTAAACAATTTTTGGGACTCGCGGGATACTATAGGCGATTTATAGAGGGATTTTCAAAAACTGCTAAACCACTCACAAATCTCTTGAAAGAGGGTGTTCCTTTTGAATGGAAAGAAGCACAGGAGCAAGCATTTAGTCTACTCAGAGATAGATTAATCACGGAACCGATTTTACAATATCCCGATTTCACTAAACCTTTTGTTGTCACGACAGATGCCTCCCAATATGCAATTGGCGCTGTTTTAAGTCAAGGTGAAATCGGAAAAGACTTGCCAATCTCTTACTCTTCACGCGTACTTAATAAAGCGGAAATTAATTACTCTACCATTGAAAAGGAATTACTAGCCATCGTGTTCGCGGTCAGATACTTTCGCCCTTACCTATATGGAAGGCAATTCACTCTCGTAACCGATCATAGGCCCCTCGTATGGCTTAATAGCGTCAAAGACACTACGTCTCGTCTCCTCCGATGGAGAATAAAATTAGAAGAATATAATTACAAAATTATCTATAAAAAGGGCTGCATTAATCTTAATGCTGACGCTTTATCACGAAACCCTGTGGTTGAAGAGGAGAGTGAAGATAACAATGCTCGCGAACCGACTGTAAATGTAGTATTTCGCGTTGGAAGACAGGAACCGGAGGAAGTAACTGCCGCAAAGGGAGTGTCAATGGACGAGCAACCCGTTTCATCACGGCTGAGACCTAGGAAAAGTGGGGTCGACATTGCACAACCCCCCCCCCAAGAAAACCTCCCACAAGGGAAAAGAAAGCGAGGAAGACCTCGGAAAAATGTGGAAGTGAAGAGGGAAACGCAAGAGGTTGCGCAAAACCAAATCCACGAAAATACGAAACGGGAGCTTGAGGAACCACCTCAAGAAAACCCCCTTCCTCAAGACAATAATAATCCTGTAGATAATGGGAATATTCGCCTGAAAAGCGAAGACGAACTCGAAGAAATGCTCCCCGATGATGAAAATATTCCGGAAGGGGTAAATTTAAAACAAGTAGAGCTATTAGACAGTATTGTTTTAATTATTGAAGTTTTTTCTCTGACCATTCATTGAATTATTATTTAGTAAAATATCGGCCATTATGGTCACACCCAAAAAAATGAAAAATCAATAGAATTCAATTTTCAAATGCATCAACGTTTCGTCCTCTCTGCGTGGACCTCTTCAGGATGCTCATTATCTTTATTCTAAGAAAATCAATATAATCAATAATCAATTTACATTTCTTCATAAAAACAGGATAATAAATGATATTCAAAGTGTCTTCTTACAATTTAACATTTAGTTGTTTAAAATTTAATGTTTTGATTTTTCAAAACAAATAATACTACATTCTATCACAATTTACATTCTGCCATAAACTAGACATTTTTACAGGTTATGAGGCCTGTCAGACACAGCCAATTGGCGGCAATTTAGTCTTCATTCAAAAATCACACGTCAATTGAAAATCTTGGCAAAAACGAAATTTTTCCTTTTTTTCTCCTTTTTTCCCAATCTTTTTATAAGTCTCTCTATAATTGCTATATTGTCAGTATGTATAAAAATTGTTTTATTAATGAATTCTCTGTGGAATCGGCAGAGAAATTCATATTTCATAAATTATGTCAGGAATTGAATTGGAAATTTACATTTCAGAAAATTATGTCATGAGTTAAAAAATAAAAATAAAGAAAAATTAAATAAAAATTTCTAAAAAATAAAAAATTAATTTGTAATCCTTTAAACAATATAAAAAATTTTTGTTCTTGTAATACTGTTTTTTGACTAGATAATTCCTTTGTGAATGAGTTGAAAAATTTCTAAAATTGGTGACTAGAAAACATTGGATCTGAATCTCATATAGAAATTCATATCTTTAGTTGAAGTTTATAATATTATTATAGCAATTATTTAATTTGAGACTATCTGTCATATAATTTACAGTTTTTTCTTTGAATTTCTTAATGTAAAACATCTCTAGAATATCTCTGTTATATTTATTTACTGATTGATTGAGTTTCTTTGATTTATGGAAATTGAAGCTATGTCCAACATCTCCAACATGATCAGCAAGTGCTGAGTGATAATTTTTCGGATTTTTCGAAGTTTTCTCATGTTCTTTCCTTCTCTCTTTAAAGTACCTTTTGGTCTGGCCAATATAGCATTTATTACAGTCATTACATGGAATTTTGTAAATAATATTCGCTAAATCATCGATTTCTATTTTGTCTTTCGTCGATCCTAGAATATTTTTCAATTTATTATTAACAGTATAAACAATTTGTTGGTTGTATTTTTTGTAAAGTTTTTTTAAAGGTCTATCAAGTCTCTCTGAGTAAGGCAAGATCATTGTGTTCTTGAAGTCTGGAGTTGAGTTGTTTTTCATCATTTGTTCAATATCATTGTTTTTTTTAAATCGAATTTCTGTTAGTCTGCTCGTGATGATCTCTCTCACGAAACCCAATGGGTAATCGTTATACACTAGAATTTTGGATATAAATTTGAGGTTTTTTAAAATAAATTTCTCATCAGAAATATTGACAACTCTATCTACTGTATTTTTGATTATTGCAACTTTTTGGTTGTATGGATGTTTTGAATTGAAATTCAGAAATCTACCTGACCAAGTAGACTTCCTGAACCAATCAAATTGCAAATTGTCACCTTCTCTAATCAATGAAATATCTAAAAATGATAAAGTTTTTGAAGTTTCAAGTTCATACGTGAATTTTAGCCTAGGATGATAACTATTGAAAACTGTAACTATTTCGTCTACTCTATCTATTGGTATACAGGTGCAAATGTCATCAACATATCTTTTGAAGAACGGAACTTCAAAGCTCAATTTGTTGATGCATTCTTCTTCAAGCATTTGCATCACTAAATCAGCACAAACTGGAGCCAATGGTGAGCCCATTGGTAATCCAGAAATTTGTCTGTAGCATTTGTTATCAAACATAAAAAATGTGTTATTCATTATCACACCTACAGCACGGATAACTTCTGCGAAAGGTAATTTACATCTCAATTTATTTTTCTTTCTGTCGATAGCTTTGAACACCAACTCGATGGGTACATTAGTAAAGAGTGCAGTAACGTCTAAAGAAATAAGTGTGTAGCTAGATGGGATTTCTATGTCTTTAATTGCTTTTTTGAATTCAACACTATTTTTTACATTAGAAAAATGGTTTTTAAAAAAACCATTTTTCTAAAACTTCGAAAAATCCGAAAAATTATCACTCAGCACTTGCTGATCATGTTGGAGATGTTGGACATAGCTTCAATTTCCATAAATCAAAGAAACTCAATCAATCAGTAAATAAATATAACAGAGATATTCTAGAGATGTTTTACATTAAGAAATTCAAAGAAAAAACTGTAAATTATATGACAGATAGTCTTAAATTAAATAATTGCTATAGTAATATTATAAACTTCAACTAAAGATATGAATTTCTATATGAGATTCAGATCCAATGTTTTCTAGTCACCAATTTTAGAAATTTTTCAACTCATCCACAAAGGAATTATCTAGTCAAAAAACAGTATTACAAGAACCAAAATTTTTTATATTGTTTAAAGGATTACAAATTAATTTTTTATTTTTTAGAAATTTTTATTTTATTTTTCTTTATTTTTATTTTTTAACTCATGACATAATTTTCTGAAATGTAACTTTCCAATTCAATTCCTGACATAATTTATGAAATATGAATTTCTCTGCCGATTCCACAGAGAATTCATTAATAAAACAATTTTTATACATACTGACAATATAGCAATTATAGAGAGACTTATAAAAAGATTGGAAAAAAAGGAGAAAAAAAGGAAAAATTTCGTTTTTGCCAAGATTTTCAATTGACGTGTGATTTTTGAATGAAGACTAAATTGCCGCCAATTGGCTGTGTCTGACAGGCCTCATAACCTGTAAAAATGTCTAGTTTATGGCAGAATGTAAATTGTGATAGAATGTAGTATTATTTGTTTTGAAAAATTAAAACATTAAATTTTAAACAACTAAATGTTAAACTGTAAGAAGACACTTTGAATATCATTTATTATCCTGTTTTTATGAAGAAATGTAAATTGATTATTGATTATATTGATTTTTTTAGAATAAAGATAATGAGCATCCTGAAGAGGTCCACACAGAGTGGACGAAACGTTGATGCATTTGAAAATTGAATTCTATTGATTTTTTATTTTTTTGGGAGTGACCATAATGGCCGATATTTTACTAAATAGTATTGTTTTAAGGACGGGACATGTAGTTTGTCTCCTAGCTCCAACAGGAGAGTCCATAGATACAGGCGCACGATTATTAACGCAGTATGAGAAGCTGCAAAAAATAAAAGAATCAGAGGTTAACCCAGGAGAAATAATATTGCAAAAGGGAAAGCATACAATATATTATAAAGTCATATGGGATGGAAAAATACCGCTGGAAAATTTATTGAAAACTCTAAAAGAATTATTACAAAAAAATAAAGCGGATTCTGTGAATTTTTCAATCTCCCCTGAGGGATTTTACGCCACCACCTGGTCTCATTTCAGGCAAAAAATTGAGGAAATTTTTAGAAATGAGAACTTGAAAATATTCTTTTGCGGAAATAATATTCAGATACCAGAGAGAGAAAATAGGCGGGAGATAATAGAGGAGGCCCACGCATCGGTAATTGGCGGACATAAGGGAGTCACCAAGACATGCGCTAGATTAAAACAAAAATATCGATGGGACGGAATGAAAATGGATGTTAAAAATTTCATTAAAACATGTACGAGTTGCCAAAAGAAGAAACTCCTGAGAATGAAGACGAAACAACCCATGATAATAACCGATACCTCGGTTGATGCTTTTGATAGAGTAGCAATGGACATCGTGGGGCCACTCCCGAAAACGAAAAGCGACAATATATATATTTTAACCATGCAGGACGATTTGACTAAATTCTGCATGGCTGCACCTCTCAAAGAAGCCTCTGCTGCCGCGGTAGCCACCGCAATGGCTAAATCATTGATATCACTACACGGAATCCCCATACCATATTGACTGATCAAGGTGCTAATTTCATGAGTAATATGATGAAATCTTTAGCCAGATGCTTTAAGATAAAACAATTACATACGACAGCATATCATCCTCAATCCAATGGAGCATTGGAGAGAACACACAGAGTTTTAGCCGATTATTTACGTCATTTTACCACCAAAGAAAAGGATTGGGATGAGTGGTTAAATTTTGCCATGTTCTCATACAATACGAGCGTGCATGAGGCTTCTCAATTTACCCCCTTTGAATTATTATATGGGCGAACTGCTCGCTTTCCTTCAGCTTTCTCATTCAAAAAATTAAAAACCTACCATGAACACGTGGATTTACTTATTACTAAATTGCAAGATATTCGCTACTTGGCCAGGAACCATTTAATCAAGGCAAAAGAAAAATCCAAGTCGAATTACGATAAAAAATTAAATATCCAAGAATTCAAAGTTGGAGATTGGCCTTATCTGCTGAAAGAGGCAAGAAAAGGGAAGCTCGACGATCATTACGTTGGTCCATTTAAAATCATGCAAGTAATGACAAATGGAAATGTAAAGTTGCGAGTGAAACCCAACTCAACCAAATTGATACATCCCAATAGATTAAAAATTGCCCATGTTCCCGAGGGATACGTTGGATTTTAGAATTGGGAATTAAATAAGTAAATAGGTTTATTACGCACAGTTTGTTTTGATTTTTTTTTGCACGCTGTAGTTATATTTGAAATTTCTCACGCATACATATATATAAAAGAAAAGTGAGAGAGAAGTACTCCAAGAAAATACCCTCGCGCTTGAAAAATTCCAGAATTCTCACAATGGGAACAATAAACCCTTCAACCTCACTTGTACTGGATGTGCAGGGATTTGTTGATGACCACGGACAGTTGGTACCTAAGGAAATTTCCTGGAGCACGCTGGACTCATCAGCTGGACTTCACCTCATCTTGGATCCACCATATCCATGGGAAAAACTAAGTGCCAAGTCGCAAATTGTTAACAGCCTGCTGACAAGAGAGAAACATGGATTGCTCTGGGATTTGAGCGGTGTTAGCCAATCTTTCCTGAGCCACTTGTGTGCAACATTGCCAGCCAAGGTTGAGCAAGTGTATGTGCATCGGAAAATCATATGTGACCAACTCAGGCCAACACCTCACCAGCAAGTATTCATTATGAGCAAGGCTTTCCCGAACTTGGGATCGTACGATGAACTGGCACAATACCGCCTACATCATAATGAATTAAAGAAAATCGGCAGAAGCTATCAGTGCTCTTGGGCAAACGTTCAAAAGCTGAAATATCTCCTCTTGAGAGATAGAACGCCAATGGTGCCAGGGCCACTCTTCAATCCAACACTCAGAGAGACTCCGGTCTTGGAGGATCTGGATAGAATCTTCTACCCAGAATTCAATCGCACTGAGGCTAGAGCTCACTCGTACGTGACATGGTACTCGGAAATAATGGCTCCAGGTGAATTGATTAGAGGAGGATTCTTCTACACTGGAGAGAATGACGAAGTAAAATGTTTTCACTGTGGAATCAAACTGGGACTTTGGTTACCAGGGGACAACGCAGAGCTAAGACACAGGAAATATAGCCCAAACTCTCGGTTATCAAGACTGAGACGTCCAAGAATCTTCGAAATACGTACTGCGCCGGCAAATTAAAAAAAAAAAAAAAAAAAAATTTAATAAAAAAAAATTAACCGATTACCTTTTTATCAAGTTTGCTTTAACAAATAAATTTAAGAGATTATTAACAAGTAATGAACGATTATGAACACTATGCGCTACAAAAATAACCTGAATATTACAGGAGAATTAAAAAAGAAAAAACTATGGATTATCAGCCACCAGGGGAACCCAGGACGGCATCAGCACGTCCAGCTTCAGGAGCTTATCCTACTGGAAACCCTCCAGCTTATGGAGAATATGCTATTGAAGCTGCAGTATCTACAAACGTTTGTGTAAATACGAATACACCTCTGGGTCCAGAAACAACCTGGGCAGACTGTGACCACTGCCAAGCATATGTGAGAACCAGAATAAAGAGGAAAGCGACAATGCAAACTCATTTCATGGCTACCCTCCTGGCCATTTTGGGATGCTGTCTATGTATTCCATGCATCTACTGCAACAAAAGTTGCCTTGGCACAAATCATTATTGTCCCTCTTGTGGAAGTTACCTGGGAGCTTTTAAAAACTAAAGAAAAGGGAATAATAAAGGATAATAACCTCAATCAATAACCACTGCTCTTAGATTAAATTTCTTTTTATTTTATAATTCATCACAACCTAGATAGATAAGAAAATTATCCTTCTGTTCACCAGGCGATAACTTCTGGCGTTTTTATAATAGACATACAATTCGAGTCCAATCGTAGGATGAAGGAAGTAGCAGTATTGTCACTCGAAACGAAGGAAATTCATCATTGGTTCGTGAAACAGGTGTCCTGGTGGGAAAAAACTACAGTTTCCCTAAAAAGACATGTTGTCTTTAGGGATTTGCGTATAAAACGAATAAATGACACCTTGACCCATGGGCAGACTAAACAAAAAATCATAGAAATGACGCGCAATAGTACTATAATCTACAGCAGCGGGATGGAAGCCCTCATTTGGTTATTCGCGAACACGTCCTGTCGAATTTCAGGAGACTTACCATCCCTACTGGCCTTGAAAGTTGGACAAGAACGTTGCCCATATCATCTATTAACTCAGCATGATTCATCCACTTGTGCATTGACTTATATCTCTCGATTGTTAGTCCGTATACAAGCCGCGGAATTGTAACAAATACCTTCGATCTTGTTAATGGGAATGTTGCAGTCTTACGTCGCTGATATCCAAAGCCTAATTGATAAAGAAGGACTGTACTTTCCAAAAGAAATAGCGTTAAAATCCGTCGATTATGCAATTGAAGCACACTGGATCATCAGAGCACCATATCCTTCTACGAATTTACCCGCAAATATTTGGCAATTGAATCGAACGAGAACGCGCCACGTGCATGGAGTAGCCTGGGCTGATGGTGAATCGAGTCTTCCCAAAGTAGAAGATTTAATTCATGGAATGGCTCATACGGCCGTGCGAATTTACGTAGAAGGCCAAGCTAATAAAGAGTATTTAGAACGGTTCTTATCATGCGAAATAATTGATTCAAACACAATAGCACCCAGCATAGAGAATTTACCAGACGTACCACACAAGTGTCTTCTACATGGAGTGGTCAGGCGAGCGCTTTTCGATTGTGCATGGAATCGTGCAGAAAAATTGAAAAGATGGGTTAAAACTTATGAGCACATTTACGAAACAATCGATGAAATATGGCTAGAAACAGCCGTGTAATTCCAAATAAATTTAGGAAATGAAATAAATCGTCCCTAAAACATACACACATTATTACACGATCCCACACTTATAGAAAAGATTGCAATTTTGCAAAGAAATACGCAATTTGTTTCAGAAAAATGAGGACTATTATCACGATAATCCTCTTCACACTATTGGGTGGAATTAAAGCATTCATCGCATACGATTGCGGAACTGCAAATGCCAATATCACCACCATTTCACTGCTAAATGTAAAATCATGTCGCATTGAGGCAAGAAAGCCAGTAATTACCGATACATATGTGAGGTTGTTGCAACTAGCAAGATTTAGCACTGTCCATGTAAAACTCAGCCGCGTCTCTATAGATAGAATCATCTATTACTGCGGACACGGATCACACAATTCAATGGTTCATCATGGAAATGCAGAATATCTAGATCATCTCACTCTAGAGATGTGCAATGATATGCATCGATATTTAACATATAGTGAGACAGGCTCCCTTTTTAGTCGAATTATTTTTAATTGTAGACCAAGGAAAATTCCTCTTGATCAATGTAAATTAAACTGAAAATAATTAACTAGGAAATATAATAAAAGAATTGAAGCCTACACCGAGCGCGGCCTGGGTCAATGGCTGCTCGGGCTCTAATTGACTGTTTAAATAATGGTTAAAAGTGTTGGACGCCAGTTAGTTTTCAGGGGAAACTAATAAACCCTTAAATAAATAAATTCTTGTCCAATGTCCGTTGATCGAAGCGAAAGTATCAAGAAATAAAGAAGGGATTCGATTTGGGGGACCCAATGACAAGGAAATTGCAGAGCTAAGGAGATGAATTAATTATGCGATTACTTACAGTGTGATCCGTGTTTATTCTCTCCAGAAATGCTCTACAATGGTTGATCAATTTACCAAGTTCCTAATGATCTTACAATATAACCCCAAGAGGTTATTAACAATAACAAAATTCCGCACGTCAACCACCAAGACAATTGATCGCAAGAGATCGAATAGTGGTTAATGCACGTGTCGGAATAACGGATAATAATGCCACGGAAGGCGTTTCGATATAATCAATTGATCACTCTGGATCGATTAGTCTCTATACGCGCGTAACAAAATTATTCGTAAATTATAAAGAACGTGTAACTTGTACAATGGGCGAACGACGAGTGGCTTGGCTTGAACTGTTGCTAAGCCGCGTGGTCGCAGTAGATATTTAAGGGGCACCCGCATTGACCACTCGTCTCGCTGGTTTCCCTCGGCCCCGCAAGATGTCGAGGGTAATTAAAAATCATTCAAACCCAGGACTCTGTCTCAATCCTCCCCCTTCAGACCTTGACATCTTGGTGGACGAACTGGTACCTCTGGATCTGTAACAGCATAATCAGAACATCTCCAGCCACTGACCCAGTGGCCCTAGTTAACTCTGCAATCAACGAATCAAACGAAATGGGTTAACTTTTGGTTTTATTCTTAGATCTAGTAATACACGAAGCTTAATGCTATTGAGATCGGCTATAGATCAATAGGCTACTGTTGCTTCTTATAGCGCGTGGGGATCAAGACCTTGATCTCCTCTCCATCAGACAGCTCTGGGCGTTCCTTGAAGATCTCGTCGAGGTGCTATTTCAGCAATGGCGTCTCCAACGCCTGCACCGCCTGTCGACGTTTCTCCTCGACCAACAGATCAATTGCTCCTCTAGCAGTGGCATTGCTTGACGCTGCTGCTGCGAGCGCGGTTTCTCTGATCAAAAACGCTCGTACCTGGTTTGGTCTATCTCCTGGATTGTCGAAGCGCGGCTTGCGCTTTCTGGTGAGGGTCTCTTTTCCCTCATTGATCAAGTACTGGTGATCAGCTGGTACCATCCACGTTGGCCATGTGGCATAATTCAGTCGCAAGTACTCGACCATTCCTTCCCAGCGGATGTTGCAGTCTGGGCACTCCGGACAATACAGAGCTAGGTCTCTAGCGCACCCTGCGCACTTCCCGATTGCCATTTCGTGCTCTACACCATGAGGGTAGAAGCAATCTTCCTTATCTGCCTTTTCGGCACCACACTGATGGCAGAAGCCAGGTCTTAGGCGTAAGCGGCATTGCCTGAGCGCGTGGTCTCTTGATCCACAATTCGGGCATCCAGGCGGATATTGACGGTGGACCTGCGTGATGAACGTCTGAGTTCCTTGATCGATGGTTTTGGCTTCTCTTTTCAAGAGGAGCATTTCAGCACGCTTCATCACCAGCTTTTTCAGGGCTTCTTCACTCAAAACCCTGCAATCGGTGTAGTAAGAACCGACGTTCTCCCCTGGTTTCTTCAAGCCCAGTTCTTCCATTACCTGGTTAAACGCAGGTAGTTGTGGGGCTGGCAGTGGTCCAACTTTGATCGATGGAGCCAGTCTGGTACCTGGGAAATCTATTGATCTCTTCGGTTTGCCCGTTACTTGATCAATCTCTGTGGGGTGGTTTTTCACCAGAACCCGATTTCTCTTCTCGTTCTCCTCTTGGATCTGACGAGGAGTACGCACCTGGGTTGGCTTTAACTGGAGTTCTGGAACTGGAAGTTCCTGGATCTCCTGGATCAATTGAAGGGCCACATGGCTTGGCTGCTGTGGAGTTGGTGGCACAACAACCTCGGCGAGAGGTTTCTCAAACAGCTCTTCATAGCTGCGTCCCTCTGAAGAGTCAGTCTCTGACTGCTCTTGATCGACGGATGTAGCGGCGGCGTTATGCTCTGAAGTCACCGAGCTGGCTTGCGACAGCACAGTTGACTGGAGCTCTTTGACTTGGGACTCGAGTTTCATCTTGTCCTCTAACAAGACCTTCAGCTGCTGCTCCATTCTCTCGATCGCTGACATCTCTGCTGGTAGATCCATCTTCTTGACCTGTGAACCATAAACTCCTCCTTGGAATCTTCAAATCCGTAACATAGTATTTCCCGACAATTTTATCGGTTCTATCTACTAGCTCTACGATCATTGGTCCGATTTTTCTTTTGACAAAAGCTGGCCCTACATATTTATGTGCAAATTTCGCAGAATAACCGTCAGCCTTATTACTCAATTTTTTGTTTGGATAATAAACTTCAGTGCCTACATTAATCTCAACTGAAACTGATCTATTCGCGTTAGCCTTGGCGAGCTTTTGTGCTGAATACTTTCTCAACCGCATCTCGACCTTGTGTCTGAATTCATCGATCTTTTTCAATCGATCTATCCATTCATTGACGGATTCTTCCAGACGCTCTTGATCCAGTGGGATTTTCGTCCCGGTATCGTGTTTCGTAGTGGCTTCGTGACCATGATTCAAGAAGAAAGGAGAAATTCTAGTACCGGCATGCGGAACAGTATCATACGCATACTGGATCTTGGACAAGTATTCGTCCCACTCATTATGTTGTTCATTAATAAACGCAGCGATCATCGGTTTGATCGTCCTATTAACCCGTTCGACTAGGTTAGCCTGTGGGTGAGCCAACGGAGTAGTGATATGTTTGACCCCGCGAGCTAACAAAAAGGATCTGACATCTTTATTGACGTATTCTAAGCCGTTGTCGGTGATAATCGATTTCGGCGTTCCCTATCGATCAAAAATAGTATCAAGGGCTTTAACCACTAATTTCCCAGTTCTTCTACGTACGGGAATCAGTTCAATGAACTTGGTGTATAGATCTTGAACGACGATTACGTCGGAATTACCCTTTTTCGATCTCAATTGGGAAACCACGGTGTCTACTGATAATTGCGCCCATGGCTGTTGTAACTGCCGCGTAGTTAATAACCCTTTAATCGGTTTTTGATTATATTTGACCCTCAGACACGTTTCACACTCTTCTACGTATGATTTGACATCTAATGTCATTCCGGGCCAATAGTACTTTTGCCTGATACGATCGATCGTCTTGTCTTTACCTAAGTGTCCCGCCTGGGGCGTATCATGATTCTCGCGCATTATTGATTGTATCTCATCCGTTTTAACAACCCTTTTCCACGGATGTTCGTCATCGATCAGAGCCTTTTCGTAGTCTGGTCGATAGTAGAAAAGTACATCGTCTTCGATTTTCCACTCAGTAAATCGACTTGGCTGTTCCTTTACTAGTTTGTACTTGGTATCGTACCACTTCTGGTCACAGATGGAGTTCAATTTTACCCGACTATTGATCGTTTCTTCGATCAATTTTTCCCAGCCAAGTGGATCAACGTCAATGTCATGCATTCGTGAAAGTGCATCGGGGGCTTCGTTTAACGTGCCGCGCTTATGTTCTACGGACATATCGTGTTGGTAAAGATAAATGGCCCAACGTGCCAAACGACCGACAGGATATTTGAGGCTATGCAACCATTTCAGAGCTTGGTGATCCGTTACTACTTTAAACGACATACCCTCGAGGTAGCACCGCAATTTCTCGACTGACCACACTACAGCGAGGCATTCTTTTTCCGTGGTAGTGTAATGGATCTCCGCGCCTCTTAAGGGTCTACTCAATACTTCGATCAAGTTCTCTTGACCTGTTTCCGGGTCTACTTGTACAAGGATCGCGCCTAGACCGAAATCGCTCGCGTCAGTGTACAATGTGAATGGTTGACCAGGAATCGGTACATATAATCGCGGCGCGTTGATCAAGGCCTGTTTGATCTCTTCAAACGCCCGCTGTTCGACTTCTGTCCATTGCCATGGCACTTTCGAGCTGGTCAACTTATTCAATGGACCCTGTACTTTCGCAATGTTTTTAAGATGCCTATGATACCAATTGACCAACCCGTTGAACTGTCGCAACTGCGTCCTATCTTTCGGCGCCGGGAAATCGAGTATCGGTTGGATCTTTTCGGGATTTGGCCTCATACCATATTGATCTATGATATAGCCAAGGAATTTCACCTCTTTGCACGCGAAACTACTTTTTTCTCTATTGATCTTTAACTTGGCTTCGCGGAAAACTTCAAAAATCAGATTTAATAGAGCGAGATGCTCATCTAAGTCTTCACTGGTAATTATCCAGTCGTCCAAATAAGTGAACATTTGGTCTATCCATTTATTCGGCAAGTTTCTCTCAGTTATGAGTTCTTTCACGCGTTCGCGAACTATATCCATCAGACGTTGGAAAGTGGATGGAGCTCCGGTCAATCCGTAAGGCATCCGTAGCCATTCTAATAGACCTTTGCCTTCCACGGCAAACGCGGTATATTTGCGGCTCTCTTCGCCCATTGGAACTTGGTGAAACGCTTCACTCATATCGACCGTTGAAATGATTTTCGCCTGATGTAGTTGAGAGAGAATTGATCGCATGTTCGGCAGTGGATACGCTGGCTTTTTTGATTTTTTATTCACCGGTTGATAATTTATGCAGAACCGTAAGCCACCGTTGGCTTTTGGGGCTACGACTGGTGAACATGCCCAGTCGCTATTACTCCACGTAATGTAACCCTTTTCCAGCAACCGATCCGTTTCTTGATCAATAAATTTCCGGACAACCTCGCTTCGCCTATAGGGTTTCTGGCGATGCGGTATGGGATCTTCAATTTCTATCACGTGTTTTATCAGTCCGGTTTCTCCCGTTGAATCCCGATCAAATTTCGCGAATTCCTCGTCAAGAAAATCTTGGAGTCGTTTATTTTCGTCGTCATTCAAACTTTTTAGATGTGTGGGGAAAACGAATCTATGCAATAACTGATACGTATGTTTACTGCCGGCTATAGACCACGTATAGGAAAATGGATCGACTGTGATCGTGAAGGTCAACCAAAAATCCATGCCTAAAATCAGATCTCCTGATAGATCTGGCATGACACTTAGCCATTGGGGTCCATATACATCTCCTACGTCAATAATAAAACAAGTGCCTCCGCGCGTTTTAACTTTCGATTTATCTCCGAGGCATACCCCGTTGATCATCGTTGAATCCGGCGTTAGATCTTGCAACTGAGTGTTCTTGACTCGTTCATAGGCGGTTTCACTAATATATGATCGTTCACAACCGCTATCGATTATTCCGCGGATCTTTTCCCCAAAAATGGTGATTTCAACTGGGATTCGTATTACTTTGACCGGTTCACGAATACTTCCATCGCAAAATACACGGCGTTGCGCTAATTTATGCACGAGATGTGGGGGCATACACGCAGGTCGCCATGACTTAAGTGTATTAGCGTCAAGTGGTTGATTTTTTCCTATTAATCCCATTGTACTTTGACTATCCGTCAGAGTTGACATAATTACAGGTGTCATTTCCGCGTTACTTTCTAAATACATCATTGCTAGATCATCGTCATCCGAGATTCCCGATTCGTCTATCGATTCCGTAACGAGCTCGAGTATAAGATTAGTCTGTGATGGACCCGGTCGAGGCTCCAAGCTATTTACTTTGTCTAAGATCTTTGTTTGATCCACGTTGAACTTCCTTTCATCGGAGTTGGAGCCAGAAGATTCAGTTTTATTTAATTTTACCTCGCTATTACCCTTCGTCTCAATACCCCGAGGTTGAGTGATTGAGGGCACTAGGCGTTTCCCGATTGATTGGGGCAATTCACGTTTATGTGTCCGATCTTACGGCAGATCGCGCACACTATCTGTCTCTCGACCGTACAATATCGCGTCGCGTGACCCATTTGACCACAATTGTAGCAGAACATCTTGCTCTGGTCAAAACGATTTTTCATTCGAGTTTTAGTCGGTTCAGTCGGCTGTGTATCGGTCTTTTCTTTACCCGAGGAATTATCGAAGCGTGCCAGATTTTCGTCGAGTCGTTGTTTCGTCAACGGCTTCGAGTTTTGTCCCTGATTCGTGCGGTTATTGAAATTCGCGCTTCGCATCGCGTTTAGATCTACCGCTTGCTCGCTTTCGTCTTCTTGAACTGATTCGACCTCAGTTTGATCTTCTTCCTCGGAGTCTATTTCATCCGTTTGTTCCTGAATGGCTTTGTAATGGACGCTTCTATTTGATCCGATTCTTACGCTTGATCTCGTTTTCTGAGAATTGATGAGGATCGATTTAGTATATCCTCTCTCGTTTACGTAGTGTAAGAACTCCGTGTAATCACGCATGTGGAGGTTGAGGATCTCCGGTAGTAATCGCGGGTTGAATTTCGTAAGAATCAACTTTAATTGATCTTCAAATTCCGGCGGTATCTGCATTGTCTCGAAAATAACTCGAACGCGACATGCGAACTCGGATAATTTCTCATTCTTTTCGACCTGAAGCTCATTGATCTCTTGGATCAATTGATAGTCGGATTTTTTAACCCCCCACTCATACCGGAAGGCTCGAATGAACTGTTCCCAGGTTTTCCACGACTTTTTATTCACGAGATACCAGGATCTATAGGGCCCCTCGAATATTTTCGATAAGCATGGTACAATTAGATCGTTCTCGATGCCGCTGGATGTTAATAGATCTTTGAGGATCAATAAGAACTGTTCCGGATCCTTTTCCGTTCGTGGGAACGATATTTTCCACGAATTTACTATCTGACCGATTCTAATTCCCGACGGTTGACTATAATTATGTATCGGATTATTGTAACGAGATCCCGCTCGTTCTTGATCGATTGGACGGAAGCGCTCTTCGTTATCGCTAGAGTCACTAGATCTCCATGATAAATTTCCACGTCTTACAGTTGGATTCCCACTTCTACTAGTCGAATATGGCGAGGAGGAAGCTACGTTCTCTCGACCAAACGAATATGTCGACGCGCGACTCACGCTACGTGTCTGTTCACGCATGGGAACTGGTTCACCGACATTAAGGACATTTTGTCTAGATCTTTGCAACTCATTATACTGCTCGATCGGTATGAGGGTTTCTTTTCTTTCAAGCTGCCCGTTCGGTAACTGTCGATGGACGAACACTTGCACGAGTTCAGAGGCATTCGCCCCCGGGTAATCCACGCGTGATCTTGGATCTCGTGACATCGGATCACCGGCCTCGTTATTCGGTACAGAATTCGACCTTGGAAAATTCCCCGAGTTATCATCCCGATTCAAATGAACTCGACGATTTTCCGGATCAATTTGAGCTCCTAAGGGGACTAATTCAGGCTCACACGTGGCATTCGATCTATTTCCCCGATTCACGTTGTAATTTACGAAAGTATTCGGTCTATCGGGTCGACATTCTCTCGATTGAACTCCAGGGAGTTCCCTTCGTCTTCGGTGACGATTTATTATGTCGATCGACTCGTCGGCGCCACTTTCGCCTCCCTCATAATCTGTATCAGAGGTTTCCCGAGATCGTTCTCCCCCTTCGGGCCTCTGCATCCGATTTTGGTCATTTCCCGAGTTTCGACCTTGTGGAGCGCACATTGTCTCGGATATATGAACCATTCGCTCCATCATTGCCGCGAGACTATCCTGTATCGTATGGACAGCAACCTCGAGTGTGTCCATACGCTTCGCATTGATGCGAGCCCGTGCATCTTCGTAAGGAGATACCTCTACGCGTGGTGGATTGATACCATAACCTCTACCACGCCCCCTACTGGACGGTCGATCGATATTATCTCCCGGAATCCGATTGTTCACTGGATCAAGTTCGTCATCGCTGAACGGTGATCGATTGTTATTGATCTGCGTTCCATTTTGCCGCAGATGAGTCATTTCAGTTTGAACACCGTTCGGCGGCGTTCTAAGCACAGACATTCTCTTTTCAGGCCTAGATTCTATTGAATTTTTAATTGTATTCTTGCTAACTGTTGGATTTATCCAACAGTGCTTGTCTATTTCGTGAATTGATAATAATTTTAATTGAGCTAGGCTTCCAGTTATTCCCGATTACCTACTCAATCAGTTCAATAAAGCTAAATTTCCAATGTTCCAGATAAATTCAAAAATATTTATTCAATAGCCCTGCAACAATATGCTGGGTTAATTAATCCAACCTACTCGTTGGTTATTCAAATTACTCAATTATTGGTCGATCTAGAATTTGCAAAATATGCACTAGATCGATAAAATAATAAATGTTTTATATAGCAACAATTGATCAAGCAACCGAAGCAAGATTCTAGCCACTTGATCTTATTTAATTTTCTTCCAACTATAGGAATTTCCAAAAATATCTTTTTCCTATTAAAAGAAAACTTTAAATTTATTTATGTTATTTTATTTTAATTGATCAAACCCCCGAAGCAAGATTCTAGTTGCTTGATCTTTAATTAATGAGGATTGTAGCAATATACAATTTCCCCTTTTTAAATTCTTCTATAAAGGGACCAATGATCTAATACTTAATAATTAATCTACAAGCGATAGAAAGCATTAGACGGTGAAAAGAAATATTGACTCGTTGTTCGCCGCATTAATTACTTAAGTTTTAATTTGTGTAGTTGACCTATTACCGAAGCAAGATTCTAATAATGGATCAATGAAATTAATTTTTATATTGTGTGGAATAATTTTAATTAATGCAAAATGTTCCAAGAATTTTAATTTAAATAGTTGATCTATTATCGAAGCAAGATTCAAATAATACATCAATGAAATAATTTTTACTCAACGTAAACAGTATTAGGAATTTTCAGTAAATTCGAAAATTTCCATTAATTTCAAAATTAAATTTTTCAATTTCAATTTAATTTCCACTTAAATGTTCATATTATATTCATTGATTTTAATTTCTTTATGAATTTAACTAATTTAATTTATTTGATCAAAACAATTGATAATTTCTTTTAATTTTAATTTAATTAAATTCGGGAGGAATTTCTGTCCCGATTGTACTTGTGTTTTGATCTGAACTTGTGCTCACGACTGTACGAGCCAATGTTTACAAGAGGCGGCTAGCGAAGGCTCAAGTGCCGTTGCTAAGGCCGTTGCTATGCAAGTTTTGACCGACGAACGTTGGACAATGTAACTTTATGTGAGGTATTTTCCTCAATTTATCAAAATGATTTTAATTTTAATTTTTACAAAAATTCCCAAACGTGCCCCACGTTGGGCGCCAAATGAGACAGGCTCCCTTTTTAGTCGAATTATTTTTAATTGTTGACCAAGGAAAATTCCTCTTGATCAATGTAAATTAAACTGAAAATAATTAACTAGGAAATATAATAAAAGAATTGAAGCCTACACCGAGCGCGGCCTGGGTCAATGGCTGCTCGGGCTCTAATTGACTGTTTAAATAATGGTTAAAAGTGTTGGACGCCAATTAGTTTTCAGGGGAAACTAATAAACCCTTAAATAAATAAATGATTGTCCAATGTCCGTTGATCGAAGCGAAAGTATCAAGAAATAAAGAAGGGATTCGATTTGGAGGACCCAATGACAAGGAAATTGCAGAGCTAAGGAGATGAATTAATTATGCGATTACTTACAGTGTGATCCGTGTTTATTCTCTCCAGAAATGCTCTACAATGGTTGATCAATTTACCAAGTTCTCAATGATCTTACAATATAACCCCAAGAGGTTATTAACAATAACAAAATTCCGCACGTCAACCACCAAGACAATTGATCGCAAGAGATCGAATAGTGGTTAATGCACGTGTCGGAATAACGGATAATAATGCCACGGAAGGCGTTTCGATATAATCAATTGATCACTCTGGATCGATTAGTCTCTATACGCGCGTAACAAAATTATTCGTAAATTATAAAGAACGTGTAACTTGTACAATGGGCGAACGACGAGTGGCTTGGCTTGAACTGTTGCTAAGCCGCGTGGTTGCAGTAGATATTTAAGGGGCACCCGCATTGACCACTCGTCTCGCTGGTTTCCCTCGGCCCCGCAAGATGTCGAGGGTAATTAAGAATCATTCAAACCCAGGACTCTGTCTCAATAGGCATGCCAACACCTTGTTCACTGGACTCGCAGCCAACTCCACAGTGTTCAAAGCAGCCACTGCCGCAGGAATGGTACAATCAGATGGTACTTGTAATGGGGAAAATTATAGTGACGATTATGGAACTTGGAACCACGTAGTTGTTCAAGCCAAGTATCGCATAACGCTACAGGATTATTACGCACCAGTCTACCTAGAGGAAAATGAAGTTCATTTACGCAACGGAAGAAGATGCAAACTGTCATCCAACACTTGCATGGACAACGATGGAAGTGTAGCTTTCTGGAGTTCTACCCCACACAAGCAATGCTCATTCTCGAACTTTGATGTTTTATACGAGGGTCCCATTCAGAAAATCTTTGATAATACCACCGGAATGGACTCACCAGAGGAAGTCTACTCCGTACAGAATGGCGACATTACCTTTGGACTGGCTAGAAGAGGCTCAGAGTATGTGTGCGATTATCAATTAATTAAAACAGAACATCCAAAACTATTTATATTAGAAATAAAAAGGGAACAAGTTGGGAAAACTAGGATTCCAATAGCAGTAAATAACTTGGACCTCATGGCTTATGTGAATAGCAAATTTATTTATGTAGAAAAACATTTCGGCAAGCAATTACAAGATTTATATGTTGATGTTCTCACTCGAAAGTGCGAATTGGAAAGACAGGTTATGGAGAACTCGTTAGTGATTGCCCATACCAAACCTGCTGAATTCGCCTTGAGAGTTATGAAAGAAAAAGGCTACATGGCCAACTTAGCTGGAGAAGTGGTACACATTATCAAGTGTCTGCCAGTTCCAGTGACATTGGCTAGATTACAAACCTGCTATAGCCACCTACCCGTCCTAGTACAAAACGGAACCATGTTCGTCACTCCATATACTCATATCTTATTGAAAAGGAGTCCGCAGATGAATTGCAATGCATATATCTCTCCAATGTACCAAATAGATGGATATTGGATAAGTTTAAATCCAGAGCCAAGCCGAGTGGCAAATCCTCAAGAACTGGAACCATTGACGAAACCTAGTTGGAAATACGAAAGCATCAAGAACCTGGCAACAGCAGGAATTCATTCAGAAAAAGACCTGAACAAACTACAAGATCACCTGATGTTCGCTGAAGAACAACCAGCTATCCTCAATACCATAGCACGTTGATCTCTAGGAGAAATTATGAATAACCCAGACATATCATTTTCACACTTTATCGATGAAAACTCAATAGAGAAAATTGCTGAAAGAACCTCTGCGAGGTTATGGGGATGGTTCACGGGTTTCGGAACCGTCAGTGCTGGAATGATCGGAATATTTTTGGCATTAAAGGTCATCAAGTTTGCAATAGATACAATTTTACACGGTTTCGCATTGCATCGTGCCTTTGGCTGGAGCATCTGGCTTTTAGGAGCACTATGGGATTCGTTATCAAATTTTTTGTTACATTTTAAAGAACGCGCACGAACAAGAACCAGTTCACAATATGTGCGCTGGACCGCAAGTTTACCCAGATTTGAAAACTGTTGCCCCAGTACCAACTTATTACGAACGACAATGAAGAATTAACGATTGGAACGTTGAAAAATTTTTATAAAAGGAAAAACCCGTAGTTTTATGCACGATTTTTTTTGGGGTTTTTGGCACTCATAAATAACCTTATCATTATTACTTTACTATTTTAATATTATTATATCTGAGGAACTTTGAGGAGACTTCCTCTATCATCTCCACGCGTTTAAAAAACCAATTTTCCTTAGGAAAAAAAAAGGGAACACCAACTGCTGTTCAACATGGACAGAGAAGCACAAACTGCTGCTCATGAGTATTTTGTGCAATTGCTGCACAAGGTGAATGACATAGTGGAGATGAGACAGCTCTGGGAAGGTCTGACCCACACCGTTTGCGTCAGGATGACTGGATTTACCAACTATCGGACCAACTATTGCGATAAATGCGCCATCAAGGAGTCAGGAAGAATGAAGTTGGTTCAGAACCAGACCCACTACATCATTCCGCCCTGGAATCTCCAAAAACCACTATGCTATTCGTGCAAAGTAGCTCCCCTCGGAGACATTAGCACTGGAGACCAATGCACTGAGTGCATTATGCAAATGTGGCAGCGCTATTCGGCTCCATCACTATTCCCAACACCCGGGACGGACCTGGAAACACCGCATAAAGAGGAAACGAAAGCGGGATCAAAAATTTCGGAGATGGCATGTCTCCCTCTCCAGGAGTTGGAGGAAGTCGCCTCGAATGCCCTCAAGGAATGGGAAGAAGCTGCGGCCCCCAACCAGGCCACAAAAATGCAGCTCTCTCAACAAGAGCTGGTTCCAGCATGGAGTAGCGATCTAGTGACATCACCGCGTGTTGAAATGGAGTATCGTACTCTGAATACGCCTGAAAGGGAACCCGATCGATCAACGTCATCAACTCTATCCGATGAATTCTTATCAAAACATCTGAGAAAGGAACGACCACCCGTGGAAAGGCCAAGCTTTGAAAAAAATCCCGATGCTCATAAACGAACTACGAGAAGAAGGTCCAAGGTACCTGCGTATCAGCGTGGCTCTACACCTTACCCAGCGGAGGAGGAGGTCAACGAGCGGGACTCATCAGACTCTTTCAGCCCTATATAGAAAGGGAAGAAAAAAATACGTATGCACCTTAAAATAAAAAAAAGGGGACCAATATAAAAAAAAAAAAAAAGGGGAACAACGACAATAGAACAATAGGAAAACCTTGCCCAAAGGAAATACCCCGAGGTGCGAAATTTATGAGGAGGAAAGGGAGCAACGATTTCCCTTTTTCTTTTCTCCTCCCACCTCGCAAAGGAGTAACTCCAAAGTCACATATGAAAGGGGAGAAACCATAGGATTGAGCATCACACCATCTTCAACCGAGACTGAATCCAGTTCACCAGGAAAGGAAAAATGGCACAAAGTCTTGTGGAAGCCGCCTTACTCGTCCTCTTGGAAAGGAAGGAGAATGAACGGGCCTGCCTTCAGGTCTACAGGCGCCGTCAATACGCCGTCCGGCCCCGAAAAGCCAACTGCTGGCCCAAGGATGGGTTCACGGAGGCTACCCTCATCGCTCTCGTGGTCAACACGACTCCGCAGCTCCAGTGGATTCTGGAAAAACTGGCGGACGAGGATGACCGCAGGCAACAGAAAAGGAGCCTCAAGCGTCGAGCGTTCCGCAACCGGAACCACTGGTTGTGGGGCTACGACACCAACCAGAAGACGTGCAGGGATGCCGGTGAGGAGCTGGCAGATATATTCTGCCTTAACCAGCTCTTCAGGGAACCAGGGAGCCCAGCCAGCGCTCCACCTCCACGACGACTGGACCTATGTCTCCAGTACCCCCTGGATGATGAACTACCGGTACTCGAGCGGTACGACGGGGACCTAGAGGACCGCACATGGAAAAAGAAAGGAGACGTCTGGGTGCCAGAGGAAGAAATCCCTTCAAAGAGGAGGCAACCGCCTCACTATTATTATTTAGACTCCCGTGAATAAGTTTCCCCGTATAAAAAAAAAAAAAAAAAAAAAAATGTAACCCCTTAATATTAGTTAATAGTTCATTATTATTCACAATTATGTATTGGGTGATGGGATGGGATTTAACCTTTAATAAAACAATATAATTTGAAAAAAAAACACCACAACTTGTACTTTTCCTATAAACCCATCCCTGAAAATCCACATTAAAAAAAAATACATTTTATCTACATATATTATAATAAAACAAAAACAAAAAAAAAAAAAAATATTTAAATAATAACAAAAAAAAAAAAAAAAAAATCCCTCATAGGAAATAAAATAAGATGGAAAAAAAACATATTAATTACAAAAAAAAAAAAGAAAAAAAAGGGAAGAAAAAAAAAAAGAAAATATAAAAAAAAAAAAAAAAGAAAACTTCATATAGTAAAGTAAAATACAAAGAGGAGGAAAAGGAATATAAAACGTTTTGTCCAAAAGGGAAAAGAATTTATTTCTTTTCCCCTCTTCTATGCGGCAACGCCTGTTGCAAGGATTATTTTTAGACGCAGTCACGGCCGTCACGCGTATCTTCCGGCGTCTCCATAACGCACCTAATAGAAAGAAGGAAGAAGAAAATTAACGAGATAAAAGCAACTCACGCATGCGTCGTTTTTCCCTTTCAGGCAGGTAACCCGGAGATAACGAATTTATAGATGACATGCAATTTTTTTTTAGTGCAGCAAGAATCAACCGTGACCCACTCACGTAGTGTCACGATTTCTCTTTCCCTCTCTTCTTCATCACGCGTATCGGCAGATCCTTACTCGTTTTCTCTTTCGCTTTACTGCCTTGTGTATACCTCAAAACCACGGGGGGGTGTTGTTAAGAAAAAGGAAAAAAAAAAGGGGGGGAAAAACCCCGGTACTGACCGTAAACCCCTCCGCCGATGAGCTAATGTTCAAGGGAAGGCAGTAAAAATATTATCGTTCGTAAGTCAATAGGACTTTCCGGCGCGACGGCAAATCCATATTAGCCATGGTCAAAAAAAAAAGGGGGGAGAAGGGAGATGGTTGCGCAGTCTTTAACAATTTTTTTTTTTTTTTTTTATATATATATATTTTTCAACATTCTTCACGGGAAGAAAAACCTCTTAAGGAAAGGGAAAGCGAAGATGCACTTCGTTATAAAAAAAAAAAAGAAAGAAAAACACCCTCAGTAAAACTGGAGACAAAATACACAATAGAAGATAATTGTGGCGAGCGGAATCCCTGTCGTGACCCGCGCACAGACAGGGCAATAAACGAAAAGGGGGGTGTCCTGGGTAGAAAGGTCAATTGCGGAGATAGTTAAATAAAAAAAAAGGGGGGTTCGGAACTTTTACTAACGGTTTTTATCTTACAAATAAGACATATGGAATCACTAATAATTAATCAGGATTATGATGGAAGGTGTAACAAACCCTGAGAAAATTAATTCCCTCACCTATCACCTAAATCTCGCAAAAATAATTCCTAAGTTGTTCAAGGGATGGCCATGCTGTTATTCGTCCTATTAATCTGGAGTTTGGACCAAGCAGCATCCAGGGGAACACATTATTATCACGTGGGAATTCCTGAAGCATCTGGGTTGTACTTCGAGGGAATAGCTCCAGCACGAATCATTACTGGCCACTGGACGATTATAACAACCTTTGATCTTCAGAAGGTTTATGATCACACCATTCCTACTTGCGTATCTACACTCATGCAAAATGAAGGGGAGCAAGGGAATAGAACACCTTGGCAATCTCTGAGGAAACTACTGCAACCAGAAGTAGAAACGCACAAAATGAAAACCCTGTGGAAAGAAATGGTGGAATACATTAAACCTTTCCGTGGCAACGGGACATTTAACATCTCCAGCTTCTCCACCGACTTAACAACTGCAGAACATGAGGTATTATCATCCATAATACCCCCACGCTTAATTTCAAGAGTGAGTGACTACACTTACCAAGCCACTCACGTCGCTTCTGGTATCACTGAAGAACTGATACAATTAGAACATCTCCGAGCAAAGGTCACCAAACTCCAATCTCAAATAGAAAACCCAAACGCCACGACAGGAGAAACATCCGAGGCATCTGTGAACCTTATCAACATTGTGGAGATCCTTAACAAGGAAAGAGTACGGGTACTCGAAGGAATAAGTGACGTAATGGCCTATGCAGAATTAGGGATGATTCACCCACTGACCTTTTCAACGGATGCTTTTCATCGCACCCTTACCGAGCTAGAAACAAATTTTTACCCCATCTACAAGCTACTTCCGGAAAAACGCGGAGGGCTGAGTCAACTTAAAACATTTACTAGCACTAGGACAGCAATCATAGAGGGGAAAGTGGTAATCTCCCTTAGTATTCCACTCCTGCGCCCTGAGAAATTCGACATGTATGCCGTACACTCACATCCAGTTATGCAAGAGGTAGGGATTGATGGAGATCTTTTCGCCACTATAATACCTCAAGCGGAGTATTTATTAGTTTCTGAGAAGGCGCAACAATACGCTCACCTCAATCGCGAAGAGCTTCAGGGAACCTGCAAAGTCATCAATAAATATCTCGCATGTGTACCTCAATTCACCCTCAAAACCCTGGGCGAGGCACAATCATGCGAAACATCATTATACCTGGAAGAAGAGGAAAACCCTTTCGAGCACTGCGAACTCCAACTAGAAAAAACAAAAGAGGATTTCTTCATACCCATGAAAACCCTAGGGAGCTGGTTGTATAGCACCAGGGGGTCAACAGAAGGCAATGTGACCTGTCCGTTTTTCCCAAACGCTCCCATTACATTGGAGCGCAATGGAAAATTACTCATCAACGCCAAGTGCTCTTATGTTAGCTCTATAATTCAATTGACCAACGAGGATCACCTCTATGATGAAGAACCTCTGGGAGATAAAATCCCTTTAATAAAATTGGACATTTCAACTCTTTTTCCGGAAGCTGATCTATTAGACATCCTAGCGTTATGCAGAAAAACGGGAAAGGGCAAAGGACGGTAATGAAAGAGAAATGGCGCGAAATCGTATGGAAGATCCTCACAGTGATGACCTTCATCATCGCCATAATCTCACTCATCACCAGCATCATCGGAAAAACTCGCGGAGCGACTCCGGAGATCAGATTTGAAACTGGAATACAGGAGAGGAAGACATCAGAAGGAAATTCGGGTTATTATACACCTAATATTTGTTTTCATTTTACGGACTTCCCCGAAACGGTCGGTGAAGTAATTTATGATGTTCCTTCCCCTCCTCATCCAGTCGGTAGTCTAAGAAGGTTCGACAACTACCGTCCTTCGCTACATAGCATCGTAGACGAGATCCTTGACTAAGGTCAAGAACCCCAAAGGAAAATCTACCTGGTGATCAATCGCATGATCACATAATAATTAGAACCTGAAAACTTTGTATCTTTTATGTCTTGCAGCCTCAGCCAACGTTAATAACTCACTATTCTGTATATCATTGAATGTATTAGTAATAAGTAAAGTTAAGTAGTTTAAGGAAAATTTGTAACATGACTCGTGAAGCGTTTAACCCTTATGGTTTCGGATAGTATTAATTTGAAAAAAGGGAAGAGAATTTCACATCATTACCAAACATAATATCTACGAAAGCAAGGAGGACCTTGCTAGTCTTCCCCCGCGGAGGTGTTACGTGCCGAGGACTCTCATTGCGCGAGAGTATGTTTAATATTAATTTTACCAAGAGATCAATAGGAGGGCCATAAAATAATTACCAAATATGGCACATCGAAAAGGGAGCCTCTCTCCCGACCCATATAAGGAGTGGACGGCACCAGGAGAGAGAAAGAAAACCGACCTTTCCAGCAGCAAGAAGAGAGAAAGAGAGAGAGGACAACGGTCAGTATGGATGATGCAAGCGGAAGGTTCTCCCCCGCTACCTGGTCAGGACCCCTCTAATAACTCCGACAGTAAAAGAAAAGCGACGGAGACACTAAATTCTCCATCACCACCTTGACGGTGAATGAATTTTCTCCTCTCCCCAAGAATCTAACATGCACGTGCATGTTGTAAAACATATGGTAACCGGTGAACTCCCGCTCTCTATTGATTAGAAGCGATTTATATTCAACTTAGAGACAAATCGGATCATAAAACGGTCAACCCGGGCCTACACTGAGAACAATAAAAGATGACACTTAGGAAAAGGCATTGACAAAAAACACTGAATTATCTCTAAGACTAAATGACACCTGCATATCGACGGTTACTCTAGAAATTCGTGGAAAAACATCCCCTTCTACCAAAAAACCAAGGAATTAAAAGGGCTGCGCGTCCCGAAATCGAGTCAGTTACCGGAATATTATCAACCTACTGAGAGGTTTCATCAAGAATCAACGAACGAATCCGTTTAGACGCTTGTTCGTACGATCTTATAAAATCCTCCACCGATAACTCACTCTCAATACGCGTTTTTCTCCGAGTTGACTTATTAAAAGCAAATACGGAATCGTTTGAATAGCAATTTCTACCGTTCAATCGGAACTTTTTAAGTGCACGCGAGAATACGTTAAATTCTAAACAAATAAGACAAGGAAATCCAGCAATCCGAGTCTATTATTCGAAGCTCATCGTTATTTTATTGTGCGGTAATAAAATCGAGTGCAAGGAATCATCACCTACAACCGCACGAGACCCTAGGGAAGGAAGGAAGATAGACTTGACCAAGGTCTACTAAGCAGACAACCCCGGAAAACTCCAGCTACCTGACATCCAGAGAAGGAATTCCCTGACGTCACAATCATCCGAGGGAAATCCCGACCGTCGGCTATCGAACTCCAAGCGACAGCCTACCTGCACCGAACAACCGACCCCTCCCATTCACCCGATTTCTCGAGTAAGTTTGTTACACCACACGTCATAAAACATAATCACGATAATCTGGGATACAGGATTCTTAATAATTGATAAACTATCTCTGCAATGCGTCCCTTCACGAGTCTGATTCAAACCGTTGTAATCAAATTTTAACTTGGTGTTTGTAATAAAATCATTAATTAACGAAATTGGGATTTGGATGAAGTTAATCAAAGGGAAAACCTTTAGAAAAACCACCTCATCATTCTCCGCCTTCCGTATCACCTCTGTGTACCTTAGTACTTAATCCCGAACAGAAGTCCCCTATCAATTGAACAAGTCCTCTTCGTTCAATTTTTTTTATCGCGAGTTGAAATTCAATTGAAATAAAACAATAAAATAAAAATAATATTCAATGTAATATTTTTATTTTGTGGAATATTTTAATCGACCGTTGGCTCGCAACACTTCTTCTCATATTCCTCTTGGAGAGATTTCAACATTAACTATTCAAAGAAATTCAAAATTAACATCAGAATAATTTCATAGACATTATGCTCAACGAGTTAATTGGGAAAATTCTTTGTGTTCCACTTTTTTTCGATATACTAACTTGTAAACATTTTTCGTTTGCACAGCGGAAGCTATCATAATGAGTTATACAGCGTTCCTTGAGACTCATCACACAAAGGCACCAATGACTCCCATTTTTATTAATTGGAATAAATAGAAGATCTTTACTAAATAGATCAGACTAAAGAGAGAGGAAAAATACTCGTCAAATTCTCAAATTTACAGCCCATAAGATAAGAGCTTCAATAAAAAAGAAAAAAAAGAGAATGAAAGTGGAGAAATGCTTACGCCAGCAGTCCATGCTTCAACATCAGCATAGCCATTTGACTCATAAAACCCATAAAAAGCGGCAAAGTGCGCGAAGAGACGGTCCGGTCTTTTCTGTACAATGATTTGCATATAATAATCCAGAATCTATCGAAAAATGAGAAAATGCATTGAATTCTTCCATTCTCACGAAGAGTAAGAAATTTACACTTTTCTACATACGCGATCATCGAGCCACTGTCCGTCTTCAAGCGTCTTAAGATTTTTCAGCAGTATACTAAATATCGGGCTCATGAGTCTAGAATCATCACTTTCCTTCAGCCATTCCTATTTTCAGGAAAAGATATTATTATTCCATAGGAACACTATGGATTTATGTGACGGTAATGTCTATTAACCTTCTTATTTGAAGTTTTTTCTGAAGGGGAACCTTCCTGCATCAGGGAAGGAGCAACCTCGCGTAGTCATTTTCTCAAAGGAACTCAAGAGTTCCATTTCTTCTTCTAAATTTATGACACTCTGATCATTCTCTGCATTATCTTCCGGATCCTCAATGTGGATTACTGCGGGATCATCCTAATTATCTGAGACCTCCTTGTCATAATCGCTCAAAATTTGGGCTTCGATTTTTTTGCAGCACTTTTCCCAAGTATCTGCAGGTAAGTTATTCAACGTTTCCTGCCGAACTTTGGTACATTTCTCCATAGAATAAACATGGTTGGGCCCAACGCGTTTATCATACATTGGCTTCACTATTCCCCATATTAATTCAATAGGATTATAAAATGAATGATACGGTGGTAAGCGAAGCACAACATGATTACTCCCCAATTTCACGAACTCGTTGAAGAGATATCTCTTAGGCTTTCTGTTCTCCTGACATATATCTAATAATTCTTGCCTATTCATTTTGAAATTGAATGCAATTCCATTAGCGAGGAGCCATTTTTGGATATCTCTTTTATTCCACGATGTTGTTGGCTGTTTGGCTACCTTTGAAAACATTATGTTTTTATATAATAAATATCACTGTATAAGAAAAAGTCTTCTCTCATTATATAAAGGAAGATGTGTGTTATTACTTAATAAATACTAGCTAAAGTCAGTAGATTAATTTTATATAATAAAAGATGACTTTTCAATTAAAGATATGATATCCGTAAAAATACATACTTGTTCTGAATGATAACTTGCATTATCAATGACAATTACACAGTCATCTTGGGGATTAGGAAGTAATTGTGTACGGGCCCATTTCATGAATATTTTGCTATTCATATCTCCATGATAATCATCGTAACGTTTCGGTTTTTCGGAGGCACGATAGAACAATGACGCATTTGGAACAAATCCTTTTTTTGAACCTGCATGACATGCGATAAATCTGTATCCCGTGGCATTTGTTCTTACAGAGCTACTTCTGCGATTATCATCTTGCTATTCCTTGCACTTATGTGTTCCTCTTTGGAATGTCCAAGTTTCGTCGAGATAAACTATTGTTTTTTTCTCATCCTCGATATAGTGCTTCATTTTTTTCAAGAACTCGATTCGTCTATTAACGATATACGGTTCTTCTAACAAATAACGAGTCCCATCGCGCCGCTTATACACAAAACCGAGGTCAGCCAGGACATTCCTTAATGTAGATAATCCACCCAGGAAGTTGATTTGATTATCCCTTCAGAAGAAGTGAGAGACAATGAATAATGGGCAAAAAATACAAAAGTGACCCCCGAATTTGATTTTTAACCTCATCACTGACGTCTCGTTTAACAGCCCGCCTATGTCTTATTTTTCCTGGAGTATCGAAGTATCCTACTTCTTGCGCCCTCCTGATGTACTTCGTAACGAGTGACTCTGTGATGCTCAGAGCAGCTGCAGTTCTTTCCCTGGAATTTTGCAGAGAGCTACTATGTTATATTTCCGACATTAGTTAAATTATGCAAAGGTGCAGCAAAAAAAAAACTCTGCAAAGTAACAGTTAATTGAATGAGTGCAAGGCATTAATGAATTTTGAAGTAATTTGAAACAATAAGTAATTAAGATCGATAGAAAATTCATTTTGATCCAAGAAGCCCAAATAATATTACATTATGAGATAATTATAGCCATCCTTGAGAGAAAAATCAAATATTGTAATTTAGAGGAAAGTGATTTCACAAAATAATAAGTTCATCAATTATGGAGATCAGATTTAGAGAAATATTCACTTGCAAATTCCTGAAAAAGTGATAGAGAAACACACTATTTTGTACTTACTCTCTCAATGGAGTCGAACTCGGGGTAAAACAAGCAGCTTGGGAAGATGTAATTTGCACGAGCCAACTGTTTTTTTTGCTCTTTTCCCCTTCAATGAGTTAAGTGGATAAATGTAATTTAAATTAAAGAGAAATGAGAATTACTCAAGAACGGCGACTTGAACGCGTGGATTGTGCTACGGGCTGAGCGCCTTCCATAATATTTCTACTGAACTTACATGAATTATAACTTTTTTCTAGAGATAATTCCACATTCTCAAGTATTTTTTGAAGTACTATTGAACAATTTCTAACATTAGCTATGCATGCGTGAAAACCCTTCCTTCATTGTAGTAATTGTAGTGAACAAATGAGAGAAATCAGAAGGAATCTTCCCAATTGGCAAAATTTGCTGACAGATTGCTAAGAGGACTCCTCAGCGAGAATTTCTCAATCAAATTTCTCAAAGTTTTGGGCTCTGGCGGCTGAAGAAGAAGGGTGGGGGCTGTAAGGAATGGTGCATGTACTTAGAAATACGTTAGCAGCTTGCCAGAGTCCAAATTTTTTTTAAAAATGGTGTCCGAATTTGTTTCATTCGATATAAATTTTTAAATCCCTTGTAAAACTCTGAGAAGTTGAGACGAATTCGAAAAAAATTAGTGAAAAGTAATCCTCAGAAAACGAACTTCAAAGTTGCTCTGAGGATATTTTCTCTTAAAGTGGCCCCAAAGAAAGAGATGGGACGAAAAATAAATTTTTGTCAATGTCCGTAGGAGTTTTTGTCCATTAACTTTGTATTAATGACTCATACGACAGAAAGTTATAAGACAAAAATGGTAAAGAATTAAATTTTCTACAACTTATAGACTTTCAAAAATTTTCTCACCCTCATACTTTGGCCCCTAGAGCGAAAAAACCATTTTCACCCCTTTCTGCCAAACGGTGGCCGAAGATGAGGGGTGGGGGGTCGCACGAGTTCGGGGTCTACTATGGATGACATCACCTACTCGTCAGTGTCACTTTTTTTTCGCTGACCGGAATTTTTCAACCCCTTATAAAAGGGTTGAAAGTTAATGAAAATGAATTTTTTTCTAGTAAAAAAGATTCCTGAGAGAAGAAATTTCAAAATTGCTGCGAGGGTATTTTCCCCTAAGCGGAAAGATATTGCCCCCAAAAAAGATTTGAGGCAAAAAATAAAATTTCTGTCAATGTCGAAGGAGTTTTTGTCAAATAACTTTGTATTTTGACCGCCTACGACAAAAAATTATGAAACCAAAGTTGTCGGAAATTCAATTTCCTACAATTTTCACATCCTTTCTAAAATGGCGGCTGAAGCATAAGGGTTGTGACCCTGAAAACTTGCATTTAAACTCACCAAGAGCCCCCCACCCCATACACAACGGAAATCGCACGAAGTCAAAAAATCACCAAAAAACAAATGCAATCATATGAAATCGATGATTGCATGAAATCAGGTGAAATCTTCCTGAAATCAGGTGGAATCCGCATTCGCTGTGTCACCGGATTTCCAAATAAATATCCCCTCGACAGAATCACTCGAGTAATTTTTCAACTCTCCGCAAAAAAAAATCATCGAAAAATACAAAAATTCTTAACCTTACCTCACAGCATTGATTGAAATTAATGGGCCACCATACTCTTTTTCCTGCATGAAATAATCGTAGACTTGCCAAATTGCATTTTGCATTTGACTATTAAAAGGGCGGCCACGATAATTACGAAGCCCAGGGGTCCACGGCTTGTATCGTGAAGCTCTCTTCTTCGCCACGACTTTTTCCTTTGACACAACCATGATAATTAATAAAATATATTAGAATAATTAGAAAAAAAATTCACACAATAAAAACAACACTTTTTGAAATTTTCTATTGAATTACGCAAACAACGTACGAAAAACAGAAGGATATTTCAACTGTGTTGACAATAACACTTAAGGCGTGAAACTGATTTTGTGAAAATTTCAGCAAAACAGAAGCAATGAATATCTCAATGCGAAGAAATGAACAGAGGGAGGGGAGAGTGTAGCAGGGAGTTCGTTCTACACATTTCCCGACAATTAATTTTTCATCAAACTAATTATGAGAAATGCTCCCGATTATTTCTCTGAAAAGTCGATAATTAATTATTTAATCTCGAAAACTCTAGAGATCTTATTTGTAGAGAATGGAATTCTCTCAAAAAAATATATCTAGGTCTTTTCCTCTAAATTTATTCTCTTTCAAGATATTCCAGAAATTCTGTTCTATATTACTCAGCACTCCTACCATGCCAATTAATTGATTACCGAATAATATCCTAAATAACTCGCAAAATAATAGTATTATAATAATTTCTCAAGGGATCTTTTTTTTTGAGAAATCAATATTCTATAAAAAATTCATTCCTAAGATATCAACGAAAATATTCTCTAATCGAAATTTTCAGTAAACTCATTGTAGGAAATACTCTCAATTATGTTCCTGAAAAGTCGAAAAATAATGTTTTTTTTGAAAAAATTCTAGAGACCTTATTCGTAGAGAATGGAATTCTCTCAAAAAAAGATGTCTAGGTCTTTTTCTCTAAATTTAGTCTTTTCCGAGATATTCCAGAAATGTTGTTAAATATTACTCAGAATTCCTACCATATCAATTAATCTATTAATGAAGAATATACTAATAAACTCGATAAATAATAGTATTACAATAATTTCTCAGGAGATCTTTTTTCTAGAAAAATCAATGTTCTATAAAAAAGGTCTCTTGATATTTTTCGCTAAAACCCCTCCTCCCTAAGATATTAACGAAAATATTCTCCAATTAAAGTTTTCAGGAAACTAATTGTAGGAAATACTCCCGGTTATTTTTCTGGAGAGTCAGTGAATAATTATTCAATTGAAAAAATTCCAGAGACATTATTTGTAGAGAATGGAATTCTCTCAAGAAAAGATATCTAGGTCTTTTTCTCTAAATTTAGTTTTTTTCGAGATATTTCAGAAATTTTGTTAAATATTACTCAGCACTCCTACCATACCAATTAATTGATTGATGAAGAATATCGTAAATAACTCGCAAAATAATAGTATTACAACAATTTCTCAGGAAATCTTTCTTTTAGGGAACTCAATGGTCCATGAAAAAGATCTCCTGATATTTTTCGCTAAAACCCCTCATTCCTAAGATATTGACAAAAATATTCTCCAATCAAAGTTTTCAGTAAACTAATTGTAGAAAATACTCCCAATTATGTTTCAAAAAGTCAATAAAGAATGATTTATTTGAAAAAATTCTAGAGACCTCATTCGTAGAGAATGGAATTCTGTCAAAAAAAGATATCGAGGTCTCTTTCTCTAAATTTAGTTTTTTCCGAGATATTCCAGAAATTTTGTTTAATATTACTCAGCACTCCTACCATACCAATTAATTGATTAATGAAGAATATCCTAAATAACTCGCAAACTAATAGTATTACAATAATTTCTCAAGAGATCTTTTTTCTAGAAAAATCAATGTTCTATAAAAAAGGTCTCTTGATATTTTTGGCTGAAACCCCTCCTCCCTAAGATATTAACGAAAATATTCTCTAATTAACGTTTTCAGAAAATTAATTGCAGGAAATACTCCTAATTATGTTTCTAAAAAGTGAATAAATAAAGATTGAATTGGAAAAATTCTAGAGACATTATTTGCAGAGAATGGAATTCTCTCAAGAAAAGATATCTAGGTCTTTTTTTCTGAATTTGGTCTTTTTCAAGATATTCCAGAAATGTTGTTAAATATTACTCAGCATTCCTACCGTATCAATTAATTGATTAATGAAGAATATACTAAATAACTCGAGAAATAATAGTATTACGATAATTTCTCAAGAGATCTTTTTTTCAGAGAAATCAATGTTCTATAAAAAAGATCTCTTGATATTTTTCTCTAAAACCACTCAGACTAAAGATATTGAAAAACATATTGCACAATCAATTTTTTCGTTGAAAAATACTAATTGTGTTAAATAATCTTGATGATTCTGCAAAAACTCAAAAGATTTCATTTGTAAAGAATAAAATCCTTTCAAAAAAATATATGCTGGTCTTGTTTTTGATTCACCCAATTCATTCGTAAAATATCCCTTGAATGAAAAAAAAATGAATGAGAAATTAAGGTTTTTGTCTTGATAAAATAAAAGTTAATTGTTCATGAGAATGCCTCTTTATTTGTTGGAACACAATTTACATTTGGATCCGTCGATTCAACAGGGGACACCATGCAAATAACACCCAGAAACGTTCAATTTGAAAGCTGCTCTTTTGTACCAATTTTCTCCACGTTTTTTCCATTATCTCCATCTCTAACTCCACTTATGGTTACAATTGTTCGAAATCAGCCTCTGGAACACAAATAATTCAATAAAATAAGTTTTATTCCATACTTTTTTTAATAAGCTATACTTGATCGTTTATTTGTTTTTTGTTTTCAAAATATCTCAAGAAAGCTCACATTAAGTAGATGACAGCAAGATACCTTTTGTGTAGCTCATGAAATTGCCTTAAAGAAAGATCTCTTCACACTTTTTCTCAAATTGAATCATAATGGAGTTATTTCTCATTAAAATCTAACAAACAAATTGTGAATTTGAAAAAAATTGCTGTTCCTTTTCCGATTATGAGTGACATCTAGTGGGTTGCTGCTTACAACGATAAAATTGGCCATTTCCAACCATTTTTACCGCTGTCGCTCATTACAAAGCAGCCCAAACTGCTGCCTTAAGATTTTATTGAAAAAAATAGTTCCGGCGAAGGAAAAGGCGTTCTTGGGCTCGAGAAATCGTTGTGCGCATGAGCAGTCATGAGTGGAGGCTGCTAGTGGTAGGGCAAGTCATGAGTGGGGGTTGTGAGTGGTAGGGGAAGCCACGAGCCGCAGCGAAAAAAAAAGTAATCCTTTCGCCAACTATACTATACATACCCGTCCTCCCTCAGGGGACGATACTCCTTCCGTACGTACGCGTCCTCCCGGAGGGGACGATACCCGTGCTGGGTCAGCACATCTCCTGGGCGAGCGAGGCTTTCAGCCCGCTCGAGCTCCGGGTGACGACCAGGATAACCGTACTCACGGGAGTGAGCACGGTCCCGACCTTCCACAGTTAAGGGAATGCGCGACGGCGGTTCCGGAGGACTGCGTCGATATGCACCAGTGGCGCGGGGAGGTTCCTCCTCGTTGGTTCTTCCCCGCTCTTCCTGGCGATTCCGGCAATCCGCCCAGACCGCTTGGTGACGAGGCGGGTGGTCTGGGGGCATGTCTTGGGGCAGTTGCCTGGTTCGCGTGGCGAACACGGGCAAGTCCCTCAGGCCGGGTGGCGGCCCGACCGTTTTCTTCTCCCGATTTCGGGGGTTCACCCTTGGCGCAAGCCAACCCGTCTCCGATTCTCGACTCCTGTCGGAGTTTTGAGATCGCGGCCGACTCGACTGGGACGTGTACCCATCCGGCGGGTGATTGCTTCGGTCCCCCGTTTGTGAGGTAGCCTTCACCACTCGAATACGGGGAGGACTATCATTCCGGGGTCGACCCCGCTTCCGTTTTGGAAGGGGTAAGTCTCCTCCGGGTTTCCTGCAAGCCGCAACTTCCGGACACGATAGAACCCCATTAGGGCAGCCAAGTTATCGTGCTCCAGTAAGTTGCACAGCCCTTCCTGTTCGGACGGAAAATACCGTCTTACGGGCCGAAGGGTCACCCTAGGTTGCGGCCCACCCTCTGGAACCCTATCCTCGAAGGGAGGAAGGGAGTAGGCCTCACCTAGCGTGACATCCGACTCACCCTCCCAAGGGTACCTGATGGAACCGGGGGGTGAGGCGGACGATTCGCAAACTCGCGGACGGGGGTCGGATGGTCCCGGGGTGGGACCCTCGACCTCTGGCGTGGTTCGGACGGTTACACCCGCCAAACGGCGCAGGCGCACGTAAGGCTGGCGAAGCGAGTCTCGTAGAGCCCTCAACAAGGGTGGGCTCAACGATCCACTCCCACTGCGGGAGGGAGCGACAGTCTCTTCGTGACGACTCATTTTTCGGTTTTTCTTCGGTAATTCGATTGAGAATTTACTTCTGTGTACGGTACGGTGGTTAAGTCCGGTGTGGCCTGTTGTTCGGCTCCTAACCTGCGTCGTGGTGCTTTTCCCCACCACCGGCAACCCGACCTTGTCGCAGTACGCGTGCCCGACGTGGTCGAAGCCTCATCGCCTGATTTCGGAAACCCATTGTTCGCTGGTTTCCGAAAAGTAAAATTCACACAAAAGTAAATCCTATCGAAACAATTCCCCTTTTCAGCGGAATGATTCGAAAACATTATTCGAAATAATCGCGAAAAACAAACCCAGAGATAAAATTCGGGGCATCCATCGAATAATAATTCGACGAAAAAAACAAACCCAGAGATAGAATTCGGGGCATCATCGAATAATAATACCACGAAAAATAAACGCTGAGGTAATTTTATTCCTCTTATTGTCTTGCGAATAACCCACAACAATTTCGGAGGTAGAATTGCGTGGTTTTCCCCCATCGTGTTTATACTAGTTGGATTTGAAATACGAGAAAAAGAAAATAATATGATAAATGAAAAATAAAATAATATGATAAATCGTATCAAAACTCAACGCTAAATTCAACCTCAACTCAACCAAAATTTCAAAAATAACGTTCACTAAAACCAAAATCATCCCCTAACCCCATCTTCACACTTTTCGAAACGGCCCCACGTTGGGCGCCATTTGTGACGTGACATTTCGGGGGGAGCCTACCCCTCCATGCCAGTCATCGTCGTCCCCTTCCCTACCCCCTCAATTTTCTAAAACTAAACCTAATGGGCGCCAGTTGGTCGAATCTCGGCGGGAGCAACACCGCAAACAGCTCCAGCAGCAAGATAAAACTTATAACCTAATCGGGAGGCACACATCCCTCTCCCTCTGAATCGCACCACAACTCAAACGCAACCTCCAAACGGAATTCCACGAACCAACGCGAATCATTCCGCAATCCAGAAAATACTCCACTTAACATTAACCAATAAAACTCGGAGGGGAGGAAGGGTACGGAACAGCCTCTCGGCAGCTCAGCACTCGGTGGTGTAGAGAGGGCGTGGGTCCTTTGGTGAAGATGGGGGAAAGAGTCGTAAATAAAACACCAAAACTCCGTATTTTCCTTACGAGTTCCGCTATTGAACGTGGCCTCGGCCACAAGTAACAATACAATGATTTTCGATGATACAAGAATAAACTAATTAGTATAAACAGGGCGACGGACGTCCAGCCACAGATCCTCTTCGCGGTCGTCGGGGTCTCCCTCCGCGAAGGGTGGCTGCCCGCTCTGGGTCCACCAAGGTTAAAGCCCGCAAGGGGTCGAATGACCCCTCGATGAGGGATGAGGGTCCCCAAGCCCAAAGGTACTGCTCGAATTTCCCCGAAAACCCACTAGGAGTTGATCCCCGCAACCAGCCTCGCGGCCAGTCGATAGTCTCTCGGCGTCCCTTTTATTCCCCCTTGGGGAGACACCAGGAACGAGTATGGCATCCTTGGATCCCCTTTTGGGTCCATCGGACGATACTAGCATCCCCTATTCCTCTGTGGGACAACCGGGACGAGCAGAACCGCCCCTATCCCTCACTGGGACAGGCCGAACAAAACTACCATCCATGATTCCCTCTCGAGCCCATCGGACGAGCGTAACATCCCCTATCCCTGTCTGGGACAACCGGGACGAAATCCCTTATCTCCTCTTTGGGAAGATTGGACGCAAATGGCCTCCCTTATCCTCTTTTGGGGACAAACGTACGTGGGTATCATCCCTTATCCCGTTTGGGGACAATTGTACGCGGATCGCATCCCTTATCCCTTTTTGGGACAAACAGGACGATCTTATCATCCCTTATCCCGTTCCGGGACAAACGTGCGCGAGTAACATCCCTTATCCCTTTTTGGGACAAACAGGACGATCTTATCATCCCTTATCCCTTTCCGGGACGAACGTGCGCGAGTAACATCCCTTATCCCTTTTTGGGACGAACAGGACGATCTTATCATCCTTTATCCCTTTCCGGGACAAACGTGCGTGAGTAACATCCCTTATCCCTTTTTGGGACAAACAGGACGATCTTATCATCCCTTATCCCTTTCCGGGACGAACGTGCGCGAGTAACATCCCTTATCCCTTTTTGGGACGAACAGGACGATCTTATCATTCCTTATCCCTTTCCGGGACAAACGTGCGCGAGTAACATCCCTTATCCCTTTTTGGGACGAACAGGAGGATCTTATCATCCCTTATCCCTTTCCGGGACAAACGTGCGCGAGTAACATCCCTTATCCCTTTTTGGGACGAACAGGACGATCTTATCATCCCTTATCCCTTTCCGGGACAAACGTGCGCGAGTAACATCCCTTATCCCTTTTTGGGACAAACAGGACGATCTTATCACCCCTTATCCCTTTTGGGGACAAACAGGACGAGCTCATCATCCCTTCTCCCTTGTGGGGACAATGGTACGCGACTACACCCCGGTTTTAGGGTGAGGGGGTGCGAGGGGCACGAGCTTCCCCCACTTAACCACCCTCCCCACGTCGGATCCTCCGGGGGGTCCGACTAGCAAGCCCCGGAACCCAAATTTGCGAGGGGGATGAAAGACGCCCCGCGACGGTGGCGCGAGCGCCTGAAAACACGCGTGAGCACGACCCCCACCAGAGGGGTGAAAAAGAAAGTGTCCAACAAGGGTTGGATAATAGTCGCGACAGGGGTTAAAAGGGGTGGTGGCTTCGGCGTCATCTCCGTTCTTTCCCACCATGAGAGTGAGAGAGCGCGGTGACGAACCCACCAAAACGACAAAAAAACACTCACCTGGACCTCTGGAGGGTCCACCGGGTTGTCCACCCTTTCGCCCACCTCTGGAAGTCCCTGCGGGGGTGTATTCTCCTCCCTTGTGTCCATGGTTCTCTCCTCGGCACTTTGTTTTTCACTCTTTATTGTTTCAACCACGTTATCCACCTTTTCTTTTCAACAATTCCTCGCGGAACGACGTGTCTGTGCGCGACGTAGCGTGGGATACAACTGGTGTCGAAAATGGCGTTCGCCACCGACACCACGCGTTCCCTGCGCGCGCAGTCCTTCACGGCGCGCGCCGTTCGTCTTGACGCGCGTAGTCCCTTCAGGATGCGCGCGATTTCAAATTCGCCTTTCGGTCCTTTTTCCCATTTTTCCCCGCTTCTGTTCCCAATACCTTTTAGCCCTAATTTTCCTTTGAATAAATAATTGGCTTTATTAATTTTATTCTTTATTTATTTATTATTTATTTGTTTTCTCTTTTTATTTCTTTTATTTTACTTTCAAATTTTATTTTCCCCTTTTCTTAATATTTTCCCCAATTCATATTTTATTTAATATTCTATTCAATCCTATCCCTTTTATATTTTATTTAATCTTAGCCTAATTATGCCCTGACGGATTCCGTCACAATATATATGAAATGCCGACTTACAAATTGCTGATAAGATAAAATTAGGTTCGAATGAGCATGTTAGGTCCAGATAGATATTTCCTGTGGGATTTATTATTTAAGTAGGGAATGGGTTCTTTAATGATTATGAAATTAAGGCAGGTTATTATTTCAGCAGTCACCCAGTTTGATGAAGGAGAAATGAGGTGATGAGTCAGCGTTCGAATTCTCAACCGTTGTGACACCTTGTTTTCGTTGACTTATTAACTCATTTCTTGCAGCTGGCTTTTTGCGGAGTCAACAATTTCGTAATCTTAAGTAATTGTTAATTCCAGAGTTAACAATTGCTCGAATTCTGGAAGGTGTAGGCAGTCTGTTTCTGATCACGGTAGCGAATACACCTACTTCGAGAACAATTTCGCGAAATTGATCTTTCTCCCGCAAGTTAGCTGTTATTATATTTTTATCATAGTGACAGGTGTTTAGTTGAAATACCGGGTGACTGGGTTTAACGTGGCCTTGAATCAAGTGTAGCTAATTGATTCCCACATAAAAAGAACGTGTACACCTTTCTAGTGTTGGAAAAGAACTCATAAAACATTATTAAACGAAAAATACTAAAATCTGTTAAATCGTGGACACCGATCATCTTTGGGATTACCGGAGAATGATCAAGGATCCACAACATAGAATTAGAGCTGTAGGATAATAATTATTTTCACGACAAAGAAAAAGAAGTCTTGTAAGTAGCTTTCAGATTTAAAATTTCATTATTATCAAAGTAAATTATAAAATCCTATTCAGTGTTTCTGAAGGGAAATTTCTGTCGAGGTTGATCTGGTTTGTAAAGAATTAGTTTCTGTAATCCTTTTTCGATTTGTAATGCGAGAGTTTGCGAATATTAGAAGTGATTCTGTATTTTTGGTTATGTGTTTTATAAGAATAAAGTAAAGATTGTTGAAAGTATAAAATTGTAGCGTCCTTAATTTATTTATAATTTTACCTGTTGGTTTGGGGTTTACTGATTGTCCTCGACGCTAACAATCGCCTCTCAGACATAACAAGCAAATGGAAATCAAGAAGAAAAGCAAAAAAAATTATATAATATATAAATAAAAATATAATAATTTTTTTTTTTTTTTTTTAATGATGATAGCGGACAATTTTAGAACAAAAAAAAACTATTATAAAAAAAAACGAAAAAAAAAGAGAATCTCATTGCAAAATATCCCTACGTCGTTCTTGGTCGAATACTCCCGCGTACTTCCGTCTGACGGTGGAGGTGTGACATCCGTCTGTATTTTTAACTTAAAAAATGTCCCGTAGATTTCCTATTTTATGGGCAATAAAAATCCGAAAAGAAACTAGACTAATGGAAACTCAAAAGGTTTCCCAAAATTCCAAGTTTTCGACCGTCCTACTCCGTTTTTTTTTAATCATGGGAAAGTGATCCATGGATGTCCCCAGGGAGTGACGAGAATGCATCTGAGTGATGCCGCGCGCGCTCTATCTCTCTCTAATTTACGAGCGGCAGCTGGCCCTTCCTTTTTGGGACTCACCCGCGCTGTACCAGAGAGTACATCTTTTCTTGTATACGTGTAATTTATATTTTTCTATCGGGTTCTGAGAAAAGTAATAAAATGAAAATGGAATGTCTTGGGAAACTAAAAATTCCAACTTTCCCAAATAATTATAAAAACCCGGAATTCGACACGACGAGGAATAATTTCAATTATCTATTTTGGTTTTTAACTGTAAGATAATATCAAAGTGAAGGGGATAAACTAAATAAGCTAAGTAAATAATTCTACTATTGATAAGTAATTAACAAATGTTGAATGTTTAAAAGTACGCAACTCTAGAATAATAGTATAACTGAAATAATAATCAAATATTACAAATAATAATTGAATGGAATATTGTTAATTCAATAATTGAGGAATATAAGAAAAAGGGAATTTGAATAAAATTAATTGTGGAAGGAGAACGGGCACTCCTGAAGCAATATCATTGGTGGGTCAATCACCTTTAGGGAGGTTGACTACGACCCAATGTGGAGGGGGCGTGCGGACCCGAAGCATCTGAGTCACCCAAATTTAGAAACCGAGGAAACTCAAGGGCCATAGGCTTTTCCCATTGGCCAAGAATTTCCCTCACTCCTAAGGGATAGGGACCAATTCACTCTCTCCAAAACTTTAAAAAGATGAAGGAATCCAAACCAAAGTTAGTTGTGAACTCACCGCCAAAACGTCATTTTTGAAAATCGAGCACCGCGTTATTCTACTTTTTCGATCTCTTCCGAATAAATTTTTGACCGCGTTCGACTTTAAAAATTCTCATATCATTCGAGATATTAGTCTTGACTAATAAATTCATTGAACTATCTTTCGGGAAATTATTATTATTCTTTTCGAGTGTTTCAAGAATATCTTCATCTTGCGTAAAAATCGAGCGCATAATCAATAATTAATTAATCATTCTTTTGCAAACAAATCTACGCGTTGGAGTGAATTGTTCCTGTAAACATCTTGTCAAGAGACTCATTGCAGCTATTGTCCAGCCACATTTGGGTTTGACCCTTACATTTTTATTAATTAACAGCAGGAAAAGTAAGTCGGCAAATTTTTACTATAAATTATATTCTGTCAAATTTTGTGTATTTTAAAAGTGAATTTCGAATATAGGCCAGCGCGGCCAGTTTAAATTTAAAATCAGTGCAAATTATTAAAACAAAAACCTTAAATCATTCCCTTCAAGTCTCCCATCCTGTCTATTGATCGAAAGATCAGGGCGAAAACGGAGACTGTAGCATTCCACGTACTCTAGTGTGTTCGAGGCTTCACCATTAAAGGGGGGTTTAATTCTAATTCAATTATTATAATTGATTCTTTTTTTATTCTTCCTCCAACACTTGGACGTAACAACTCAAAAAATACAAAATTTAAACATTTTTTCATGTTTTTAGAAATAGCTCGGAAAATAAGCGAGATAGAGCAATGATGATAATAACCTTTTTTGTTCAGAATTCCAAGAGCTACAAAGAAGGTTCCCATAAATATTGCTCTATCTCGCTTAGTTTCCGAGATATTCGCGGAAAACTCTAGAATTTCTGCTTTTTCGGGAATATCTCGGAAGCAAATCGAGATAGAGCCCTAATTATAACAACCTTTTTTGTAGAAAATTGTGAGAGCCACAAAAAAGGTTATTATAATTATTGCTCTATCTCGCTTAGCTTGCAAGATATTCGCGGAAAACTTTAGAATTTGTGCTTTTTTGGGAATATCTCGGAAACAAATTGAGATAGAGCCATAATTATAACAACCTCTCTTGTAGAGAATTCTGAGAGCTACAAAAAAGGTCATTATAATTATTGCTCTATCTCACTTAGCTTGCGAGATATTCTCAAAAAACTAGAAAAACTCAAAAAATACAAACTGGAAGCATTTTTTCATGTTTTTGGAAATTTCTCGGAAAATAAGCCAGATAGATCAATAATCATAAGAACCTTGTTTTGAATTGAGTTACTTTTAGTGGGATTTCGGTGGTTGTCATTTGGGTGGTCAGTGGGAGGCGGAAGTAAAAATCAGGTGAAAATGAAAAAGGTCGCGAATTAAAGCCGCAAGGCAAACCAGTATATTTCTGGGAAAATCCCGCGGTTCACTTGATACAAACGTTGATAATAATGTCTCAAATCACTAAATGTCTTTAAATAAATAATAATAATCGGTTGATGCACTGAGGTGAATATCGAATAAGAATATGAAGTTGAATTGCAAAAAGAGTTGAGAGAACTTAAGTTGAATTACGCGTTGGTAACCCGAACTTGTTAGCGTTGCGTCTCGAAGTCAAGTGGGGGCTTTCGGTGGCCCAAAGTGTGAAAAAAAGTGGGGGGTCATTGGTGTCTAGTTAGGCTCGTGCTGTCACCAATGATTGACGTGACTGACCACCGTTGGCCAATCACCAGGAGCGCGGAAGTAGGTTGATTTTAAACATTCTCCCCCCATTCAGCATCGCCTGATGCTGAATCGTTAGTCTTCTGGGCGTTGATCCTCGTCGGGTTGTTGGTCTTCAGGTGGTGGTTCTTCAATTGATTCATCAGTTGGAAGCAGACAGAGCTTGGTGATTGGTCTGTCATACATGGTGAAGTTCACTTCCACATTGTCTATTCTTGGTGTCCCGTCTGGTCTTGTTGGAACAGTAGCATGAGGAACTTTCACTCTAACTACTCTGGTGATTCCATCAGCTCCCGTTGATACTCTGATGACCCTAGCAATGGGCCATCTCGCTGGTGGATGGTCTTCAGCAACCATCAGTACCATGTCTCCAACCTTGATGTTGGATTCTCGATGTTTCCACTTATAGATGGCCTGGTAACGTTGAAGACACTCTCTGGACCATCTTTCCCAGAATTGTTGAACTTTCTGAGTTACCAGGTTCCATCGTTGAAGTCTGGTGGGATTCTCGTCCTCAATTGAGGGCTCTGGGATCAGTTGAAGTGGCTGGCCGATGAGGAAGTGGCCTGGTGTGAGTGCTTGAAGATCGTCCAGGTCATCTGACATTGGAGCGATCGGACGTGAGTTCAAACACGCCTTAATCTGAATCAATACGCTGTTGAGTTCCTCATAGGTGAATGTCTGTGTTCCCAAAGATCTTTTGAGGTGAAATTTCACGGATTTCACCGCAGCCTCCCATTTTCCTCCAAAATGGGGTGCTCGAGGTGGTATGAATGACCACTGTGTTCCAGTTGTTGCCACTGCTGCTTGTACTTGTTGGTTCTCCTCTGTACCTTGTTGATACAGCTTGGTGAATGTTGAAGCGGCTCCGGTGAAACACAGCGCGTTGTCGCTATACATTCTCTCTGGAATGCCTCGTCTGCCGGTGAATCTCTTGTACGCATCAATGAATGCGTCAGTTGTTTTTCGGGTGACTAATTCCAGGTGAACTGCTGAGGTGGTGGAGCACATGAACACTACTATGTGTACTGATCCTGGTTGCGCATTCGTTGGTCTCCATTTCAAAATCAGGAATAGACCAGCATAGTCACCTCCAGTGTGGAGAAATGCTCTTGATGGAGTCACCCGTTGAGCCGGGAGTTGACCCATCAGTTGTTGGGCAGTTCGTCCCCTGTGTCTCGTGCACGTGACACAATGATGAATGAAGGATCTGACCGTTTGCCGTCCACCAATTATCCAGTATTTCTGGCGGGTGAAGGCAAGCGTTAGTTGAGTTCCCCCATGGAGTGTTCTGCGGTTACCTTGCTCAATAACTAGCTTGGTGAGTTGAGAGTTCCTGGGCTAGATAATTGGGTGAGTCTCTTCTGGATCCAGCATGGCGTTGGTTAATCTTCCCCCATGTCGGATGATTCTATCATCATCTAAGACTGGGGTCAGCTTACTCATTGGATCGCGAGTTGGTAGCTAATTGTCAGCGGTGAGTATCTGCAACACTGAAGAAAAATATTGTTGTTGAGTGAGTTTTACCCAAAAAACTCTCGCCTCGTTGAGCTCCATTGTGGTAAGAACTGGTAATGGCGCTGGTGGTTGTCTTTTGAACCTGGAGATTGCTCTGTTGATGGTAGCTGTGACTTGTAGAGCTCGCTTCAGCGTTGAGGAACGATGTAGCACGTGTGACAAAGCGTGCACTCGTGTTCTTAGGGCGACTGGATGTGATGGTGATGGTTTCTCTTCTGTTGAGGCTTCTGTTGGATATTCTGGTATTGTTGATGGCCAAGTCTCTTCATCCTCGCTTAACCATTCAGGTCCAGTCCACCAGAGTGGGTGATCCACTAGTTGTTGTGCTGTTGTTCCACGTGAAGCACAGTCAGCAGGATTTTCAGTGCCACTGATGTGTCTCCACGTGGCTGTTGGTAGTGTCTCCTGGATCTTCATTACCCTGTTGTAGACGTATTCTTTCCACCGAGAGGGGTGGCTGTTGATCCAGGCCAGAGCGATGGTTGAGTCTGACCAAAGGTGAATTTCTGGGATGACAATATCCAATGCTCGAATTGTCCAGACTACTAGTTGTTTTAGCATCGCTGCTGCGTTGAGTTCTAATCTCGGGATGATGATTGTCTTGAGTGGTGCTACTCGAGTCTTAGCACACACCAATGTTGTAGAAATTTGCTGATCAGCTCCCTCGGTTCGCAGGTAGACTACTGCTCCCATTGCAGCCAGGGATCTACATCAAATCCGTGGATTTGCATGTTGGTGTTTGAAGATTCTATCTTCAGCCATCGTGGTATAGAGAGTTGATCAATTTTGGTGAGTTCCTCCCTGAATGATCTCCATTGTCGGATGAATCCTGTTGGTAGTGGATCGTCCCAGTTGAGCTTGATTCTCCAGAGATACTGGATTATCAGTTTGCCCTTGACGACCACTGGTGCAATGAATCCCAATGGATCAAATAGTTGAGCAATATCTGATAGTAGCTCTCGTTTGGTGAAGATCTTGGAGGTGAAGTTCTTGGCCTTGTAACTGAATGCATCTGAAGCAGGTCTCCAGTACATTCCCAAGACTTTAATCATCGATTCTTCGAATTCGACTGGTGAGGAGTATGGTGTGAGTTTCAATTGGTGAAGAATATGAGGACAATTGCTGTTCCACTTCTGTGGTGGAAATCCTCCAGCTTGACACAGCCCAATTAGTTGTTGAATAATTTCTTTGAGTGTCTCTTGGTTATCAGAGCCACCGTAGATATCATTCACGTAGCGAACCTTGGTGAGTGTCTCTACTGCCGCTGGAAACCGGTGTCCCTCATCAGCTGCCAGTTGTTGAAGACATCTCAAGGCGTGCCAAGGTGAGCAATTGAGCCCATAGGTGACTGTACTCAATTGGTAGGTGATGATCCTGTTGGTTTCTTCGTTGAACCACAGTATGCGTTGTAAATCCCAATCAGCAGGATTTACGTTGATCTGTCGGCACATTTTCACTATATCTGTTCCGAAGACATATTTGTGCTTTCTAAGCCACGTGAGAACTTGTAGTTTTTTTTCCAGCGTACAGCAAGTCGTTGACTGATACTTTTGTTGAGCTTGGACGAGATCCGTTGGAAACTATTCGTAGTTTCGTTGTAATTGCTTCTTCTCGTGAAACTCCATGATGAGGTAGATAATAGGCTTGTTGTGGTTCTGGTGTATCTTCTGAGACTCGTCTCATGTGTCCGAGCTCTTCATATTCGTTGATAAAACCTTTGTACAGCTTGGCGTACGTCTCATCATCCTTGAGACGACGAAGAACTCTATTTAATTGATTCAATGCTCGTTGTCTTGAATCCCCAAGAGCATTTGGTAAAGTTCAGAGCGGTAGTCGTACGACGTATCGCCCGGTGCTCTCTCGTGTGTGAGTCTCAACGAAGTGTATCTCACAGTGATGCTCCTCTGGTGATTTATCGTATTTTGTTGAGTCGCTTGGCAACTCTTCCTGGGTCCAGAATTTTTGTAGGAGCTGTAGTAGCTGCTTATAAGCAGCCCTCTTTACGGCCGTCAAAGAAGTAGCCTTTGAACAACTGTTGCAACAGAGAGGACCAGATAAGATCCATCCAAATATAGTTCGTTGGCCAACTAGTTGACAACGTCATTCTGTATGATACGCCCATAGTTGTCTGATCCAATGAGGATCAGACAACTATGTTCCTACTAATTCAATTGTTGGAGATCTTCTTCGTAAACGGAGTTGACGGACTAATTCTCCCTTAATGAATGATAATTCTGATCCCTGATCGATCAGTAGTCGTGCAGTGAGTGAGAATCCGTGCGGTGAGAGTGCTAAGGCCTTGGCCGTTGCTAACAGCACGAATTGTTGACTAAATTCATTCTTATTGATGCTGCTTTGCTGAACGATGCTAATATTCATGATGTTCTGATTGTCGTTGGTGATCTGGGTCCGTTCTGGAGTGGTGAGAGTCGTATTCAGGTTTTTAAGGCTCTGAATGTTGATATTCTGTGTGTTACTCGTGATATTCTTGTAGTTGTCGACCTGATTGATGTCGTTTGGTGTGAGTTTCTTGGTGAATTGATTGGTCTCATTGGCGGGTGGATCTTCAATGGTGATTCTCAATGATGTTGATTATACGTTGAGTGTTCCTGTTGAAATTTGACTAATGAGTGAGCAATCAGTTGAGTGATCTAGTCGACACTTGACTCACTTGCGTTGCCGAGATCTGGTGATCCAGTTGCTGGCGGTACGTGCAACAATTCTGCAATGAGTTGGGATTCGTTGACTGCGTCTGTTGAGCTACGTAACCCGATGCCTTGTACGGTTGTTGAGGAGCTGGCTTCTTTGCCCGTTTGTCTACTGGTTTAGCAGTAGCTTGATACTCTCTTGAGCAGGCCTCGAGGTAAGCCACTAACTCTCTGAGCGGAGGGAAGTCATTGGATTGTCCGACGATGACTTCCCACTGCTTGCGAGTCCCCTCATCCAAGCTCTGACAGAGTAGATAAGAGGCGTAGTGCTCGAGAATCCTCGGTTGATCCAGTCCAGTCATGAATTCCAAGTACTCCACGGTTTCCATTGCTCTAAACCCGTTGGCGATCAAATTCTCGGCGTTGGGTGTCTTGATCGGTGGGAGGCTCGACAATCGTTGAAAGAGAGATGCAGCGATCACTCGTGGGTTATCATAGCGTTCGGTGAGCTTCTCCCACGCTCTCTCATAGTTTTCCTCAGTGGTGGTGAATGATCCGATTAATTCTTCCGCCTTTCCCCGGAGACACTCCTTGAGTCGAACCAATTTTTGCACCTTCAGTATGTTGGTGTTCCCCACAAGCGACTGGAACACATCAGCGAACTGTTTCCAGTCCGGAAATTTGCCACTGAAGGTTAGGAAGGCGATTTTCTTCAAGTTTCTAGCGCTCTCTTGCTGGTTGGTGTCCTCATTATGACCCAGGTGTCCCTGAAGCTTGTGAATTAACCTCAGAGCCTCTGCATGAGCATCCAGTGCTCGTTGTTCGCTCTCTTGCACCTTAAGTTGGTTGAGGGGTGATGGGCAAATCGTGTTGTTGAGTATCAATCACCTCATCACGTGGGGGTGTGCGTGGGTTATCCTGGGTGTGTATGACGTCAGACATCAGGGACCATCGAGTAGATCCTGTGCCTTGCATCTGCTTTGTTGAACTTCCCGAGTGCTCTCCGAGCACTATGTTGCTTTTGCCCGTCACAGTTGGCGGAAAACGTGGAGTATCTGTTGGACGGAGATCGGTGAGTGTGTCTTCGAATTCCTGCTCTTCCAGCTTGTCCTGCATTTCTTGTTCACCAGAATTCTCCGGAATGGTGGAGTTCTCGTCTGCCATCTCTGTAGATATGCAGGAGTAATTGGTGAATTGTCAAAATTAAATTCAATTCAAATTTGCGTTGAATGTGTCGAGTCTCGTTGAGATGGCGGGAAAAAGGTAGAACTGTGATACCGACCGTTGGAGTACAAAATACTTTTAATTTTGGTGTTGATTTTCTCAATTGGTGGCCTCTGCAGGGGTATTAGGCTTCGGCTGTTGAGGCTCGGTGTTCAAATCTTTGTTTACGTTTGATGTAAACACGAGTGGCCTTTGTCCTGCGATGTATCTCGATACACTTGTTTTCGTTGAATTTTCTATAACCGTTGAATGTCTCTTTGGTTTAGCTCTTGTGAATCCCGAATGTCCGTTAAAACACGAGGCGTCCTTTTTCAGCACTTTTCACTGGTTTTTCCACGCACTTTTCTAAGTGCCACTATCCGGCTCGAAGGACCATGTTCTGAATTGAGTTACTTTTAGTGGAATTTCAGTGGTTGTCAGTTGGGTGGTCAGTGGGAGGCGGAAGTAAAAATCAGGTGGAAATGGAAGAAGTCACGAATTAAAGCCGCAAGGCAAACCAGTATATTTCTGGAAAAATCCCGCGGGTCACTTGACACAAACGTTGATAATAATGTCTCAAATCACTAAATGTCTTTAAATGAATGATAATAATTATATGTTGATGCACTGAGTTGAATATCGAATTAGAATATAAAGTTGAATTGCAATAAGAGTTGAGAGAACTTAAGTTGAATTACGCGTTGGTGAACCGAACTTGTTAGCGTTGCGTCTCGAAGTCAAGTGGGGGTTCTCGGTGGCCCAAAGTGTGAAAAATAGTGGGGGGTCGTTGGTGTTTGGCGAGGCTCGTGCTGTCACCAATGATTGACGTGATTCACCACCGTTGGTCAATCACCAGGAGCGCGAAAGTAGGTTGATTTTAAACGGACCTTTTCTGTAGAGAATTTCATGAGCTACAAAATGGATCTTCAGCAAAATTGCTTCATCTCGCTTATCTCCGAGATATTCTCAAAAAACTAAACAAATAGAAATTTCCTGTGTTTTAACTATGGAGTTTTGTCATTACTTTTTTGAGAATATCTTGGAAAGTAAGGAACATAGAGCAATTTTGCGCGGGACTTCACTTGTAGAAAATTTCAAGAGCTACAAAAAGGTCTCCCGCTAAATTACTCTATCTCTTCTAGTTTCCGAGATATTCTGAGAAAATGGAAAATTTTATATAGTCCAACTAGCGAAAAAGTGAACCACATAAACCCATGGCGAATGAGGTCACCTTTCATTTGAGACTAGCCCGAGGTCGCTCTGTAAATTTTCTCAGTGATTGCTCCGCTTTTTAATGGAATTATCAGGACCACAGTTATGAATAATTAATAACAAATATTGTCCTTACTGTCATTTATTACTCTTAAATTTCACATTTCATCATTGAATTTATTTTCATGGCGATTCCATAGATTGACTTTCAATGACTGTACCACATTCGTCAAGAACCAGGGGAAACCATGAAAAACCCTGATCAGTACAGATGATTGAGCATTCAGGAAACAATACAAATATGTACAAAACAACTGTAAAAATATGAACAATAAAAAACTGAAAAGTGGAGACGATGTCGGCTGCTGGATGTCTAAGAAATCCCTGGGCTGGTTCCTTTTGGTCCTACGAATGGTCATCGTTTTGCTGAAACAAAGACCAAGTAACAATTAGTAAAATCCTTCAGGAATAATTTTTTTTAATAAAGATCTCTAAAAACGTCAAATTCCCTTTTATGTTGAAGAATTGCACCACTGGTACGTAAGTGTTCTGGTTGAAGACCACGCTGATGACATCTTGTAGGTGAATCTACCATTCTTTCAGAAACAGTAAGAAAACATGGACTACATTATAGAGTGAATCGTTGTGTTTTCAATGTAAGAAACTCAAATTCCTCGGCTCTGGACTTTGAGAATTTTTCCCCATACTTATTGAGACTGAAGATAAGCTGCATTCATAATACTGGTGCGATGATGTGATGATGATGTTTCACATCAAGTGAACATTGCCCCTAATTACTTCAGGGAGAAAATTATAGTACTGAGGAGCAGTTGTTACGTTGCTTGCGTCCTCTAATACTCTCAATCCTCCTGTTGCCGGAGGAACATCTGTCGAGGTCATCCTATACGTCTGCCGAAAAGCTGACCTGTCCTGAGTCACTCAACAAACCTCCAAGACCCTCTACCCTCCTGCTGCCGAAACAGCATGTACCAAGGTTATCTCGTTGGAATGAAAAGCTTATGTTACGTCCTATAATTTTAGACGGTAGCTGCTATTGGACATTCAATAGAATCTCGGGAAGTATTCACGATGAATTAATTTATTGAGACGCGAAACGAGGAATGTATTAAAGAACACTTGCGCGAACATCTTTAACAACGAACTTTTTATTATTATTAATTAATCAATTAATTATTTATTTTTGGACCCTCTGAAGTAGTGCAGATTTTAATGCGCCATCTCCAGAGGGTCTTTATTCCTTTAAAATAAGAGACACAGTGCAAATCGATATGCGCCGTTTTTAGGGAATAAAAATAAAGTGATGTCTACACCGACGAATTTGATATAGAATAATGCTCTAAATTTAATTGTACTGGGAGTTTATCTACAATTTTCCTGTTGCGTCAGCGTCTTTCGTTTTGTCGTATTCAACATTTTATTTTTGTGATCGTCATCAGTGCGTTTCCGGTCTTACGTCATTGTCTTTTAAATTTCATTATTTATAAAAAATAGTTTCGTTAAATTGATTAATTCGCCGTTAACTCAGATGTAACACTTACATTCAGTAGAACGTTCTTGTGTTCTAGGCCAGATCCTCGGACTAGAAGTATTTCAACTCTAGAAAAGAACGACATGTCAGAATATAATATTTTCCAATGTTCTTATATCATGTATCACTATGTAAATCTTTTCTTATCGTTTTCACGCCCACGTGATACAATTGCCAATAGCTGGTTCGTAGCAAATCCACCAGAAGCAACTGTGCCAGTGCTTTCGCATTGAGACATCGAAACAATCGTGCAGTTCCGTGACGCTCAATCTGCGGGTACCGTTTGTTGCGATCAACGCAATGGGAGTTGAACATGAAGAAGTTGGGTTTGCTGAGATCTTTCGGTGATGGACGACTCACGAACCCAACTGTCTTCGAAGAGGCGATGAAGATGAAACCACCTCCTCTTCCTCCATCAACGGTACTCAACCGCTTGATGTGTTCCGTCAGTTTGAGTAGGCGCTTAGAATCGGCTAGCTCGCCATGCTCCATGATGTGCAGTCGCATACGTGCCACGTCTGCAGCAGAAAAAGTCAAAGGAACGTTCCTCGCGAGATGATCTGCATACATGCAAAGGAACACTCCACAGTCCCAGAAATTTCACCTTTAGATGCTGAAAATGCTCACATGGAAACCATCAATGCTGACGATCAAGGAGGAAAATTATTACTTACTTGAGCAAACTCTGTCGTCCATTGAGTAGACTAGAACGGTCGAGATTTTCTGACTTCAAATTCCATTTTCAGGTACTGCAGAATTGTCTATAACAGAGAACATCATACATTACTCATCAATTACTCATTTTCAAGGGTATCCATGGCTATTATACATACCGTCAGGTAAGCATTGCTGCCTCCTCCCATGCTATCATAGATCGAAATCGTTTTATTTTTGATAATCACTACGCATAACGACCAATGAGTACCACTGTGCAAGGGAATGAACAACAATTCCTCACAAAAAATGTCGACCTTCTTTGTCCACCCCTGGATCGACTCGTAGCCCTTCAACAGCTGTGGGAAGAAGTGGGTGTTGAAGGCATATACTTTTTGCTCATTTCCTCTCGTTAGGAGATCCAAGTAGAAATTGATCACCACGTCGTTCAACCGGACTTTGGGCAGCAGTGCCTTCAAATCCCTCACCGTGACTGGCTCCCCAAATGTTGTGATTAGGGTACTATCATCTTTCCCTAGCCATTCCTGAACCTCTGCAGAGGGAAAAGTTGCGGAACAGTTAGGAAAAGATGAACAACACGGCGTAGATTCATTGCTCGGTGATGCATCGGTTGCAGAACTGGTTTTAGCAGATGAAGGGCACTGCTTGGACTGATGATCAGACGAAGAACCCGGCATGGGCTGACTGCTCATTGGAGAAAAGACTGAAGAAGGAATTGGAGGAAGTGAAAAGTCTTGATTCGGCTGACTCGTTGATGCATAGACGACTGAAGGATGAATTGGCGGAGATGGAGAGGACTGCTGAGGCTGACTCCCAGCTGGAGGCAAAGCCGGAGGCCAGCCTGGAGAACAAAGATGATCATTTTCCGAGCTTGCAATGAACTCAACTCCTGGGATGTTGCTGATGGTAAACGGAAGTTCATCGTCGGAAAAATCCATTGCAGTGGAATGATCAGCAGATTCCTGCGTGGTCTGTACAGGAAATTCCTCATCCAATTCCTGAGAATCGTAAGATAAGATGAAATAAAGGATGTTTGGTCCTTTTACGACCCATTCAAGGGATTCTGCCCACACTCTCTCCGTAGTTTGAAGTGAGTAATCATGCCTTGGACCAACTTTGGCATCGACGTTTCGCTTTACAATACCCCATACCAACTCGATTGGATTGTAGCATGAGTGGTAGGGTGGCAAACGGACAATCTCATGTTGAGTGAAAGCAGAGACAAAGTCATCCAGTAGGTATCGCGTAGGTTTGCGATGAACTTTACACATGGCGTAAAGGTCTTTTTTACCCATGGACTGATCCCAAACGATCCCCTGCTCCGTCAGCCACGCTTGGAGTTCTTCCTTCTTCCAGGCAGTGGTTTGTTGCTTCTGACTCTGAAAAACGAATAGCGTCAATGGTAAATTATGCGTTTAGAGTCAGAAGTATGAGACCATAAATGCAATGGGACTTACGCGTACGGAGTGGTATGCCGCATTGTTCATCACGACGACAGATCGGTATATTCGGTATATTAGGTAGCTCAGTTGGAAGAGTATCCGGCGCGTGACTGGAAGGTCCCGGGTTCGATTCCTGGCTGGGGCGCTTGGGGTATTTTTCTCTCAAAAATTATTAATTCATAATTTGATTTAATTTGCCGTAGGAGGGACGGCGGTGGGGACTCGCTAGAGTTCGAGAGAAAAGTTTTCCGTAGTTCCCCGGTAGCTCAGTTGGAAGAGTATCCGGCGCGTGACTGGAAGGTCCCGGGTTCGATTCCTGGCTGGGACGCTTGGGGTATTTTTCTCTTAAAAATTATTAATTCATAATTTTTGAGACCGGTATATTAGGCAGCAACTGCTTGACAAACCATCTGTGGAACTTTTTGCCGTTCATGTCGTTGTGGTAATCATCCGAGACTCTTGGATGAGGCTTCGAACGCACGAAAAGCGACGCTCCAGGGACAAATCGCCGTTGATTTCATGGAGCAACTCTCTCTGTTGCTACCCTGCCAGTCTTTCCTCTTGCCTGTTCCTCGGCGATAGGTCCATGTCTCATCTTGATAGATAATGGACCGACCTTCCTCAATGTGTTTTTTCATTGCCTTCAAAAACTCGATTCTTCTCGAAATCCCCAAAGCATTTGCCGTTCTGCCACTATGAAATGAAATAATCCCGGATTAAAATCTAGTAAGGCCGTTTACAAAGACTCATGCAGCATTCATTAGAATATTTGGCAATGTGGCATTGTTGAAAAAAAAAGTCAAGTGCAAGCATCCATATGAGAATGGCTTAGAAAACGTGAAAATATGAATAAACTGAGGAAAAACGCATGACACCATGATTAATCGAAGAAAATATCAGTGAGGAACTATGGGTTCTGCTGCGTAAAATTCATGTCCATTACCCAATTATCTTCGTAGAGTTGAATGAAAACAGCTGTATGGAAAAACGAAATTATGTAGATCAGAAGAGTGCATTCCCAGAACCTATTAATAATGTTCAATTAGTGATTGATTAAGAGTCTTGATGCAAACGTCAATAACGCAGAGTGGAGCAACAGTATTCATGGCGAAAAAGAGCGATTCACTTTCAAAAATTGGAAAAAAACAAGGCATTGTGGAGTGCAATCATTGGATCGAAATGAGAACCACTAAGCCAAGCACTCATACAAAGTTTTACTGGAACGCGGACTGACGAGGAAATTGATGACCTCCATCAGATGATCCCGAAAAAACCTGAAATTGATCTATAAAATTGAAGAATTTTCTGAAATTTAGCTGCATCAGTGACATCCTTCACGGACTCCTGCTTCTCGGTGGTGTAGAGCCATGGTTGAGTGATGGTTGATAAAGTATTGAATGATAAACCTGATGCGGCTGATTGGAAGAAGGAGGCCTCCATTCTTCTTCTCTCGAAGAAAGTACTGATAAACGGAGTAGATCGCTAGTTGAAACTGTGACGAAAACGATCTACCACGTTTGTCAAACACTCCTCGATGCCACGGCTTGCGCTGTTGCCTTTTTTTGGGGCTGGTCTTAACCCTCTTCGCTCTCATCTTCCTCTGAAATGGAAAGAAATAGCCCAACTGAAATGATCTTGTACGTGCAGAAACACGTGAAATTACCTTCTTTCAAGTAATATTTAGTTTTATTACACTTTAGGAACAACACTCAGCGGAAAAACCCAAAAATACACATTTTATTGGTAAATCCCTTCTAAGAAATAATTGCTCTATGTTTAAACAATTCTCCAAACTCTGTATTTTCCCCAAAAAACAGTTGCCACCCCTTTGTATCACTTTATGACGACCCAAACAGTCCCAAACTCCTCTCCCTTCATTACTTTATTACCCAGACAAACAGTATGACAGTCATCAATACCTTTTGCTCACCAACGCCACCTCAATAAAACTTTTCCCCATAAGTACCGGGTTTTTTCCCAACCCCCCTCATTTCCCTCTCTTCACTTCATTACATCAAATCTCAGAAATGATTCTGATTGGTTCGGCAGCACTTTAACCTTGTATATATAAACCGAACATTTTAGACATTAAGAGAGTTAACCTTGTAGCTTCACAGAAGAAACTTGTACAAATTTGAATGAAGGAAATAGTTACAGAAAACTATTGATTTGTACATTCTCTCTCCAAAGTCTCCAAGTCTCCGAACTACCTAGTTCCTCTTTACATCCCTCTCACACATACAATACAAAAACAACTACACAACGAAAACCTCTACGTGTAGTAACAATCGAAAATATTAATCTGTATAGGACAGACCTTTGGAATTTACAACTCCAAAAGGATCACAACGATTTAATATTCACTCGATTGTACATTTGGTCCTTCGAGCCGGATTTCTCGAAGAAACATCCGGGACCCTCCAGACAACACAGTCACTCGCTTTCCTTCTGAAAGAGTCGATTACTAACGGTGCATGAAATAGATGTTCATGCGCACTCCACCAGGAAAAATCAGACAGCCCAAGTCCAGCTCTCCACGAAGTCAGGCAATCAGCATGGCTCACTTAGCGAACTTGAAAGCACAACGTACGTCATTCAAAACACGCATCACCAAGAAAAATAACTGGCTGGGCGCAGAAGGCACCGCTGGTCTTCTAGAACTCTACGAATCCAAATTAGAATCCATTCAAGAGAAATTTCGAGAATGGGAACGATCCAATACACAATTATTGGAGCTGGATGCTGACAACCTAGAAGCAAATGAGACTGAGGCGGACGCCATTGAGAACTCATATCATTTACTTCGAGCACAGCTCAAAAACACCATAAGACAAAAGACACAGCATCAGCAGATACCTCAAGCAGCAGTCACCATAGGACAACCTACACTTCCACACTTTAATGTCAAGCTTCCAGAAATCACGCTCCCGAAGTTTGATGGTCGATTTGAACTCTACCGACCATTCAAGGATCAATTCAACGCTCGAATAGGAAATATTCGTAACATCGAAAAGGTCATGGCTCTACAATATCTCCAAACATGTCTAACAGGAGAAGCCGCACAAGCTGCAGCAGCATTGGAGATCACGGAAGCCAACTATGACAGCGCCTGGGCCCTCCTCAACAAAAAATTCGACAACCCACGTCAAGCTCTTCGCCGGCATTGCTCTCTGCTCCTAAACATCGGGAAACGGAACAGAGAGAATAACAAAACACTCATCGATCTAGTCAATGCAGTACGACAACAGCTACGATCCATCAGTACCTTCGGAAAAGCTGAGGAACAACTGAATGGATTAGTCAACACTATCATCCTTAATCAACTGGATGAAGATCTCGTCTTCCAATGGGAAACACTCATTGAAGGCACTCAAATGCCAGAATGTGAAAAACTCCTCGACTTCCTGGAAAAACGCGGCATTTGTGCCAAATCAACCGAGACGGGAAAACTCAACAAACCGAATGGTAAAGGTCCAGCACAAAAACAACCTCAAGTACAGCAGGGCACGACAAAAGGTCAGACATTTCTCACCAACACACCTCGAAAATGTCCAGTTTGCACAGAAGATCACAGGATCTACGAATGTCCGAAATTCAAGGAAATGAACACAGAAGAGCGCATCAAGCTGATATTTGGGCAAAAAAGATGTCTCAACTGCCTTGCAAAAGGACATGGCGTTAAGGATTGCAAAGCTCAAGGTGTTTGCAAATCGTGCAAGGCCAAACATCACACGCTGCTTCATCACACCCAGGAATCTTCCACAACCACGGATACAAAGGAAGCATGACTACACCCGCATCTCATCTCAACTACATGAACTACTTCATTACCATTGGATTCATCAGGACAGGACATTCTTCCTACAGCTATCATCAATCTTCTAGACAAGAACAATCAGCCAATTCAATGCCGCGCACTTATCGACACAGTATCCACCAGGAATTTCATCACGCAAGAACTAGCTGAAAAATTAGACATCAAAAGGTCACCATGTTCCATCCCCATTGGGGCCTTGAATGAACTTACAACTACAGTTCGCGAAAGGATCGACAGCACAATCATCTCTCGTATGAACAACTTCAAGAAGACATTGAATTTCTTGATTATCCCTCAAATCTGTTCACACATACCCAGTGAACAAATCGACAGAGAAGCCTTAAAAATCCCTCACAATCTACCACTTGCAGACACGAATTTCCACAGGCCAGCACCCATCGACATTCTACTTGAATCAAATACTTCAATCTCCATTCTCAGTATCGGACGAATTAAACTCCTGAACTCGGACATCTACCTACAGAAGACGCTACTCGGATGGATTATTTGTGGAAGCATGGATCCGGATCCTGAGACTTCGCAAATAAAATGCTACTTCACAGAAATCATAAACGAATTCAAAAGATTCTGGGAAATTGAAGACATCGCACCTACGGAAAAGCATCAATCAGAAATTGAAGCCGCTTGCGAAGATCACTTCATTCAACACATATCACGCAACGCTGAAGGGCGCTACATCGCCGCACTCCCATTCACTGAAAAGAAATCACAATTGGGCACCTCATACTCTCGAGCACGACGATGACTCCTCTCATTAGAAAAACGGTTCAAATGGAACACCAAACTCGCAGAAGATTACACCAAAATCATTGAGGAATACAAGGAGCTTGGATACCTCAAAAAGGTTGAGACAGAAGAGGAAGATGGCTTCTACCTCCCACATCACGTCGTTCTCAAAGAAACTAGCCTCACCACAAAAACACGAGTCGTTTTCGATGGCTCAGCACGCTCCAGCACAGGCATCTCTCTCAACGACACTCTGATGGTAGGCCCCACCATCCAGGATGACATTCTCTCACTCGTGCTACGCTTCAGAACACACAATTACATTCTTACCGGCGATATTGAAAAAATGTATCTGCAGGTACTCATCAAGCCAGAGGACAGGAAGTATCAACGCATTCTTTGGCGAGACAATGGCAAAATCAACACCTATGAACTACAGAGAGTGACATTTGGACTCGCCTCAGCTCCATATCTCGCGGTCAGATCTCTCCACCAATTAGCCAACGATGAAAAAGAGAAATACCCCCTGGCATCCGCAATACTAAAAAAGGATTTATATGTGGACGATCTCATTACTGGTACCAACACTTTAGAAGAAGCTCTCATACTCAGGGATGAGACGATGAAACTCCTCAAAGCAGGAGGATTCAATCTACGACAATGCGCCTCCAATTCTCCTCAGGTACTACAAGGACTGCCAGAAACAACTGTGAATCTGCAACTTCTAGGAGGAGATGACCCAACTCTCAAAACACTAGGAATTCATTGGGACTCGAAACAGGACACCATCGTGTACACCGTCAACCCTATCGCCACTAGAGATTCCATCACAATGCGGACTATTGCATCAGATGTAGCACGCATCTTTGATCCATTAGGACTCTTGAATCCGGTTATCACCCACGCAAAGATAATTCAACAAGAACTCTGGAGATTGAAACTCAACTGGGACGATTCAACACCAATAGAAATACACACTAGATGGAATGAATTTGCATCTCAGCTTCCATTGCTCAACCAAATGTAATTCCCAAGACGAGTCACAAATTCAGGAAAAATAGAATTGCATGGCTTCTGTGATGCAAGTCAAAGTGCCTACGGAGCTTGCATCTACTTGAAATCATTGAATGACAGCGGAGACATACGAGTCAACCTCTACTGTGCAAAATCACGTATTGCACCACTCAAGAATACTCCAACAATTCCACGTTTAGAACTCTGCGCCATGGAACTACTCGCCAATCTCTACTATACAGTGAAAAGAGCATCTAATATCAAAATTGAAAGAGAATTTCTCTGGTCCGACTCTACTGTCGCTCTTCACTGGATACAAACCTCTCCACACCTACTCCAACGATTCGTAGCCAATAGAGTGGCTCGAATACAAGAACTCACCAAGGAAACCATCTGGAAACACGTACGCACGAAGAACAACCCAGCAGACGCCATATCTAGAGGTCAACTTGCTTCCGAATTCCTCAAAAATGATATTTGGCTTCATGGACCAGCCTGGCTACGAAAGGATGAACAGGACTGGCCTCATCTACACATTGGAAAACCCTTGAACTTACCTGAACTCAAGAAAGCAACCTGCCTACATATTTCTGAAACAACGAAGAATCCATTCCTACATCAGTAGTCATCTTTCGAAAAACTCCGAAGAATCACCGCACTATGTATGAGATGGAAGAATAAACATTCACGAAAACATCTTTCCATTCAAGAACTTGAAGCAGCAGAAATTCGAATACTCCAGTTAGTCCAACAAGAAAACTTCCAGTCAGAAATCAGCATTCTACAACAAGGGAAGCCTCTCCCACCAAAAAATCGTCTCAACAATCTGAGCTTGCAAATTGATGAGAATGGACTCATTCAAGTTGGTGGCCGCTTACGGAAAGCTCGTAATTTTTTTTTAGACGGAAAACACCCAATATTATTGCCTCAAGGACATCACATTACTCATCTGCTCATCAAAAAGGTCCATGAAGCTAATCTCCACACTGGTATCCAGACTACACTTCATCTATTGAGACAACGTTATTGGCCAATCAACGGACGCAGCAGGTCAGATTCATCATCCACAAATGCATGAACTGTGCAAAAGTGGATCCTCCTCTCGTCCACTATCCTATGGCAGATCTTCCGAAGGCACGAGTTACACAGACCAAACCCTTCACTCACACAGGAGTGGACTATGCTGGCCCCTTCTTTATCAAGGAGAAACGATTCCGTAATCGCAACAAGTTGAAGGTGTGGATCGCCATATTCGTCTGTTTCACTACAAAGGCAGTTCACATCGAATTGGTAAATGATTTAACCAGTGAGGAATTTCTAGCAACTCTCAGCCGCTTCATCGCCAGACACCCCTCATGCAAATATCTCCACTCGGACAATGCAACCACCTTCACTGGAGCTAACAACCAATTGATAGAACTCTATAACCTCATCAACGACAGAACTCACGACCATTTCATCAACAAACATCTAACTGAAAAGGGAATTGAATGGCATTTCATTCCACCTGTGTCTCCTCATTGTGGTGGTCTTTGGAAAGCCGCCGTTAAATCCTGCAAACAACACATGAAGAAGGTCATTGGAAATGAGCTGTTAACTTTTCAACAACTCAACACCCTCTGCATCAAAATTGAAGGAATCCTCAATTCCCGACCACTGACTCCACTCTCAGCTGATCCCAATGACTTCACAGCTCTTACTCCAGCACACTTTCTACATGGAGACATTACTTCAGATCTACCTGCACCTGATTGGAGAGAAACACCTAGCAACCGCTTGTCGTACTGGCAACATTTGGAGAAAATCAAGCAGCATTTTTGGAACCGGTGGCATAAGGAATACCTCTCGGAACTCAATGTTCGATCTAAGTGGACTTCAGGCCATCATGACATATCCACTGGCTCCTTAGTGCTGTTAAGAGACGACAGTCTTCCACCGCTAAAATGGCGATTGGGACGAGTCATAGAGACTTTTCCTTCCGACGATGGCATCATACGACGAGTCAAGCTGCGGACATCAACAGGCGAAGTTGAACGCAACGTGAAGCGACTGGCGCCTCTTCCCATGGACTCCACGGAAAATTCAGTTAATTAATCGCATTGCTCTCAACGCCGGGAGTATGTACGTGCAGAAACACGTGAAATTACCTTCTTTCAAGTAATATTTAGTTTTATTACACTTTAGGAACAACACTCAGCGGAAAAACCCAAAAATACACATTTTATTGGTAAATCCCTTCTAAGAAATAATTGCTCTATGTTTAAACAATTCTCCAAACTCTGTATTTTCCCCAAAAAACAGTTGCCACCCCTTTGTATCACTTTATGACGACCCAAACAGTCCCAAACTCCTCTCCCTTTATTACTTTATTACCCAGACAAACAGTATGACAGTCATCAATACCTTTTGCTCACCAACGCCACCTCAATAAAACTTTTCCCCATAAGTACCGGGTTTTTTCCCAACCCCCCTCATTTCCCTCTCTTCACTTCATTACATCAAACCTCAGAAATGATTCTGATTGGTTCGGCAGCACTTTAACCTTGTATATATAAACCGAACATTTTAGACATTAAGAGAGTTAACCTTGTAGCTTCACAGAAGAAACTTGTACAAATTTGAATAAAGGAAATAGTTACAGAAAACTATTGATTTGTGCATTCTCTCTCCAAAGTCTCCAAGTCTCCGAACTACCTAGTTCCTCTTTACATCCCTCTCACACATACAATACAAAAACAACTACACAACGAAAACCTCTACGTGTAGTAACAATCGAAAATATTAATCTGTATAGGACAGACCTTTGGAATTTACAACTCCAAAAGGATCACAACGATTTAATATTCGCTCGATTGTACAGATCTGAAGGCTCCTGATTACACCTAGCTTACTTTCCGGCAATTTGAGTGGAAGAACGAAGAAATGTGAGCCGCAGACTTGACATAAAAAAACGCGCTTTTTCGATCACTATAAGTCGTCCGACGAATTTATGAAACGAAAATGTTGTTAAAAAAAACTCCAAATATCTCGAAAAGAGATGCAGTGATGCAATTTTGGACGAATCTTGTAGCTGTTGGAGTTGCGCGAATTTCCTACCGACTATTGATTCATTTTTATCCAAAAATAATCCCAGTTTTTGAATTTGCAGCTCTTCACCACCGATATCCCGCATAACAGCGCCATCTATAGGATTGTGTCTTCGGAGAAATCTCGGAATTTTAATCAGGTGGAGCAACCTTGCAGGAGATCTATTTTGTAGCTCTCAAAACTCTCTACAGAGAAGGTCTCTTGCGATTTTCCTCTAAGCCTTCTCATTTGCGAGATATTCCAAAAAGGCCCGAGAGAATCTGGTACTCCACCTTCGTTCTTTCTATAAATAGAAAATTCGCAATTTTCTTTGAATATCTCGGAAAATAAACGAGAGACAGTAATTTTATGGAAAACCTTTTTTGTAGCCTCACAAATTCTCTACAAATCAGGTCCTGTACAAAATCGCTCTATCTCGCTCCGTTTCCAAGATATTCTAAAAAAAACTAATGACAAAATTCACAAATTAAAGCACCGAAGATTTTCATTTGTGTAGTTTTTTGAGAATATCTCGGAAAACAAGCGAGAGAGAGTAATTTTATAAGAAACCTTTTTTGTAGCCCTACAAATTTTCTACAAATAAGATCTCGCACAAAATCGCTCTATCTCGCTTACTTTCTGAGATATTCTGAAAAAACTAATGACAAAGTCCACCAATTCAAAAACCGAAAATTTTCATTTGTGTAGTTTTTAGAGAATATCTCGGAAAATGAGTGGGAAAGAGTAATTTTATAGAAGACCTTTTTTGTAGCCCTACAAATTCCCTACAAATAAGATCCCGTATAAAATCGCTCTATCTCGCTTAGTTTCCGAGATATTCTAGAAAAACACACGAAAGAAAATGAATCATTGATCCCACGTTGCCATTTGCTTTTTTGAGAATATCTTGGAAACCAAGCGAGATAAAGCAAATTTGCAAGAGTTCTATTTTGTAGCTCTTAAAATTCCCTACAAAAAAAGTATCCTGCTAAATAGCTCCATCTCCCTTAGTTTCCGAGTTATTCTCACGAAACTGAAGACAAAAAATTGGAGGAATTTCCTATACATATATATTTTGATAAATAACCTCCACTTACCTTTTAAGGAGAAGTTAGGGCAAAAAATGAAAAAAAAAAAAAACTGAAAACACCTCACTCAAAGAAAAAGTTAAACAATTTAATTAATAGATAAACAATCACTTTCGTGAACAAACACTCGGTTCTTAGAACAAAAGTAACGCGGAGAAACAAACAAAGTGAACTTTGGATGTCACGCTCTTTCGCTACAAAAAGTAGTGCCTTGGCGTAATGTTACACCCGGTTGTTTCCTAAACGGTGGCGCTGGCGCTGCCTGAAGAGTGGGGGAAGCATCCTGGTGGGGGAAGCGAAGTCCCCGGTTTCCCGTGTTCACTTTCTCGCTAGTTCGACTCAAGGTTACTAGATACCCAGGTTGGGACAGCGTATGTTCCAATGTTAAATTCTGTCGCTGTGCTCAAGCTAGGGGAAAAACGGGAGAGCCAATAGCGGTTGAGATGAGCGGTAGAGATAAAGTGGAATAAATGTTATAAAATTCGAACTCAAGAATAATTTTTGTTCTTTTATTTATTTTCAAGCATCTGAGAATATGTAAAATACAATTATTATGTTCTTAAAATAATACATGAGATTTATTAATATAGCTGATTATAGTACAATGTTTTTCTATGAAATAAATGAATATTGTTTAATTAACTCCGTACATTATTTTATTTATCCCTCACCTTGAATGTAATGTGCGTACATTAAAATCACTTCCGGATGACGTACTAGGATAATGTTGGCGAGAATTTCCGGATCAAATATCGCTTAAAAAAAAAGAGGAAAAAAATTATAACGAATTAAATTAAAAGTGAAATTGTAGAGAATAAATTATTTCTTTCTTTATATTAAAGATATCTCGGAAAATATTGAATATCAGAGAAAATGTCAAGAGACATTTTTTGTGAAACATTTTATTTTCTACAAAAAAGGTCTTTTCCAAAAACATCTTAAGCCTGATAGTATTTGAGATATTTATGAAATTGATAAAAACTGAATTTTATTGATTTCCCCCATTTTTTTCTTTAATGAACTCCCCATATTAATTATTGTTGAACATATAAATTATTTGATCTTCGACTTACCTTTCATGTAATTGCATAAGAACTGAAATATCAGATGTATAATTATATAATTTGGTGCGATAATAAAAGAATGAATTATAATATTCAAGTAGTGATAATGCGAAAAATTTGAAAAATCGCGGTGAACTTTGATTGATTGGCAGCACTTATCAATATTTTGATCGCGATTAGTTTCAGGGTGCTGTCAATCAACGTAAACAATAGGACAGATGCCGGTCGATTAACGAATCGTTGAGTGCCGGTGTTATTTTAATAGTGATTGTGAAGTTTAATTAGTTCTTGGATTATTTAAAGTTCACTGTTTTGATTGATTAAAGTGATGCTGTCCTGTGCAGCCATAAATTGTGTAAATAATGCACGGAATGGTTTCAAATTCCATGCATTTCCGAAAAATGTGAGGCGACGCAGACAATGGGCACACCTAGTGTTGCGCGTCACCACGCACAAAAAATAATAAGAATATTTTAAGTTTAATATTATTCTTAGAAATACACTCAACAATTTTCCCCAACATCTGGCGAGCAGCCTTTTCTGCACTTCCTTAATCCTACCTCAATAAAACACTAAAATGAAACATTCAAGACACTCACGAAACCTCTCCTCTTTCCCAAAAATGATTCATCGTTAATCCCAAGTAAGAAAATCATTTCTCCTCGTTAATCCCATGCAATAAAACTCCATAGAGTTGTTGGGTCCTCGTTAATCCCGTGCAATAAAAACTCCAAATGAACTTTGGGTTTTTCCTTGGGTCGTTTATGACCTGCAGCTGCAGCTAACGTCAGCGACACTATCCCTACGCATACCCCCACTCTAACGTCTTTGAACATCTGCCTTACTTGGGGAAAGGCCCACTAGCAACCAATAGGAAAGTTAGCCGCCCTACCCTCAAATTTGCGACCAATGAAACCTAAGTCCCCTCTAATGAAAATTTCAACCCCTCCAACAAACATTGTACATTCTAGGCACATAAATACAGCAGTTTTAGAATTATAAGAGCAGTAACGAATACAACCTCTCTAAGGAGAACAACACTTGTACATATTTTAGTAAATAAAATCTAAGTCTTGTTTTCAAACACTTGTATTCAATCCAAGTCTCCTAGTCTCCAAATCAACCTTTCCTACCCAATCACATCTCACACATTTGAATTAGCTACATAAAGAACCAATTTGGCGTGTAGCAGTTTCCCTCAAGGTATCTCTGAGAAGGTCAGACTCTTGGAACTTACAACTCCAAGAGATTCAAACGAATAATACTTTGAGAAGAAACATTTTGGTCCTTCGAGCCGGATCATCCGGAAAAAACAATAAGTAATTACAGCTTTCCACCGGGGGAGTTGGAGAGAAGAACTTTGTCTCATGACAAAAAACACACCCAAACAGACGCCTAAGAGGACACCATCGAACATCCGCCAACTCAATCTATCCACTGCATTAAATAAAAGAATGGCGGACATTGAGAATTTGAAAGGCAAACGTACGAGTTTCAAAAGACATCTCACAAAAACAAAGAATTGGCTGGAAGCAAACCAAGCGACAGCAAGCGTAGAACTGTTGAGCATCAAAGAAGAGCAGCTTCGGGGAAAGTATCAAGAATGGGAACGCTCCAACACTCAACTAATGGAACTCGACGTGGGCAACCAAACACATGAAGAAGAAGCAGACGCAGTTGAAGCTGGCTATGAAGAGCTCTTAGCACAAATCATACAGCTGCGGAATCAAAAAATTCAACCTCCCAGGCAGGCACCCCTGAACATACAGCAGAACCAACAGCAAGCCACAGTTCACACACGCAACATCAGAACGCCAGAAATGCCAATTCCCAGTTTCGATGGGAAATTCGAAACGTGGCGAAAATTCAAGGATCAGTTCTGGGCTCGCATTGGTAAACATGACACGATCGATGATGTTGACAAGCTAGAATACCTACAGTCAGCGTTATCAGGAGAAGCCGCTCAAGCCATTGCAGCGTTAGAACTGACAGGCACGAACTGGAAACAGGCATGGGATCTTCTAAATAAAAAGTTTGACAATCCCAGACAAACATTACGACGTCACTGCTCACTTCTTCTCAACATCGGCAAAAGAAGCAAGGAAACAAACAAATCGCTTCTAGATCTTGTGAATGCAGTACGTCAACAACTGAGATCCATCAGCGCTTTCGGAGAATTGAAGGAACAATTCAACGCTTTGATATCCACAATTATTTTGAACCAGCTGGATGAAGATCTCATTTTCCAATGGGAGATAGCACAGGAAGGAAACGCCATGCCAGACTACGAAAAACTCTTGGAGTACCTGGAGAAGCGAGGAATCTGCGCAAAGATGTCTGAAACATCGAAGACTTCTAAACCAAAGACGGATCAGTCAACAGGAAGAGGATTCTCACAACGATCCACTCAAGTTAGCCAACAGATGAGTTCGAACCCCAATCAGACCGGATCACTCAGAGGTCAAACGTTCGTGACCACAACACCAACAAATCCAACGCCTCCAGCAACTCCAAAGAAGTGTCCAGTATGCACAGAAGACCATAGGATCTACGACTGTTCCAAATTACGAGACATGACAGTGGAAGAACGGACAAAATTAATATTTACTCAAGGTCGCTGTCTCAATTGCCTCACGAAAGGACATGGTGTCAGGGAATGCGCAGCGAAGGGCAGATGTAGATCCTGTAAGCGCAAGCATCATACACTCCTCCATCGAGATCAAGAGAATACATCAACGTCAGACGGAAGTAGTCAAGCATGACTAGCATCGAACACCCCTGCCTCACGTTTGGAAATATCACTCCCACTGGAATCATCAGGACAAGACATTCTTCCCACAGCAGTGATCAACATATTCAACAAGAACAACCAACCAATTCCATGTCGTGCACTGATTGATAGCGCCTCTACCAAGAACTTCATCACCGAGGAACTTGCCAACGGATTGGGAATAACTCAAAAGAAATGCACAATTCCAGTCGGGGGCTTAGACCAGTCAACAACAGTAATACACAGAACAGTGGTGGGAACAATTACATCAAGACTCAACAATTTCAAGCGAGCATTAAAATTCCTCGTTGTACCGAAGATCTCTGCCTTGTTACCTTGTGAACAGGTTGACAGAGAGTCACTGAGCATTCCTCAAAACCTACCTCTTGCAGATCCAGACTTCCACAAACCCTCGTCTGTGGATGTTCTACTAGGTTCCACCACTTCAGTTTCAATCCTCAGCATTGGACAAATCAAGCTGCCTGATGTAGAAGAGACATATCTCCAGAAAACCCTGTTTGGTTGGATAATCTCCAGTAGCACCGACGAAGACGTAGACCCTAGAATGGCAAGGTGCCATTTCACACAAATCATCGACGACTTCAAGAAATTCTGGGAAATCGAAGACATCACATTATCCAATAAACATTTGTCCCCCACCGAAGCAGCCTGTGAAGAGAATTTCCAGCAACACATCACTCGCACACCAGAAGGCAGATACATGGTAGCTCTACCATTCAATAACAAGAAGGAATCTTTAGGTACCTCCAAACTCCAAGCTAAACGAAGACTTCTGGCACTAGAAAGAAAATTCCAATACAATGCCGGATTCGCTGAAGAATATTCCGCAATCATCGAAGACTACAAACAGCGAGGCTACCTCAAAGAAGTATATGATGAATCAGAAGAAGGATTCTTTCTACCACACCACGCGGTATTTAAGGAAACGAGTCACACAACAAAGGTACGAATAGTCTTCGACGGATCAGCACGCTCCAGCACAGGTGTCTCCTTGAACGAAACCCTCATGGTTGGCCCAACCATACAGGATGACATTTTGTCTCTTGTATTACGCTTCAGACTCCACAATTATGTTTTTATGGGAGATATAGAAAAGATGTATCTTCAAGTTCTCGTAAACCCAGAAGACAGGAAATTTCAACGCATTTTATGGCGAGATCAGGATAAAATTAAAACGTATGAATTACAGAGGGTCACGTTTGGACTTGCATCAGCTCCGTACTTAGCCATAAGATGTCTCCATCAATTAGCAGAGGATGAAGGAGAAAAATTTCCTGTAGCAGCTCAAAAACTACAAAGAGATACATATGTTGACGATGTGTTCACTGGAGCATCAACAAAGGAAGAAGCGCTACAACTTGCAAAAGATATGATTAGTCTCCTCGAAACTGGAGGCTTTTCTCTACGACAATGTGCATCGAACTGTCCTCAAATTCTTCACGGACTACCAGAATGCAAGGTCAATATCCAGTTACTCGGGAGAGAGGACTCTACACTCAAGACTCTTGGCATACACTGGGACTCGAGGAATGATGTCATAGTTTATACAGTCAATCCAATGGCCACCAGAGAAACCATCACAATGAGAACTATTGCATCAGATGTAGCTCGTATATTTGACCCTCTAGGATTACTGAACCCAGTAATTACACATGCAAAAATCATTCAACAGGAACTCTGGCGATTAAAACTAGATTGGGACGATTCCACACCAGCTGAAATCCACACCAGGTGGAACGAATTCGCTCATCAACTACCTCTTCTCAACGACATACAGTTTCGACGTCAAGCCATCCTCAATGATCACCAAATTATCGAGCTTCATGGTTTCTGTGATGCTAGTGAAAAGGCATATGGAGCCTGCATCTACCTGAGATCCATCGACAAAGCAGGAATAGTTCATGTTGAGCTATTTTGTGCAAAATCCCGAATCACCCCGCTCAAGAGTACATACAGCATTCCGCGCCTAGAACTCTGCGCAGCAGAACTTCTCACAACCCTCTTGACCAAGCTGAAGGAAGCCACACAGATCACACCCTATCGTGAAATACTTTGGTCCGATTCCACAGTGACACTACACTGGATCAATAAATCACCACATGAATTAGAAAGGTTTGTAGCCAATCGAGTTACGAAAATCCAGGAACGTACCAGCCCTCAAGAATGGAGACATGTCAGGACTCATGACAACCCTGCCGATGCGCTCTCAAGAGGCCAACTACCTTCGGAATTTCTCTCTAATAACCTTTGGACACATGGACCCGATTGGTTAAAAGATGGTGAAGAATCCTGGCCTCAGCTCAACATTGGCGAATGTACCGAACTACCAGGGCTCAAGAAGGCTACTTGTCTTCTTGTGGCTAACACTGACAAGTCCGGCCAGATTAACTCACTGTTATTCAGCAAATTCTCTTCATTCAACAAATTGAAACGAACAACAGCATGGTGTTTACGATGGAAAACCAACACACTCAAACGATCCAGAGAACAAGGAACATCACAGCAACAGCAACTCACTCTAGAGGAACTACAGGCAGCAGAAACAAGGATTCTCCAACTAGTGCAGCGTGTCAAATTCTCCAATGAGTTCAATCGCATCAAAGGAAAACATCACCTATCAACAAAGAGCAGCATCAACAATCTGACGCCATTCATTGACAAGGAGCAGTTAATACGAGTGGGTGGACGACTAGAAAATGCATCACATCTGAACTTCGATCAAAAACATCCAATTCTGCTGCCAAAGGGACACATTGTTACGAAGCTCATCATCGAGGACGTTCATCAACACAATCTTCATCCAGGAACACAGAACACACTCCATCTCATTAGACAGAAATATTGGCCTATTGATGGACGCAATCAAGTGAAGAACGTCATCAGAAAATGCATACCTTGCACCAGAGTCAACCCACCAGTTGTGAATTATCCAATGGGAAGTCTGCCAAAAACCAGGATTTCACAAGCCAGCCCATTCACCTACACCGGAGTCGACTACTGTGGTCCTTTCTTTATAAAGGAAAAGAGGCATCGCAACAGGAACAAACTCAAAGTGTGGATCTGCATCTTCGTGTGTTTTACAACAAAGGCCGTACACATTGAAGTTGCCAGTGAACTCAGCAGTGAAGAATTCATCGCAGCACTTAGTCGTTTTATCTCAAGGCATCCCTCTTGCAAGTTCATCCATTCAGACAACGGAACGAATTTTGTAGGAGCTAATAACGAACTAAAGGAATTATACACCTGGCTCAACACTGAAGAAAACAACAAGAACATCCAACGAACACTCACAGACAAAGGAATACAATGGACATTTATTCCACCAGCATCTCCACACTGCGGTGGCATCTGGGAAGCTGCCGTGAAGTCATGTAAGCACCACCTCAAGAGAGTCGTTGGAAATGACTTATTAACGCATCAACAACTCAACACCTTATGCATTAAAATCGAGGGAATATTGAACTCCAGACCGCTAACTCCATTATCATCAGATCCTAATGATCTTTCTGTACTGACACCTGCACATTTTCTATACGGAGAAAGCACCAATGATCTTCCCTCTCCAGATTGGACAGAGACGCCATCAAATCGTTTGTCATACTGGCAACACCTTGAAAAAATAAAACAGCATTTCTGGAATCGTTGGCATAAGGAGTATTTAAACGAACTCAATATCCGCCACAAATGGACTCAAGGACAACACGACATCACCATAGGAACTTTGGTATTACTCCGAGACGACAACCTGCCACCATTGAAGTGGCGTATGGGACGGGTAATTGAACTCTACCCAGCAGCAGACGGTATCATCCGCAAGGTAAAATTGAAGACAGCCACTGGAACTACAGAACGTAATGTTAAGAAGCTTGCACCATTACCAGTGGATCCAACGGACAACGACTCACTAGAACATTGATCGCTAGAGCTCTCAACGGGGGAGCATGTTGCGCGTCACCACGCACAAAAAATAATAAGAATATTTTAAGTTTAATATTATTCTTAGAAATACACTCAACAATTTTCCCCAACATCTGGCGAGCAGCCTTTTCTGCACTTCCTTAATCCTACCTCAATAAAACACTAAAATGAAACATTCAAGACACTCACGAAACCTCTCCTCTTTCCCAAAAATGATTCATCGTTAATCCCAAGTAAGAAAATCATTTCTCCTCGTTAATCCCATGCAATAAAACTCCATAGAGTTGTTGGGTCCTCGTTAATCCCGTGCAATAAAAACTCCAAATGAACTTTGGGTTTTTCCTTGGGTCGTTTATGACCTGCAGCTGCAGCTAACGTCAGCGACACTATCCCTACGCATACCCCCACTCTAACGTCTTTGAACATCTGCCTTACTTGGGGAAAGGCCCACTAGCAACCAATAGGAAAGTTAGCCGCCCTACCCTCAAATTTGCGACCAATGAAACCTAAGTCCCCTCTAATGAAAATTTCAACCCCTCCAACAAACATTGTACATTCTAGGCACATAAATACAGCAGTTTTAGAATTATAAGAGCAGTAACGAATACAACCTCTCTAAGGAGAACAACACTTGTACATATTTTAGTAAATAAAATCTAAGTCTTGTTTTCAAACACTTGTATTCAATCCAAGTCTCCTAGTCTCCAAATCAACCTTTCCTACCCAATCACATCTCACACATTTGAATTAGCTACATAAAGAACCAATTTGGCGTGTAGCAGTTTCCCTCAAGGTATCTCTGAGAAGGTCAGACTCTTGGAACTTACAACTCCAAGAGATTCAAACGAATAATACTTTGAGAAGAAACACCTAGTGAATCGGGATTTTTCTATGTATCCGGACGATTTGCCTCCTGTCACAATGAAATTGTGTGAGGTAAGTAATGACAAATATTTTTCGTTAGACCTCGCGATAATTAAATGTTAAAAAAGGATAGAAAATCCGCATGAAGGGTAGATTAAGATTTGCAGCGATTAGAAGGGGCGTTTCCACGAAAAGATGTCGTACGCCTCTGAAGAAAAAAATACTCTTTTCGATGGCTGAAATGGAGCTTCGAGTTTTTTCGCAATTTTCACAGCCTCATCTGTTTCAAAAATATTGAATTAATATGACCTCTTTTTTATGAGCATTCTCAGCCAAATATTTTGGAAACTGAAGGAGATGGAGCGATTTTGCAAGAATATTTTTTTATAGATAATTCTAAGAACTACAAAAAAGGGTTCCTGCGAAATTGCTCCATCTCGCTTAGTTTCCGCGGTATTCTCGAAAGAACGATTGACAAGAAACTAATTTACGAAAATAATCTCCTTAAAAAAAAGTCACTTTCTCATTTCTTGGAAATATCTCGGAAACTATGCGAGATGGAACGATTTTTCAAGAATACTTTTTTATAGAGAATTCTAAGAACTACAAAAAAGGATCGATGCAAAAAGCCGTATCTCCAACACTTTTAGAGATATAATAAAAGAACTGTTGACAAAAGGAATGGATTTATTGGGATTTATAAAAGGAGGGGCGTTAGTGCCATGTATTATCATAGCACTTGCTGCACTTAGATGTTTCTCGTTGTGCTTAGCTTCTTCTATGTGATAGGTTCATTTTACTGAGGACCAATACGTGGAGAACGCTCGATACGGTCGTACGTTAAAGCCGGATGCCTTGCCGACTCTCTTCATGGGACACGATGTTCACCAGGATGCTGAAGAAGGCATCGGCGTTGAAAGAGACCGTGAAGAAGAGCCTGAACAGGAGGATATGGAGAACGAATACATCGATCTGGAGGAGCTTACTATGGAGTTTGAAGAAGAAGACCAGCTCCCAGACGATGAAGGAATTCGTGTTATCGATCAGTGTAATAATCCTAATCACCAATTGTTATTGGAACAGCTTGAAGCTGCTAACAACCGCATTCAGCACTTACAGAATGTGAATGAACGGTTGCGAAGTGCAAACAAATCTTTCTCGCGTCAGGTACGTTTTCAGTAGATTTCAGTCATTGCTCCAAGGTCAATATAGAATGTATCGAATTATACTTCGTCTTTCCAGTTGCGGGAGTCCCAACGACAATCAGAAAACTTAGCTGTCAACTTACAGAAATTTCTTGAAGATGATCAATTAGAGAGATTGCGGTTCAATGCCAAGACATTAGGAAAAGCTTGGGTAGAAAAAACAATAAAAAAAACACTACAAATGAAACTTATGTGCAATACTCAAGGATACGAATTTTTGCGTAACCAATTAAATTATCCTTTGCCTTCAAATAAGACTTTAAATCGTAGACTGCAGAAGTGTCCCTTCGAACCCGGCTTGGAAAATGATATTATTCAATATTTGGGCATGAACATCCGGGGAGAAGGACCAGAAGCAAGGTAAAAGTCATAAATGTGTAGTTTTTACTCAGTAGAACTTATCTTTTCTCTTTGTCTACTCGCTCTTTCCCTCAATTTTTTGTAGTTATTATAATATTCTAGTGATAAAGACGAATTTCTACAGTTCCCATAAAATACAATGTGTTACTTACAGTCATTGTTATTTGTCGATGGACGAGATGGCCATAACTCCGAAAGTGGAATTTGACAAAGGTCTGCAACGCTTCGTTGGTTACGTTCCAGCAGAAATTGCCGCTGGACCGGAAGAGACGAAAACCATCGCTTCGAGAGTACTTGCTTTGGTTGTGAAAGGCTTGTCACTGCACTGGAAGCAAACTGTGGCCTATCTACTGACAGGATCGTCAACAAATCCAGCGAAGTTATGGGAGTGTTTGAAAAACATCATACATCAATTACATCAAGAAGGCATCATAGTTCGCGGTGTATCTATGGACATGAGTCCAGATAATGTTGCCATGTGGTCACTGGACGAATTAAAGATTCATGCCACGAGAGGTGCAGTGATTCGTAATTCAATTCCTCACCCCGAAGATGATCGATTGCGCCTCTACTTTTCTCCAGACATGCCACACGGACTGAAGAACTTGTGGGCAGGACTTTGTGCACAGGACATCTACCTACCTGATCACGTTGTTGCCGAGCATCCTGAATGGGAAGGAAATAACGTTGTGTCCATGCGATATTTAAGAGCGTTATTGACTCTGCAAGACAGGCCAAGGGACAGAGAGCTAGTCATTCAACACAAGTTGAAAAAGTATCACATCAGGCCCAATACTTTGCAAAAGATGTGTGTTGGTAGCGCTGTGACTGTGTTTTCGCACAGAACTGCAAGGGCCTTGAATTTCTGTGCTGAAAATCCCGACATCGTGGAAATTGATGATGGACCATTGCCGACAGCATGGTTCCTAGAGTTGATCGATGAGATTTTCCATATCATGAACGATCGAAAATGTGGAATCGATGGAGGAGAACGTGGTGCTGCTAAAATACAGAAACTTCAGCGATTTAGAGATGAAGTGGTGAAACATTTGCAGTTTGAAAAACCAAGATGGAAGCCTCATCAAACTTCTTTCATGCTAGCAATTACTTCAATCATCCAACTTCATGAAGATCTTGTAGTAAATGGACCTTTCCACTATTTACTCTCCGGAAGGATGACAACGGATTCTGTGGAAAACTTATGGAGTCAGCTCCGAGCAAAAGGTGACTCTCATCCTAGCGCGATTCGTGTGAGGTATGGCTTGCGCCTCATCAGTGCTCCGCAACTCGTTTTCGTCCCAAGGAATTCAAATTACGAAATCGATGATGCTGAGTATGTTGTCAATTTTCTGATAGCTTCAGCGAAGCCTGCACCACTACCATTCGAGCGTCAGGCTGGTGACACAGTCCGTAATGAAGACTTCACGATTATTCAAGATCAAGGTATGTATTACGTAGCCGGCTGGCCAGCGAAGAAAGCTGCAGCTGATTGTCCTAGCTGTCAAGAAGCTTTAATTAGTGATGTCCCATTAGTTGACTGTCCCTCTCGATTTACTAGCATGTTGTCCAATGGTGGACTCTGTCACCCATCTAAGGATGCGTATGACGCGGTAAGTTGGGCAGAGTGTTTCTTTGGATGCTCGAAGGATGCAATCCTACCTCGCCATAATGTTATTGAAGGACTGCTGCATGAAATTGTGCGTGCTTTGCCTAAATTGGACGTGTCGGTGAGAACTGCATGTAACCATAATGCTCTGGAGAACCTGATTAGACGGTTTCTGAGTATGCGCGTTCATGTGCACGCTTCCGATCGTTCCTCTCAACAGCAATTGAGAGTAGGACATGCCGGGCGCATAAACTTTATGCATACGGCAGCGAACGCCTATGGCATGCGAAGGAATGATCAAAATCAATCTCTAATCTGATTTTATGTATTTTTTTGTTCTAGATGTTGAGTCAACCTATTATTCGAGTTGGCTTTTGCATTCTTCAGGATTCCACAATGGTTTTGGGATTCCTGATTGTTTTTCATCCATTGTCGTTAATGGGAGAATGAGCACTCGTGATTAATAGACTAGCATCAAATCATCACGTAGAATGCTCATTTAGATAGATACTCTTCGTGTGCGATAAGCGTTCGATTGGTTCCCACTAATTGGTCGTGCACAGGAGGAAAAATGGGAGAATCATTTTTTGCGCGACAAGTATTCGATTGATTCACACCGATTGGCCGTGCAGGAAACTCCTTTCAACATATTGTTGTGTGCGCGAAAAGTATTCGATCAGTTGTTACTGATTGGCCGTGCACGGAAGAGAAATAGTATGTAGGATTGATGCGCGAAAAGTGTTCGATTGGTTGTTACCAATTGGCCGTGCATGGAATCATATCGGGCATTGAGTTAAGAGTAACAATTTCCCATGGTTTGAAGGTAATCACCGGAATTGACTCTTAACTTGACTGCTTGGTCGAAAAGCCTATTTCTCTGATGACAAGGTCGATAACTCGTCTGATCGCTGCTATCATCATGACAATAATCAGTTATCGACCTTTTACGGCGAGAGTGATTGTGAAGATATTCACAATCGCAGAAAGTAGTGATGCGGAATATATGAATATCTCTTGTGGAGATATTCGCCAGCCTCTCCTCTTTCTAGAAGTACGTTACCTCTCCGTGGTCTCACTAGGTAGTTCTGATACTTCAGAATGAGCTAAATACGTACTTTTATCTGAGTCATCAATCAATTTTCTATTGTAATTCAGCAATAAAATGGAAACTCGCCATAACAAAATATTCGTTTTTTCATTATCCTTGTACCTTACTTTTTATTATTGACTAAAATACTCAAAAAGTGAGATCTCAGTCAATTCAAATAGTTCAGTGTAAGAGTTAAGAGTCTTCCCCACTAGGATCTTACTGCCATTTGGGTTGACTCCTCCGATTTCATGATTTCGCCCAATGAGATTTTGGGTGACAGAAAGGAATGCCCATTTTTTGATATCGCCAACGCAACTCGATTTTTCTTGAGTAGCTGTTACATGAAATTTCAGAAAAATTGGAAAGTAAATTTATTTGTCATTTTTAGAAATTTTTAGAATTGCACATTAGCGCAGTTTTGTACACAACAATGCCACAAAGAGCCCACAACTTCATCATGGAATGCTGTAATTATCTGATATTGAGTTTTAATATTTCCATAGAAAAGAATAGCCATATTATGTAATCATTTCCAATTTTTGAAATTCGTGAAATGTTCTTAAATGTAATAAAATATAGACTCGACATTACAATTTACTATTTTAGATGACTTGTTTCGTCATCTTTCTTGAGGCATAACGAACACTTCTACTTCAATCAACTGATAAGGTTTTAAACGTTTATTTTGCATCATTATTCTACATGACATTTCATTGTGTACGATTAGGGAGCTCAGGGGGGCCATTCGTTGGAAATTCGCACTGAGGACTAAAAGATCGGGGGGCTAGCGCATTGAAAAATAATTTAGCGCATCAGCACCAATTCCGGTTTTGTTTGGAGACAGGGCACGATGTCAAGTAAGTTTATGTGAATTATACTTAGTACATTTATATATATTCTAGTAACTATAATACTTAGTTCTCTTCTTTTTCTCGTTTGCAGATTCGCGAAGACGTAGGGCCAGAGGCAGGGCCTGAGCCCGAGCAAATGTAAGTATTTTATTTGCCTAAAGACCCCACCATGCATGGTTATGTTGATTGCCATCTATTGTCCTTCCATTATCCATTTTTCTACTCTACCTCGCAGAGCCTCCGATTCAATCTAATAATCCCTGAAAATGGATCATCTTCATAAATCCTGTGAATACTATTTAAAACTTAATTTTTTTTCCAGCAGCAAGAAGGATTGCAGCAGAGGGTTGTTGGAGGAGAGGAATGTGGGAGCAGGTGAGGATAGAGGAAATGGAGAGGATGGGCGGCAGGAACCACCTCAGGAAAACCGGCAAGATGGCCAGGCCGAAAATGCTGGTGGGGAGCTGCCCCCAGATGCAGGAGGCGGGGATAGAGAGGAGAGGCAGGAGCAGGAGCAGGTGGGAGAGGCGGATCGCGGCAGGGGCCGACCAAGGGGGCGAAGAAGGGACCGAGGACGAGGTGGAAGGGGGGAGGGAAATTTCACGGTGGCAAGGTCGTGAAAATAATGCACATTAAGTGCCAAACCTTGCACCTCGGCTCTATGTAATTATTGTTATTAATAATAAAAATTACAAAAAAATACCATTAATTGTTAAATTTTTTCCTCACTCCACTTCCTAAACACTCATAGTAATTAATAATAATAAAATGGGATAAAGGAATGATTTATTAAAGGAATAAAAAAAAAGAGATGAAAATTGTTTTATTATTATCTTATACTTTAATTGAGTATTTTCCAATTTAAATATTTTATTGAGCAAGGAAATAATCAAATTTGTGAATTCAAATACCGCGTTTCCTCTCAGCGACAGTTTGGCTCCGTTTCCAGGTGTTCGGGCGCACTCCCATGACCCCTTGAGCACAGCGACTCTTCCGCTGTCCCAACCTGGGTATCTAGTAACCTTGGTTTGACTATAATTGTTTCAACGAGAAACCTCATGAGCGGCCATTGCAATAAGTGGCCATTATTTGCATATAAAATATATGCAAATATGTACAAAAGTACATATTTCTCCAACAAGGAATTTTATGAGTGGCCATTATGTGTATTCTTTTTATATATTGTTTCAAAATTTCCTATCATTTTTACTGTTATGATCTAATTCTTTGGAAGAAAAAATAGAAAACATTCAAGATGGTACTCGTACAATTGTCGTTATTCTGCCAGAATAATTCCTTCAACTTTTCCCAGTGGGTGTAGATGCGGTGAAATTCATTTTTGGTCTCGGTGCGACTTGCAGAGGAGTATGTTTCATTCCCATTTCTGACCTTCGAAGCACTCTCATTTGCTGTTGGCCTTTTGTACATGAAGATTTACCATGTTAACGTTTCGGAAAACCAAAAAAACCGAAAAGAGATGATTTTGCAGAATGAGCTACAAGACATACTCCTCTGCAAGTCACATTTTCAAGCAGGACTCCAATTTCATTCATCATGATCAGTAGCAACAAGAGATCATTCATTGACAGCACCATCATTAATATCTCTAGTAACTTGTCTAGTAATTGAATCTACGAAAACTTAGAAAAATTCCGATGAACTCAGAAATTAACGACATTAACAATTATGTACTGTAACGAAGTTTCTCTTCGTTACTGCTCTCGCGAACGGCTCACGCTACCTTCGGGTGGAGCTATCCGTGTGTGGGGAAACTCACACAGGGACAGCTATGTAACACACATAATTACCCGAGACTAAGGGGTCACGTGACTGGGGATTATTTCGGCTGGGGATAAGGCAGAAGCCTGGCTGAGATGCCAGCGCTCCACTAGAGAAGTCAGGGTGATCTCCGGACTGGCAGCAGTGTGAGAGGGAGAACCACGCAGGCGTCGGGGAGGACCTTAGACGAGGAGAAGCAACCTCAGCCGATATGAATAAGCCCCAGAGTCACGAGGACAAGTCAGTCTGCCTTGAGCGGCGGACTTGCGAGGATCACGTTACTGGATCCGTTACCGAAGGCCGAGGCCTATTTAACGTTGGTTGCCCGTAGCGCGGCTACGTGGCGTTTCTCGCAGTGGGATGAGGCCACATATTTCCACGAGTGACACGAGGTCATGGAAATATGGTGGATACGCTCACCCAAGAAGATACCGCAGACTACCAGGCCTGAAAACCCGTCCCGCTAGAGGGACTGTGCCTCGAACACGCCCCTCTACCATGGAACACGCGCTGAGTACCGGGAATGGATTGCCCTTGCCGTCCATTCGGGGTTCAGTAGTTCCCCGAGTAACTACTGGTGAAGGTTCAGTAGGTTGCCAGAAACCGCCCTAAGAGGTTTGGCGTGGTGAACCCAGGGAAAACCAGCACACCGAGAGTTTTGTGGATTTCTCCGGTAAAGAATCCACTGGCGCCCAAGCTAACGAACGTCTGTGTCACGATCTGGACGGCCGGAAGAGTATCGGGAGAGAAACCCGTTACAGTTTCTGATGTATTGTTGAAATCAATGGAGAAAATAATCGAATGAGAGAATATTTATTTTGGTATTATACATAATATGAATCCTGCGAAAAATTGAAGTACGGTTCAGGTCATCATCCCATGAATTAGAAGAAAAAAACAACCCTCATCATCTGTAATTTCATGATGCATGAGAAGATCGAGCAATTGAATACATAAAAAAGTAAAAACATGAAAAAAAATTCTCATTGCTTCTCTGATGAAATATTGCAGGAACAAAATTGAATTGACATGCTTTCGAAAAGATATGGACAGAAGTTTCAAGGAATTAATGATCCTGATGCCAATCAACGTCGTTGAACTTCACGGATTTTGCCCAGCATTTTCGTGAGAACAAGACGAAATTCACTTGTCGACAACCAAAGTTCTTGTTGTACATTCTGCTTCATGCAATCTGTAAAAAGTAAGAAAGGGAGAGGATCAAGCCTCAGATCAGTTGAACCATCATTAGCAATTAAAATTACTTTCAATTGCTGGAAGAACTCGCTCAGGAATTGGCTGCCAATTTCTCCCACGCTCAGTGACAGTCATTGTGAGCAACAATTCCTTTGGCAGCACCAATTTCATAAGACGACGAATAAGCTCCCGAGGATTGTCATAACATTGCTCAATTATTGAGAACAATTTGGCTGTTGGTGCGAAGACGTAGCATCCTAACACCAGTTCAGCTGTATTGTCCTCATTGCGTGTTCATGGATCAGCACTGCATGTCTGAAGTGCACCGGCTCCATCATGGGCACGTTCATCGTTGCTAATAGCCTCGACTGTATGGGGGTTAAAGTCCTGTCTCACAACGTTATGATCATCATCATCGTCATCATTGCCATCGACATCATCATCATCGTCATTATTATCATCGACATCATCATCATGTGCAAGACCACTCCTCGACACATTATTGTCTGGAGAATTTATTGCTAGAGGTCCACCATCAAAATTACCATGACTTTGATTGTTCTCGGTCACAGTACCAATAGCGATATCAATCATAACTATTGAGCACTGGGAGCTCTTTTCCCCTGTGGATAACACGTCTGTTTCAACCGATTGCTCCACAGTTGTCTCCGAATGTGATGGGACGATCATTGAATCGGTAGAATCCAGTGAGTCCTACAAAGCATCGTAAGAGTGATAGGTGACTATTCATATATATAGACAACTCACAAATCATGTACCTTTCATATGAAAGAACATGATGGCTTTCCCACATCATTTCCTGGTGCTTGACTGCCTTCCCTTGAATATTGATCGTTGAAATAACCTGTGAGAACATCAGGATGATGAATTTTGACAGCTGCAAACAGTCAGCTGCAAACAGTCAGCTGCAAACAAGTTTCCTCACCGAAGACAATAATCCCACATTAATCAACGTGGAGAGATCTTAAAAAATCATCATCATCTGAAGTACAGACAGATGATGTGGGAATATCGAGACGAGAATTATGACAAAAATGATGAGAAGTCCTAAATAACTTGACTTGGCAAGGACGCGAACCACATATAAATGTCCATTGTCCCACTTTACTCTGTAGAACTGTCCAGCAGTCCTCAGAGAAGAAGCTGGAACAACAGCAGTTTTCCCACTTCTCAGGATCACGAGTCAAAATTTCATTCCACCTCATTGTGATGTTTCAGCACTCTTGATGTCAAGGAGGGAATGAAAAAAAGTGAAACCCGTGAAGATCGTCCGCGGGAAACATTCAGCACTCACTATTCTCCAGATTAACAGAATTTACTTGGATTTGCTCCACGAAAGATATAACTCCTAGTCGATTTACCGAACTAACGAGATTGGATTGCATCCTCTATGTGGGAATTATAATCCCACCTCAATTCACTGAACTAATGGCATTTACTTCGTTTCCCTTCACGGAAGTGATAATTCCTCCTCAATTTCCGAACCTAAGGGGAAATATCGGAATTCTCCCCGTAGAAGTCATGAATTTCTCTCAACGCCCCGAACAAACGGGATTTTTGTGGATTCCCTTCACTAAAGTCATGAATCCCTCTCAATTCCCCAAGCTAACCGAATTCTTTGAGATTCTCCCCACGGGAGTCGGAATCCCCCTCAATTCCCCAAACTAACGAGATTCATCGGAATCGCCTCTGTTGAAGACGAAATCCCCTCAATTCCCCAAACTATCGAATGCATGCAAATTCCCCTCGTGAAATTCAGAATCCCCCTCATTTTCTCGAACTAACGAGATTTATCGGAATCCCCCTCATGGAAGTCGGAATCCCTCTCAATTTCCCGAACTAACGGGATTCATCGGAACTCCTCTCATGGAAGTTGAAATGCCTCTCACTTTCCTGAACGGTTAGTTCAGGAAAGTGAGAGGCATTTCCTAAACTCGGTTAGAGTTTACAGGAATTTCTCCTGAGAGGTCGTAATTCCCCTTCGATCCCCCAAACTAACGAGATTTATCGGAATTTCCCCCGTGGGATTCGAAATCCCCCTTAATTTCTGAAACCAACGGGATTTATCGGAATCCGCCCCGTGGAACTCAAAATCTCTCCCAATTCCCCAAACTATCCGAATTCTCTGGAATCCGTTACTAGGGTCCTACATCGGTGATTTCGGAAGCAAATCGATTTCGAAAGCAGTTTTTTTTTTTTTGGAGAATCGGAATCCTCGGGTCCTAATTCGTGCTCATCCGTTGAGAAAACTCATTTCTGAGCATCTTCTTTCAGAAGTGTTCCGATGTGAGTTTTCTCGACGGATGAGCACGAATGAGGACCCAAGAATTCAGATTCTGCAAAAAAAAAATTTGCTTTCGAAATCGATTTCAAAAGTAAATTTTTTTTTGCATCGAATCTGATTCTCCTTGTCCCAATTCGTGCTCATCCGTCGAGAAAATCCATTTCTGAGCATTTTTAGAAAATTGCTTCTGAAATCGATTTCGAAGCAATTTTTTTTCTTTACAGAATCGTAATCCTTGGGTCCTAATTCGTGCTCATCCGGTGAGAAAACTCATTTCTGAGCATCTTTTTTTAGAAGTGTTCCGATGTGAGTTTTCTCGACGGATGAGCACGAATTAGGACTCAAGGATTCAGATTCTACAAAAAAAAAAAGCAATTTTTTTCTTTCGTCGAATCTGATTCTCCTGGTCCCAATTCGTGCTCATCCGTCGAGAAAATGCATTTCCGAGCCTTGTTTCCAGGGTTATTCGATTTCAAAAGCAATTTTTTTTTATTCCAGAATCTGACTCCTCTAGTCCCAATTCGTGGTCATCCGTCGAGAAAATACATTTCCGAGCCGTGTTTTCGGAGTTATTCGATTTTAAAAGCAATTTCTTCTTATTGCCAAATCTGACTCCTCTGGTTCCCGTTCGTGCTCATTTGTCGAGAAAATACATTCCTGAGGCTTATTTTCGGATTCATTCGATTTCAAAAGCAATTTCTTTTTATTGCAGAATCTGACTCCTCTGGTCCCAGTTCGTGCTCATCCGTCGAGAAAATTCATTTCTGAGCCCTGCTTTCGGAGTTATTCGATTTCAAAAGCAATTTTTTTTATTGCCGAATCTGACTCCTCTGGTTCTAATTCGTGCTCATTTGGCGAGAAAATACATCCCTGAGGCTTAGTTTCGGATTTATTCGATTTCAAAAGCATTTTTTTTTTCATTGCAGAATCTGACTCCTCCGGTCCCAATTTGTGCTCATTCGCCGAGAAAATTCACTTCTGAGCGTTATTCTCGGAGTTATTCGATTTCAGAAGCAATTTTTTTTTAATGCGGAATCTGACTCCTCTGGTTCCAATTCGTGCTCATCCGTCGAGAAAATCCACTTCTGAGCGTTATCCTCAGAGTTATTGGATTTCAAAAACAAATTTTTTCCATTGCAGAATCCGACTCCTCTGGTCCCAATTCGTGCTCATCTTCCAAGGAAATTCATTTCTGAGCACTTTTAGGAAATTGCTCTCGGAATCGATTTCAAAAGCAATTTTAGGAAATTGCTCTCGGAATCGATCTCAAAAGCAATTTTTTTTTCCGTCGAATCTGATTCTCCTCGTCCCAATTCATGCTCATCCATCGAGAAAATCCATTTCTGGACGTTCTCCTCGGATTTATTCGATTTCAAAAGCAATTTTTTTTTATTGCAGAATCTGACTCGTTTGCTCCCAATTCGTGCTCATCCGTCAAGAAAAAGCATTCCCAGGCCTTGCTTCCGGAGTTATTCGATTTCAAAAGCAATTTCTTTTAATGCAGAATCTGGCTCCTCTGGTTTGAATTCGTGCTCATCCGTCGAGGAAATCGATTTCTGAGCGTTATTCTCAGAGTTATTCGATTTCAAAAGCATTTGTTTTTATTCAGTCTAATGTATGTAGTCTACTGATTCATTATTTTGTTCCATATGAGGGCATCATAATTGATATGCAACCGTCAAGATGACTAAATATCCAGGTTGGGACAGTGAAGGAGTCGCTGTGCTCAAGGGGTCATGCGGGTACGCCCGAATTCATACAAAGGTCACAAACTGTTGCCGAAAGGAAATGTGGCATTCGAATTCATAAAGTCAATTATTTTTTGTATACTGGGACGAAAGTGAAATTTTCAATCCAAAAGTGATGATTTTCAGACGGACAGACTTAATCCCATTCGTAACGGGATTCTCTTCCGGTACTTTTCCGGCCGTCCAGATCGTGACACACACGTTCGTTAGCTTGGGTACCAGTGGATTCTTTACCGGAGAAATCGACAAAACTCTCAGTGTGCTGGTTTTCCCTGGGTTCACCACGCCAAACCTCTTAGGGCGGTTTCTGGCAATCTGCTGAACCTTCACCAGTAGTTACTCGAGGAACTACTGAACCCCGAATGGACGGCAAGGGCAATCCATTCTCGGTACTCAGCGCGTGTTTTATGGTAGAGGGGCGTGTTCGAGGCACAGTCCTTCTAGCGGGAAGGGTTTTCAGACCTGATAGTCTGCGGTATCCTCTTGGGTGAGCGTGTCCACCATATTTCCATGACCTCGTGTCATCCGTGGAAATATGTGACCTCATCCCACTACGAGAAACGCCACGTAGCCGCGCTACGGGCAACCAACGTTAAATAGACCTCAGCCTTCGGTAATGGATCCAGGGAATCATCCCTGTCGTGATCCTCGCGAGTCCACCGCACAAGGCAGACTAACTTGTCCCCGTGTCTCTGGGGCTTATTTATATCGGCTGGGGTCCTCTCCGACGCCTGCGTGGTTCTTCCTCTCACACCACCGCCAGTTCGGAGATCGCCCTGACCTCTTTGGTGGAGCGCTGGCATCACAGCCGGGCCTCTGCCTTATCCCCAGCCAACATAATCCCCAGTCACGTGACCCCTCCGGGTAGTTGTTTGTTATATTGCTGTTTCTGTGTGAGTTTCCCCAACACACGGATAGCTTCACCTGAAGGTGGCGTGAGTCGTTCGCGATAGCAGTAACGAAGGGAAACCTCGTTACACATTTCACATCGTTGCTCGTGGTATTTTGCACAATATTTGGATATTGCGGAACGATCTCATTGAAATACCCATTATTCTGCATGATGATGTTGCTCCACCGGAGCCTCTTCAAGAGAATGATGCTGTAAGACGCATGGGTAATCAGAAACGAGAAGAGCTGAAAGAAATGATCACTAGAAGATAGAGAAATTACCAAGTTCATTAAATTTCTCACTTGATGCTAAAAAATAGAACACCTAATTTCATTGATCTGAAGATATTATGAATAATTTCATCAAAATTTGTACTATACTTTGTTTTGAAATTGTATTTTCGACTATTGATTGTAAAAATCTCAAACCTCAACGTTCGAATAAAAAATAATGATCCTTAAGCAAATAAATTGAGAGTTATAATATTGAGGATTCATCAAGATGCTTCTTCAGTTGATAATTTAATTGCCTACGAAAAAAATTACATAAAAATTTTCTTCAAGTTTCCTCCTTTGGACGATAGTCAGAAGATCATATAGAATTGATAATCAAGAAGCTTAATACGTTGATTCAAAGCAACTACTCTAATTTGGAGAAGTGGTTGCACTGTCAACATCTTCAATGAAGATCCATGATCAATGGCATTATTGCAAATGTAAAAATAAAATGAGCGTTGACATATATTTTTAGAAATATTTTCATTCTTCCATTCATTCAAATACAATTTTTTTATTTTTTCGAGGAACTAAAACTATAATATTTGTCACACGCTGAACTAAACATGAGAAGATTATTACAAAAAAAAAACGAAACAAATAGATCAACTTTCAGTCATCACAATAGATTACATAGATATTCAAATAAATTAATTAGTTGATTAAATTCAATTGTGAGGTATAATATGTGACGCGGTGTCCCCCCGCGTCTCAGGTAATGCACGTCCCTCTCCCAGCAGCCCAACCACCCACTATATAGGAGCCCCAAGGTATGCCAGAATGTGTGGACTTAATGTAGAAATGAATGGGGAGTGCATGGGGGGGGGCGAGGAGAAGAAACCCCAGCGGCCGCAGCAGAAGAGGAGGAAGCCACACCGGCCAGTCCCACCGTTCAAACCTGGCGCCGTGAGAGGAGGGTAAGGCAGCCAGCCGTAGAGGGGAGCCACCATCCGACCAGCTCCTGTGCGCACAACCTCCTGCGCTGAACGAGCGCAAGGGAATGCGCGGACGCTGAACCCCAGGATCCTGATTGGCATTGATCCAATAGATCTAGGGTTCAATCCAATCAGGATCGATGGAACAAGGGGAATGACCGGGAAATGGGTCAGAGGGAAGAAAGAGAAGGAAATGAACCAAGAAACACGTGGGAATCGATAACAAGTGTTGAGAGGCGATATACGCGTGTTGCCCCAGTCCAGTGCTCTTGAAAGACAATTAACCAAGTGAGAGCTTGAGTGAAATTGAAAAGGACAAGAAGTGACAGAAGTGACGGAGGAATTGGGAAGGTGCCTGAGAGTGTTAGTGAGGGAGAAAAGATTCCGTGAAGCAAGAGAGGGGTGGAGTATCGTCGGCGAGAGCACCCGAGAGGTTAAACCCAGCGGACGGAAGCCCAGAGAGAGAGGGAGAGTGCCACGCTGCCCGAACCCAATCCCAGATTCCGGAAACGAGAGGAGGAAGGTGAAGGACTGGATCCAGCCATCGACTAGGATCAGGGAATCCACTCGCCTGGGTCTGAATGAGTTCTTCTTGTATAATCCCCCCCCCCCCCGGTTGTCGCGCTGATTTTTCCTAGTGTCCCTCTATGAGAGTGAGAGAGTGAGGAATAACATTGCCCCTGAGGATTATTGCGTGTATCACCTCGAGTTCCCCTTCAGGGAAGTGAGAAAACTATTGTATTTATTGGCGATCATGCAGGCCAGTTTCATGCTGGTACCATTAACCCCCTAGAAGACCCTGAGTCCTAGTATTATTATTATTATTTCCACATTGACAGTTGTTATCATTTAGTTTAGAATTCAGAGGTTCCAGAATAGGCTGAGTGCCGAATAAAGTAATTATTATTTGTCCAGCTTCGCGAATTATTGTTATTATTCCATTTCCCCGCACATCCCCTTTAGTTGTGGAACCCTTTCCCTGAAACCCCACCGTCAAGGCCGACGGGATTCAAAGGAATAGGTCACAAATAATAGAGATGATAGTGATAATGATAATAGCAATAATAATAATGATAATGATAATGAGAATAATGAAAAATAATAAATTTTTATGATCTATCATTGACTTACATACAGCCTACAAATGATATAGACTATTAAAAATATTAATTTCATAATGAGGGGGGCTAACCTACTGCAGGTACAGAATGAGTTTCAGAACACTTAGTAACGGTAAGAATTCAGTTAACACGATGGCTACGAATTTGGGGAATGATTTTAGTGAGACATTACTCATAGGCTGATCAATCTTGATGATTTTTATCAAGATGATTATTTAGCAAATATTTCCAAAAAACTTTTTCGAATAAATATCCAAAGGAAGTTATTGTTATATGACTCTGGACTGCGTTACAGCAATTAAAAATGAACAGCGTGAACAGCGTGATTCATGCTCCGTTGTCCATGTTACCCCAACAAACCATTTATTGTTGAAGGGTTTTTTTTTCTCCCAAGGCAGATGTTTGTTTATGGCTTGGGAGTTCTGGGAGGTCCCCTATGGATGGGAGGTCCCCATCTACCATTGTGCATCTCCTCTCTCCCTATCCCTATCCAAAGAGAGTGTCCTCTTATACTCGCAGAAGACTATAGTGCCACAGCTGTCTGCCTTGAGTAGCGAGAGAGGAACCATGATCTTCAATAACAGTGAAAAAAAAGTGAGAATGTCAAGTGTGGAGTTTGTTTATAGTGTATATAGGAAGAGCTGGTCTTCAGAAATGGCCATCTGGGATGAGAAGTGGAACAGTAAAGTTGAAACCTTAAGTGTTTCGTTGGCGCCTCACAAGGAGGATTTTGCGTGCTCCGAAGCCGGATGGACGTCGATTATTAAATTTGTGGCGTTCCTGGGAGAATCGTACTGCCTTCAATCTGTAAGTAATCTGCGTAATTGATGTTGATATTATTTCCCCATTCCTTCTCCCCATAATTCAATGATCAATCTTTTTTCAGGACCCTGACCCCACGCCATTATTCAACGAGTATATCAACTTCTTAGAGGAGACGCTCAACTGGGAGGAGCTGTCCGAGATTCGAGGAAAGGAGCACGGGATCATCGACGCAGCATTCGTCCTCTTAGCTGCAATGGAAAAGAAGAAGGAAGATGCTGCGATGCTATTCATGGACTTCGACTGGGCTGCTGCAGACCATCGTCGGCTCAATAATATCTCTCAATAATTAATTCAACTTATTCAAATTTCGTCGAAATTTTTTTTTTTTTAAACTTCTTCAATTAATTCAGAAGGAATGAGGATAAAATCTGGATAATTCAGGGAGAAATTATCAGGAATATCTTGTAGACAATTTCACTTTGTCATATATTTAAAAAAAATTCTTTTTCTATCAGCAGTGTTTGGGAGACGAATAAAACTGTCACTGAGCTATTTCTAGTGTTCGCAAAACCTGAATATTAAAAATAAATATTCTTATATTTTTTTAATCACCTCCTTCGTATTCCCATGTCTAGACTAACAATTGAAGATAAATAAGCACATAGTGAAAATTGTAGACGACAATACAAGACGAATAATGCATAATTCTTTTCAGTTCAATTGTTTAAGAATGAAAATGAAGAATATTCGACTTTATCTTCTAATTGACACTTGTCATTGACACCTCTCGTAAGTCGTTTCAGATACTGAGAAAGAATAAACTAAATGATGCCGTATGGACTCGTAACAAAAATAATATTCATTCATATAATTAGATACAGATAGAAAATAATTAGATCCTGAGGAGTTAGAGAGGCAATGAAGCAATGAACGTTCTTACTCATGATAAATATGATAAATCAGAAATATATGTCGTGATCTATTCCTTTTATCCTGTCGATGGTAGGATTTTATGGAACGGGTTTCACAACAAAAGGGGATCTACAGGGGAAGGGGCGGGGAGAAATAATAAGAATCAGCTGGTTCAAATTAATCACTAGTAGTTTATTAGGATTTAGTCTTTTTGAGTACTTTCTCCCAACTGATCCCAAACAATAATAACAATACCACTGATAATCCTTCGGATGAGAGAACCACCAATGGAAATAAGGATAATACCAAAGATAGTTCCCCAGATGGGAGAACCGCCAATCGAAACAGTAACAAGACCAATGATAATTCTTCAGATGGGAGAACCATCAATCGAAACAATAACAGTACCAATGATAATTCTCCAGGTGGGAGAACCACCAATCGAAACAATAACAATACCAATTGTAATTCTCCAGATGGGAGAGCTACCAATCGAAACAATGATACTACCAATGATAATTCTCCAGATGGGAGAACCACCAATCGGACTAATGATACCACCAATGATAATTCTCCAGATGGGAGAACCACCAATCGGAATAATGATGCCACCAATGACAATTCGGCAAATGGGAGAACCACCAATCGGAATAATGATACCACCAATGATAATTCTCCAGATGGGCGAACCACCAATCGAATAATGACAACGGTCTTCTCCTTGCTCTCGTCATCTAGGGGAATATGGAAGAAAGCCTGACTGAGGTCCAATTTGGCGATGTACACGGGGGTTTGACTCTATCTAGCAGGTCGTTGATGTTCGGGACCGATGCGGCGTCGTACTTGGTGATCGCGTTCAACTTGCGATAGTCCACGCAGAACCGATAGGTACCGCCGGGCTTCCTGTGCAGTACTGGCCAGCTACAGCGACGCGATATTGGAGAGCTTATCACATCCTCCTCTAGCATCGCCGTCACCTTCTCTTGGTTCGCTTTCAGCAAGGGAGGGGAATATCTGCGGTGTTACAGCCACGATCCGTAGAATTTAACGAAACTCATTCGAAAAAAAACACAAAATTGAATGGAAAAACGTGGTAAGTCACGGCTCTGGATCGCGAGCGTAATAAAAAATAGAAATATGGATTCGTCTTACCGTGGCAAAACACTAAAGTGTACCGATGTTTCAGAGGGATAGGATTGATATCTTTTTAGAAGAATGGCAGCTCACACATTTTTCTCTTTTTCAATTAAAATATATATGGATATTTATTGGTCTTGGGAATTTACATAGCTTTCCGAAGGGGAAAGTTCTAGAGGCTTAGCCCTTTTTCCCGTGGGTGGGGAGGAAATAAATATTTTAAAATCGTATAGATGACTTACGATACAATGAGAGTTAATAGGCGAGTGTTCTATTCGGCTTGGTGAAGCTGAAGTGGATGCTGTGTGTGTCGCTTCAACTGGAGCTGCTGCTGGCGATGCTGATGATGCTGGTGCTTGGCTCTTCGTTCTCGTACAGAAGTTGATTACAACGGGAAAAGGCCAAAAATATGATTTATCTTCACAGGGTTTAACTGGTATCGTTAAACGAAAACTCGGTAGACTATACTGGGTGTTCGACGTCTGGTTGAAGGTAGAGATTGCGCCTCTCTTTCAATCAGTAGTCTTACAATTTGTGAAAAGTTTTCGGTGTTGATGAACAGAGTCACGTCTGGTGTCGCACTAGGTAGTGAGGGTAAAGAGTTGAGTGTTCCTCCGTTTTTATAATAGAGATTCCCTGTATCTTGCACACGGGCTCGTAAACGCCCAAAATCACATGATTCTTTTTCTTGGAATCTCAATTAGGCGTATAATTCTAAATCTTTCGATGATAAGGAAACGTGGCACCGGTTTTTCTTTGACACGGTAATTTGATGCTCCACAAAAAAATTTGGATGTCGATTTGTTTAGGCCTCCTGAACACCAACTTTTGGGTTGATAAGTTTTCAGTCGTCATAAAGATGAGGTAATGAACTCTACAATTATTTTCCTCTGTATTCGTTCTTCCTATCTTTTTGTGATTACAGGTGTCCCGAGTAAACAGTAAGTAAAACCCGGTGGGGCAGTCTAGCCCGTGTTCGAGTAGGTTACTCATTCTGATAATAATCACGCCTATGCGTTTGATTTATTACTCGAAAAAAGAAATGGAAAAGAAAAAAAAAGAATTGAATTCGTCACAGGTATTGTTGCGTCCGTAACATCTCCCTGACTGATGATTAAAAACGTCCTCGTTGTTTCATTGCGTAGTGACGTTGTTGTGCCGTGATGACTCTCATTTTATCAGCATTTAGTTAAATGAAAAGAAGTACTAAATCTAAGCGTCTATCAATTCTCCTTCTTCAGTGTTTTTTTTTTTCACAGAGGTTTTTACATGTATATATACTTACAATAAGAAATCATCTTTATTATTTTCTAATACGATGAGCGAAAAGGGGAAAAGTCATAGGCTGTTTTTTTTTGTGTTACAAAGAAGTACGTTTACCCTTCTTTTATTATTAAAATTAGTAAAAATCATTCGCTTATAACTGATTCCCTTATACTCTTCCCTAGTATACTATTTTTATTTATCTTTTTATTATTAACTTACTAAAAATATAAAAACTTTCCTATCATTAAAATGGATATATAGACATCCTTTCTCAAAATAATAAAAATCGTAAAGTTAATGGGATAGATACATGCGTTCCAAAATATATGGATGGATAAAAGCTTTTTTTTCATATTATTTTCTTCGATTCCAATTATTTTTTTTTTTTTTAGAGGGTTGTCGTGTTCTGGGTTCCTGGCAGACAGTTATCAGGAGGGGTGAAAAAAGGTTCTTGGTACAAGGGTTCCCCAAGACGTGAAGGTATCCTGAATTCCTGTTGCACATTTACAAAGAATTCAGGGATGAGGGGTGTAGCTCGGTTGCGACGGTCTTGTTTCCTATATTTTCTATTTTTTACCCATTCTATTAATATATATATAGAATATCCGAGCGTGGCAGGCGCAAGTATAATTACCATACCAAGACATATTCCACTCAGGGCTTTTAGTGTCTCGTACTTTTGCGTGGAGTCAGTAACTATTTCTCTTAATCTCAAAATTGTATCATTCAATTCCGTCATATGATTTACGATTGGTTGGAGCCCCATGAATTTCCTCTGCGTCTCGTGTAACTCTACTCTGTATGGCAGTTGATAATGTTGGTGTAGAGATATGTCGTAAACGAGAGTGCTGATCGGTGAGATGACCGAGATATTCAAATTTATTTTTGGGACAATGTCTGGAACCAATTTAGTGTAGGTTTTCCTGACGAGAGTTAAGATCTTGGGTCCGACGCTCATGGTACAGTTGCTGTCCAACAATTGGGAACGATACTCGAGTACTTCCCGTTTTATTGCAGGTTATCCTGCCATAGGTTGGCGTGGAAGTTGTGAAGAGGAAACTGGTGCTTGTTACCAGGGAGGTCCATTCTGGTTCAGCCTTCTCTGATACGATTACGCGACAATCTTTGTAGGTCCTAGGAGTCGGGTTAAAGAGGAGAGCCACCTCACAGTTATTGCTCTGGATCGCAGGGTTCAGTATGAAAGAAGAATCACATAAATAGAGGGAATCTAGATGGGAACACTGACTAAGGATTTCTTTGGTTATTCCGCATGACTCATGGATGAGGGACAAATGATAACGTTTTATCGACTCCGTGAAGGATGATAACATCGGGATATCCAATAGTGTGAACCGCCATTACTCCTTGAGAGTTATTTCCTTCAATGATTTTTGGATTGCGTCAAAGGGATTAGGGACGATTCGCTTGAAAGAGTTATCTACTGGAGTTGACTTGAAGGGAATCATTTTTCTAGAATTAATTATGTTGTCGCTCGTTAATAATGAATTCAATCGGTATCTCAAATTCATTATACCAGGTCGGGTTGAGTTCAGATTGCGTTGAGTAAATATATATATATATTTTTTTTTTTTTTTAGTTGAATCCCTTTGTTTCATAGAATGGGATTTATAAAAATATTATTCTCCTAATTCGCTAGCTGAAAGAAATAGTGATTTAAGGGATAGCATAGGGGAAATGGAGGCTAATACCGCGACAGAGGTTTACTTGCTTTTTCTTTCTTCCATTTCCTTTTTTTTCTAGATAATAGAGAGAAAAAAAAACTTAATATATATTTAAAAAAAGGTGGAACAATGTTTTTTTTTTCCATTATCTTGTGATTTTTTTTTTTTTTTTTTTTATATTCGTATATATATATATATAGATTTTTTTTTTTTTTTTTTTTCATTCTCCCTTTTTTTTCTTCCTTTTTTTTTGTTTTATTTATTTTTTCTCTTTTTAGAGAGACTTCTGACGGCAAAAAAAAAATTCAAGTTTTACATGGTGAGAGGGAGAAAAAAAAAAGGAAAGAATTTGGAGGATAAGGTTAATTAATAGAACAGATTTCTTAACGAACCCAAATATTTTATGCATTAATTTCCCTTACCAACTTCGGACCCAGACAGGAACCCCGAAAGGGGGAACTGTACTGGCGGTTGAGCAATCGACCGAGGCGCGTCCCCCAGTGGCGGATAGGGGAAGTAGCCAGCGCTAGTAAGAGGGGCCATGGGAGCCAGTTGACTAGTTCAGCAGGGAACCAATATGGAACCTCCGGAGAGGCTGGTGAAGTGACGGCGATAAGGGAGACAACGGAGGTAAACGTCCGGCAGTCGAACGAACACCGTCACGGCGGACCAGCTCCCCCAAGCCGAAGGTGTAAACCATCGTGCCGAGGGCTGAATGGCACAGGGGTGGTGACAGGGGGATAACCCTTGGAGCCAATGTGTCGTGAACGATGTCCCTGGGGCACCGGATCGCACCCCACTGTATGTAGACCTTACCCCCATATACCGGGCTCTGTGGGGGCGGACCTTTATTTCCTGGACACTCGTGGGACCAATATGGAACACTTTAACATTAATAATGATAATCAAATTGACGCCTCCTTAGGGGACTCCAATGGAAGGACCCGGGAGGCATTTCAGGTCGAGAGAGGGGACGACCTGGGCGCTGGGGCCACGATGAGTGGAACCGGCACCAGGGACGAGACCTTCTCCACAAAGGAGATGGTGGAGGCCTTGGCCGAAACCACTCCAGAAGGAGAGGGAGCAGGAGTAGCCTCTGGACAAGAGACGGCGAGGAGGGACCGGGTACAAACCGGGACCATGGAGCCGTCCGGGTCCGAGGCTCTTGCTCCAGGAGGAGAGAGGAAGAGGTGAACCGGGGCGATGAGGAAGAGGAAGGCCAGGGCCAGGAATCTGGGGACTGGCCAGACCCCTCAGGGAACCGGGGAGCCGAAACAGGGGACGGCGGAGGGGAGCGCCGTGGAGGGAGGAAAGAGGCCGCGCTCAGCGGGCAACACTCCTCCCTCTGCTGGCCCCCCACATACCAAGAGAAGAAGAGGGGATCAACTGACTCCCTCCTTCGGTGTGGCAGCAGCGGGGGGCGGAAGGTACGCTATCGTACCAGAAGCGTACCCGACGGACACACTGGGGGGGGGGGGAGCAGGGGACGACCCTAGAAGCGGCACTGACCGAGGCTATCTTCAGCCCCGGCAGTGCAGCAGATCCAGCCCCGAGGTTCGAGGGCTCGCGCCTGGAGAACGGGATCCTTTGAGTCACGTGCTCGGACGCGGGCTCGGTCTCGTGGCTGAGGAGGACGATCCCGGCGCTAAAGCTGTGGGAGGGGGCGAAACTTGCGGTAAAACCCAAGGAGGACCTCCTCCCTAGGCTCTGCCGCCTAACGGCGACACTGCCGGGACCCACAGTGGGGAATGCCGAGGCCCTCATGAGGCTCTCCAGGCAGAATCCAGGACTCAGTACGAGGAACTGGAGGGTCTGGAGTGCGTCGGCCGGTCGGGGATGCACCAACCTAGTAGTTGGGGTGGACCAGGCTGGACTGGCGGCCTTGAGGGGGCTAGGTATGACCCCTCACTACGGCCTGGGCAAGGCCAAATTCTACGAGGACATCAAGAAGATCCCCAATGTAGCTGAGGGGGGGACTGCCGAGGGAGGTGGCAGGACACCCCCAGGGGGGGAGGGGAAGATTGCGCCGCTGACCAGGCGGGGGTGGAGCAGCCGGCAACGGCGTCTCCACGGGCCGCGGTCAGGGAGGCAATCTTCCTCACCCCGAACGGGAGAGGCCGGGAACCCCGTAAACTGGTGCGGGGGACCGGCAGGAGAGGAAGGCCGCCAGGTAGGGGGCGAGCAGGGGGGGGGGCAGGGTAGAAAGAATGGGGGACGCACAGCGCACCCTCGAGGGGGTATTCCCTGCCCTCCGGACGCCGGCGGACCCCAAGGAGGGAACACCCGGGAACATCCTTCAATAGGGGATGGAACCGGGGATCCCAAGGGAGTCCGGCAGGCAGGGACGGGTAGAGTAGGGACTGAAACTGATACTCCCATGGGTATCAGGAACACCCGATGCTCACAAATTAACTTGCAACACTGCAAGGCTGCGGTAGCACAACTACACCGCAGCATGGCAGTGGAGCAAACAGACATATGCCTCATACAGGAACCCTGGTTGACAGGGAAGACTGTAGGAGGCCTTAACATGGCGGGAATGGAGACATTCTATGCCAGGGGCGATGAGGGGGCGAGAGCCTGCATCATCGCCAGCAACAAATGCCTGCCAAGGCTGGTCAGGGACTTCTGCTCGAGGGACTTGGTGGGGGTAGCCGTAAAAATAGCGGTGGGAGGGACGAGACGAGACGTAGTCATCTGCTCGGCCTACCTACCGCACGATGCGGAAGAGGACCCACCATCACGAGGAGGGTCTTTCAACAGAGACGGCACTCCACGTATTGGTAGATGAAATTGAGAGCGCCCTTTCCAGAAAGGGAGCCTCACTCGGGGTGTTCATCGATATCGAAGGAGCGTTCGACAACACCTCATTTGTAGTCATCGGGAGAGCAGCCAGGAACTTTCAGTTTGGGGAAACCATAACTGAGTGGATACTGGTGATGCTCAAGACCCGGAACATCAACGTCACCTACGGAGAAGAACGAGTTAGAGCAGGAGTGGGCAGAGGATGCCCACAGGGAAGTGTAATTTCACCTACCCTGTGGTCGATCGTTGTAGATGAACTCCTGCGGGAACTCGAAGGACTCGATGTGAAAGGCGTTGGCTACGCTGATGACGTAGCCATACTGACAAATGGGGAACACGCTGGAGAACTACACTGGAGAATGCAAAAGGCATTGGACCATGTGTGCAAGCATGGTGCACCAGGCAGGGACTCAGGGTGAACCCCAGCAAGACGGAGATGGTACTCTTTACCGGAAAGAGGAACCTGGTGGTGAGACCGCCCAGGATCTTCGGCACGGAGCTCAGCTTCTCGGACGAGGTTGACTACCTAGGGGTAAGACTCGATCGGAGGCTGAGCTGAAGACCACACATAGAGAAGCAGATAGGAAAGGTGACGAACACCTTCTGGGCCTGCAGGAGGATGATAGGAGGAACCTGGGGTCTCAGCCCGAAAGTGATCAAATGGATCTACACAGCGGTGCTGATGCCCCAGTTCACCTATGCATCGGTCGTATGGTGGAGGGCCCTAACGAGGACTTCCACCATACGAAGAGTGAACAGGCTGGCCAGATGGGCAGGGCTGAGAATGAGTGGGGCTGTGAGGACCACACCCACCCTCGCCCTGATGGCTATCCTGGACTTGAAACCGCCGCACCTGCTAGCCCTAGAAGCACCGAGGGGAGCGGCGGTGAGACTCAGGGCGTCAGGGCTGTGGAGGACCTCGACCTACGGACACGCGTCGCTGCTAAACGAGGGAGAGATGAGGAGGACCCTCGTAATAGGTAGTGACACAGGCGTTAGGACGAGGACTTTTGAAAGAACCTTCACAGTCCATAGACCCACTAAGGAGGAATGGCTGAGGAAGGAGAAGCCGTTCCTCACACCAAAGGGCCCAACCTGGTACACGGATGGGTCGAGAGGAAAGGCGGGAGTGGGTATTGGGGTATGGTCTGAAGGACCAGTGACCAATACCTCAGAAAGACTACCGCCCCATAGCACAGCCCTGCAAGCAGAGTTGGCTGCGCTAATAGTATGTGCAAAGGAGATCGTGGACCGGCGAATGAGCGGGAAACACATCTATATTCGCACGGACAGTAAGCAGGCCCTTAGGGAACTAGAAAGGGTGGAAACGACCTCACGGCTAACTAAGGACTGCGTTGATCTGCTGAATATCATAGGAGCAGACAACTGGACCAAGTTACTCTGGGTGCCTGGACATGCGGGAATCAGGGGGTACTTGGAAGCTGACGCACTAGCCTCGATGGCATGGTCACAGAGCCATGGGGAGGCGTGTGTAGAAATAGGTGCCGAGAGGGAGCTGGTCCGGAAGTGGCTCAAGAGGAAGACACGGAAAGACTTCAGTAGACTCTGGCACAGCGACACGGGTCTGGCTCATACCAGACTCCACTTGGAAGGACCGGATGAGGCGCTGTCAGACAGGGTTACCCAGCTGAAGAAAAGGGAACTGCGCTGCCTGATAGGCCTCATCACAGGACACTGGCCTACAAGGGCCTATCTTCACAGGGTCGGGGTCGAGGAAGATCCCACCTGTGAGTTATGTGAGATGGAGAGAGGAGACGCCAACCACTTGATTATGAGATGCAGTGGACTAGACTGGGCCAGATGGCAAGTCTTCGACACCCACGGCATCTCAGAGCTCAAAGTCTCAGAGGACTCGGTAGGGGGCCTATTGCAATTCGCAAGGCTGACCAACCTGATGGAACCCTGGGACAGGACGGTCGCCTAGAAAGGGCGGGCATAAAATGGCGCAAGCCCATTATGCCTATAGGTCGTCCGAACTACAACACATACATACATTCCCATACCAAAAGTAATTACAAAATAATTTTAAATGATTATAATTATTAATATGATATAAATATAATATTTTTTTTCTAATATACAAAGGTATTTATCGAAACATATATATTTTTTCTCATTTTTTTTTTTTTCTTTTTTTTCAATTCCTCAACCTTATCTATTCTATTATAATTAATTCTGGCTCCGAAGTTTCAGTTGGTCGGCTTGGAGAATACCTCTCCGGCGAAACTACTCCTCTGGGTCCCCCCGGAGTTGGTATTCTCGGGTAGACCCAGGTTTCAGATGGTCCTGAAGAGGATGATGATGATGATGATGATGATGATGATGATGATGATGATGATGATGATGGAGCTGGAGACGCGGCTTCTGCGTCTTCCCACTCAGGTGTCAGAATCACCTCTGGGACTGGTTCTAGTGCTGGTGGTGGTGATGGTGGAGCCCGTGCGGAGCGCATGTGTCCAATGGTGGTCCTGTCCAACAAGATGGTTATGTTGGGCTCAATGTGGGACCACTCGTTGATTCCTGCCGCAGGAATTGGCAGGTTCCACATTGTGGTGATGTCGGAGAACATGTGCCGGTGCATTTCCCACTGATTAATCACACACTCAGCGCATTCTCCTGCTGACCTTGGGACCCGATGGATCGTGAACCGACAGGTGGCACACGATATTCGCCGTCCCATTGGCACATGGGAAAACTCCAACCTGGCCCCATGCGGAGGGTTACATATGGGGCACACATGCTGGTCCCCGTACCTCGCACTGTATAGACTAAGGCACACGGTCTGCCACAGGCAGTCCCACACGTGGTAATTGACAATGTCACCCAGGTTTCGGAATCCCTCATGTCGGGCACGAAAATAATCGATGAAGGATCTTGCGATCCCTGGGTTCACCAACATCACTGCACTTAATACTCTAAATAATCCGGCGGGCACGACGTTAAATTGTCCACTGAACTCCATTTTTTCTTTCTCTTTTTTCTTTTGACACTTGTCTTGAAATTTCCCGTGGTGCGAGTTGAAGAGGACTGTGGACTTCTCCAAATTGGTAGAGCCTTTTAAGGGAGGAAAAACAAAAAAACTTGGGGGAGTAGGGGAATATTTTGATTTCCTTGCCTGGTCCTTCTCCCTTGAGCGATGGGGCCGATAGTGATAACTTTTATTACACGTGATATCGGTATGGTGCATTTCCGTCGGCTTGGAAAACTTGGCGTGCGTCCGGATACAATCCTCTTGTTTGCTCGTTTTTTCCTGGGTTTTGGGGTTCTTTCAGTTTTTCTGGAGGTGTTTGATGTTCCCACCTAGCCTCTTGTTCATCAGCGAGCTCGGCTTCCTCTATGGGCTTCTTAAAATGAAGTAGGAAATTCGAGATAGAGTCCCAAAAGGCCCCGAGTAACCATAGGCTCCATCCAAAGGCTTTGTGTAACGCATATCCATGTATCATCGTGTCGATAGCGAATTTTATTGCCTTTAGAACAATAAAAAGACCTATTGCGCCAGCGCTGAAAGTCCCAAAACTCGTTATCCATCCCCAAAGTTTCGTTGTTGCTCTCTCTGCTATCTTATTCACTGCATTTTCGTCCAGCATATTCCCAGGATTAATGTCTCTGTTAATTATTGTTTCCCCAACTGATCCTCGTGCGAGTCCATCTAAGATGGCATTTTGCTCGATTTTATGCAATAAGTTATGCTGCAATTTTTCCAGATCTTTAGGAGAATAAAGTCCGGCTGCAGCGAGGTTGTCGGCGTTTTGATAACTCCAAGTGGGTCGTGTCAATGAGTGAAGTACTTGGGGTGCTGAATAATGATCTGGAGTAGGGTTGAGTTTAATCCAGGCATTCTCAATCCTATACATAAGTGGGATAAAAGAATTACAGTCCACCCGAGGGCTACGTTTTAATAGTATGTGGGTCTTTGGTGCCACAAACATTGTTTTATTATGGCGATTGACTACTGGCAAATGTTCGTAACAATCGTCTAATCGTGCAATTTTTACAGTAGTCCCCACACATTTAATCATGTGTATCACTTCTCCAGCCACTATTTCCATGTATCCAGGTTCATTCATAATCTTCCGTGCAAATTCTGCAGGTTGTGAATGAGCAAGTAGCAGAGAGTTTTACATTACTCTCCATTCTAGTTCGCATTTCTGGCTCATAACATCGATGGATAAATTCAACAGTTGTTGTTTAATATGTTTTTCTAGATAGACGAATTTACTATTTACGTAAGCGAAAATATCTAGGTTAGTTGGAGCGATAGATTTATAACGTTTCAACAGAGGATCATTGCGTGCTAATTCCATGATAAATACCTTTGGATGCTCAGTGTGTATGAGATTGATTCCGCAAACCCTTTCATTACTTTTTTGTGCTAGTGCGAAAGTGATATCTGTAGTATTCATGGCGAAAATTTCTCCAGTGTGATCTTTTGATGTGGCGTTGTCAAAGATTTTCTGTGCTTCTCCTTGATATAACACGTCATATTCCTCAAATTCGCAGTTCTTGTGAGGGGTTGAATCCCAGAAAACGTGACTCCCGTTATCGTCTATGCAACGCCCAGTAGAAAGGGTACATCTTACTCCAGACTTGAGATAGATGCGATCTTCATCGAGATTTGCGTTGGTAAAATATTCTTCCAAAGTGATCTTCAATTTAGCTTGTACCACTACGTTACTCCAAGATCCGAAAGGATCAGCGAAATGTTCTCCGTGGCAGATCCCATCTGCTGTTAATGATCCGGCTAATAAAACGGGCACATGAATCGTCTGATTCATTTGCAGGTTATTGATAATAATATGTGGTGGTTTTTGATATGCTTTGAAGGCGTGCATTTGTTGACATTGATGATGCGAAATATCTTCCACATACTCTGCTTCTCCATTATGTACGGCAGAAGTGTGAGAGTGCATTCCGCAATGAGAAATCGAACGATCCACGGATACGCGACAATACTGAACCTGAACACTAGTGTATCTTGTTAACTGTAACAATTGTATAAATGTCGACACAATTACTGGCTTGCGATCTTGGATATTGCATGCACCAATTTCTAATAACGAAATACTGGAGATGTTGGCATTTTGTACTCCACAATCATATGCTACCAGACTGGATGTGACCTTAATGATTGTAATAGCCAAGCTTAGCTTAATCATCTGGAAAAAGGTGATTATGTTTCAAGAATTTGTTCAGATTTGCGTGTGCCGTTTTCTTTTCAAAATAAAGTTTAATCGTTATATTTCGTAGTATATATATTTTATTTTAACGAGATGTATAAGAACATGTACATATATATAAACACAATATTGTTATAACTATTTAAACGGTTGTTTCCCGTAACGGAAGATGGGGGGGGGGGGGTCGGGCTCGATGTACCCCACCTCGCTGTACAGTGATGGAGGTGTGCCTGGGCAATTTATCATTGCCTCTATGCCCATTTTTATGGTAAGGGCACGGTTTAAGGCACACAGCTTCTTCTTTTTGTGTTTTATGGTGTGGAAAAGGCAATGTCCCTGTGCCATTGGTAACTCCAGGTCTGTCGGCATTGCCACTTCCACAATATCTATTACGTTGCAAGACATAATTGACTCCAAAAACCTAAGTTTTTGCTGCCCCTTGACGTATACGGTGGTGAAATTGTACGCGATTGTGTGTAAGTAATCTATCGTATCGTCCCATAGTAGATAGGGGTACCCCTGGCCGGAGTGCAAAAAACTGCCGCTAGGGGCGCCAGCGTCGGCTGTAAAGGTATAGGGCCTATCCGAGTGGTGGGCGGTGTCCGTGTGGTGGGGAGTAGGGTGGTTCACCCCCTCATGTGGCGTACAGGTGTACGCTATGAATGGATATGAATAATTAATGAGTAAATATTGACTTAATGAATAATTAATGAGTAAATATTGACATAATGACAATGGGCCCGTGACCTCATTTTGGGCCTGTGCCACCCTCATGTGTGGTACAGGTGTACGGTATGAATGGGGACCAATAATTAATGAGCCAATATTGATTTAATGTTATTGGGTCCATATTTTCGGGAGCCTGGGAGGAGGTAACGGTCTCATGCATCCGGCATGTGGTATGAATAGAAATGAATAATTAAAAATAGGCCAAAGATGAATAAATTAGTGAATATTGGTTTAATGACAATGGGCTCCCGATGTCTGGGGAGGGATTGTCCACCTCATCCGGCAAGTGCATAGGATGAATAAAGATGAATAATTAATGGAAAAAAAAGAATAAAGGTAGGTAAATAAATACATTTTTTTATAATTTCTTTGTTACTTTATTCGGTGAAAGAATAAATATATGTTTCTTTTTTTCTATTTTACAATTTCTTATTCGGGAGAATACATTTTTTTCTACAGAATATCTAATTAAAAGACTTTCATTAAAATTATATCGAGCACACCAAGTATCAAAGCCAATAGACAGGTTATGATAATTAATAAATAAAGAATCGCTGCTGTTGAGGTCTCTTCTGATGTGTTTCTTTGAGCCCCAGCTTCAACATCTGTGTTTCGGAGTTTTTTAAAAGTTACGGCGGCCATTACGTCTTCACAGGGTGCCCTCGTATGAAAATTCAGTTTTTTATTAAAAAATATTAAAAATACTTTTACTAGATGTTTTTACACTCACTGAATTGTTCTCCTCCTCTGATGTCGAGTCGTCAGAGTATGCTTCATTATTCAGTGATCTTGCGATACTTAACGCGAGCTGGAGGGCGCATTTATATTTGAATGCGGCCAGCTTATTTTTATGATAGTGGTGGTGGCAGAGAGTTTTTTCCTCCACATGTAGTTTCTGGTTACTCGTCCATGCGGGCTCTTTCTCCAGATTTACAACCTCCCGTGTAATTAGCGCCTGTAAATAATGTGTTTCTTCCTCACCTATTGTGAAGATGTGTTTACCATTTTTACAGAGCTCACGGATGTAATGTAAAACGTCAATTTCAGGTATATCCCCGTCAAACCACTCAATGCCGTGTTCCTTTGTTGTAAGGCTATTGTTCGCCTCACGCCAACAGGTAGCCAGGTCAAGGTAAGAGTGATGAGGCCAAATGAGCCAATGTCCTACAAAAATACTATCTGCGTCAACCACGGCCACTTCTTTGGGTAAATACTTCCCGCTGCGTCCGCGGAGCCCCTGGAGTACCACAACAATATCCATATCGATGTGATCGCTTCAGACTTGGGAGTAGAAATGAATAGGAAACGATAAAACATATTTTTTTATTCTTTATTTACCAAATGTGTAATCTACATCTTTCATGACATCATCATCATTGGGTTGGCGTGGGAGAACATCCCTAATATCGCGATATAACGAAGCCTTTTGGAAAGTAATCATTTCTTCATAAAAGTCTTTAAAATACTCGGTATTTATACACGAACTCATAATTTTTTCTCGTGCAGAGGCAAAAATCGCACGCCCTCTAGCTAATAAATGTAATGACAAGTCATTATCACTGAGGTGTTGTTTTTTACGGAGCTCTGAGTCGCTAAGAATAGAAAGGACGATAGCGTCTACAATTTTTCTTTTATAAACCTGCGTACTTAATCTACACAAACGAAACAAGCGCTCGATGATCCATGCTCCGTGGTCCACCAAAGCCTGTGTTGTAGACTCCAACATGTAGATTCGGGTCTGAGTTGAGCTATCATGGAAATAAATAGCAGGTATTGAAGAGTTAAAGAATGCGAACTCTACATTAATCCTCGCGCTGCACTTAATAGATTGATACTCCTGCCGTTCAGCGCGCGATGATAAATCGTCTCTGAAGTATGCAAGTATCACCAATCTATATTTCCAGAAAGCCTCAAATGCTGCACGTGTGAGTGTTATGAATTTACGGGGCTGCGTGCCTATTATTTGAGATGCAGGAAAAATACTCCCGAATCTATCCCAGACCAATCCCGTTATGACCTGCTTAGTGTAACTTTTATTGATAGGGAACGTGTGTGACAGTAGTAACAAAGGCGCATCACACACATTATCACTAATTGTTTTCTTCACCTTGTGCTCCGTAGATGTCAACTCAATATTTTTTCGGTCACTGGCCGCTATTGTTCTCTTCACACACAGATAATTTTGAGGGTCTTGATTCTCTTTATCGTGGGAGGCTACCTCTTTGTCCTCAGGGGAGGAGCTCTCACGACGGGGTACATAATACCCTGGTGTTGGAGAGGCAACCTTTTGAATCTTAGCCCGTGGAATGATATACTCCGGCGATATAGCGTCGTACGGGTTGGCGTAGATTTGATCCAGGAAGCCTGATACGTTCTCCATTGTGTCACGACTGATTCTGATCAAAAAATGCACGGCGTTTCCGGCTTTTTATCACACCATACGAAGTGACGCAGTGGTGGGGCGTGAGGGAAATAAGGTCAATCAAATATGGAGGAGGGGCCCTAGAACATCTCATCAAATAAAACATACCTCCAAAAAGAAACTTCTTCACGAATAATTTAAAATGTTTAGAATTTTTGGAAAGACGACCAATACATGTAAGTAGTTTAGAATTTTTCTGGGAAAGGTACACTTTAGTCATGGAAAGAAAAATGGGTATGACAAAAGTCTCAAGACATCACTCCGCGGGGGTTCCCGGACGAATATATCCTTAGAGCGTTTAGAAAAGTAGAAAGGTATGAAAAGCAAGCCCTACATTAAAAAGCCATTTTGCATAAAATGAAAAAGAAATTTCGAAAGTTAAGGAAAACTACAAGGACAATAAACGGAGCATCAGAGTCCTCATAATATGGAAATTATTTTCCCTGATAAAAAGGAAGTTTCCGCTGCAGAAGAGACTCACTCGAAAAAAAATTCTCGCGGTAGAAGCATCGCTCAGTTTTTCCAGTTTTTGTGAAGAAGTCTGTGGTAGAAAAGTTTTAATATGGAGTGTTATTATGAGGAAATCATCCTTGGTAAGTACAATTAGCCTCTGAAATTTTTACCTAAATTTTCTATCTCTTATTTCCTTTTGTTTTTCAGACGAAGACCTTGAGATCCAGGTGAGGGCCCTGGAACATATGGAGGATAGGGTTGTAGGCGTGGTGAACGCCTTACAGAGGGGTCACGGTATGTACAACGGTAGCCGTATTCTTGAGTTTGTCATCTGACATATTTATAGTTTCTTTTTCGGAAGAAAATTGGGCTATGATTTATTTATGACTTCTTTTTCAGAAGAAAGGGTGACAATGGCTCCTGTACTGAGTCCCCAGCCCGGCCCCTCAAGATACACCACCGCAGAGCCTGGATTTATCTCTTCACCAGAGGTTATTATTATTGAGGAATCGGGAGACTCTTCACCGCTAACGGCTGTGGATAGGGATATCTCCTGGCGCGTTATTTCACCCGCGCCGTCGGTTTCCTCGGAGGCCGGGGATATTTTAGAAGAAAGCCCGTTCATGGAGCTGGCGCAGGAGAGCTATAGTGCACCCCATGTATCTTTCTCGGGTGAGCATTCTCGGGCCTTTTAAAAACTCATTAATTGTTCATTTCGATGTAACTATATGTGAATTTTATTGGTTGCAGCGGTTACCTCATCGCCTTGGCATAGGGCCCCGCTATCAAGGGCTGAAAGAAGGAGGCAGAACCGGCAGGGTAGGGAACATGCCCGGAGGAGGTTGTTTGGAACGCCGTCACCCCAAAGCCCTCTAATCCCTTGTGAGGATTTACCCCCCGCCCCGGAGTTGACAGGCCCTGACGCGTGGGACAGGGCCATCAAGTGGCTGGCCATAGCCAATATATACAAAAGACAATTGGTGAAAGAGGTCCGGAGGATTGCCCAGTGGCGGAGGGATCAGGGGTTGGGTATGTCTGCGACGAATGCGGGCTAGCTGCCTGCGTTTGTAGATGTAGGTAGTCTACAGGAGCGGGGATAGGTGTGTGTGTGTGTGTGTGTGTGTGTGTGTGTGTGTGTGTGTGTGTGTGTTTCCCCCAGTCCTCCCCAAGGACTATTAATAGATGGCGAAGGACTCTGGAACATCACATTCTACTTCAGAGCCTTCAACGTCAAACGTCAAGGACGAATTCTAACATCGAGGAGTGTATCACCAACGCCGGAGAGTTCTTGGCGAGTTTTCTCGCCGGAATGGATCTCAGGGAGCAGGCCGACGAGGGCAACGTGCATATCACCATCTACGTGGAGGACGTAGGGGACTACGTCAACTTCGGGACGCACTCCGCGGCGATAGCACGCCGAACCACAGCCCTTTACCCGGGCCATCTGGACTCGGTGAAAGCCAAGCAAGTAAGTACCGATAAAAAACTTTTTTTTTTTTTTTTTTTTTTTTTTTTTTTTTTCTTCTGGTCAAGAGATACATTTATCAATTTTCTTTTTTTTTACAGAATCTGAACGCACAGGTCTACGCTCATAGCTTGGCCATGTACCGGCTCCAGGAGGCTGGGGAAATGGAGTGCTGGGACGAAGACGGGCCCCAGGAGCCGCAACTCCCCGAGTGCGAGCCAACCCATGAGGTGGCTTTTAGGAGAGCGCTGCATGCGGCCCAGCAGGCTGAGAGGAGGGACCCTACACCTCGCAATAGGCTACTCCAGAACAGAGAAAAACGACGTGTGAAGAACGTGCGGGGAGGTTGCTGGGGGTAACCGGGGTGTGTGTGTGTATGCGTGTGTGTGTGTGTGTGTGTTTCTGTGTACATCCGTCTGTGGGTTGCACAGAAATAATAAATATAAAAATTGTATTCCTTTAGTTTTAGGTTTTATTAATAAGATAGGATTAAGTGTATTAGTTTTAAAAATAACATTAAGAAAATAATATCCATGTATTAGTTTTAGTATTATTTCTTAGTAAAAAAATATATATATATAATATAAACTTAATTCTTTTTCTTCCACCAAAACCTTGTCCTCGTTTTGGGTTGATGCCATCATTGCTATCGATGGCACCACGTGTGACGGATCCGGTGAGCTCTCTTACAATTTTTCTCCAATTTTCTTTAATTTTCTTTTCATTTCTTTGAATTTCTTCATTATTATTTCAATTGTTCCTTTAATTTATTAAAATTATTTCTTAGAAGTATTTCTTCATTTTTCTTAAAACTCTTCCAACTTTCGTACCGTTTTTTTCAAATTTTTTCAAAATTCGTTTGAGTTTCTTCTCGCATTTTTTTTCAAATATTTTTCTTCAATTTTTAGAATTATGAGTTAGATTTCTCCAACATTCGTCCCGTTTTTTTCTCAAATTTTCTCAAAACTCGTTTGAATGTTTTTCTTACATTTTATTCCAATTGTTCTCCAAATTTTTTCTCAGAATTATTTCTTAAAATTCTGAGAATTATTTCTCAAATTTCTTAGAACCAATTTTCAAATTTCTTTGAAACCTCTCCAACTTTCTTGAAATTACTTTAAATATTTTGCTTTTTTTTTGTATAATCGGGACTATGAATTTCTCTTCAACAGTTTTCTTCCGATTACTACATCCAGCGTGAGCTTGTTCGGCTCCAAACAGATCTCCCAGATAATCTGGTTGACCGTCTGTACACACGTCTGGATCATCGCGTATGGCAAATCGGAGAGCTTGAAAGAGGGCCGCGCGCACGAGAACCCTTCAGCATACTTGATCATACGGCGCTAGATAGGTTTATAGAGCGAGGTGGAAGAGTGGAGATTAGTTGTTATACGTTCGCTACAGCGGTAGCATGGTTTTTTAACGTTTCATTATTAATGGCATTTATTTATATGGTGTATAAATTTTTTAATGAATAAAATTTTTGTGCAATCTTGAGGATGAACAGCGTATCAGTCACCCCTTACCACACATGTGTGTGAAAGCTAAATTCTTGGCCGAAGTTATTCGCGTAAGAGACCAATCTCACATATGTGTGCGCCCCATAGAGTGGAGCCCATCGTTCTCTAATATGTGCGCCCATTTGGAGAAAAAATATTTTATTGATAGGCAGGGCACGCCACTCACCGATATTGAAAAAATGTGTGTTGTGGAAATCCCTGGCGTGGGAGGGGCGCGAGGGTTTGTGAGAAATGCTAATTTTGGGTTTGAGATACTTTTAGTTGACCTGTGTGACGTTATTGTCAAACCCAAGGGCCAAGTCTTTTACCTAGAAGAGGAGGTATTTATCCGACTGCCCCCATTGTTATTGCGTTGTTATTTACTTGGCCATGCGTCATGGGATGAATGTGCTACTTATGATGCACAAGAATCCTCCCTTCCCTTATTTAAAACAGAAAGTCCCTGTTCGGGCGCCAAAATTATGTTGCGAGCCAACGGTCAATTAAAATATCCCACAAAATAAAAATATTACGTTAAATATTATTTTTATTTTATTATTTTATTTTAATTGAATTTTAACTCGCGATAAAAAAAAGATTGAACGAAGAGGACTTGTTCAATTGATAGGGGACTTCTGTTCGGGATTAAGTACTAAGGTACACAGAGGTGATACGGAAGGCGGAGAATGATGAGGTGGTTTTTCTAAAGGTTTTCCCTTTGATTAACTTCATCCGAACCCCAATTTCGTTAATTAATGATTTTATTACAAACACCAAGTTAAAATTTGGTTACAACGGCTTAAATCAGACTCGTGAAGGGACGCATTGCAGAGATAGTTCATCAATTATTAAGAATCCTGTATCCCAGATTATCGTGATTATGTTTTATGACGTGTGGCGTAACAAACTTACTCGAGAAATCGGGTGAATGGAAGGGGTCGGTTGTTCGGTGCAGGTAGGCTGCCGCTTGGAGTTCGATAGCCGACGGTCGGGATTTCCCTCGGATGATTGTGACGTCAGGGAATTCCTTCTCTGGATGTCAGGTAGCTGGAGTTTTCCGGGGTTGTCTGCTTAGTAGACCTTGGTCAAGTCTATCTTCCTTCCTTCTCTAGGGTCTCGTGCGGTTGTAGGTGATGATTTCTTGCACTCGATTTTATTACCGCACAATTAAATAACGATGAGCTTCGAATAATAGACTCGGATTGACGGATTTCCTTGTCTTATTTGTTTAGAATTTAACGTATTCTCACGTGCACTTAAAAAGTTCCGATTGAACGGTAGAAATTGTTATTCAAACGATTCCGTATTTTCTTTTAATAAGTCAACTCGGAGAAAACGCGTATTGAGAGTGAGTTATCGGTGGAGGATTTTATAAGATTGTACGAGCAAGCGTCTAAACGGATTTGTTCGTTGATTCCTGATGAAGCCTCCAAGTAGGTTGATAATATTCCGGTAACTAACTCGATTTCGGGACGCGCTGCCCTTTTAATTCCTTGATTTTTGGTGGAAGGGGATGTCTTTCCACGAATTTTTGGAGTAACCGTCGATATGCAGGTGTTATTCAGTCTTAGTGATAATTCAGTGTTTTTTGTCAATGCCTTTTCCCAAGTGTCATCTTTTATTGTTCTCAGTGTATTTGTCTCTAAGTTGAATATAAATCGCTTCTAATTAATAGAGAGCGGGAGTTCACCGGTTACCATATGTTTTACAACAGGCACGTGCATGTTAGATTCTTGGGGAGAGGAGAAAATTCATTCACCGTCAAGGTGGTGATGGAGAATTTAGTATCTCCGTCCCTTTTCTTTTATTGTCGGAGTTATTAGAGGGGTCCTGACCAGGTAGCGGGGGAGAACCTTCCGTCCTCTCTCTCTTTCTCTCTTCTTGCTGCTGGAAAGGTCGGTTTTCTTTCTCTCTCCTGGGGCCGTCCACTCCTTATATGGGTCGGGAGAGAGGCTCCCTTTTCGATGTCCCATATTTGGTAATTATTTTATGGCCCTCCTATGGATTTCCTGGTAAAATTAATATAAAAACATACTCTCGCGCAATGAGAGTCCTCGGCACGTAACAAATGCAATATCAGTAATGTGAAATTGTTGTTGAATTCTCAATGTTATCCTTACATAGATTTGGATTTGGATATTACCAGTAATAGGTATTCATTATTATATGATGTGTATGCTAATTTTCAAGCATCATATTACGGTTCTGATCCAAATCCATTGCTATCGAGAAAACTCTTTAGAACATATGCACCATTGATTGTAATTGATTGTTCAAAACAGAATGAGGCATTGAAATTCGGTTCAGTTGATGTTAGTATAGAAATTAGTGCTCATGCGAATTTCCCTGCAAATACATCAGCATACTGTTTAATTTTGCATGATCGTATTGTTGAGTATCATCCATTGAATGGTATGGTTAAGAAAATTTCACAGTAGAGTGGGAGAAAGATAATTCATTGGTATGTAAAGGAGATGTAATTTTTAAATAATTATCAGTGACTATGGATGCTGTGTACAGGGCTTCCGGGGGTTTTCCCGCGAATTTATTGTGAAGGAAATTTCGATATGTCTCTTGGATGAGAAGAAAAGTCTGTCAACTCATTTCTTTGAGCCTCCCAGTGACTTTGATTGTGGATCAAAGAAACATAATTCTACGAATGCCTGGCTTACATGTAATTATCATGGGATTCCATGGACTTATGGTTCTATATCATATGATAAACTGGATTCATTTATAAGTGAAAAGTTTAAGGGTGTGAATAGGATATATGTGAAGGGTCGTGAGAAGAAGAAATGGACTGAAGAGTTCATGCACATCGAGCCACGTCCAGTCATAATTGACGTTGATGAATTGTTTGGAACTTGTCCATCTCTTAGAACAGTGATTGGACAGAAAAATACAAATTGCGCTTTTCATTCAAATATACCTCAAATGATGTGTGCGGCGAGAAATGTTGCATTTATAGAGCAATATTTGGAAAATCGCTTGGAACCGTCAATCGTGCGATCACTCTACATCTACAATGATCTACAAAATTTAAATCTGATGGATAGAGAGGATATTGCCTGCTTGCCTATCATGTTCATAGTAAGCTTTGCTTCTTATGATGTGGATAGTGCATGGGAGAAGTTGACCGATGAAATGAAGAGGAATAAGAATATTATTAAATGTAAACGTTGTACCAAACATCGCAAATGTGAAAACTATACTGGAGATATGTGTCATGATGTTAAGTTAACCCTATGATTAAGCATTGTGACATGTGTAGGCTTGAATAGAAGAGACTAAAGATGTTTATGTAGGAGATAAAAAAATTTTATTGTACAAGTTTTTTCACAAAAATTAATAATACATGAACAAAAATGGTTGTTTTTTTTTGTTTCCCTTTATCCAGAGATATATATATATATTTGTGTGTAGGACATTTTGATGACACACTTCTTTTTCTCCATCAATAGCTCATATTCACCTCAAACTACCCCCTATCAATTTCTTTTCCGTGTATTTCGAGGATTCTGTCGTATATACACTGATAAATGCCGCTTGGACAGTTTGACGACACATCAATAACAGTACTTGGTCACTTTGGTGACAATGTATAAAACTATATAGGGTCATCAAAATGACCATTCAATCTCTACCTGCTTCTAAATATACATTGATTACATCTTTTGGTCATTATCATGACTATATAAATTTTATATAGTGTCACGATTTTGACCAACTCATATGAGGATAGGTGTGACTGAAATGACCTCTTCACATCATTTTCACGAAATGATTCGTGAAAAAGAGATCTTAGCACCACCTTTAGGGAAATAGTGATGACATATGTATTTTTTCCATTCTGTTGGAAACAATATTTGATGCTCTTCGATTCAATGTGCTTCGTGAGCGAACAAAACTACCGGCATTATTCAAAGAACGCGTGCCTATCCGGTATTGTAGTGAAAACCAATGAAGTGCCAAATAAACCAATGATCGCGAAATATTCTGTGCGAAATGTATTCATTATTACATTTATTGGGAGATAAATATATCATTAAACGAACGAGTGAAATTGTGATGAAAAAGAGGAGAACTGTTGTTGTAAGTCCTGAGAGTTCAAAAGAAACAGCCACACTTATAGCTACTGGGAGTAAGTATAAATATGAATGATATTATTTTGATTCTCTTATATCTACTATGTATAATTTGATAACGTCAACAATATAGTGGTCATTGCCGTGACAAGTTGAGATCCGACTGGCTCCTGTGATCCAGAAGTGAATGATCCGTAAGTGAATTACTCACGAAATCTGTTGCTATTTCCCTAAATGGTTTCTTAAATTGACTAGCAAAATTCAACGTTTAATTGCACGTAACTTTTTGTTTCATATACATGATATTTCCACATATATGTACACATCATGGTTATGCTCACAACAGCATAAATATCAATCAATTTTTCAGATAATTATGAAATCGATTATTCGGTTCGATGCATTTCAGGAACAGCTTATATGGAATGGATATGTCGCTTGATTTCTAAGCTATCGTGAATGTATTGTTTTTGTTATTTAGAAAGAAGTTGAAGGCAATTTATCATTACAATTTTGAGAGTTATTTTCATCACGATATAGAGATTAATTGAGCAGTTTGGTGACTGAATGAATGTTTTGAATTTTCTTTTTTTGTATGTTCCAGAAAATCCCAAGTCAGGTGCATTATCAAAAATATTAATTATTATTCAGGAGATTTCTTAAATCCAAAAATAATGATCCAAACAACAGAATCGGAAAACATCGTAGTTTCCAATTTCACAGCATCTGTATCCATTACATATATCTCGTGGCCATTGTGAGGACAATATGAATGTCAATTGATAATTCGAATTTCATTTAGCTGATTACTTTGACTTCCATTATACTTTCAATACAGATTTAGGAGGAACAAGCCATTCCATTCTTCAAATATTACTGATCATTTGCTGGTGCTATTTACAAGAGATTTTTATTGATTTTTTTACATTTCCACCATGTCCATAGACATATCGGTCATTTTGATGACAATGTAGAGGTCAATCGGCTAGTTTGATGACAGTATGAATTAGTTTAAGAGTCTCTATGCATAAATGTATTGGTCATTTTGATGACTGCATCAATTTGTTGGGAATCCTTCTGGTAAAATCCTCAATTCCATTCTAACTCAAAATCAATGTCGCCTGAGTAAATGAATTTTTCCAACGACAAAAACTTTCACAAGTAAAGGAAAAATAATGTAATAAGAAAGTGAAAGTGAAACATCCCTTTTTATATTCTCTTTCCGTCGTGGCAATTGCATTGATCACTATTTCAAGAATTTAAGTGCATTGTCAAGAATTTGAATTAGTATTCAGCCGATTTTTATGAATGAAAAAATAATAATTAAAATAACTAAGTTACAATAGATCATAGTTTTCAATTTCAGACTGTCACTGTCCATTATATATCTCTAGTAGTTATCTCAATGACGATATAGATTTCAATTCATTATTTGGATTCTGATGAACCAATAGCTCTGGTTGATTTCAATATGAATTTCAGAGAAGCAAGTGCGTTATTCAATTCTTCAGCTGATCAATTGCTTGTGCTACTTGTACGAGAATTTCATCAATTTCATTTTCATCATTCTCCATGCATAAATCTATTGGTCATTCTCGTGACGATTCAGAGATCAATTGGTCAGTTTGATGACTGCAGAATTGGTTTCAAATTCATCTCGGAAAATCCTCAGTCATTTCTATTAGAAGTCAATATTGACAAAGAAGACCTGACAACAAATAATCATATGAAGCAATAAAAGGGAAACTTTACTCGAAATCTTCCTTCAATTTCAACTCGTTTATCCACTACCATTTATTTCATTATCACATATGCAGTGCTCCTTTTGATGACAATATGAAGATTGCGCGACTCTTTTGATGACATTTAAGAAATCAGTTGATTTGATTGAGTTCTCCTTAATCAAATCAATAAGCCAATCAAAGAAACAAGCCCGTTATTTAATTCTTCAACTATTACAGATCAATTGCTGGTGCTACTTATAAAATAGTTTTATCGATTTTTCTACTTTTCCATCATTTTTCTAGACCAATTGGTCGTTTTGATGGCAATATAGAGGTCAATAGGCCAATTTAATGATTGTATAATCCATACGGTCATAAAATTGATTCTAAACTAATCAGTTTAAAGTTCCTTTTGTTAAATCTTCGAAAATATTTCATGACAAAATCAATATCTGCTAATTAAATGAACTTTCTGAAACACGAAAATTTCATGAGTATCAAAGGATTCAATCTGATTGAAAAATGAAAATGGAACAGCATTTTTTATACTTTTTTTTCATTATGGCAATTTTATCGATTGTTAATTTTTTAGTCTTCTTATATGCAGGAGTCATCTTCATCACAGTATGCAATTGGAATATATCATTGGAATACAAAAAGTACTTCGTTTTATTTTTCAATTGCTACTAATTAATCTTCCACGCTATTACCAGGCAATCCATTCAATTTTTTTCAGTGATCGATCGGACAGTTTGATGACATATGCATTAGTGAAAATATCTCTCGTAAAATCAGCAAATACATTCCAGTTATAAACTAATGCCTGGTCAGCAAATATATTTTCTAAATAATGAAAATTTCTGAAATCTTGAAGACATTAATCTGATGATGAAATGAAAATGGAACATCAATTTGTATATTTCCTTTTCATTATTATATTTCTATTGATTACTATTTTTTTCATTCCACAATATGCAGGGGTCTTTTTCATGACTCTATGGAGATTCCCCAAATATTGACGACAGTAGCTGAATCAGTTTGGTCATTTTCAAAATCATTTTGAGTAAATAAGTACATAGCTTCATTTTTCAACGGCTTCTAATCAAACTTCCTTGCTATTTCCTGAAACACTAATTCAATTTTTTTCATATTTCTATTATTCTCCAGGCATTAATACATCGGTCATTCTCGAGACAACACAAAGATTAATCGATCATTTTGATGACTGTATCAATTAGTTCAGAAGTTTTTCGTAAAATCCTCAAATATTTTCTAACTTGGAATCAATGTCTGCTGAGTAAATGAATTTTCTTAATCACGAATATTTCACTGAACTTCTTTAATGTCTGAAGAAGAAACTGCGTTATATTTCCTGCGTGAGAAAGAGATCTTAGCACCACCTTCAGGGGAATAGTGATGACATATATATTTTTTCCATTCTGTTGGAAACAATATTTGATGCTCTTCGATTCAATGTGATTTGTCAGTGAAAACTACCGGCGTTATTCAAAGAACGCGTGCCTGACCGGTATCATCGTGAAAATCAGTGAAGTGCCAAGTAAACTAATGATCGAGGAATATTCTATAAAAAATGTATTCATTATTACATTTATTGGGAGATGAATATATGATTAAACGAACGAGTAAAATTGTGATGAAAAAGAGGAGAACTGTTGTTGTAAGTCATGAGGGCTCAAAGAAAACAGCCACACTTATAGCTTCTGGGAGTAAGTATAAATATAAATCATATTATTCTCTTCCACCTATTATGTGTAATTTGATAACTTTAACGATATAGTGGTCATTCCCGTGACAAGTTGAGGTCCAACTGGCTTCTTTGATCCAGAAGTGAATGATCCGTGAGTGAATCACTCACGAAATCTGTTGCTATTTCCCTGAATAGTTTCTTCGATTGACTAACAGAATTCAACGTCTAATTGCACGTAACTTTTCATTTCATATATATAATATTTTCTCATATATGTCCACATCATGGTTATGTTTATGACAGCATGAATATCAATCAATTTTTGAAATAATTGTGAAATCGATTATTCAGTTCAACGCATTCCAGAATCAGCTTATGTGGAATGGATACGTTACTTGATTTCTAAAGTAACGTGAATGTATTGTTTTTGTTATTCATCAAGAAGTTGAATGCAATTCATTATTACAACTCTGAGAGTTATTTTCATCATAAGAGAGAGCAATTGAGCAGTTTGGTGACTGAATGAATGTTTTGAATTTTTCTTTTTCGTATGTTCCAAAAAATCCCAAGTTAGGCGCATTGGCGAGAATATTAATTAGTATTCCGGAAATTTTTTAAATCCAAAAATAATGATTCAAAGAACGGAATTGGAAAACATCATAGATTCCAATTTCACAGTACCTGTATCCATTATATTTATCTCGTGGCCATTATGAGGACAATATGAATGTCAATTGATCATTCGAATATCATTTTTCTGATTACTTTGACTTTCACTATACTTTCAATACAGATTTAGGAGGAACAAGCCCGTTATTTCGTTCTCCAAATATTACTGATCAATTGCTGGTGCTACTTACAAATTTTTTTTATCGATTTTTCTACTTTCCCATAATTTTTTTAGACACATCGGTCATTTGGATGGCAATATAGAGGTCAATAGGCCAATTTGATGACTGTATAATCCATACGGTCATCAAATTGATTCTAAACTAATTTCCAATGGTGGGTTTAAAGTTCCTTTTGTTACATTTTCAAAAATATTTAGTGTCAAAATCAATATCTGCTATTAAATCAACTATCTGAAACACGAAAATTTCATGAGTCTGAAAGGATTTGATCTTATTGAAAAGTGAAAATGAAACAGCATTTTTTATACTTTTTTTTTTCATTATGGCAATTTCATCGATTATTTCTCTAATGTTCTCATATGCAGTAGTCATCTCCATCACAGTAAGCAATTGGAATATATCATTGGAATATAATGTAAATGTATTGGTTATTCTAGTGATAATTCAGGAATCAATTGGTTAGTTCGATGACTACAATTGGTTTGAAATTCATTTCGTAATATTCTCAGTCATATCTATGAGAAGTTCATATTGATAAGGAAGATCTGATAACAAATCATCATGTGAGGGAATGCAAGGGCAACATTGCTTCAAATCTTTCTTTAATTTTGAAACGTTTATCCACTACCATTTGGTTCACTATGACATATATAGAACTTCTTTTGATGACAATATGGAGATTCTGCAACTCTTTTAATAGCCTTCAATAAATCAGTTGATTAGTTTGCTGTCGTTCAAAAGATATTTGGGTAGAATCGAAAAATTATTTCTAAAAAATTGTTCCTGTATTGTTTGAGCTCTATGTAGATGAATAATCTGAATCCTCCTTTTCAGCTAAAGAAAAATTGATTCAATTACTGCCAAAATCTAATGGAGTGAAATTAAAGAAGAAAAAGAAGGCTGGTCAAAAAAGACATTCTACGAAATCCATTAGAAAACCTGAAGATAACGAATCCAACGTATTGAAAGGTGAATATTACAATCATCTCCTAAATTTTCATGAGGAGTATGTCTTTTTTTATACAATGAAATCATTTTCCATCTTGATTAGATATCCGTAAAGGTTTCAAGCAAGAAATATTACATGGATAATTAATTTCATATTTCTAGATATTGTCAAGCGATCACATGACAAGAACGAGAATATTATTGGAGAAAGCTGTACATCAAACTCAAATTCCCTTCCAAATGCCCCTGCTGACGACTCGTCTTCTTTGAGTTGTCACCAATCACAAAAGGAAATGAATCTATTGCAGCCCATAATCATTTTGCGTAAGCTGTCTGACGTTAATAAACGGCATGATGTAAACGAATCTAGTATATTGAGAAATGAATCAGATGTTGAGAAAAAAAAAGACAAGATTGGTATTGTAAAAAAATTGGAATCGTCAATTACAGGAGGAAATCAATTACTGGATACAACGCAATCTGCTGATTCGACAGGTAATAGTAATATATGATTAAAAGTGTTTCTTTCTAAATAGAACAATAATTGATATATTTTCAACAAATCATTGAAAATCGAATTTCCAAAAAGTAATATCTCCATTATTGAGATGCAAATACTTTGAATGAAATGAAATGTATGAGCTATGTTTATTTTCGGTGTGAATTTCAATCCATATGGAAGCTTAAATCAAATTAAATATCAACACCACTGATATCCAATTAGTGGTATTGATCACTATTAGAAGTTAAGATTGATAAGGGAGATTTGACAACAAATAATCAGATGAGGGAATAGAAGGGCAATATTGCTTCAATTTGTCCTCTAATTTTAAAACTTTTATCCACCACCATTTGGTTCACTATGACATATACTGACTTTCTTTTGATGACAATATAGAAATTCTGCGACTCTTTTGATAGCATTGAACAAATCAGTTGATTAGTTTGCTGTCGTTCGAAAAATATTTGGGTAGAATTGAAATACTATAAAAAAAACTGTTCCTGTATTGTTTGAGCTCTTTATAGATGAATAATCTGACAGCTTGTTTCCAGATAAAGAAAAATTGATTCAATTACTGCCAAAATCTAATGGAGTGAAAGTAAAGAAGAAAAAGAAGGCTGGTCAAAGAAGACATTGTCCAAAATCTGTTAGAAAACCTGACGATAAGAAATCCAATGTATTGTGACGGAATCCGTCAGGGCGTAATTAGGCCCAAAATTGAATAAATTATAAAAAAAAAAAAGGAAAAATTAAATCGAATATTCAATAAAATATTAATAAAATAAACTATTAAATAAGGGAAAAATGAAATTTAACAGGAAAATTAAAAGAAATAAAAAAGGAAAATAATTAAATAAGAAATACGTGGGTAGATAAAATAAATAGGTTAATTACTAAGAAAAAGGAGAAAGAGATGATTATTTATCGCCGAAGGGCAAATTTGAAATCGCGCGCGTCCTGAAGGGACTACGCGCGTCAAAACGAACGGCGCGCGCCGTGAAGGACTGCGCGCGCAGGGACCGCATGGTGAGTGGCGAACGCCATGCTTAACACCAGTTGCATCCCACACGACGACGCGTATCTACATCGTTCCGCGAAAAATTAGAATATAACGAACAACCGAAGTGAAACGTGGGAGAAAAAGAACAAAATGGACCTGTTAAGTGTATCTGGAGCCACAAGGGGGATGGGAGAGGAGAACACACCCCCACAGGGAGCCCCAGAGGCGGAGAAGAGAATGGACAACCCGGTGGACCCTCCAGAGGTCCAGGTGAGTGTTCTTTTGTCTTTTTGGTGGATTCGTCACCGCTCTCTCTCACTCTCATGGTGGGAAAGAACGGAGATGACGCCGAAGCCACCAACCCCTTTGGACCCCAAACGCGTAGGCCATTCACCCTTGCTCGAATGCTTGTTTTTCCACCCTCGTGTACTGTTGTGCTCACGCGTGTTTTCAGGCGCTCGCGCCCACGTCGCGGGGCAGTTTTCACCCCTTCGTGAGTTTGGGCTCCGGGACTCGATCGTCGCACCCCCGTAGGATCCAACGAAGGGAGGGTGGTTAGGTGGGAGGCGCTCGTGCCCCTCGCACCCCTTACCCTAACACCGGGGTGTATTCGCGTACGGTTGCCCCAAACGGGATAAGGGATGATGAGATCGTCCTGTTTGTCCCGGAAAGGGATAAGGGATGATGCGATCGTCCTGTCCCAACAGAGGAGTGGGGATGCCATTCACGAACAATGGCCCAAACGGGATAAGGGAGGACATCCGCGTATGTTCACCCCAAAGGGGAGTAAGGGCGGCCAGTTGCGCCCCGTTTATCCCAAAGAGTGGATAAGGGATGTAGTTCGTCCCTATTGTCCCCCAGAGGGATAGGGGATGGTAGTCTCGTCCGATGGGCCCGAACGGGGATCCAGGGATGCCGTACTCGTTCTTGGTGCCTTCCCCAAGGGAAAATCAAGGGACGCGGAGAGAGCATCGACTGGCTATGAAGTTGGTTGCGGGGATCAACCCCTAGTGGGTTTTCGGGGAACTGGAAACTTCCAGCGGTACCTGCGGGCTTGGGGACCCTCATTCCTCATCGAGGGGTCCTTCGACCCCTTGCGGACTGTAGCCTGGATGGATCCAGAGCGGGCAACAACCCTTCCCGGAAGGAGACCCCGACGACCGGGACCAGGATCTGTGGCTTGACGTCCGTCGCCCTGTTTATACTCATCAGTTTATTGTTATACTCTTGAAAATTGTTGTATTATTATTTATGGCCGAGGCCATGTTCAATAGCGAAATTCGTACGAAAAATACGGAGTTTGGTGTTTTATTTACGACCCTCTTCCCCCATCTTCACCAAAGGACCCGCACCCTCTCTACCAAACCGAGTGCTGAGCTGCCGAGAGGCTGTTCCGTACCCTTCCTCCCCTCCGAATTTTACTGGTTAATGTTAAGTGGAGTATTGGCGTGGATTGCGGACTGATTCGCGTTGGTGTTGAGATTCCGTTTGGGAAGTTACGTTTGAGTTGTGGTGCAATCCGAAGGGAGAGGGATGTATTGCCTCCCGATTAGATTCTAAGTTTTATTTGCTGCTGGAGCTGTTTGCGGTGTTGGTCCCGCCGAGATTCGACCAACTGGCGCCCATTAGGTTTAGTTTTAGGAAATTGAGGGGGTAGGGAAGGGGACGACGATGACTGGCATGGAGGGGTAGGCTCTCCCCGAAATGTCACGTCACAAATGGCGCCCAACGTGGGGCCGTTTCGAAAAGTGTGAAGATGGGGTTAGGGGATGATTTAGATTTTAGTGGAGGTTGTTTTGAAATTTTGGTTGAGTTGGGATTGAATTTAGAATTGAGTTTTGAGACAATCTATCATATTATTTTATTTTTCATTTATCATATTATTTTATTTTCTTGGATTTAAAATCCAACTGATATAAAAACGATGGGGGGAAAGCCACGCACTTCTACCTTCGCTATTGTTGTGGGTTATTCGCGAGACAATAAGAGGAATAAAATTACCTCTGCGTTTATTTTTCGTCGAATTATTATTCGATGATGCTCCGAATTCTATCTCTGGATTTGTTTTTTTCGTCGAATTATTATTCGATGAAGGCCCCGAATTTTATCTCTGGGTTTATTTTTCGTCGAATTATTATTCGATGATGCCCCGAAATCTATCTCTGGATTTGTTTTTTTCGTCGAATTATTATTCGATGAAGGTCCCGAATTTTATTTCTGGGTTGTTTTCCGCGATTAATTTCGACTTATTTTGGTGCGAATTCTACATTTCGGAAACCAGCGAACAATGGGTTTCCGAAATCAAGTGATGAGGCTTCGACCGTGTCAGGCCGGCGTACTGTGACAAGGTCGGGTTGCCGGTGGTGGGGACCAGCCCCACGACGCGGGTTGGGAGCCGAGCACCCAGCCACACCGGACTTAACCACCGAACCAAACACAGTCAAGTCAATTTCCAAGCGAGTTTTGAAAAACCCCGAGAATGAGTACTCAAGAAGACACCGTCGCTCCCTCCCGCAGTGGGAGCGGATCGCTGAGCCCACCCTTGTTGAGGGCTCTGCGAAATTCCCTTCGCCAGCCCTACGTGCGCTTGCGCCGTTTGGCAGGTGTAGATCATCGAACCACGCCGGAGGTCGAGAGTCCCACCCCGGGACCCTCCGACCCCCGTCCGCGAGTTTGTGAATCGTCTGCCTCACCCCCCGGTTCCATCAGGTACCCATGGGAGGGTGAATCGGATGTCCCGCTAGGTGAGGCCTACTCCCTTCCGCCCTTCGAGGATGGGATACAAGAAGGCGAGCCACAACCTAGGGGGATCCTTCGGCCCGTAAGACGGTATTATCCGTCCGAACAGGAAGGGCTGTGCAACTTATTGGAGCACGATAACTTGGCTGCCCTCATGGGGTTCTATCGTGTCCGTAAGTTGCGGTTTGCAGGAAACCCGGAGGAGGACGTTCGTGCTTTCCTGCACACCCTCGAGGCAGGGCGGGTCGTGGTGCAACCCGTGGACGACAGGGAGTTCATCCACCTCGTCCGGTATTTACTGGATGGCACCGCCCGTACCTGGTACGTGAAAAATCTGCACCACTTCCGGGATTGGCCGTTTACGGTTTTCTCGCTGAGGTGCCGATTTAATAGCTTTGACGTGCCGAATCTGAGCGGGGATGACTAACATCGTCTCGAACTGGGATGCACCCCGCCATCGAGCCGATAAATCGTGTTCCGTGCATGCATTCGGCTTGCCTTGGCCGGCAACGTATTCCACCCCTGGGGGGTGGATCGCGCCTAATGGCGTGTCTCGGAGGAAGTCGGAGAGGGGGGGGGGGGAGAGTCAGGCGATCGAATCGAGCCACGTGACCTCCTTCTTTGTTCCCATCTCTCTTCTTCTAGCCTCGTCGAAACCGCGCGTGAGGGCTGGGATAGTGGGGGTTACCCCCTCCCAGACGATCCTCGCTGATGGACCTTACGAGCCGGGGAGCGGACGCTCACTCAACCGACAGCTCGCACCGTGAACACACAAGTGCAAACTCTCGGGCTAAAGTGTTAATCCTAGTTACTCAGTGATTTAAGTAAGGTGATCCCAATCGGGAAGTGCACTCAATTTTCACGCGGTGTAACGATTCTAAAGAGAGTTACCATTTCGTTCATGGCTCAACCCACGAATGGGGATGCCCACGACGAGGCACCCCCAGCGCCGCGAGGGGAGGAGCCCGTGGATGTCCACGATCGAGACGGGGCCTATGGACCCCGGCTCGAGGATCGTCCCTTAGGGGATGCACCGGCGGTAACGGACTCCGAACTGATCGACCTTCCCCTTCCGAAACGGAAGCGGGGTCGACCCCAGAAGGACAGTCCTCCCCGTATTAGGGTAGTGAAAGCTACCCCCCAAACGGGAGACCGAAGCACCCACCCGCCGGACGGTTACACGTCGGAGTCGAGTCGGCCGCGATCCCAAAACTCTGACCAGGGTAGGGAATCGGAGACGGGCTGGCTTGCGCCAGGGGTGAACCTCCGGACTAAGGAGAAGAAAACGGTCGGGCCGCCACCTGGCCTGAGGGATTTGCCCGCGTTCAATACGCAAACTCGGCATCCACCCCAAAATCTACCCCCAGACCAACCGCCTCGTCACCAAGCGATCTGGGCGGATTGCCGGACTCGCCAGGAAGAGCGGGGAAGAGCCAACGAGGAGGAACTTCCCCGCGCCACTGGTGCATATCGACGCAGTCCTCCGGAACTGCCGTCGCGCAATCCCGTAACGGTGGAAAGTCGGGACCGTACTCACTCCCGTGAGTACGGCTATCCTGGTCGTCACCCGGAGCTCGAGCGGGTTGAAAGCCTCGCTCGCCCAGGAGATGTGCTGACCCAGCCCGGGTATCGTCCCCTCCGGGAGGACGCGCACACACGAAAGGAGTATCGTCCCCTGAGGGAGGACGTGTACGTACGGGAGGAACATCGTCCCCTGAGGGAGGACGTGTACGTACGGGAGGAACCTCGTCCCCTGAGGGAGGACGTGTACGTACGGGAGGAATATCGTCCCCGGAGGGATGACTGGTACGCACGGGAAGTTTATCGTCCACCCATGTGGGATGCTCGGGTCCCAGAACCTTTTCGTCCCCATCGAAGGGATGAAGGTGAGGCCGCGGCAAGGACCCACGGTCCTCTGCCCCAATACCACCTCCGTGAGGAACGTAATCGTCGACGGTCCTCCCGCGAGGGAGGCCATGATGAGTGGTATTGGGACGATAGAGACGTGTATTACCCTCGCCCCTCATATCACCACGGAGGGGGCGTTTTCGATAGTCATCCATCGGAGGATGAGTATGATTCCCGGGAACGTGGGCGACCCCTCTCAGGGGTGCAGTTATTGAATGCTATGAAGCGTTGGGACGCCCAATACTCCGGGGCGGTCGGAGAAGATGTCGAAGGCTTCATCGCCCGAATCGAAGAGGGGCGGGCGTTTATCGGGATCCGCGAGGGCGACTTGCTGCGAGGCCTCACGTTTAGCCTGAGCGGAGCCGCCCTTACGTGGTATCGAGGCCATCAACAATCGTTCCGGTCCTGGGAGGACGTGAAAAACGCGTTGAGGTTGCACTTTGCGAACCCCGACTTTGCGAACCCGACTATCAGATAGCGCTTAGGGAAGAGATCGCCCTCCGCACGCAGGGGGACCAGGAACCGGTGAGGGAATACTTCTCGAACATGCGGGGGTATTTCGCTCGGCTATCACCTCCATGGGAGGACCGGGAGCAGGTTCTCCAGACACATCGGAAGATGCTTATGCGATATCAAACCGGAGTACCCTTAAGTGCCGCCTTAACTATGGACGCGCTAGAAGCCGCGGTACTTAGACTGGAGCACGTGTACACGCGGGAGGCGGATCGGAGACCACCCCCGCGGCCGGAGAACTCCGTTTGTCCGGGGCTCGCCTACCGACCCCCAGCGAATACAGGTCTACGCCCTCCGCCACCGTTCCAACGAAACGGGCCGAGGCCATCGTACCCACCCAGGGTGCTCTACCGACACCCCGTGGGTATGCCAACTGTTGGGCCACCCCGACATCCTGGACTCGTACCACGATCGTACGGTAACGCACCGTATGCACCCCCATCACCAGCGATCCGATCCGCTGAAGTCGTGGACCCTTTGTGGGAGGAGTATGGCCAGCCGGAAACCCTGGTCGAGGAGCTCCCCGAAGGGGTCTATGAGGGGTTTGAGTACGTCGAGCCCACCGAGGAGGGGCTTGAGTATGAAGCCATCGTCGCTAACGGGGCGTTTGTGCCACGAGCCAATCCCGCAGCGATGGGGACACCAATGGCATCGTCCGCAACTCCTGCCGGACGGCCCTTTCGCCCGAATCCCGGACTCAGGGCGTATCCGCGAGCCGCACGACCACCCCAACAACCAGTGGGTCAAGATCCGGCGTTGGCACCGAACCCTCAGAATCCCGCGGTACCCCAGAGGGTGGGACAAGGTCCAACGAGCGCCCAAAATTCGACACCGATGGTCGTCCCGCCACCTACGGCACCACCAGGGGTTGTTCGCATGCCGAGGCCTATAGTCTGCTGGAATTGTGGGCAACAAGGCCACTTCCACCGAGATTGCCCGGCGGAGCGCCGTCTGTTCTGTTTCCGTTGTCGATACTCAGGAGTCACCACCCAGGAATGCCCGTACTGTCACCCGGGAAACGGGCAAGGGAGCACGTAACTCCGGTGCACGTGCCTCCACCAAGGGTAAATCCACCGGAAATATCGCACTGTGGACGGTGTGCCCTCGAAGAACGGAAACCGCTGGCCGAGGAACCCATCGCCCCCGAGGCCTTCAGTGCCCCTGGAAGAGTGACCGTCGAATCCCCTTCGACGACGACGCTCGAGAACCCGGTTAGTTACCGAGCCGAGGCTCTTGCTCCTAACAACCCAGCGGTCTCCACCCCTTTGTCTAACCTTCGGGAAGCTCCCCCGGGTGAGCCACCCGTGGTTATGCCTCGCGATACTCTGAGCTCAGATCACCTCGTCGCCCCGGAGCCCATGCCGGAGAGCGATGTCCACGTCAAGCTCTCGCAGACGGAAGCCCCTAGGGCCTTCTACGTGGATCTGACGATCGGAGGGTCGTGCGTGAAAGCGCTAGTCGACTCCGGAGCGACACGATCTTTCGCCGGAGCCGGAGGGCAGAGAATCTTTGAGGAGATTCGTTTGCCAAGGGTGCGAATCCCAGAGAGACGCGTCATTAATGCAGGCGGCCACGTCGATTCTACGACGTACATGACTCCCTGCTCCGCCGAATTGGCCGGCAGAGTCACTCCCGTCGAGGCCCTCATGTTGCCTACCCTCTCCGAAGAGTTTATCTTGGGAATTGACTTCTTAGTCAATGCGCGTATCGTTATCGACTTCTTTGATAAAACCTGGCATTATCGTGATCAACCCGATACTCGCCATGCGTTCATCCCAGTAGAACGGGGGGCAAGCATGATCATGTGCTGCGGACTGCGCACCTTAGAGGAGACTCAACGGACGCAACTCCAAGCGTTTTTGGATAACCACCTTCCACCCGCTACTGGACAACCCGGAATAACGACGCTCACCTCGCATAGCATCGACGTTGCGGGAAATCCACCGATCCGCCAGCGCCCTTACCATACGAATCCCGTGATGCGTGATATCATGTGGAAGGAGGTCGATACTATGCTTAGGGACGAAATTATCGTCCCTTCACATAGCGAGTGGTTGAGTCCGATTGTGATGGTGAAGAAGCCGAATGGGAAATACCGGTTCTGTATTGATTTCCGGAAAGTAAACGCCGTCACCAAGAAGGACGCGTACCCAATTCCCAATATGACCGGGATTCTCGACGAATTGCGACAAGCGCATTATATTACGACCCTGGACTTGAGCCAGGCGTATTTCCAGATCCCTTTGGAGAAAGCATCTCAGGAAATCACCGCGTTTGTAGTCCCTGGGCGAGGACTATACCATTTCCAGCGCATGCCGTACGGTCTAACCAACGCGCCGGCCACATTCCAACGACTACTGGATCGTCTAATTGGACAGGACTTGTACCCTCAAGTCTTCGTCTATCTGGATGACATTATTATCGTGTCGCGAACGTTCGAGCGCCACTTAGAGCTCCTCGAGACCGTCCTTCAACGGATTAAGAAGGCCGGACGTGTGATCAATCGCGACAAAAGCGAATTTTGTCGTGCGCAGGTAAAATACCTAGGATTCCTGGTCAACAGCGCAGGACTCCAGGTCGACCCCGACAAAATCGAACCGGTGGTCAATTACCCCGTTCCGCGTAACATCAAAGAACTTCGACGATTCCTAGGGATGGCATCCTGGTATCGTCGCTTTATCCCGCAGTTCGCCACCATTGCCGATCCGTTACACAACCTTATACGGAAGAACACTCCGTGGCAATGGACCGAAAACGAGCAGTTCGCGTTCACTCTGTTGAAGAGGTACCTGACGACATCCCCGACGTTAGCCTGCCCCAATTTCGACCTGCCATTCACGCTCCAAACGGATGCGAGTATGATAGGGTTGGGGGCAGTGCTAACTCAGGTCATCGATGGAGAAGAGCGGGTAATCGCATACGCTAGTCGTGCCTTAACGTCAGCGGAGCGGAAGTATACGGTAACGGAGTTAGAATGTCTCGCTGTGATTTGGTCCATTGGTAAATTACGGTGTTATCTCGAGGGCTACTCGTTTACGGTGATAACGGATCACAGTAGTCTTCGATGGCTGCACAATCTGCGGAATCCCACGGGGCGACTCGCGCGGTGGGGCCTCAGTTTACTCGAGTATGATTTCCAGATAATACATCGTAAGGGAGCGTTGCACCACGTCCCGGACGCACTCTCGCGAGCACCCTTAGGGGAAGGCGCGGAGTTCGAAACCATTGCTCGACTGCAGCCCACGGAGGATGCGTGGTACCATAAGAGGTACCGCAATGTCATTCGGGCACCAGATCTTTTCCCGGATTGGCGTGTTGTAGAGGGGAAACTCTACCACCACCGGCCAGCCGACTTCGTCTCCCTGGAGATGCAAGATCTGGATGCCTGGAAACTCGTCCTCCCTCGTGAGCAAAGAGCTCATGCGATGACTCAGTGCCATGATCTTCCCCAGGCGGGACACCTTGGCGTGGATAAAACCCATCGCCGCGTCTACACCCTCTACTATTGGCCGAATATGTTTAGGGATGTAGTCAGCTTCGTCCGGCATTGTGCGACCTGCCAGCGATGTAAGGTGGAGCAGCAACCGCCTGCAGGGTTGATGGGAAGGCGGACCCTTGATGGACCGTGGGTCACGGTCGCCGCCGATATCGTCGGGTCCATTACTCCCAGTAAAGCCGGCCACTCGTACGTGTTGGTAATACAAGACTTGTACACGAAGTGGGTGGAGATCATCCCCCTCCGTCGAGTCTCGGGAAAAATCATTGCCAAGCACTTCGAAAATGTTATCATCAATCGGTGGGGCGCGCCACGAATCTTCTTTTCAGATAACGGAAGGGAGTTCGTCAATAAAGACATTCGCGCCCTCCTGGAAACGGCCGGTATCGAACATCAGACGACGCCACCCTACCACCCCCAGGGGAATCCGGTGGAAAGGGTGAATCGGGTCTTGAAGATGATGATTCGAGCGTTCATCGAGAGCGATCACCAGTCCTGGGATCTGCATCTTGCGGAGTTTCAATTCGCGTACAATACAGCATACCACAGCGCGATACAGGTTACTCCCGCGTTCGCCAACTACGGGCGCGAGCCCCTCGCCGCCATTTCCCTTCGCAGAGAGATAGAAGGAGCGGTGGAAATCGTTCCGCGGGACCCCGCAGAGTGGGCCGCCCGAATGCAACGACTGGATACGCTGCGGCAGGCGTTGACGCACGCCCTTACGGAGGCGTCCAACCAGCACGCGTACCAGTACAACTTGCGCCACAAAGCTAGGGAGTTCGAGGTAAACGATCTAGTATGGAGGCGTAGCCACCCATTATCGAGTGCAGCAAAGCGAATTTCGGCCGCACTTGTACCACCCTTCGACGGCCCGTTTATAATTTCGAGGAAGTTGTCGCCTACGCGGTACGTTCTGAAAAACTTCGCGGGGAAAAATGTCGGGGAAGCGTCCATCCAAGACCTGAAACCCTATGAACCCCGAATTGAAATCCCCGAAACCGAACCGCAGGGTGGGGAGATATAGAATCGGAATCGGTAACGAGTCTGAAAGAATCGGGATGTGAGCACGACATCAACCCTACCGCTGCCCATCGCTCACGACTACCCACCTTATCAAAAATGTTCCAGGTTGGAGTCAACGGCAGGACGGCGGAGCAGGCCCTCCGAGAGCTGGAGGAGGTGCTCCACCTGGAGAGTAGCACGGGAGCCCAGACCGGAGTATCGGAGACGGGGGCCACGGACGAGCACATGGAGGTGGACCCATCCCCGGCGCTCTTTCCGGAGGTGGTCATGGAGGACGATCCAGCGGAGGGGGGCAGCTTCGGGTTGGATAGGGAGGTCCCAACGGTGGTGGTCGACGTGCCGGCGCAGAGGGGGCTCTTGGAGCAGGTCCTGCAATCAAGGGAGGGTCCCACAGTGATCGCAGGATTCTGGGACTCGCTGGGGGAATACCTTCCAGGATTGTGGGGCCTTGAGGCCAGGAGCCCCGGACTGCTTGCCGCGATTCACCGAGGCGCAAGCCAGCCGTTGCCGTCCAACCCCTCGGGTTGGTACCTGGTGCCGGCCATACCATCGGGCCCGGACTCGAGCACCGAGGCCTGCGCGTCGTCGAGGGACGACGCTGGTTCGACGTCCACGAGCTCCACCAGCTCGCGATCATCCTCGTCCTCGGGGAGTACCGTCCGTGCACGGGCGGAGATGAGGGAGGTTGGCACCAACACCGACCCCCTCCCTCCTGCACCGACACGGAGGGAACGACGCCCGAGGATGATATCCCGGAAGGTCCAGGCTCGACCCACCACAACGACACGGCCGACCCAGACGACTCCCATCCTCAGGGAAGCGCAGGTCCGCCTGGAGCGGGTGAGTAACACCGCGGCCTGGTGGGAGAAGGCTCAGAGGAACACTCCGTCCCCAAGCCTGAGCTTGTCGGACGGAGCGATCCTCGAGCTCGACACCACCGCGGTGGATCGCTCGGTCGAGGCGGATGGGGCACCCGAGGAGACAGTAACCACGACGACACCAGATACCCCAACGACGACACAGACGAGTACGAGGACTAGCCCCATTCCTAGAACCCCGCACTCCCGAACACCCCGACACCTTCCCTACCTGACGGAAAGACGGACGGAAAAGTCGGGACCGACTGGTCCCGATACGACAAAGACGGTGACCCCGACGACAACCACCGTGACCACCACCGGGGCTCAGACCGCCCCACTGACCCCAAGACCGATGACGGGCAGGGGGGCCGACCAGGACGGAGCGGGGGCCGGCGGAAGGGTGAGAAGGAAGCGGATCCGCGTCCGACTCCCCTTCTGTTTCGCCTGCCGGTCAAAGGGGCACACCTTCCGGGAATGCGGGAAGGCCGGGCAGATAAAGAGGCCATTCTGCCCAGCTTGTGGGCATATCGGCGCCACCACTCCTGGACAGGGGCATCAGTGTCGGGAGGGAGCTGGCGCTGCCCGGGAGCGGGTACCAACCCCGGCGACGGTCACCTCAGAAGGACCAGCTCGTCGCTCGACCCCGTCAGCCCCTCGACGGGAGTAGATAGGGGTACCCCTGGCCGGAGTGCAAAAAACTGCCGCTAGGGGGCGCCAGCGTCGCCCGTAAAGGTATAGGGCCTATCCGAGTGGTGGGGGGTGTCCGTGTGGTGGGGAGTAGGGTGGTTCACCCCCTCATGTGGCGTACAGGTGTACGCTATGAATGGATATGAATAATTAATGAGTAAATATTGACTTAATGAATAATTAATGAGTAAATATTGACTTAATGAATAATTAATGAGTAAATATTGACATAATGACAATGGGCCCGTGACCTCATTTTGGGTCTGTGTCATCCACATGTGGCGTACAGGTGTACGCTATGAATGGAGATGAATAATTAATGAGCAAATATTGATTTAGTGTTATTGGGTCCATATTTTCGAGATGAATACTTAATGAGTAAATATTGACTTTATGACAATGGGGGCGTGCCCTCATTTTGGGCCTGTGCCACCCTCATGTGTCATACAGGTGTACGGTATGAATGGGGATGAATAATTAATGAGCCAATATTGATTTAATGTTATTGGGTCCATATTTTCGGGGCCCTGGGAGGGGGTAACGGTCTCATGCATCCGGCATGTGATATGAATAGAAATGAATAATTAAAAATAGGCCAAAGATGAATAAATTAGTGAATATTGGTTTAATGACAATGGGCTCCCGATGTCTGGGAAGGGATTGTCCACCTCATCCGGCAAGTGCATGGGATGAATAAAGATGAATAATTAATGGAAAAAAAAGAATAAAGGTAGGTAAATAAATACATTTGTTTATAATTTCTTTGTTACTTTATTAGGTAAAAGAATAAATATATATTTCTTCTTTTCTATTTTACAATTTCTTATTCGGGAGAATACATTTTTTTCTACAGAATATCTAATTAAAACACCTCAAAATTTCCTAGCAGGATAAATACGTGTTTTTCTTCAACGTTCCATTTTTCAGTGCTTGTACAGTGACGTTCACGGCCTCATTGAGTCCCTCAGAACCGATATATACAAAACAGGCGGCTAGCATGATTGTGGTACAGAAAGCCAGAAATCCCATGAGTAGAAAAAAAACTATTGTAACTCTTTCCGCAGTAGTCATGATTTTTAACGAAATGTACTTGTCCGGTAGCGAACTATTCGTTGACTGGGTTGTGAGCTCGTAAAACCTGCGTATTTTAGCCATGATGCAGCAGTAGTGTTGAGAATGAGAGGGAGATTTTTAAGAACACACAGGAAACATTTTTTATCTTTTAGCGTCATTTATTATTCTCCAATTATTAATACATTATTGTTCTTACGACTACTATCACAATTATTACATTCTTATTACTACATCTAGCATTACGTTATTCTTACATTCCTAATTTTTATGATTATTTTTTATTTCTACATATTTGAAAAAATTGCCCATTACCAATTAGATTAATAAAGTTTTTCTTATAATAATTCTTCTTTTTTGTTCTTATAATCTCATCAAACATCTTAACAATTAATTGATCGTTCCGTTGAGTGTCATCCGTAAAGTTTCTGAGGAATGATATGAAAGATAGCCCATTATTGAGCCAATGAAGGACAACAATGCAATAGTGCCCGCAAACACTAGTTGTGAGGCATTGGAGGCGTTTATGATTGTGTTGGTATTTGCTGCTGTTTCTTCGAAGACAGTGAATAAATCGTTTATCTTGAGGTGGAACTCCATAGCTGTCAAAATAGGTTGCTCTCCCATTCTTATCGACGTACATGGCAACCCAATGCGCGCCGGGCTGATTAGAGTCATCGGTGTTAACGACGAGTGCACAGGGGCGGGTCCATCTCCAAGGTATCTTGTCCGCGGGGAAAACACCTCCGATAGTGGCATTGGTAGATGGTAATGCGGCAAGAAGCTGATGAGTATTCATACGAAAGACTCTCTTCCTGTTTTCTTAAAAGACACAGGAGGTTTTGGAGGTTTCGCTATGGCTGGTATACCAATGCCGCACACGTCTACGCTACGCTCTTTTTTCACTAGCGGTAGGGGTTCTCCCAATTCAAGACTCTTCTCGGATGCGGTATCAACCCCAGAGTCTCCGTCCTCTTCTTCTTCTTCTTCTCCTTCGCCTGTATCTATATCGTGGGCCGTCACCTGGCGTAGTCGATAGAGGTCGATGCTCCAAATCTTGTTCACGTCTTCTTCTTTCAATAGCACCTTTTGGGTGTGAAGATTCTCACGAATCCAGGTTTTTAGCTTCACAGCGTTCTGGCGAGCACAAGAGAAAGTAGAGCCGAGGGAGCTGTGGTACAGGCACTGATGCTTATTGTCAGGCAAAAGTCTGTAAGCTGGCGTGTATGTTTCGAGATTAATAATTATCTTCGCTAGGATTTTCCGTAAAAAAGCCTGTTTCTCCCGTCCTCTTACATATATACGTGTTGCGTCTCTTGTCAATTCTCTCAAGAGCGATGGGACCGATCTAAACGGTGTATGTCCATACTCCCAATCGATATTATGATAATTTGCAGACAGCCAGAGATTTTGGCGACGTGATGTAAAAGGCAAAGAACTCTTCTCACACGAGGGCCCAATGAACCAGACCCCTCCAAAGTTATGCTCCACAGACACGACAGCTATTTCTTTCGGTACAAACTCTTCAGTAGCTCCAAGAAGCCCGTGAATATCAATGACTAATTCTTTTATTACGGCCATGACGTTTATATACTCAACGTACCGGCTGTAGACTGATACGCTCTCGATACAGCGTGTGGCTTTTATTGGGCTCGTCTATGGGTTGCGTAATTTTTTTGTAAAGGCCCCGATATGAAGCGAGTAGGGGGAACAAAGACGTTTGACTAATATATATACACCTAGCTGTTATAGTCCACAATGATTTGTCTTGTCGAATCAATTTCGAGTATATTATCGAACTCTGCGTAAAGAATACAATTTAAGTTTGTAGTGGTGGGCTCATCGAAACGTACTTCGATTCTTAAACTTCCTGATTTAACAAGATTCCAATGTGTAGCACAATTGGCCGATAAATCAGGAGTTAAGTCAAAGGCGAATAGACAATACCCATTAGTATAATCAGAACGTGAAATATCATTGCCGTGGTCCCCAAAGTGTATTCCTGTGCCACTAAAAAGTGTATGATAACTTTCAGCCTCTGTATAGGAATTACCGTTGAAGTTTGGTTGTAATGCCCTTCCAGGAACCTGGATACCATCCACATAAAGACTTAGAAAATTGATGCCCCAATTTCAAAAATCGAATGGGTTTCGTGTTTTCTCCCCGTTGAATGCTACATTATCCACGAAACCGATAATAACGCGCTTAGGCAGTTGACCAAGAATTGCATTATCGATGGTTTCGCCGCTAGAACCCCGATGAAGAACAAAAGATTTCACTTCTACTCGTGTCAACAGGTACTTGGCTGTGGTCTTTGCTAATGTTTTAGCATGAGCGAGTAACACGGCTGGGGATAATTTAGCCCTTCTCACCAGCAACGAGGCGTCCACTACTTTAATCTTGTAATTTTTAGATGTTTTATTAATAAGACAAAACGAATCCTTCGCCCTTACAAGGCGTAAACGCATGTCGACGCCGTTCAATAAGAATTTATCTTGATTGAACACATCGCAGTGAATATGTCCAAGCAGCTCAACCTCTTTACCTCCTTGTGTGAATTCCGATCTGTAGGTAATACCATGATTGTATGAAACACCAATATCTGCAGCTATGCCTGCGGGTTCAAAATCCATTCGCCCTGCTGTGTCTTTGGCCCAGAGGCTGTTTTGTAAATGAGATTTTTTAGCATCCACGCCATAATTCAGAAGGGTTTCGATGTATGCCCTATACGCATAAGCGTTGTTTGGTGGAGAAACGAGTTTTTGATTAAACGAAACATCAACCTGACTAAACATCGAGTGTAGTAGGTTATTCACAGGGCCGACATCATCAGAGACTGTAACCTCATCGGCTACAATCTTCATACGAATTTTCAGCATAGTATGCGGTAAGTCAATATATTCTTCACCATGACCAGGAACCACGAACTCTATAGGCGACTGATCTGTGAGCGATGCAACAGGATTGAATTGTGTCCAGTGAGACTGTTCAATACTTGTCTGTGTAGGAGGTATTGTGAACAAGTCCAGTTCAGATTTTGCACACTCGCATGAATGAGAATGTAGGAAGGCCATTTTTCTGATTTTAATATTCAAAAATATCTCGTACTGATCGTTTTGATATTTTCTTCTTATTCTTACGAATGCCGGTCTTTTTTTTCCTTGGTTTTTTCTTCTTCTTGAGCTGCTTCTTCTTCTTCTTCTTAACGATGCGTCCGCGAGTACGTTTCACGCGCTTCTGCCGATGTAGACGTTTTCGTACACGTTTATAACCCGAGCCAGTCATCAATTTCTCCAGCTTTTCACTAGCTTTTCTTTTCAAATTAAGCCCCGACTCTGTGAGACGCTTCTCCAGTGACTCTTTCAGGGGTATACGCCTTGTTGTTATGTCCCCAAAGACATTAAGGCCGGCACTCAAAGCCTCTTTTCCAACAGCCCGAGCTGCTGTACCAAGGAAAGGAAGAATTCTTCGAAAGAGACCTCCAAGGAACGCTCCAATCCCATGACCCCGTTGATAAGGGGCTCCTACATAAACGCGTCCGAAGCGACTATATCTTTCAACTACTCCACCGCCTGTCTGACTGTTGTAATAGTCAATGTAATGAGCCATTCTTCTTAACTATCAACACGTTTGAAGTGTAGTGTAAGACTCAGTGGTCCATACTCAAATGGTATGGATTGACCATAGCCATCTCTTATATCTATTTCCACTGTTCGAAATGCGTTTTGCAGAAGAGGTATATATGTTGTTGGTGAAAAACTCATGGACCGTGTAGACCCATACGAATAATTGGTAGTATCAAGAGTAGCTATACGTAGTAATGACGATTGGACATCACCTGTCACATAAGGGCCACACAAGTCAGAATATATGAACATGCGATCAGGGAGGGCCTTTTCTAAACATGCGGGGTAATCCCCAAGCTTTTTTTCTTCCTGTAGAAACGCGAGGGCTTCATCATCATTGCGCGGTATAATCCCTAAGACTCTCTTCAACTTCCGTGATAAATCTAGGACATGTCGCCGGTCTTTACATTTGGGGCTGTCACTACATATGCGTGTGATTCTAGCATACCCATGATCCTCCTTTTTCTTTTCAAACAAGAAATGACTACCGATATGAGGGAGACGATTCATCGATCTCAACAGATGATCCAAGTTGTCATAAAGGCCTGTAGGCATTGTTGCAGGAAGTACTAACGCTCCGTCGGCTTTATCATACTTGGTCAACGAAATGTAGCCATCATCCTTATTTTGAATATGTAAAAGGCTACAAGGGTATTGTATCTCTGTTAATCCAGCGGCCCACGACCCTGTTAAACGTATATCATGAGGTAGATATGTCCGAAACCTCGAGACTGTATTGTCAGGAAAATACTCCATACTGCTGTCACTTAACAGCACGATATAAAAGCCGTATGTACTCATCTTTTTTGTATATCTTTAACCTGAGATGAGGCAATCCAGGAATTGAATTTATGGGGATAACTGACCCACTTTACCAGTACCTGCTGGCTTTTACCCTTCCCTTTCCGTTGTATAATTTTTTCAATCTCGTATTCTTCAGTCTCGAGATTTTTGTTCACGAGACTTAATTCTTCTTCATAAAAGAAACCATCAATTTTTTCACCCGCTAAATCTTCTATCTTGTACGTTGGTAATAACTGGCGTTGGTGAGCACGTGTTATTTTAAAAATTTCGTCACTCCAATTTTTTTCATATCCTTTCTCAAAGGTGCCTTTAGTCTTACTGATGCGAACATACTCATTCACTTTATATTTAAATGTTCTCGGCTTCCTTCTTTTATCCAGCCGTTTATGAACCTTTTCTATATTTTTTAGAGCTATATATGCATTTCCAAGAGTCACAGACGCTGGCTCCATCCGTATTGTACTATGCCTGGTATTATTATAAGCATGAACAAATTTCTCCAAGACATCGATGTAGCGATAAGTTTTAGAATATGTGAAATAACGCCACATACGCTCCTTCAATGTTCTATTAAAACGTTCAACCACTGCTGCTTTGACGTCAGGATTGCGCACTACACGATATTCAATATTTTTCTCTTTAAATAAGTTTTGTACAGTTTGGGCAACAAATTCTTTCCCCCGATCTGTTTGTAATAAGAGAGGCTTGCGTCCCTCGTCAAATACATTTCTGAACGCATGGCAGACATTTTTTGCGCTCTTGTCAATTAGAGGTTTCACCCATGCGTATTTGCTAACAATATCAATTATTGTTAGTAAATAAGAAACATTGTCGTTGTACGTCTTGAATTTTTGTAAGTCGATTAAATCAGCCTCCCATACGGAATCTATATTATCGACGACGTAGTGTAGGCGCGGGAATTTACGACGTATAGGTTTATGAAGGGTATAAGCGTTTTGAGAATTAAGCCAATCCTGTATATCTTTTCGAGAAGTTTTATTTTTATATTTGTTGATAATTCTTGAGGCTCCTGAATAACCCTCGGGGTCTTCAGGGTTATAATATATTTTTTCTAGGCTAATCTTGCCCATTTTACGACTGGTGATCCAGGCGGCGTGTCAGTCGGTAAAGTCACTCTTTTCCTTTTTTCACCGCGTTGCCGAGGCGATGTAGGCTTGGGCGTTGATGTGTGTGGCAAAGTCCAAAAGCTTCTATTGCCTACAAATTCTCTAGGTGTATTAATCTCGTGTAAAAACTGAGCAAAGGCCTCTCTACCTGTAGCTTTTACCGTCTGTCGGTGCCTTAAAGCATCGTTTACCAGATCAACAATGTTTGAGCCAGGTATATGCTGATTGTCTATCTCCACAGCCCCTGTCGTATCCCAACGTAGTCTGTTGGGAAACCCTTCGAGGTATTTAATGAGTGCGTCACCCTGCTTCTGGAACCTTTTTGGGAGTGCCGCGCGTATTATGTCGGTATTGTAGGTATCCTGGCTTTCCGTCTCTTTTTTCTCTTCAAACCCCTCTTTATTACCGGTAAAATCCAAGTAGCGCCTCAATACATCCTGGTACAGTTTCCACTTTTCTGCAGCGTTTTGCGTTGTTACTGTCTTGAGAATTGAGGCCATCTCCGCATCTAGACGTGACGGTGCATCTCCAGGAGTCTGAACTGTTGGAGAGAAACTTTCTTCAGGAACCAACACCATTTTCCGCGCATGCTCCATTACAAAAACTTTGAAACTAGCCCGCTAAGTATAGGAGCTAGTATAAGAGGTAAAAAACTGCCGCCTCTCTGGTTGATGATTTTCCTCTTCGTGTTCAGACTCTTTCCGAATTTTGCTAGTTTACGCGAAATAGCCTTGTGTTTTGCTATTTTTTTCTTTTCTGTAGTCTTCAAAGGCACGTTTCCTTTAAGAATATTCAGAGCACATTCACAGATACAACGGATGAGTTTTGAGTCCGCTGAGTTTAATAGCGCCTTCCGCTGAGCTGGTGTACTCTCACGAATAACGCGCAGCAATGCTATGTTTTTCTTGCCGATGAGGCGGCATATAGACCGCGCCATCACATACGCACGACTGGCGCGTTGAGTCCAAAACCTTGTCCTTTTATATTACGTAGCGTACGTGGTACATATACAAACTGGTGCGTATCTGAAGGAAATATCGCTGTGCGGAAGCGACAGTTATCTGGAGTCGATTGCTTTAAGTCGAGTAATAAATATCCATACGGCTGGGAGGTTGCATCAAAATACGCTTCTTGAAGAAATTTTGGGTTTTCAGGGTAAACCTGTCTCGCCAAACATCCGACTTGGGCTCTATCTCGAGGGTTTTTGAATAAAACTATATAATTCGTGTTGAGAGAAATATCCCGCTGTCCCTTACCCTGATGAAATAGATTTTGTGATATGAAAATGACGCTGAGGTTCTTATGATGACTCCATTTGGTGAAAAGATCAACAACTGAGCCATTGGAAGATTCGCGCATGAGGTCGTCAAGAATCACAAGTTTTGAGGTGTTATCGCTCAGGAAATCTGACGATAACGGTAGACCTTCACGAAACTCTACAAATTTTTTGTCGTATTCGTTATACGTCGGTTGCCACTCTGTATAATAGAAAATAGCCTTAGAAAATTTGGTATCACATAGCCCCTCAATCTCCATTAAAAAACGTTTCACGAAGACAGTTTTACCGCAGCCTGTAGGTCCGCACACGATGGCCGTGAATGGATGTTTCCACCGGGGATCCATGGCACACACTGATGAAAAATAGGGGAAACTCAAAAATAAATACACTATCTCCTTATTTCTTTTACATTTTATTATTATTATCAAGCGTCAAAATTACAATTTTTCTTTTTTTTTAATACATTTTATTACTCTTCAATATTATTTATAAGAGTTTGGTCTTCCCTGACCAATAGGCCCATACTTTCCGGGTCCGGCTTCTTTATTATACGGTGTACTACCCTCCAGTGTTTTGGATCTGGAAAAATCATCTCGCGCTTTCTCCCGAGATTTATCCTGCTGGTTCCTGTCCATGTCTATCCTACGCGAAGATTATTGCAGCAATGCATGACTACAGGAGATGGACCTGGGTATTTATAGCAAAAAAAAAGCGCCGTATAAACGAAAACAATAGAACCGTTTATTAAAACAATAAGTTATCTCTGAAGCTAAGACAATATTAATAGAAATGATAAATAATATGGAATGTACAAAAATGTAATGAAGAATGACAAATAAATAATTTAAATAGAATAAATATTATAAATAATATAAGTAATCTACAATAAACAATATAAGTAACATAAAATAAATAATACGAATAAAATAAATAAAATAAATAATACGAATAAAATAAATAAAATAGATACTATAAATAAAATAAATACTATAAAATTAAGGGTCGACATAACCGTACGGAACAGAGGTATGACCCACTCTTCTCCGCTTCGGGGCAGTCAACCTGACTATTTTTTCCCCCTTCTGGGTAACGACCTCATGCAGCGCAGCCCTGGTAATATTCGTATTGTCTACGGTGAATGGGCTACCAGAGTCAACAACAAGACGGCGCAGCGCCTTATAATTGACTTTTTCGGAGGTTTGAGAGTCGATGCGTATTCCTTTCATTTTACAACACTCAAACTCCTCCCCATCGGAACCCTTCCCTATATAACTGTAGAATTTAGGGCCACCGCAGACAAAACTGGTGATAAACGAACCATTACCGTGGGCTGCCAATTCATCGGTCATTTCACCCAGACTATTGCCCGAAGGGGGGTTAGTTTCACCAGGACGTGTCACAAAGATCACAGAATCTGTGTCATAATACAGGACCCTTTCGCCCAGCATCTCTAAATACTTGTATAGCTCTAAACGCGCTTGGGCTGTTACATACGCTGCTATCACTACATTTGTGTTGGGGGATATCTCATGATCCTCTTCCCGAAACCTCCAATTGAGATAAATGGTATCAGGGTCTACAAATAGGCAACCAGTCACCTCTTTTTTCGGATCGAAAAGAAACGTATGCAAAGCTTCATATGACTTGATTATTTCGGTTTTTTGAAGGTTTGGCCTCTGAGCGAATTTCCCCCATAGGGAATTGAGCATTAGCTTCGCAACCGCTCTTTTCCCTGCGTTGAACTCGATCTTTTCAGGATCTAGATCAATACCAGCCTTATCTTTAATCTCCCGAATATAGGCCGTTCTGTTTTCACACGAACTCGGCCATCCACTTGCATACGTTTTCATTTTCACAAATTCGTTGATGAATCCTGCGAAAATGCCCCCCTCGTTCGTTTCGGGGTCATGCTGCGTTGTTTTATAGCTCCAAATCTCGTTAATTGAGATGATTCTATAACCCAACTCCACGGCCTTCTTCAATTCGCAGGACACCCACGTACCTATGAGAATTCTCTCCTCCTCCGTGTGATGACAGCTCCCCTCGCACATTTCTAAACAACATGTTCTACATAATGAGAACATGAGTTTATTGTTGGCTTTCATCGGGAGAATCGGGTGAAAGAGACGCTTCGGTGGTAAAATTGTACATTTAATGAGACCCTCAATGTGTGTGATATTATTATCAGTCCCGCAAAGGTTATGGATTGCAGGTCCAACAATTATTTGAGGATGTCCGATTGGAAATACTCCTGTCTTGCAAATGAAAGGGTACAGGGAGCAGACATCGTAGTAATTAATTTTTTCCCCCTGCTTACAGTCATAATAGGCGACAATATTACCTGTACGCCCGCCAAAAAATGCTTCACGAGGATCAAGGGGAATACATACAGACACAGCTGTACTCTCCGTATGTATCCTGAGTAAAGGGTTCTGCGTCTTCATTTTTTGAAATTCGCACTCCCACATCTCTTCGAGAATATACCCTTTTTTCCGTATGATGGCATTAGTGGCAAGCGTTTTTTCGTAACGGCCCTCGAAAGTGTCTCCCCCAGCGCGGATCTTTTTACTACGATCTGTGGTGTAACAAGTAATACAACCATGCCAGTAGCAACCCTGGAATTGGAAGGCATACTTTTTACCCTCTTTATCCTCATAAAAACCATCCAAATCGATATTGGTACCAGGAATACGATATTCTTGCCCTTTCCCTGCATGACGTATATCGATTCCTCCACAAAACTCCAGCCAAACTAACCACTCGAGAGCTAGCCGTGACTGGTTCCTACAGAAACGATACCCCCCGCGTGGTATTATGCCTATTGTGTCTTCTTTCAGGAACATCGACCTAAATGTACGCATAGAGAGTGATGCCAGGGTTGTACACTCGGAAAACGGACAAATGCCGGATATTCCTCTATTCAACCTCCTGAAAGATATACACGCTTCGCGCAAGATCTTTACATCGTCTCTACAATATTTAATAATCTCATCATTAAAATTGTAGAGACGTGTATCCTTCTCACGCCCCTCATACCAATTCTCAAATTCAACCCTGTCTTTGCCCTTCATTCTCTCGGGGGCCCAGTTTTCTTTTCCCGGCAGGGGTCCAATGTATCCCCAATTTTCCTTCCGATTGAAGAGGTGCGGGAAGAGCCCTTTCATGAGATTTGGTAGGCCAAAAGTCTTGGGTAAATTTGCTAAAGCCATATGAAAAAAATTGAGGCTATCGATGAATTTTATTTCCTCTCCAATCTTAAGCGATATAATTTTTGTACCGTTTATGATTGGGGAGATACCTCGTGAAAAGTCGTATGTTGACGCACGTCTTAAAACGAATTGTGCATCGTATCCCTGTGCGTTGTGAGCTATACATATTAGCGATGCGACTTTTTTCGAGAGAGACAGGTTATTAACCAACTTCAAGAATTGGTCAATCACGCTGTCTCCCATGAGCACATCCTCCTGGTGATTACAGGTCTCACAGCTCTCGGCAGTATTATCACAGCAGTTTTCACACCTTATCTGGAGAACACAGAGATTCGGCACATGTCTCATCAATTCTGTGGCCTCCCCATTTTTCATTAATGCCTCATCTTGCCGGGCTTCAAAGTCATAAAATAAAAAATAGTTCACCCTTCCGGTTGTACGACTGCTGTTTTTCACTGGAGCCATGAAACACTGATGTCCACGCGGTTTATGTTTATTGCAGACAGTGCAGAGCACTGTGTTACAATCGTGTGTATGATTATGTAGAACTCTATTATTACATCCTTTACAAAATCGTACACGCGCACATACGGACAACCCCCCTCGAGCTCCTGTTGCCTGGTGGTTATCGTAACATTGCACGCCATAGGAGTGCCTGTTACAGTCTCCGCAATGAATTGGTGTCTGGAAGGTGATGCAAGCAGGTGTACCATAACACTTCTGACAAATGAAGGCGCATTTGTGCTCACCATCTCTCTTATAGGCGACGTTACAATCGCGACAAAATTTGTCAGAGGCCTGGAAAAGAGATTTAATACTCGTGATAGGCTGGTAATGACGTTCCGCAGGGAAGAACCCTATATCTAAAATATACCTGGGTTTCACACCCCCTTGGAAGGCCACGCACCCGTTATACATTATAACAGGGGCTTGACCATGATGGACATGCCAGACAACGAGTGCTAAATTTTCTTTTTTCAGGTGTTGTTGGTATATCTTAATCTCCTCGAGGCCCACCTTCCCTTTTTTAACACCAACTTCTCTTTCTAAGTTGATGGCCCTGTATGTCTGACACCGACTGTGAGAGCGTCGTACTTCATCCCACTCCACGAGGGCCGCAGGATTATCTTTCTTCATAAGATACGCTTTCCCTACCACTATTGATCGAGGGAAGCATAAATTATCGGCGTTGGTGATATCTATAACACCTCTGTAACGTTGCCCCGAGATCATTTTGTTTTTGCCCCCTCCGCTCATCTTTTCAGTAAAATGAAGATTGAGGTAGAACCTACTTCCTCGAGGAATTTCGCTACCACTCTGTGTCAGGCGCGTGAGTAGTCTAACAATATTCTCGAGGGTGATAAGCGAAACGGGCCTCGGCGTTAAATAACTCGGGTTACGTACCGCCTGCCCCTCTGTCGTGTATCCGAACTGTGCCCCACACGCGTCTTCGTCGTTCTCCCTCTCTCTAATGACACCGAGGATCTCCCCCGCTGCAGAATTCACCCATTCTATATCGGAAACGTCTTTCGGGGGTTTCGATATATTAAATACAATCTCCCTTTTGAGAGATTTGGACCTCCTGAACTCTTTCTGTATGTCGTACACTTTCTCTAACCTTGACGTGTGGGGTTCTTGGGCTACACCACCGGCCCCCTGCTGCGTAACCCTCCTGTCTTCAGAGTGACACCTCTCTGGCTGCTGGTTGTCTTCTACTTTGGAGGAAAAAAGATTTATTGGGGTTGTGTATTTGGGGAATCCCTGGCTGGTTAACTTCGTTTCTTACCGAGCTCTCTCATAAAGTCTTCGGGGCGTTGCTGATCCTCTATGTCATTCATTGCCTCCACGGGGGCCATTTGTAGTGAACTCTCTGCATCCTCTTTAAATTTTAAAACCGTTAATAAGTTAAAACTCACTTTTATATAGTTTCGAATCTTACCAAGAATTTCAGCAACCAACGCGTCTATCCTCTGCGAATCCTCTTCTCCAGTAGCTGTTGTGGGGATACCAAAAATCTCCCGTATGAGCTCCTCTGCTTGTTCCGAGGAAATACCCGCACCTGTAGCCTCCAAGTTCTCGTCAGCTAGCGCACTATCCAATTCACTGAAGAACTTATCCATCTCTTCGTGCTAAGCCCTTAATTCACGCACAAGTCACTACACCTTCCTCAATCGTTGTTTTTTCTAGACTGCGTTATGCCCCGCGTCGCAGGGCGTATCTATTTATATTTTTCACGGGGCTAGCTCCACCCACTATATACTCATTTACATCTTCCCCCGTATCTTCAAAATGCATTGTAACATAAAGTCCAAATCGACCCATTGTCTCGATTCTTCTTATTTGACAAAGCTGGTGTGTCAATAATTCTTGTGCATCATAAGTAGCACATTCATCCCATGACGCATGGCCGAGTAAATAACAACGCAATAACAATGGGGGCAGTCGGATAAATACCTCCTCTTCTAGGTAAAAGACTTGGCCCTTGGGTCTGACAATAACATCACACAGGTCAACTAAAAGTATCTCAAACCCAAAATTAACATTTCTCACAAACCCTCGCGCCCCTCCCACGCCAGGGATTTCCACAACACACATTTTTTCAATATCGGCGAGTGGCGTGCCCTGCCTATCAATAAAATATTTTTTCTCCAAATGCGCGCACATATTAGAGAACGATGGGGCCCACTCTATGGGGCGCACACATATGTGAGATTGGTCTCTTACGCGAATAACTTCGGCCAAGAATTTAGCTTTCACACACATGTGTGGTAAGGGGGTGACTGATACGCCGTTCATCCTCAAAATTGCACAAAAATTTTATTCATTAAAAAATTTATACACCATATAAATAAATGCCGTTAATAATGAAAAGTTAAAAAACCATGCTACCGCTGTAGCGAACGTATAACAACTAATCTCCACTCTTCCACCTCGCTCGATAAACCTATCTAACGCCGCATGATCAAGTATGCTGAAGGGTTCTCGTGCGCGAGGCCCTCTTTCAAGCTCTCCGATTTGCCATACGCGATGATCCAGACGTGTGTACAGACGGTCAACCAGATTATCTGGGAGATCTGTTTGGAGACGAACAAGCTCACGCTGGATGTAGTAATCGGAAGAAAACTGTTGAAGAGAAATTCATATTCCCGATTATACAAAAAAAGCAAAATATTTAAAGTAATTTCAAGAAAGTTGGAGAGGTTTTAAAGAAATTTGAAAATTGGTTCTAAGAAGTTTGAGAAATAATTCTCAGAATTTTAAGAAATAATTCTGAGAAAAAATTTGGAGAACAATTGGAATAAAATGTAAGAAAAACATTCAAACGAGTTTTGAGAAAATTTGAGAAAAAAACGGGACGAATGTTGGAGAAATCTAACTCATAATTCTAAAAATTGAAGAAAAATATTTGAAAAAATGCGAGAAAAAACTCAAACGAATTTTGAAAAAATTTGAAAAAACGGTACGAAAGTTGGAAGAGTTTTGAGAAAAATGAAGAAATACTTCTAAGAAATAATTTTAATAAATTAAAGGAACAATTGAAATAATAATGAAGAAATTCAAAGAAATGAAAAGAAAATTAAAGAAAATCGAAGAAGAATTTTAAGAGAGCTCACCGGATCCGTCACACGTGGTGCCATCGATAGCAATGATGACATCAACCCAGAACGAGGACAAGGTTTTGGTGGGAGATAAAGAATTAAGTTTATATTATATATATTTTTTTATTAAGAAATAATACTAAAACTAATACAATGAACTTAATATTATTTTTAAAACTAATACACTTAATCCTATCTTATTAATAAAACCTAAAACTAAAGGAGTGCAATTTTTATATTTATTATTTCTGTGCAACCCACAGACGGATGTACACAGAAACACACACACACACACACACACACACACACACACACACACACACACACACACACACACACACACACACACACACACACACGCACACACACACACACACACACACACACACACACACACACACACACACACACAATGGAGTAGCCTATTGCGAGGGGTAGGATCCCTCCTCTCAGCCTGCTGGGCCGCACGCAGCGCTCTCCTACAAGCCACCTCATGGGGTGGCTCGTACTCTGGCGGTTGCGGCTCCTGGGGCCCGTCCTCGTCCCAGCACTCCATTTCCCCTGACTCCTGGAGCCGGAACAGGGCCAAGCTATGAGCGTAGTTCACCGCGCTCAGTCTCTGTAAAAAAGAAAGAAAATTAATAAATCTATCTCTTGACCCAAAAAAAAAAAAAAAAAAAAAAAAAAAAAGGTTTTTTATCGGTACTTACTTGTTCGGCTTTCACCGAGTCCAGATGGCCCGGGTAAAGGGCTGTGGTTCGGCGTGCTATCGCCGCGGAATGCGTCCCGAAGTTGACGTACGCCCCTACGTCCTCCACGTAGATGGTGATGGGCTCGTTGCCCTCGTCGGCCTGCTCCCTCAGATCCATTCCGGCGAGAAAACTCGCCAAGAACTCTCCGGCGTTGGTAATACACTCTTCGATACTAGGATTCATCCTTGAAGTTTGACGTTGAAGGCTCTGAAGTAGAATGTGATGTTCCAGAGTCCTTCGCCATCTATTAATAGTCCTTGGGGAGGACTGGGGGAAACACACACACACACACACACACACACCTGTCCCCGCTCCTGTAGACTACCTACATCTACAAACGCAGGTAGCTAGCCCGCATTCGTCGCAGACATACCCATCCCCCTGATCCCTCCGCCACTGGGCAATCCTCCGGACCTCTTTCTCCAATTGCCTTTTGTATATATTGGCTATGGCCAGCCACTTGATGGCCCTGTCCCACGCGTCAGGGCCTGTCAACTCCGGGGCGGGGGGTAAATCCTCACAAGGGATTAGAGGACTTTGGGGTGACGACGTTCCAAATAACCTCCTCCGGGCATGTTCCCTACCCTGTCGGTTCTGCCTCCTTCTTTCGGCCCTTGATAGCGGGGCCCTATGCCAAGGCGATGAGGTAACCGCTGCAAGCAATAAAATGCATATTTAGTTACATCGAAATGAACAATTAATGAGTTTTTAAAAGGCCCGAGAATGCTCACCCGAGAAAGATACATGGGGCGCACTATAGCCCTCCTGCGCCACCTCCATGAACGGGCTTTCTTCTAAAATATCCCCAGCCTCCGAGGAAACCGACGGCGCGGGCGAAATAACGCGCCAGGAGATATCCCTATCCACAGCCGTTAGCGGTGAAGAGTCTCCCGATTCCTCAATAATGACAACCTCTGGTGAAGAGGTAAATCCAGGCTCTGCGGGGGTGTATCTTGAGGGGCCGGGCTGGGGACTCAGCACAGGAGCCACTGTCACCCTTTTTCCTGAAAAAGAAGTCATAAATAAATCATAACCCAATTTTCTTCCGAAAAAGAAACTATAAATATGTCAGATGACAAACTCAAGAATACGGCTACCGTTGTACATACCGTGACCCCTCTGTAAGGCGTTCACCACGCCTACAACCCTATCCTCCATATGTTCCAGGGCCCTCACCTGGATCTCAAGGTCTTCGTCTGAAAAACAAAAGGAAATAAGAGATAGAAAATTTAGGTAAAAATTTTTAGAGGCTAATTGTACTTACCAAGGATGATTTCCTCATAATAACACTCCATATTAAAACTTCTCTACCACAGACTTCGTCACAAAAACTGGGAAAACAGAGCGATGCTTCTACCGCGAGAATTTTTTTCGAGTGAGTCTCTTCTGCAGCGGAAACTTCCTTTTTATCAGGGAAAATAATTTCCATATTATGAGGACTCTGATGCTTCGTTTATTGTCCTTGTAGTTTTCCTTAACTTTCGAAATTTCTTTTTCATTTTATGCAAAATGGCTTTTTAATGTAGGCCTTGCTTTTCATATCTTTCTACTTTTCTAAACGCTCTAAGGATATATTCGTCCGGAAACCCCCGCGGAGTGATGTCTTGAGACTTTTGTCATACCCATTTTTCTTTTCATGACTAAAGCGTACCTTTCCCGGAAAAATTCTAAACTAGTTACATGTATTGGCCGTCTTTCCAAAAATTCTAAACATTTTAAATTATTCGTGAAGAAGTTTCTTTTTGGAGGTATGTTTTATTTGATGAGATGTTCTAGGGCCCCTCCTCCATATTTGATTGCCCTTATTTCCCTCACGCCCCACCACGACGTCACTTCGTATGGTGTGATAAAAAGCCGGAAACGCCGTGCATTTTTTGATCAAAACCCGTCGTGACACAATGGAGAACATATCAGGATTCCTGGATCAAATCTACGCCAACCCGTACGACGCTATATCGCCGGAGTATATTATTCCACGGGCTAAGATTCAAAAGGTTGCCTCTCCAACACCATGGTATTATGTACCCCGTCGTGAGAGCTCCTCCCCTGAAGACAAAGAGGTAGCCTCTCACGATAAAGAAAATCAAGATCCTCAAAATTATCTGTGTGTGAAGAGAACAATAGCGGCCAGTGACCGAAAAAATATTGAGTTGACATCTACGGAGCATACGGTGAAGAAAATAATTAGTGATAATGTGTGTGATGCGCCTTTGTTACTACTGTCACACACGTTCCCTATCAATAAAAGTTACACTAAGCAGGTCATAACGGGATTGGTCTGGGATAGATTCGGGAGTATTTTTCCTGCAACTCAAATAATAGGCACGCAGCCCCGTAAATTCATAACACTCACACGTGCAGCATTTGAGGCTTTCTGGAAATATAGATTGGTGATACTTGCATACTTCAGAGACGATTTATCATCGCGCGCTGAACGACAGAAGTATCAATCTATTAAGTGCAGTGCGAAGATTAATGTAGAGTTCGCATTCTCTAACTCTTCAATACCTGCTATTTATTTCCATGATAGCTCAACTCAGACCCGAATCTACATGTTGGAGTCTACAACACAGGCTTTGGTGGACCATGGAGCATGGATCATCGAGCGCTTGTTTCGTTTGTGTAGATTAAGTACGCAGGTTTATAAAAGAAAAATTGTAGACGCTATCGTCCTTTCTATTCTTAGCGACTCAGAGCTCCGTAAAAAACAACACCTCAGTGATAATGACTTGTCATTACATTTATTAGCTAGAGGGCGTGCGATTTTTGCCTCTGCACGAGAAAAAATTATGACTTCGTGTATAAATACCGAGTATTTTAAAGACTTTTATGAAGAAATGATTACTTTCCAAAAGGCTTCGTTATATCGCGATATTAGGGATGTTCTCCCACGCCAGCCCAATGATGATGATGTCATGAAAGATGTAGATTACACATTTGGTAAATAAAGAATAAAAAAATATGTTTTATCGTTTCCTATTCATTTCTACTCCCAAGTCTGAAGCGATCACATCGATATGGATATTGTTGTGGTACTCCAGGGGCTCCGCGGACGCAGCGGGAAGTATTTACCCAAAGAAGTGGCCGTGGTTGACGCAGATAGTATTTTCGTAGGACATTGGCTCATTGGGCCTCATCACCCTTACCTTGACCTGGCTACCTGTTGGCGTGAGGCGAACAATAGCCTTACAACAAAGGAACACGGCATTGAGTGGTTTGACGGGGATATACCTGAAATTGACGTTTTACATTACATCCGTGAGCTCTGTAAAAATGGTAAACACATCTTCACAATAGGTGAGGAAGAAACACATTATTTACAGGCGCTAATTACACGGGAGGTTGTAAATCTGGAGAAAGAGCCCGCATGGACGAGTAACCAGAAACTACATGTGGAGGAAAAAACTCTCTGCCACCACCACTATCATAAAAATAAGCTGGCCGCATTCAAATATAAATGCGCCCTCCAGCTCGCGTTAAGTATCGCAAGATCACTGAATAATAAAGCATACTCTGACGACTCAACATCAGAGGAGGAGAACAATTCAGTGAGTGTAAAAACATCTAGTAAAAGTATTTTTAATATTTTTTAATAAAAACTGAATTTTCATACGAGGGCACCCTGTGAAGACGTAATGGCCGCTGTAACTTTTAAAAAACTCCGAAACACAGATGTTGAAGCTGGGGCTCAAAGAAATACACCAGAAGAGACCTCAACAGCAGCGATTCTTTATTTATTAATTATCATAACCTGTCTATTGGCTTTGATACTTGGTGTGCTCGATATAATTTTAATGAAAGTCTTTTAATTAAATATTCTGTAGAAAAAAATGTATTCTCCCGAATAAGAAATTGTAAAATAGAAAAGAAGAAACATATATTTATTCTTTTACCGAATAAAGTAACAAAGAAATTATAAACAAATGTATTTATTTACCTACCTTTATTCTTTTTTTTCCATTAATTATTCATCTTTATTCATCCCATGCACTTGCCGGATGAGGTGGACAATCCCTCCCCAGACATCGGGAGCCCATTGTCATTAAACCAATATTCACTAATTTATTCATCTTTGTCCTATTTTTAATTATTCATTTCTATTCATATCACATGCCGGATGCATGAGACCGTTACCCCCTCCCAGGGCCCCGAAAATATGGACCCAATAACATTAAATCAATATTGGCTCATTAATTATTCATCCCCATTCATATCGTACACCTGTATGACACATGAGGGTGGCACAGGCCCAAAATGAGGGCACGCCCCCATTGTCACAAAGTCAATATTTACTCATTAAGTATTCATCTCGAAAATATGGACCCAATAACACTAAATCAATATTTGCTCATCAATTATTCATCTCCATTCATAGCGTACACCTGTACGCCACATGTGGATGACACAGACCCAAAATGAGGTCACGGGCCCATTGTCATTATGTCAATATTTACTCATTAATTATTCATTAAGTTAATATTTACTCTTTAATTATTCATATCCATTCATAGCGTACACCTGTACGCCACATGAGGGGGTGAACCACCCTACTCCCCACCACACGGACACCCCCCACCACTCGGATAGGCCCTATACCTTTACGGGCGACGCTGGCGCCCCCTAGCGGCAGTTTTTTGCACTCCGGCCAGGGGTACCCCTATCTACTGACGGGACTCCGCCCCCTCCTCGGCGAGGGCCGCTCCGTATGAGCTCCCGCTGGCTTATCAGCGGCGCCCGGAGGAGCGGGTTCAGTCGGGGGCAGACCGAGGGTCGCAACCGGATCGTCCGGCGATCCCCACTCCAGAGGAGGTCGCTCGCGCTCTCCTGGACCTATACGAGTCCAGGAGGGTCCGTGAGGCCTCCAACGAGGCGTGGAGAAGGCAGGACGCGGCGGGACCCAGAAGGGCGGCGAGGAACCCTCACCGCCCCGGGGACAAACGCCCCCACCATCGGCGCTAGGGTTGCGGACCCAACCCCAGCGCTGCGCCGTAAAGATGAATGGCAAAAGTATTGGGCTAGCGGAGGCAAATCACCCCGCTAGCCGTCGTATCATTTAACATTAGTATTATATTCAGTTGACAAATGGCTAGCGGAGGCAATCCACCCCGCTAGACCCTCGTATCATTTTTTTTTTGTTTATTTTTTATATACATTATATTTTTGTTATTATTTACATTTTTCTTCGGCTGGGAGGGGAAATTCACCCCATCCCCGTGGCTGGTTGAGCCCATATGGCGGTGAGAGTTGTTTTGAGTCCCCTGGGGAAAGTCACCCCACGGGAGAAACGGTATTGAGTACCCTTTTGTACACTGTTAAATATTTTTTTGAATTTTGTTTTATTTGATATATATATGGTATCGGGGCTAGGGCGGCAAGCCACCCCCTAACAACCCGCTCAAAGAAAAGAGACTGTATTAGGAAATAAGAAAAACTTTGATAATTAAAGGCTGCCAGGTGCAGAAATGTCAAAAATCTCTGTGTTTCCATAGCCACCCTTCGCCCAAGTTATTTTCAGGTCGGGGATAGCAGCAGAAGCATACCGAGAGATCGGAGCCCAGGGGGAGGCTCTGCTAGAGTAAGGGGTAGGCTGGGGAGAGTACTGAGGGAGTCGGGAGGGCCCAAAAAGGAGCCATCCAGTGCTCTCGGCTAGCCTAGCCGGTTCCTAGGTGGAGAGTGGCCCAAGTGGAGATGAAACACTCCCGCTCCGGAAAAAAGGGATCGGGGTAAGAAGTTAGGTTATTTGGGGTTGGCGGACTGGGGCACAGGCCCTCAGAGGGCTAGGAGGATGGCGGACTGAGGCACTGACCCCCAGATGGCCGGTTTTAAAAGGATTAACGAGGAGGCGAGTTAAGCGCGGGGAAAGGTACGTTTGGCGGACTGGGGCACACCACCCCCCAGAGGGCCGGTTTTAATTAAGAGAGTCAATGTGGTCGGCGGACTGGAGCTTAGGCCCCAGAGGGCTGGATAAACGAAGGGAAACCCCGATCCCAGGAGATGCCACCCCAAACCCGGAACAGGTAAAAATAAGGACACCGAGTCTAACCCGTGGCGGAGACGGAACTCGCCCCAGGCCTCGTCAAGGGGAGGGGGTGTGACGGAATCCGTCAGGGCGTAATTAGGCCCAAAATTGAATAAATTATAAAAAAAAAAAGGAAAAATTAAATCGAATATTCAATAAAATATTAATAAAATAAACTATTAAATAAGGGAAAAATGAAATTTAACAGGAAAATTAAAAGAAATAAAAAAGGAAAATAATTAAATAAGAAATACGTGGGTAGATAAAATAAATAGGTTAATTACTAAGAAAAAGGAGAAAGAGATGATTATTTATCGCCGAAGGGCAAATTTGAAATCGCGCGCGTCCTGAAGGGACTACGCGCGTCAAAACGAACGGCGCGCGCCGTGAAGGACTGCGCGCGCAGGGACCGCATGGTGAGTGGCGAACGCCATGCTTAACACCAGTTGCATCCCACACGACGACGCGTATCTACATCGTTCCGCGAAAAATTAGAATATAACGAACAACCGAAGTGAAACGTGGGAGAAAAAGAACAAAATGGACCTGTTAAGTGTATCTGGAGCCACAAGGGGGATGGGAGAGGAGAACACACCCCCACAGGGAGCCCCAGAGGCGGAGAAGAGAATGGACAACCCGGTGGACCCTCCAGAGGTCCAGGTGAGTGTTCTTTTGTCTTTTTGGTGGATTCGTCACCGCTCTCTCTCACTCTCATGGTGGGAAAGAACGGAGATGACGCCGAAGCCACCAACCCCTTTGGACCCCAAACGCGTAGGCCATTCACCCTTGCTCGAATGCTTGTTTTTCCACCCTCGTGTACTGTTGTGCTCACGCGTGTTTTCAGGCGCTCGCGCCCACGTCGCGGGGCAGTTTTCACCCCTTCGTGAGTTTGGGCTCCGGGACTCGATCGTCGCACCCCCGTATGATCCAACGAAGGGAGGGTGGTTAGGTGGGAGGCGCTCGTGCCCCTCGCACCCCTTACCCTAACACCGGGGTGTATTCGCGTACGGTTGCCCCAAACGGGATAAGGGATGATGAGATCGTCCTGTTTGTCCCGGAAAGGGATAAGGGATGATGCGATCGTCCTGTCCCAACAGAGGAGTGGGGATGCCATTCACGAACAATGGCCCAAACGGGATAAGGGAGGACATCCGCGTATGTTCACCCCAAAGGGGAGTAAGGGCGGCCAGTTGCGCCCCGTTTATCCCAAAGAGTGGATAAGGGATGTAGTTCGTCCCTATTGTCCCCCAGAGGGATAGGGGATGGTAGTCTCGTCCGATGGGCCCGAACGGGGATCCAGGGATGCCGTACTCGTTCTTGGTGCCTTCCCCAAGGGAAAATCAAGGGACGCGGAGAGAGCATCGACTGGCTATGAAGTTGGTTGCGGGGATCAACCCCTAGTGGGTTTTCGGGGAACTGGAAACTTCCAGCGGTACCTGCGGGCTTGGGGACCCTCATTCCTCATCGAGGGGTCCTTCGACCCCTTGCGGACTGTAGCCTGGATGGATCCAGAGCGGGCAACAACCCTTCCCGGAAGGAGACCCCGACGACCGGGACCAGGATCTGTGGCTTGACGTCCGTCGCCCTGTTTATACTCATCAGTTTATTGTTATACTCTTGAAAATTGTTGTATTATTATTTATGGCCGAGGCCATGTTCAATAGCGAAATTCGTACGAAAAATACGGAGTTTGGTGTTTTATTTACGACCCTCTTCCCCCATCTTCACCAAAGGACCCGCACCCTCTCTACCAAACCGAGTGCTGAGCTGCCGAGAGGCTGTTCCGTACCCTTCCTCCCCTCCGAATTTTACTGGTTAATGTTAAGTGGAGTATTGGCGTGGATTGCGGACTGATTCGCGTTGGTGTTGAGATTCCGTTTGGGAAGTTACGTTTGAGTTGTGGTGCAATCCGAAGGGAGAGGGATGTATTGCCTCCCGATTAGATTCTAAGTTTTATTTGCTGCTGGAGCTGTTTGCGGTGTTGGTCCCGCCGAGATTCGACCAACTGGCGCCCATTAGGTTTAGTTTTAGGAAATTGAGGGGGTAGGGAAGGGGACGACGATGACTGGCATGGAGGGGTAGGCTCTCCCCGAAATGTCACGTCACAGTATCGAAAGGTGAATATTACAATCATCTCCTAGATTTTCATGATGAGTATCTCTTTTTCAATATAATGAAATCATTCCCCATCTTGCTGAGATATACGTAAAGGCTTTGACACGAAATATTACATGGATAATTGATTTTATATTTCTAGATGATATCAAGCAATCACATGACGAGAACAAGAATATTATTAGAGAAAGCTGTACATCAAATTCAAATTCCCTTCCCAATGCCCCTGCTTACGAATCTTCTTCTTCGAGTTGTCATAAATCAGAAAAGGAAATGAATCTATTGCAGCCCATCATCATTTTGCCTGAGCTGGCTGACTTCAATAGAAGACATGATGTGAACGAATCTAGTATACTGAAAAAGGAATTAGATGTTGAGAAAACTAAAGACAACATTCGTATTGCAAAAAAAATGGAATCGTCAATCACAGGAGGGGATCAATTGCTGAATACAACGCAATCCGCTGATTCGACAGGTAATAGTAATATATAATGGAAAGTTTTTTTTCTCAATAGAATGATAATTGATATATTCCCAACAAATCAGTGAAAATCAAATTTTCATAAAGTAATAACTCCATTATTGAGATGCAAATATTTTTAATAAAACAAAATGTGTGAGCAATGTTTATTTTCAGTGTGAATTCCAATCCATCTTTAAAATGGATTTCCTGGAAATTTCAAATGACACTTAATCTGTCAAATGTTTTTCTTGCTAATTTTCATTACATTAATGAGGTTATCTCTGCTTTCCATTTTTGAAATTCAAGCAAAAGCTAAAAATCTAGAGCTTCATTTTTCATTAACTTTTCAATCATTATTACAGATGTAGAGCCACAAAGCACTGATGACTATATTGGTAGCAATGAGGTGAAAGCAGCTACAACTATACCTCCAACTACTTCAGTCAATAAAATTCCAAATCAAACTGTTAATCTAGAAGAAAACAAACAAAATCCATTACTCATCTCTTCTATTCATGAAGAGAGTGCAGTGGATTCATCCGCTAAATTGCAAAGAAAGGAAAATTCGGATCGGAATTACGCATACAGTAATACTGAAAAAAATGAAAGAATATCTTCAGGAGGGAAATCTCCATCTTCAGCAGGTAAATATGAGGCGTATTATTAGTTCTTTCATAATGAAGGAACATGATGAAAATAGTTTTATAGATAAAAAATTGTATAGATGATATCATCAACACAATTCTTGTACTGGTTTTCAACAACTCAACTCTTGTACTGGTTTTCTTCGATAAGACTTTTCAAATTCTAAACCTTATCGATACATTCAGCGAAATTCCTCCTGTTTTTAATTGAAAATCATAGTCTCCAGTGAATCACTGATATTTGTTTTAATACAACTTTCTTCATTTTTCTAGATGTAAGTGTTCAGATATGTGATATTAATGAGGGTAATCACATTACCAATAAGAACTCATCACCGAACATTTCTATGAGCCAATATTTGTTCTTGAGTACTGGTCAAGTGGACAAAAATGTGAATTCCCTGCCGTTAAAACTCATTGTACCAAGTTCCTTTCCTTCTAAGAAGCAGAACGCAGTGACTGAATCTGATGAAACAAATGAAAGACGAAGTTTTGAGGAAAATATTAATCAAGTCAGTAATATGGGAAAACCACAATTGCAAGCAATATCTGAAGCTAGTATTTTGATCATAAATGATAATGAAATTTCTTTAGAATAATGACTGAATTCGGAAAATTTTCAGTCAACAGTGAAGTAAATGAGGATAATTCTTAGAGAATAACTTTTTCTATATAGTGTTACATCAAATTGAACAGAAGGTTCAATTATCAGATCAAAGATTTCCCTTTTTTCCCTGACTTTCGCCAATAGGTTGGGTTGGGATTTAGAGGATACTTTTAGATATAATAAAAGAAAACTCGAAACAGAGGAATTAAATTTAAACTGACCCTGAGGGTCTATATTAAAGAAAATTAATATTTGCGATACAAAAAAAAAATAATACACAAAAAAAATTAGGTTTCGCGCACACTCATCCGTTTTTTCCCGCGTTTGAAAACTTGGCTGATTTACCCCTCCAATATAAGTGCAGACTTACGAATTTGAAGATCTGGATGTATCCTTTATTCAGTATTACACACACACACACATTTAAATCGTCTAAGCAATTTTAACACAATCAAATTATTGAATTCGAATTATTCCAAAGAAAATACAACATATAACATAAAATTCACTTAATGAATTTTAAAAAAAATCACTCACACAAGTATAAACTTAGAAAAAAGAATATCTAATAATTATAATTCAAAACCGAAAAATAAATTCTAAACTATCTAAGTAAATCCCGACTAATAAGTAAATACCACGTAGACTGTGGTTTGAAATTTGCGTAAACTGCAAAATTCTACTTTCCTCAAGGGAACCGAACACAAGACTGAAGTAGAATTTTCATTCTTGAAAAGAAGAAAATTCCACTTCAGGATCTTTGATTTAGGGAAGAGGGGAATCCTTTGGTCCAATGACAGTTGTCCTTGACCTCTGGACGTCCCTCCCTCAACTCTAGGGCCCAATGGTTCGGAGGTCAATTCCCCCTCCTCTCCATTGGCTCCAATAGTGTGAGGGGATGGAAATTTCCAACTCCTCGGAAAACTGTATTTCAGGAGGCCCATTCTCCCTCCATATAGTTTTAAAACAAATTGCTAATGTTATTAATAACTAAGAAATTATTTTGAACAATGGCATCTTAATTTAATAATTCCTAAAAATTACTAGTCGTTTTTATGAATGTATTAATAGATTAAAAACGATTAAAACGTGACAGTTAAAGTGGCGTTTGTTTAAATAATTATTTTATATAAACAACATAACCATCTGCCGTTCAAGTGTCCTCTTACACTTTCTAGAAGGGAAATTTATGAGGGACTCATGTCCCAAAGTAATAAAATGAAAATAAAAAAAAAAACTCTAGGGTCGAAATTTTCCAGACCCTAGCACTACTCAAATTGCGTCTAAATTAGTAGAAAATATTCCAAGCGGAGACAGTTGTAAATCTATCTCTTATTTCTACAAAAACTCAGCTTGGGTCTGGATTATTTCCATGGAACTTAAGAAAATTCAAAGAACGTAATAATAACAATTCTTGAATTTCTCTTCCCAAAAATAATAAAATCCCTAAATTATTGGGGACACTTGTCGCAGGCAATCCAAACGGAAAAAGGCCCTTTGTTCAAGTATCCCGCCCCAAACGCATAAATTTGAAATTCAATACAATTCGTTGAAGACGAATTGCATTGAATAACTGAAGGTTTAGGAATAAAAATAATAATGTAAAAAAAAAAATAAAATAAAATAAACATCTTACTGATGTTACAATAGAAATAATTAGTATATTTCTTTAATGACATAAAACGTGAGCGGGATTTTTCATATAAATTTTATTTTTATATTAATTTTAGTTTTTATATAAATTTTAATCCATTGGGGTGGGGGGTGGCAAAGGGCCCAGGGAATAGGGGTAGTATACAAAGTAGAGAAGAGGAGCTTCGTTGGACATTTGCACTTGAAGCGGTATCGTCTTCTGGGACATTGATATATTTCTATCTATATCGTAGTCTAAGATCCCGAAGTTTATTTGATAAGGAGAAAGAATACAAGGAGAATAATACTTGAATGTAAATGATTTTTTAACAAAAAAAAAGTATGAAAAGTTCTGAAAAAACTATCAGTTAATCATTTCACCGCTATTCAGAAATTCAGAAGAAAAAGGAGTTTATAAAATTAAATGAAAAAATACTCGTCCAGTTATATTGAATACTTGAGATGGTGTAAATTCTCTTCTGTTGAGTTTCAACGACAAAAATCTGTATTACAATATTCCGAGGAACTATTTAATCGTGAACAATTGATAAGGAAAGTAGAAGATGCTTGAAATAATAGAGCTTCAGAAGTAGAATAAAATGTGAATTCTGTGGAAATTTCGAATTGCTAACAATTTATCAACAGTTTTTCTTTTTCATAGTACATCTTTTATTATATCACTGAAGCTATCTATGCTCTCTGTTTTTAAAAATTACTACAAGGCTTGAATCATGAACCTTCGTTCTTCTTTAATTTCTTGCACGTTGATACAGATGTAGAACCATGCAGCAGTGAGGAGAATATTGTTATAAATCAAGCAAAAGCCGTCAAAAATCCAACTCTGGGTACTTCAGCTGATAACACTTCAGATAGAAATGTTGATCTAGCAGAAAATAATATGAATTTATTACTTCTCTCGTGTGTCCATGAAAAAAGTACAGAAGATTTATCCAACGAATTGCAAGGAGAGCAAAATTGTGAGAGAAAGAATGAATGCAGTAACACTGAGAAAAATTCATCAGGTAAATATAAGGAGGAACCTTTGTGATATATGTTCTTTTGTATCGAACAGATCTCATAGAAGAAGTCATAAATAAAATCTCTGTTGATCATTTCTATTTATCTCACGTATTTCTACTCCTTTTCTTCAAAAATAAGATTTTCTAAATCATCATTTGAATTTATTTATCTGAATTCGAGATGGATTTTTATGCATTTAAAGCCGTACCTTTCATTGCATTACTGAAATTTGATTTTAGTTCTACTTTATCTATTTTGTTTAGATGCAAACGTACAGGTACGTTCTGTTGATAAGAGTAATGACATCATTATTGCTAGTTTGAACACCCACTCGTTTCAAACAATTCCTATCAACAAAGAATTGCTCTTGGATTCTGATCAAGGAGACGAAAATATAACAATTTTCTCACTTCTGAACAAGCGAAGCACAGTGAGTGAATCTGATGAGTCGAATGAGAAATCAAATTGCGAGGACAATATTAAACAAATCAGTAGCATGAAAAAACAGATATCACAATCGAGAGAAGGATCTCCACTGTTGAAAGGTAGATCTGAAATGAAGCTATAGAGTTTATATCGCCACGGTATAAAAATACAGAAATTCCTTCATAATAGTGACTGAATTCTAAAAATTGTATTTTCATTTCAACAGTAAAGTAATATGAGTAGTTATTTTTGTTTATTCCCAGCAGTTCGTTTTCTTTAAAGGATAGAATTCTTGAAAAATTCTCAACTTCAAATATATTAAAGAAATCTCTAATTTTCAATAATACAGTTTTTATACAATAAATTATATCAATCTTTGCCTGCGGTTTTCCACCGAGAATTTCATAAATCTCTTCATTGGATTATGTTTATCGATTTGATGAATAAAAAATGGATAAAAATTATCTACTATCTTTCAGATATTCAATTGGATGAAATTAATGGAAATATTCCGCTGATATCTCACGAAGTGATCATCGATTCTGATACTTTCGCCGCAATTAATAAAGATCAAGAAGTTATTGAGTCGAATATAAATGCTGTTTACTCGTGTAAAAGTGTCCATAACAATCAAAACTCATTTGATTCATCGCTAAAACAACCATTGTTGAGAAATGCTCACGGGAATATTATTGTGGAATCAGAAGATTCAAATGATGATGACAATCACAATGCTGTAGAGGAAAATGGAAAAATTCCTCTCACCGATGATGATAAGAAATCATGTTCTCTCGAAGAAAGTATTGATGCTGAATTTCTGGCTGTATGCAGTAATTCTGATGAAGACACAGCTCAACCAACAAAGACCATCGATGATATCATGAATGAGCTTGATGATGATGAGATGGATGATATCAATGATTATGATACTACTGAATATTTCGATACTGAAACCGTGAGAGATGATAATTTTACTCACTCGCTGAGTATGGATCTAGATCAACTTTATGGTAGGACATTTGTTCCTGTATCCGACGTCTCTGGAAATTCATCCATAGATAATCTGGATAAAACTTTTGACATAAGTCACAACACAGAAGTAATAACAGATAATTCAGAAGAAGATCAGACACATGATGTTTCTAGTCAAGGGAACGATGCTACGTGGAGAGAGAGCTCTGATATGGAAGAGTACACTGAAGACGCTGAGACATCACAGGGAAACACATCTGTAGAAACAACATTTAATCGATTAGATAACTCAAAAATACTCAATGCAGGATCGATTGATAGTCAACTGATGAAAGCGTTACGCGGAACGAGTAAAACCAAAAAAAAAATTTGTTTTTATTGTAAGCAATTACAAACAGTCATCAGTCGGCATTTGGAGACTAAACATAGGACAGAGGAATTAGTGAAACAATTTGCTGCATTGCCAAGAGGAAATCCAGTGCGAAAAAAAATGATTGAAAACTTACGCTTGAAGGGGAATGAAGTTTTCAACACAGATGAGAAATATAATCCTAATAAAGAATTGATTGTGGCTCGGAGACCCAATGAAGAGAGATCAGGTCTGAAATACCAAATTTGTGCTACTTGCAGAGGTTTTTTTTCCATAAAAACCATCAGACGACATCGTCAAGCTTGTTATGGTGAATCAAAGAAAGGCAATAAAAGCAATGTAATTCATTCAAGGCAAGTCGAGGGAAGGTTACATAAAGAGGCGAGTTCTAAGCTCATAAAATTTTTTTCAGTCTTAAGAGAAGATGATATTGTATTATTAATTAGATATGATGAATTAATAATCACATTTGGAAATTGTCTATGTGAGAAATATAAGAAATCACAACATGCAGATATGATACGAAATCGATTAAGGACCCTTGGAAGATCACTCCAAGTTATGAGGGAATTAAATACAGAAATTTCAGACTTCAAATCTATTTATCATCCCAAATTTTATAAAACAATGCTGGAAGCAGTTAGAAAATTAGCAGGCTTTTATGAAGACGATGATGAGGCAGGATTTGAAACTCCTTCTCTTGTTATTTCTATCGGACCCTACATCAAAGCTGTTGGTAATGTTCTAAAACTTTATTGGATAGAGAAGGTTGACGATGAAAATGAGAAAATTGTGAATAAGTATTTATTCCTTCATAAAATGAAGTATCACCAAAGTGTAAATAGAGTTGCACTTGATGATCAAACCAAGAAGCATCGTCATCGAGAACGACCATTACCAAGCACGAGTGATATTAAAAAACTATATGATTTTCTTCTTGAAAATGGCACTAAAGCTTACAATGAACTGGAAAACCATTATTCCTATGCTACATGGCTAGAGTTATTGAAACTCTCATTAATTTCGATACAAGTCTTCAATCGTAGACGCGCTGGGGAGATTGAACGGACGTTGATCTCAGATTTGAAATCAACCCAAAAAATTACTGAAGAAAATGATCCAGAAATTTTCGCCAGCCTTACAGAAGAACAAAAGCAGACAGTAGGAGACTATAGCAGATTTCTCATTACTGGGAAACTTGGACGTAGCGTTCCTGTAATGTTGGATGTACAAATGGAAAAAAGTCTGAATTTGATATTGAGTCATCGAAAAGATGCAAAAGTACCAGCAAAAAATCCGTATATTTTCGGTATATCAGGTTTCAACGATGGAAGATTTAGATATCTTCGAGCTTGTGTGCTCATGCGAGAGTATTCTGAAAAATGCGGAGCTCAAAATCCTGAGAGACTTCGGGGAACTTATCTGCGAAAGCATATTGCCACCATGTGTGCTGCTGAGAATATGGATGAGAATGCAATTGAGGATATCGCAAATTACATGGGACATCAGGTACAAATTCACAAGTCTCACTATCGACGTACTGTTGTTACTCGAGATGTAATTAGTATTGCTCAGCATTTAAATAGAGGAGTAGGAATTACTAAAACCGTGAATGCAAATTCACGGGATACTTCCAAAGGACATAACGATGATGAGCCTTCAACTATTGAACAATTGATAGCAGGTTCAAGACCAACAGAAGCAACTAATAATCGTAATCAGATGAGTAAGAAAGATCTTGAAGAGGCTGGTCCCTCGACGTGCGTTCGAAAAGCAAAAAAAAGACGAGTTATGCAGAGACCTGCGGCGAGTTCATCCTCCGACGAAGCAAGTGCAGACAGTGAATCATCACACACACCTGAGCCCAGGAGGAAACGATCGAAAACTATGACATTAAAGAATCTGAAGCCAAGAAAGATAAAGAGAAGATGGTCAGAGGAAGAGAAGGATGCTGCATTCCATACATTTGGAAATATGATCAAGAACAATAAGTTACCTTCTAGCTTTGCTATTAGAGAATTCCTGAAGAAATATCCATCAGTTAAGAGAACGGTGGAACAAGTTCGTACATGGGCTTCGAATGAAAAAAAAAAATACAACATTGGTTATACTATTTAAAGCTCCCTGTAAAACTGGAAGGATAACCTTATTGTTCCCAGAGTCGCATTTTAATTCATTGGGCATGAATATTCCAATCAGTAAAAGTAAGACACATTGTTTTCGGTTACAAGTATTAGATTTTTTTTTTCATCTCTTCTCGTTTCTTGTTGTTCTTCGATTATGTTACATTCGATGTGAAACGATAAAAACCACATATCTTATCTTTTTGATTCAAATTATCTTCATGCAAAGAAGTAAGTGTTGCATAAAGTATTAAACTATTTATTTTGTGACTGAATATAAGTAAGACGTACAAAACCATGAATGGATGACTATTTCTTGAAGATTCAACGATTCAACATAAGTAATTTTCGTCTTATTGAAATTTTGATGATTGATCAAAATGTGTCATTCATCTCTGAGAAAAGTTTATTCAGTTGTTTACGATAAGTTCCTTCAATTTCATAGTTTTAATGTATGCTTCTTTTCTTTAGTCGATTGATATGTTAGGATATCAATCCATTGATTGGTGTTGATATATACTATAAATTCTTTCTTCTCCTTAATTCTCTTTTATCTTCTTTCTTATTTTATTTTGAATTATCTTATTGAACACGAAGTTAAATACTGTAGAACTACCGAACACAATATTTTCACATTCGAGATAAAAATGAAAATGCATTAAGAAGCACAGAAATGGATGAATGTAAAAATTAAGAGTTATCCTGCGAGAAGCAGCACAGATCCTACTCATTCTCCACAAATTGTTCTTTGTGAGTGAATGAAAACTTCATACAGACTCTGTTATTCATTGATGGAGCTATTACTGTCTCTATCTGTTCATGAGAGATGTTCATTAATCTATGGGAGAATAACTACAAATTTCACCCTCTTTTAGTTTATATATAGCTTATTTTTTATTTTCTCCCCAATCTTTTCTTTTTTTATTTTTCAACTCATGTTATTCATTTAGAGAAAATGATATGAAACATATCATGCCATGTGATACTCGAGATAACGACTGAGAACTTGAAAGACTGTTGACTGGCTGTTGTTCAAATCGTATAGATTTAGTTCCCAGTATCTCATGATAAAAGTTATATTTGATAGATATAAATAATAATATCGAGTGATATTTCTACTGAAATCCAATAAAAGTATAATGGCTGACTAAAATCCAAATCATTCTTTACCTGAAAATACCCTAGCTTAAGTCACTACGATGAAATAACTATATTTCGGGAGAAAAAAAATTACATCAATCAGTTAAAAAAATAACATAATTTGCGATTAATATTCTTTTCATGTATTCGAAGATATTAATGTGTGACTGCTTCGAAATTTCTGAGGAATATCTATTGTCTCTGGTGTTATCATACGGGAATAAGACCAAGAGTTATCACGTAGTGTTCGGATGACTGATTATTTAATAATCAGTCATCCGAATAATATCATTGCTGATCTTTTGATGATGACATTTTTTGTTCTGAATTCATTCCATGAATATTAATATTGAATATTTGCATCTGTTATCATAAACTAATCTATTTTAGTATATAACCGATAAAAATATAAAAATTATCATATATGAGAAATGGCCTCACATAGCAATCGAAAGACTCCACGGGCGTGATAACTATTCCCATGGATTGGCTATTATCAAAATAGTCAGGGATCATTGTAGAGGTTCGAATGTCATCAAACTGATCAATACATCGTATTATCTTCAACTGTGCTTCATTCATATTTTGTTCTCGATGGAACAATGCATCATGTTTCAATCTTTATTGGGAAAAACTCATTTAGCTTATGCTGAGCTTCTAAATAAATAAAATTACTCGGCTATTCTCAAGTTAATGTAATTTGACCATTTGGGTATACTTTATTCCCAACCTAAAATTTCCAGATCGGAGACATAATTTTAGAATATTTAAATTTCCCCAAGAAATTCCAACAACAGTAAAGTCGTTGTGAAGTTCTCGGCATGTAAGTCACTAATGCAAGTCCATGGAAGCCCCTGAATTCATAGTATGGATTGAATACGTCAATAACATTTGAGTCATCGATGAGTCCATAATAGGATAAATTCCGTGATTTATGATGGAAGGCGAATTTTATATAATGAATTTCCGTATAAATTTTTTTTTATTACTGATCTCAAATTTGAACATTCATAATCGAATTCCAAATGATTCAACATCACCTGTGTTATATCAAAATCATTTGCATGTTCCCGAAAGAAGGTCATCTTACATCGATCATAACGTGTCATATTGACAAATGTCATTAGAGTGTTGACAAAACATAGAGCGATAGTCATAATTCGTTAATTGTAGTTATATACGAAAAACGTCATCAAACTATCCAAAGGAAGAGAAGCTGGACAGTTTGATGATGTCATCGAAGAACACATTTCATATTACATGAGTTTTATGATGACTGTCATGGAAATGACATATATATAGTGAAAAAGCATTTTGATGACGGTCATCGAATTGTCCTTCTCCAGCAGAGTACGATTGATAACAGTCATCAAAATAACCGAAAGTCACCAAAATGACTACCATACCTCAAAAATCGTCATCGAAGTGTCCAGTACACAAATATATAATTGTTATATACATATATATATATATATGTAATGATGCTAATGATGGAAAAATATTATTATGTTTATGAAAAAATTATTAAACACATATTATGAAAAATTATTTCAATGTAGCTGCTGCTGTTGTGTCTACTGGATGTGAGGTTTCGGCTGATAGATTCAAAAACTCATCCAGCGGATCATCGTATGCAACCATTGGACTGCCGCTGATGTAGTCCAATTTTATAAAGTTGAAAGGACCTGCACCCAAGCATTGTAGTTGTAGATTCTTCAATTTCGCCTCTTTTTGCAAGCGAAGGAACTCGTGGGGGTTCAGTTTGAAAAACTCAGTTAGTTTTTTCGGTAGAAACATTGTATGAGTGTTATTGATGTTGACCATTTCTCTGATGCCAAAGCGTGTCTTGGCTTTATATAAGTCAATGACGATATAATGTTCGTTGTGGATCAGATCAGCTAACTTCGCGAGTGGCAGCAGTGATTTAGGTTGGCAAATTGAGTTGATTTCTTGGAGATCCATCGTATCAGAGAACTATTCTATCAACTTGAACACAAATTCGATATAATTCACTTTTTACTTCAATCAACTTTCTCACTTCTTGTATATCTTTCAAAAGTACTTGGATACGTTTCTTCAAATATCCCCGTTGGAGTTCTTTCTTCATACTCTGGATGAAACTGTGAGCTCCCGAAAATTTTCCTTGATTATATAGTAAATTCCCCTCCCACTATTATGATCCTACTCTCACGTGGGAGATGATATAAAAAACGATTCACACCATTAAAAAAATCACTCCTTGGATAATCTCCCCCACAGCAGGTTCAACGGTTTTCTCAATAAAGGGCGCTACACGATTGGGTGAGAAAATGGAGTTCCAAGGAGGAAAAAAGAAAAAAGTTCACTTCAATCCTGATGTCAAAGTTCACCATATGGTTGTGTGGTCTTATGCATACAGAGAAGCACGAAAGAGTTCATTTATCGCATGTGATCGTCAACGATTCGAGCAACGTATAAATTTATTACAGACGCTTCTAGATTGTGTCTTGCATCCGAAACATCGTAAAAAAGTGCAGCGCACTCGTTTCAATAGTTGATGTAAAAAAATTATCAGCTCCAATAAAAGAGTCTTTCAACTGAAAACATACTTTTGTCATTAATATTATCATGTACTCACCCTGCTTTTCTCCGCATGAGATCTCTAAATTATCCCTTGACATGTGATAAGCAGGAGTTATCTCCTACTGTTAATCTCTAAGCAGCTGCTCTAACCACTCTTCCACATTAAATTTTTTTAGAGTTAAATAAAGAATAAATAAATAAAATGATAAAATATACACATGATGAATAAATTGTTAAGAAGGGGTATCACCACCCACCACCCACCCCTACCACCCACTTTCCACCCACCACCCATGTAAAGGGGGTATCACCACCCACTGACCTGTAATTAGCGGGGTCTAAATCGGACAGGTACCCACACCACCCACTTTCCACCCGCCACACACTTCCCCATGTAAAGGGATATCACCACCCACCACCCACTCACCTGTAATTAGCGGGGTCTTAAATGATCAGGTACCCCTATCACCCACCACTCACCACCCACTCCCCCATGTAAAGGAATATCACCACCCACCACCCACCCACCTGTAATTAACGGGGTCTCAATCGGACAGGTACCCACACCACCCACTTTCCCCCTGCCACCCATGTAAAGGGATATCACCACCCACCACCCACCTACCGGCAATTAGCGGGGTCTAAATCGGACACGTACCCCCACCACCCACTTTCCACCCACCACCCACCACCCACTCACCTGTAATTAACGGGGTCAAAAACGGGCAGGTACCCCCCTTTCACTGAGCTCTGGATCCAAGATGGCGGAAACGTTGATCCAGAACCGGCCTTACTCCTACTCCTTAATACTATTTAATTTTTCTCGTAGTATTATTTGTTTAAGGGTATTCAATGAGTCAAGAACTCCATCAGTCCCATTAATTACTAATGCATAATAGTTTATTTTATTATCCCGAGTAATTACTACATTGCCCGGGCGGTTGGTTGTTTCAGTGATTGGCGGAATTTGACCATATTTTCTTAATATTTGTGCTCCGTTATCAATCGGATTTCCTTCTGGGGTTATAAAATACATGATGTTGCCTGTCCGCGTTGCTATGGTATCTCGGACTTTTATTATCTTTAAACAAGTAGTTTCTTCTACTTCATCCTCATTTTCGTTGGGATCTCCATCGGATTCCTCTGTTTCGGCAGATTTTTCATTATTTTCCGTATTTCTTGTTTTTTCATTCACCTCCGTGTTAATAAATGATGGTTCTTCCGGGAAATAGTTAATTGGTTTATTCCTAGGCCTTAGGCGAGAAGATATGGGCTGATCATTATTCGTCATGGAAATAGTGTTAACGCAAAATTCTTCAGTGTCTTGGATTCCTTCTATTGGATTTCTAGAAAGAGCGTCCGCGTTTGAGTTTATTCGCCCTTGCTTATAAATTATTTTGTACTCATATTCTTCTAGTTTTATTCTCCATCGCAGAAGTCTTGAAGTTGGGTCTTTTACATTATGTAACCACACTAAAGGCCGATGATCCGTCACTAATGTAAACTTCCGACCATATAGATAGGGGCGAAAGTAGTGTGTTGCGTAAACGATAGCCAATAATTCTTTCTCGATGGTAGGATAATTATTTTCAGCTTTGTTTAAAACGCGAGAAGTGTAGGCGATGGGCAAATCCTTGCCTATTTCACCTTGGCTGAGAACGCCTCCAATTGCATATCCGGATGCATCCTTAGTTAATACAAAAGGTTTATTGAAATCGGGAGATTGTAGTATTGGTTCTTGGATAAGACAATCTCCCAAGATCTCAAAAGCATTTTGTTGTGACTCACGCCATTCAAAAGGTATGTTAATTTTCAATAAATCTGTGAGAGGTTTAGCTATTTTCGAAAACCCTTCAATAAATGGCATTCTATTGCACTCGTAATGACCATGAGGTGTGTGTTGCGCGTCACCACGCACAAAAAATAATAAGAATATTTTGAGTTTAATATTATTCTTAGAAATACACTCAACAATTTTCCCCAACATCTGGCGAGCAGCCTTTTCTGCACTTCCTTAATCCTACCTCAATAAAACACTAAAATGAAACATTCAAGACACTCACGAAACCTCTCCTCTTTCCCAAAAATGATTCATCGTTAATCCCAAGTAAGAAAATCATTTCTCCTCGTTAATCCCATGCAATAAAACTCCATAGAGTTGTTGGGTCCTCGTTAATCCCGTGCAATAAAAACTCCAAATGAACTTTGGGTTTTTCCTTGGGTCGTTTATGACCTGCAGCTGCAGCTAACGTCAGCGACACTATCCCTACGCATACCCCCACTCTAACGTCTTTGAACATCTGCCTTACTTGGGGAAAGGCCCACTAGCAACCAATAGGAAAGTTAGCCGCCCTACCCTCAAATTTGCGACCAATGAAACCTAAGTCCCCTCTAATGAAAATTTCAACCCCTCCAACAAACATTGTACATTCTAGGCACATAAATACAGCAGTTTTAGAATTATAAGATCAGTAACGAATACAACCTCTCTAAGGAGAACAACACTTGTACATATTTTAGTAAATAAAATCTAAGTCTTGTTTTCAAACACTTGTATTCAATCCAAGTCTCCTAGTCTCCAAATCAACCTTTCCTACCCAATCACATCTCACACATTTGAATTAGCTACATAAAGAGCCAATTCGGCGTGTAGCAGTTTCCCTCAAGGTATCTCTGAGAAGGTCAGACTCTTGGAACTTACAACTCCAAGAGATTCAAACGAATAATACTTTGAGACGAAACATTTTGGTCCTTCGAGCCGGATCATCCGGAAAAAACAAAAAGTAATTACAGCTTTCCACCGGGGGAGTTGGAGAGAAGAACTTTGTCTCATGACAAAAAACACACCCAAACAGACGCCTAAGAGGACACCATCGAACATCCGCCAACTCAATCTATCCACTGCATTAAATAAAAGAATGGCGGACATTGAGAATTTGAAAGGCAAACGTACGAGTTTCAAAAGACATCTCACAAAAACAAAGAATTGGCTGGAAGCAAACCAAGCGACAGCAAGCGTAGAACTGTTGAGCATCAAAGAAGAGCAGCTTCGGGGAAAGTATCAAGAATGGGAACGCTCCAACACTCAACTAATGGAACTCGACGTGGGCAACCAAACACATGAAGAAGAAGCAGACGCAGTTGAAGCTGGCTATGAAGAGCTCTTAGCACAAATCATACAGCTGCGGAATCAAAAAATTCAACCTCCCAGGCAGGCACCCCTGAACATACAGCAGAACCAACAGCAAGCCACAGTTCACACACGCAACATCAGAACGCCAGAAATGCCAATTCCCAGTTTCGATGGGAAATTCGAAACGTGGCGAAAATTCAAGGATCAGTTCTGGGCTCGCATTGGTAAACATGACACGATCGATGATGTTGACAAGCTAGAATACCTACAGTCAGCGTTATCAGGAGAAGCCGCTCAAGCCATTGCAGCGTTAGAACTGACAGGCACGAACTGGAAACAGGCATGGGATCTTCTAAATAAAAAGTTTGACAATCCCAGACAAACATTACGACGTCACTGCTCACTTCTTCTCAACATCGGCAAAAGAAGCAAGGAAACAAACAAATCGCTTCTAGATCTTGTGAATGCAGTACGTCAACAACTGAGATCCATCAGCGCTTTCGGAGAATTGAAGGAACAATTCAACGCTTTGATATCCACAATTATTTTGAACCAGCTGGATGAAGATCTCATTTTCCAATGGGAGATAGCACAGGAAGGAAACACCATGCCAGACTACGAAAAACTCTTGGAGTACCTGGAGAAGCGAGGAATCTGCGCAAAGATGTCTGAAACATCGAAGACTTCTAAACCAAAGACGGATCAGTCAACAGGAAGAGGATTCTCACAACGATCCACTCAAGTTAGCCAACAGATGAGTTCGAACCCCAATCAGACCGGATCACTCAGAGGTCAAACGTTCGTGACCACAACACCAACAAATCCAACGCCTCCAGCAACTCCAAAGAAGTGTCCAGTATGCACAGAAGACCATAGGATCTACGACTGTTCCAAATTACGAGACATGACAGTGGAAGAACGGACAAAATTAATATTTACTCAAGGTCGCTGTCTCAATTGCCTCACGAAAGGACATGGTGTCAGGGAATGCGCAGCGAAGGGCAGATGTAGATCCTGTAAGCGCAAGCATCATACACTCCTCCATCGAGATCAAGAGAATACATCAACGTCAGACGGAAGTAGTCAAGCATGACTAGCATCGAACACCCCTGCCTCACGTTTGGAAATATCACTCCCACTGGAATCATCAGGACAAGACATTCTTCCCACAGCAGTGATCAACATATTCAACAAGAACAACCTACCAATTCCATGTCGTGCACTGATTGATAGCGCCTCTACCAAGAACTTCATCACCGAGGAACTTGCCAACGGATTGGGAATAACTCAAAAGAAATGCACAATTTCAGTCGGGGGCTTAGACCAGTCAACAACAGTAATACACAGAACAGTGGTGGGAACAATTACATCAAGACTCAACAATTTCAAGCGAGCATTAAAATTCCTCGTTGTACCGAAGATCTCTGCCTTGTTACCTTGTGAACAGGTTGACAGAGAGTCACTGAGCATTCCTCAAAACCTACCTCTTGCAGATCCAGACTTCCACAAACCCTCGTCTGTGGATGTTCTACTAGGTTCCACCACTTCAGTTTCAATCCTCAGCATTGGACAAATCAAGCTGCCTGATGTAGAAGAGACATATCTACAGAAAACCCTGTTTGGTTGGATAATCTCCAGTAGCACCGACGAAGACGTAGACCCTAGAATGGCAAGGTGCCATTTCACACAAATCATCGACGACTTCAAGAAATTCTGGGAAATCGAAGACATCACATTATCCAATAAACATTTGTCCCCCACCGAAGCAGCCTGTGAAGAGAATTTCCAGCAACACATCACTCGCACACCAGAAGGCAGATACATGGTAGCTCTACCATTCAATAACAAGAAGGAATCTTTAGGTACCTCCAAACTCCAAGCTAAACGAAGACTTCTGGCACTAGAAAGAAAATTCCAATACAATGCCGGATTCGCTGAAGAATATTCCGCAATCATCGAAGACTACAAACAGCGAGGCTACCTCAAAGAAGTATATGATGAATCAGAAGAAGGATTCTTTCTACCACACCACGCGGTATTTAAGGAAACGAGTCACACAACAAAGGTACGAATAGTCTTCGACGGATCAGCACGCTCCAGCACAGGTGTCTCCTTGAACGAAACCCTCATGGTTGGCCCAACCATACAGGATGACATTTTGTCTCTTGTATTACGCTTCAGACTCCACAATTATGTTTTTATGGGAGATATAGAAAAGATGTATCTTCAAGTTCTCGTAAACCCAGAAGACAGGAAATTTCAACGCATTTTATGGCGAGATCAGGATAAAATTAAAACGTATGAATTACAGAGGGTCACGTTTGGACTTGCATCAGCTCCGTACTTAGCCATAAGATGTCTCCATCAATTAGCAGAGGATGAAGGAGAAAAATTTCCTGTAGCAGCTCAAAAACTACAAAGAGATACATATGTTGACGATGTGTTCACTGGAGCATCAACAAAGGAAGAAGCGCTACAACTTGCAAAAGATATGATTAGTCTCCTCGAAACTGGAGGCTTTTCTCTACGACAATGTGCATCGAACTGTCCTCAAATTCTTCACGGACTACCAGAATGCAAGGTCAATATCCAGTTACTCGGGAGAGAGGACTCTACACTCAAGACTCTTGGCATACACTGGGACTCGAGGAATGATGTCATAGTTTATACAGTCAATCCAATGGCCACCAGAGAAACCATCACAATGAGAACTATTGCATCAGATGTAGCTCGTATATTTGACCCTCTAGGATTACTGAACCCAGTAATTACACATGCAAAAATCATTCAACAGGAACTCTGGCGATTAAAACTAGATTGGGACGATTCCACACCAGCTGAAATCCACACCAGGTGGAACGAATTCGCTCATCAACTACCTCTTCTCAACGACATACAGTTTCGACGTCAAGCCATCCTCAATGATCACCAAATTATCGAGCTTCATGGTTTCTGTGATGCTAGTGAAAAGGCATATGGAGCCTGCATCTACCTGAGATCCATCGACAAAGCAGGAATAGTTCATGTTGAGCTATTTTGTGCAAAATCCCGAATCACCCCGCTCAAGAGTACATACAGCATTCCGCGCCTAGAACTCTGCGCAGCAGAACTTCTCACAACCCTCTTGACCAAGCTGAAGGAAGCCACACAGATCACACCCTATCGTGAAATACTTTGGTCCGATTCCACAGTGACACTACACTGGATCAATAGATCACCACATGAATTAGAAAGGTTTGTAGCCAATCGAGTTACGAAAATCCAGGAACGTACCAGCCCTCAAGAATGGAGACATGTCAGGACTCATGACAACCCTGCCGATGCGCTCTCAAGAGGCCAACTACCTTCGGAATTTCTCTCTAATAACCTTTGGACACATGGACCCGATTGGTTGAAAGATGGTGAAGAATCCTGGCCTCAGCTCAACATTGGCGAATGTACCGAACTACCAGGGCTCAAGAAGGCTACTTGTCTTCTTGTGGCTAACACTGACAAGTCCGGCCAGATTAACTCACTGTTATTCAGCAAATTCTCTTCATTCAACAAATTGAAACGAACAACAGCATGGTGTTTACGATGGAAAACCAACACACTCAAACGATCCAGAGAACAAGGAACATCACAGCAACAGCAACTCACTCTAGAGGAACTACAGGCAGCAGAAACAAGGATTCTCCAACTAGTGCAGCGTGTCAAATTCTCCAATGAGTTCAATCGCATCGAAGGAAAACCTCACCTATCAACAAAGAGCAGCATCAACAATCTGACGCCATTCATTGACAAGGAGCAGTTAATACGAGTGGGTGGACGACTAGAAAATGCATCACATCTGAACTTCGATCAAAAACATCCAATTCTGCTGCCAAAGGGACACATTGTTACGAAGCTCATCATCGAGGACGTTCATCAACACAATCTTCATCCAGGAACACAGAACACACTCCATCTCATTAGACAGAAATATTGGCCTATTGATGGACGCAATCAAGTGAAGAACGTCATCAGAAAATGCATACCTTGCACCAGAGTCAACCCACCAGTTGTGAATTATCCAATGGGAAGTCTGCCAAAAACCAGGATTTCACAAGCCAGCCCATTCACCTACACCGGAGTCGACTACTGTGGTCCTTTCTTTATAAAGGAAAAGAGGCATCGCAACAGGAACAAACTCAAAGTGTGGATCTGCATCTTCGTGTGTTTTACAACAAAGGCCGTACACATTGAAGTTGCCAGTGAACTCAGCAGTGAAGAATTCATCGCAGCACTTAGTCGTTTTATCTCAAGGCATCCCTCTTGCAAGTTCATCCATTCAGACAACGGAACGAATTTTGTAGGAGCTAATAACGAACTAAAGGAATTATACACCTGGCTCAACACTGAAGAAAACAACAAGAACATCCAACGAACACTCACAGACAAAGGAATACAATGGACATTTATTCCACCAGCATCTCCACACTGCGGTGGCATCTGGGAAGCTGCAGTGAAGTCATGTAAGCACCACCTCAAGAGAGTCGTTGGAAATGACTTATTAACGCACCAACAACTCAACACCTTATGCATTAAAATCGAGGGAATATTGAACTCCAGACCGCTAACTCCATTATCATCAGATCCTAATGATCTTTCTGTACTGACACCTGCACATTTTCTATACGGAGAAAGCACCAATGATCTTCCCTCTCACGATTGGACAGAGACGCCATCAAATCGTTTGTCATACTGGCAACACCTTGAAAAAATAAAACAGCATTTCTGGAATCGTTGGCATAAGGAGTATTTAAACGAACTCAATATCCGCCACAAATGGACTCAAGGACAACACGACATCACCATAGGAACTTTGGTATTGCTCCGAGACGACAACCTGCCACCATTGAAGTGGCGTATGGGACGGGTAATTGAACTCTACCCAGCAGCAGACGGTATCATCCGCAAGGTAAAATTGAAGACAGCCACTGGAACTACAGAACGTAATGTTAAGAAGCTTGCACCATTACCAGTGGATCCAACGGACAACGACTCACCAGAACATTGATCGCTAGAGCTCTCAACGGGGGAGCATGTTGCGCGTCACCACGCACAAAAAATAATAAGAATATTTTAAGTTTAATATTATTCTTAGAAATACACTCAACAATTTTCCCCAACATCTGGCGAGCAGCCTTTTCTGCACTTCCTTAATCCTACCTCAATAAAACACTAAAATGAAACATTCAAGACACTCACGAAACCTCTCCTCTTTCCCAAAAATGATTCATCGTTAATCCCAAGTAAGAAAATCATTTCTCCTCGTTAATCCCATGCAATAAAACTCCATAGAGTTGTTGGGTCCTCGTTAATCCCGTGCAATAAAAACTCCAAATGAACTTTGGGTTTTTCCTTGGGTCGTTTATGACCTGCAGCTGCAGCTAACGTCAGCGACACTATCCCTACGCATACCCCCACTCTAACGTCTTTGAACATCTGCCTTACTTGGGGAAAGGCCCACTAGCAACCAATAGGAAAGTTAGCCGCCCTACCCTCAAATTTGCGACCAATGAAACCTAAGTCCCCTCTAATGAAAATTTCAACCCCTCCAACAAACATTGTACATTCTAGGCACATAAATACAGCAGTTTTAGAATTATAAGATCAGTAACGAATACAACCTCTCTAAGGAGAACAACACTTGTACATATTTTAGTAAATAAAATCTAAGTCTTGTTTTCAAACACTTGTATTCAATCCAAGTCTCCTAGTCTCCAAATCAACCTTTCCTACCCAATCACATCTCACACATTTGAATTAGCTACATAAAGAGCCAATTCGGCGTGTAGCAGTTTCCCTCAAGGTATCTCTGAGAAGGTCAGACTCTTGGAACTTACAACTCCAAGAGATTCAAACGAATAATACTTTGAGACGAAACAGTGTGGAAAGAGCTGTCTTTTTCTTATCATCTTCGTCCATCGGTATTTGATGAAATCCCGAGGCGAGGTCAAAAACCGAGAAATATTTAGCACCTCCGAGTTGGTCTAATATTTCATTAATTTGTGGGAGGGGATACGCATCTCCGATTGTGTTTTCATTCAGGGCGCGGAAATCAATGACTAATCGAAACCTTTTATTACCCTGAGAATCGTTCTTCTTGGGCACTACCCATAATGGTGAGTTGTAAGGTGATATAGAGGATGAAATTATTCCTGATTCTAGCATTTCATTTATTTGTTTATTAATTTCTTCTTTATGTGTAGGGGGATATCTGTATTGTTTCGCGTTAACTGGTAATTCATCGGTTGTTATTATTTTATGAGTCGCAGCGTTTGTGGCCTGGAGTTTTTCGCTTGGTAAATGGAAACTATTATGTGTTTCCTTTATTAATGATAAAACTTCCGATTTTTTTTCTGAGTTCAGGTGTTCCAATCTCAAAAGTGGCACAAGTTTTTCGTATCGTTCTGTTGATGAGTCAACCTGTACGGTAGCTATTTGATAACTCGGGGCGTGTTTAATTGCTAGCTCGTATTCTTGCGACCGGATTGCTGGATATTGGATTATTACTGTTTGTTCACACGTGTTAATTGCGTAGACGTATGCCCGATTGTTTCTTTTGGTGACTAAGGCTTCTCCCACATACACCTTATCTCCCTAAGATAATTTGGGTAAATAACCTTCGACTGGTGAGTCAGAGGTAAGAGCCAGCGAAACAGCATTTCTGCTTCTAGGTGGTAAAACTACGATATTTTTTGTGTAAAAAGGGATTATGATATTTTTCAAATACATTTTGTCGGTTCCGTAATCAATCTTAGCTCCGTGTGTTTTCAGAAAAGGCGCACCCAGAATAGCGTCTTGAGAAACTGGTGTGCGATTGTCTACCACGTGGAATAATGTTTCTAAATTAAATAATTTTATCGATATTTGTCCAAGCGTTCGTACTGAGTCATTTGCGACTCCTGTTATGAGGCATGTCTGACTACTATCAACTTTATCACTTTCTAACAATGCTTTTTCTTCAATTACATTTATTTCTGCTCCCGTATCTATCATAAGTGTGAATGGTATTTCATCTTTGCCGCGTTTAAGAATAATAGTGGGCGTTAATTTATTGTCTAAAACATGCAAACTATAGTCTCTTCCTGACTGCTGGTTTCCGTGTCCTGATTGACTCCACTCATTAAAACGCGTACTTGAGCCTTTTCCTCCGCCGGCGCGTTTATTGCGGAGAGGCGAATCTCGTTTCCCGAATTTTTTGAATTTGGGTGGACAACAATTTGTGGATTTCTCCGCAAATGTTCGTCCTCTTTTTTCTCATTCTCTTGGAATTTTTTCTTTCTACCTTCGTTAACCGTATGCCCTCTGAATTTACAAAATGAACAAGTTTTAATATTTTCTGGGACCCCGTGTTTTTCTCAGCAATGATTTTCGTCGTGACCCGTTTTCCTACAATAATTGCACATTAGTTTCATTAACCCGATCCTTGGGTTATTCTCGTTTGGATTGACTCTTGCCGATTGATAGCCATGGAGTTCATCTCTGGCGTGTTTTTCTTTTTCCAAATCTACTGTGCCTATTATTAAAGAGTCGAGGGAATTATATTGTGCCGGATTAATATTAATTCCTTTTTGCAAACCTCGAGAAAAACAACGCATGACTCCGCGCTCTGTATCCATTTGAAAATTTAATTGAACTCCACCAGTATGCACATACGCGTCAAAAATAGATAGCATAAGATGTCGCGCTCGATTTCTATATTCAGTCACGGTTTCTTTTTTATCTTGAACTGAACGACCTAATTCCCCTTGTAATTGTGCTAGTGAACGTATGGGAGAGAACAAATTTTGTAAAAATCCGGTGAATTCTTCAATAGTATTGAATACTCTTCCCTGTATCGAGTCTTTAGCGGATCCCCGGAGTTTATTTCTCAATAATCTTACAAGATTCGGTTCTACAGTGGGCGTTACCATGTTTTTAGCTTCTATACAACCATCTATAAAGGTGCGAAAGGGGGGGTTCAGTCCGTCAAACTCTGGCACTGCTGATAAGGCGTCTTGGAGAGTAACTGTCGTTCCCATTGGGTAAGCGTAGATAGGAGTAGTTGAGGGATTAAACGACTGATAATTTGTTTGAGCATGTCCCATATACGGAAAACCGTCTTGATGGTGTATGCCGTCATTATAACTTTCATGTTGTGTCTCATTCTTTTGTTTAATTCCCGTTTGATAGCTACAACTAGGGGACTGTATGTTTCTATTTCCAATATTTAATAAATTATTAAAATTCTGATTGAAAGATGTATGCCCGGCTTCCGAGATATTTTTTTGGAAATTTAAATTATTATTATTTTGTCGTTGATTGAAATTCGACGTACTTGTTAGAGTATTATATTGCGAGTTCGGGATTCTCATGGAGGAGGAAACGGGAGTTATTATATTATAAGTAGGTAGTTTCGGTAGATCGTACACATTATTTTCCCGAGAACCTGATTGTTCCAAGTGTAAACTTGGAAGAGTTGTATTGCGATATTCTTTTATTTTTGTGTGCAATATACCGATTGCCGCCGAATTCGGAAAAATATTCATGAGTTGCCTATACGTTTCCTCAATGATTCCAGCGTCTTCAATCTGATTAATCGTGTTCCGGTCTTCCTCAATTAAATTCTTCAAAACTTCTAATTGTCGAGAAGAAATATTTTGTTTCTTCGCGAGCTGTTCGATTATTTGTGAATCGAGTCTCAGGTGTCTTGATCGGACCGTCGGGTTTTGTGAACTACCTAATACTATATTTTTTGGGATTGCTCCGCTCATAGTTGTGGTCGGTTGATTTCTTGGATTATTTATTAATTGACCGTCAGTGGTTGTGGCGACTTGAGTAGAAATAATATTTTGGGATTGATTGGTCAGACATTCGCGACTCAGTGCATCTCAAATTTCATTGATTGATGCTGCTTCTCCGAGAGTATCATCATTGAGAATATTAGAAACTGGGCTTCCTGATCTTGGGGTTCTGGGTAAACCAGTACCTTGTGAAGGGACTAAATTAATATCAAGTGGTGCAGAATCGTTGTTATCCCGTGTTCTAACACTGCTACGCGTGATTCGTTCATTTGTCCCTTCCTTCTGAGACATCGTCCTATTATTTCAATTTAATTAAAATAATATGATAAGTGAATCCCACCGCTGCCACCAAAAATGTTACAGCCACGATCCGTAGAATTTAACGAAACTCATTCGAAAAAAAACACAAAATTGAATGGAAAAACGTGGTAAGTCACGGCTCTGGATCGCGAGCGTAATAAAAAATAGAAATATGGATTCGTCTTACCGTGGCAAAACACTAAAGTGTACCGATGTTTCAGAGGGATAGGATTGATATCTTTTTAGAAGAATGGCAGCTCACACATTTTTCTCTTTTTCAATTAAAATATATATGGATATTTATTGGTCTTGGGAATTTGCATAGCTTTCCGAAGGGGAAAGTTCTAGAGGCTTAGCCCTTTTTCCCGTGGGTGGGGAGGAAATAAATATTTTAAAATCGTATAGATGACTTACGATAAAATGAGAGTTAATAGGCGAGTGTTCTATTCGGCTTGGTGAAGCTGGAGTGGATGCTGTGTGTGTCGCTTCAACTGGAGCTGCTGCTGATGATGCTGGTGCTTGGCTCTTCGTTCTCGTACAGAAGTTGATTACAACGGGAAAAGGCCAAAAATATGATTTATCTTCACGGGGTTTAACTGGTATCGTTAAACGAAAACTCGGTAGACTATACTGGGTGTTCGACGTCTGGTTGAAGGTAGAGATTGCGCCTCTCTTTCAATCAGTAGTCTTACAATTTGTAAAAAGTTTTCGGTGTTCATGAACAGAGTCACGTCTGGTGTCGCACTAGGTACTGAGGGTAAAGAGTTGCGTGTTCCTCCGTTTTTATAATAGAGATTCCCTGTATCTTGCACACGGGCTCGTAAACGCCCAAAATCACATGATTCTTTTTCTTGGAATCTCAATTAGGCGTATAATTGTAAATCTTTCGATGATAAGGAAACGTGGCACAGGTTTTTCTTTGACACGGTAATTTGATGCTCCACAAAAAAATTTGGATGTCGATTTGTTTAGGCCTCCTTAACACCAACTTTTGGGTTGATAAGTTTTCAGTCGTCATAAAGATGAGGTAATGACCTCTACAATTATTTTCCTCTGTATTCGTTCTTCCTATCTTTTTGTGATTACAGGTGTCCCGAGTAAACAGTAAGTAAAACCCGGTGGGGCAGTCTAGCCCGTGTTCGAGTGGGTTACTCATTCTGATAATAATCACGCCTATGCGTTTGATTCATTACTCGAAAAAAGAAATGGAAAAGAAAAAAAAAGAATTGAATTCGTCACAGGAATTGTTGCGTCCGTAACAGCGGGTACCGTCACGGATGGATGGGTGTCCCTGGACGTCTATGTGCATGGTTATGTTTGGGCTCCTTGGGACTTGCTTGCCGGTTTCGAGGATAAGGTTGCGGAATTTTTCCCTTAGCACTTGGGTTTCATACCCAGGGAGTACGGCCAGTTGGAATAGGTCGCAGGGAGGGGGGTGTAGGATCATTTCTGCTAGGCTGGATTTCCCATCAGGAGTGATCTCTGGGTGCCACACGGGGATCGGGAAGGCTCTAATGCCCGTGAAAGTACTAGGGTCGTCCAGGGTTTGCTGGCTCGGGATTTCCTCGCCGTTCCGGCCAATTGCTATCTTTTGTTCTAGATCTAATCCTCGATCTAGCTGTTTCAGCACGTCCATCCCGATAATGCACTCGTGTGACAGCGCTTCTGACAGTCGGAAGGTGGTAATTTCGACCGCTCCGGCCACCTTTAATTTCAAACACACGCACCCTGACAGGGGATAAATTAGCCCGTTGGCCAGCGATACATGGGACTTGTGCGGCACTATGAATTTCCTCACGCAAGCTGCGCTTTTCGTATTCAGGAAGAACCTGTTGGCTCCTGTGTCGACCAACGCTTGGATTATGGTGGGACCGAGCTTCAAGGGGATGAAAAATCGGTTTTCGATGGGATCATTGTATAACAGCGTTAGAAAATCTTCGTAGGACAGAGCGTCGGGGTGGGGATGATTATTGAGGGTAAGGGTGAGGACTTTTTCGGGGGTGGGGGAGCCTTCCGGGGACTCGGTAACGGTTGGGGGAGTTAGGGGTGCGGGTACTGGAAGTATTTCAACTGCTGTGGTCGAGAGATCGGGCTGAGGGGAAGGGGTATGGGCTGGTGTTGAGGAAGGTTCGGTTGCGATGGTGAACTTCACTGGATTTGGGGGATGTTTGGTTGGACCCTTCGGGATCTTCCTGGGTTTCCTTAGGATCGGGCGGGGCCATTTTACTTTCCCTCTCCATCTCGATGGGGGCAGTCCCATCTACTCCTGCCCCCTGTTTCAGTTTCCCTGGTGCTGTGGCGGATTCTGGGATGGGTAGGTTTGGGAGTCTGGGCAAAAGCGGGGAGTCGTTTGGTATTGGGTTTGCTGCTGGGGCGGGTATTGGTAGTAGGTTTGGGATTGTGGTGGACCTTGGTCCGGGACGTAGGGAAGGCCTTGAGCCTGGCCCGGGGCTTGGTATCCTGGGCGGTTCGGGTTTCTGGGAGGGAACGAAGGAATGTAGATGTTTCTGGGTCTGGGGGGAGGTTCGGTAGGGCAGTCTCTAACGAAGTGCCCTACTTGGCCGCATCGGAAACACTGCCGACCGGCCATCTAATTACTCTCTTGGAATCCAGGGTTTTGGGGAGGGGGAACGGGGGCACTCATCAAAGGGGGAGGATATTGGGGATTGGGGGTGGTTTCCAAAGGGACTTGGGCGACGTTGGCGTGAACAGGGGTCGGGGATGGTTTTCGCGCTTTCGCTGAGGCCTGCGCGTACGAACTCCCACTGGCCTCGAGGGTTTTCAACATCACGTGGTACCGATTCTTCCGTTCAAGTCGGTCCTCCACTTCTCGTCCGCAGGCGATGAGCTGAGCCACCGAGCTCGACTCGCGGCGCCCGAACGCCTCCTGATACATCGGCTTTGATTGCGTGTAAATGGTGTCGAGCTGCATCTCGAGTGGTACGGGGGGGGGGGGGGGGGTATATTCCGGCAAATAAGACGCTCATGCATATGGCATACTCGTGCATGGCCTCGCCCTCCAGCTGCATACGCTGCCTAACCTCCTCCCACAACCGTTGGGATTGGTCGGGAGAACAGAATACCGCTCGAAACTCCTCCGTGAATTTCGCGAACGTCTTCAGCTTTAGGCACTGGGGCCAAAACCACCTGGCCGCAATGCCCGACAGAGCCGAGGAGATTGCGGCTAACGTCTCGTACTTTGTCATGCTGTACTTCTCAGCGCAGAAGCTCAGCTGGTCCAGGAATTCGTTCGCGTCTTTCCCGGCTTTCCCGCTGAACTTAATTCCCTCAGTCTTGTATACCGTGCCCAATTTATGATCTCGGCCTGCGGAGAATGCCGAGCGATTGGCGCACCCGGAGGGCTGTACATTATACGTGGTGTGCATCGAGGGTAAGGGTCGGGGGTCATCTTCAAACTCCAATAGGAGGGTCCTAGGATTTGTGCTCTGGCTGTAGGCCGAAGGGTGATAAAATGGGGTAGCGAGGACTTGGGCTAGGGTTTCTCGGACATGTTGATCCGGACGGAAGGGGGGTGCGTACCGCTCGGGACCCATGGAAGCTGGATTCGGGGGTAGGAACGGCGCAGGCGCCGGGGTTGCTGGTTGTGGGATCGGGTCAATTTGGTACGTGGACTGGAAGACTGAGTTTTGTGTCCTGGGATTAGGGGTTGAGGCTAATGGACTGGCGGTGGGTAGGATACTAGTGGAGTCTAGGGCGAAGGTTACTCTGTTCGGTGCTCTCCGGGCACTCTCGTCAGCCGCCGACCAGTCTTGTTTCCCCATGCCCGACAGGTTTATTGAAATTGGGTCGTTATACGGTCCCCGGCTCTGGCCCGTTGGCAACAACCGCTCCTCCGATTCGATCTCCGGGAGTAGATGGGTAGTACCGGTTCTGGGACAGACTTTTTTCCGAGGTCGGAAGGTCTGGCCGCAGTACCGGGGGGTCAAGTCGAAGTGGGTGGGTGGGTGGTAATTAATTAACTAATTAATTGATTAATTAATTATTTTTATTAATTAAAAATAAAAAAAATACAAATTAAAAAATATTTAAAAAAATATTTAAAACTAAATTAATTAAAAAAAAAAAACAAAATTGGAAAAAATGAAAAAAAAATATTTTAAAACTAAATTAATCAAAAAATATAAATAAAATATTATCTTCACAATAGAAAAACTGAAGGTTTTAAAAAAATATTAAAAACTAAATTAATTTTGAAAAAATACAAAATAAATGAAAGATTTAAAAAAATATTTAAAACTAAATTAATTGGAAAAATATAAACAAAATATAATATTTACATTAAAATAAAGAAAAGATTATAAAAGAAATATATCTACTCCTCTATATCCATTACCTCGACTGCCCCGATGTAATCGAGGCACTCAAAGTAATGGACATAGTCCTGAGCGAGATGCAGCATCTCGCTCCGGCATGTCTGCCGACGCTCCTCCATCTCCTCCTCCAAGTCGATGAATGCTTGTGTGCATCGACGCACGATTGCCTCCAGCTCCTCCTCCACGCTCTCGTGACTAGGCTCGCTGTTGAGCGCAGCAGCAGCAGCAGTAACAGCAGCAACAGCAGCAGCTCCAGCTACCCCAGCACCTCCACCAAGAGCACCAGTATCAGCACCACCAGCACCGCCTGACACACCACCAGCACCAACACCACCAGCAGCTTCCTCTCGGTGATGGTCGGGGGCGAACCTGTACCCCCTTATCCGGGACCCATATCGCTCCCGGAAATGATGCTGGAGGAAAAAGACATAGCCTCCCGCCGGGGTGGTGTGCATGTCGCCATCCTGCACTAGCCGCAGGACAGTCAGCTGATCCGGACGCTGGGGTGGGTGGAGACGGTAATTACCAATCTCCTGGCTCACCAGCTCCTCAAGTTCCTCCCGGGAGTGGTATTGAAACCACACCCGCGGAACCAAAACGCTGGGCCACAAAAACATGTAGTCGTCGTGCTGAAATGAGAAGGAAATTATTAATAATTTAAAAAAATGTAATATCAAAAGTAAAAGACTACACGCCAAAAGCGAGGGCATTCAAGTAGTGTTTAAGTCTAGCCTTAAGATACCACGTAGGAATTAAAGAGAGATAGAGTGAGAATGGGTGTATGTATGCAGGTATGATGTTTTGAGGGATGCAAGAATAAGTGCGAAGAGTGGGAGAAGGGATGAGGGCTGATGGTCGTTTGACCTGAGTATGAAGAGTTAGTTCTTAATGGGCATTTGAAAAGACGTGTCATTTCTCCTGTACTAATTGTAAGTTCAATAAACAAAACTATTCTTCAAACCCCAACTGTTCATTTCCATCCTAGAAGTAACACCTTATCCTTACATTCCTCGTCAGGATATTACATTTTGGGGGCTCAGCCGGGATCTAGAGTGCAGTGACAGTTTGAGTTTTTAGAAAGTGACAGTTTTGAGTTTTTTTTAAAAGTGACAGGAAGTAGTGTGATAAAATGGCAAACAACGAGGTAGCCAACGAATTAGTGGGTTTAACCGATGAGGAAGTGGCCCAAATGACCATACCAGAGCTTAAAGCTGAGCTCAGAGGAAGACGCCTCAGGTTATCAGGTCGAAAGAGGGAACTTCAACAGCGGTTGAAGGCGGCGTTGAGACTAGAACGGGAGCACGGTGCACGAGAAGATGAAGAAGAAGACGACGACGACAACGACGAAGAAGAAGAAGAAGAGGAGGAACCCGAAGGCATCCTGGAAGGCGCCGGGGCTGACCGGGCGGTGAACCCTCGAAACGACGACGAGGCTGAAATGCCAGGAGGCCGTGCAACCCCAGTGATTCGGCGACCAAGCAGACCAAATCGTACGCTACTACTTTTAAAAGACGTGGAGAACTCATTGGAGAAGTTCAGCGGGGATGATTTGTTAAATGTTTCCCGTTGGATTGAAGATTTCGAAGAAATGGCAGAAGTATGTGGGTGGACTGACGTTCATAAAGTCGCATTCGGAAAGAAGATGTTGACGGGTTCAGCGTTGGCTTTTGTGCGGCAAGAAAGGTGTGCGAAGACGTGGGCAAAGCTCAAAAAAGCCCTGAAGGACGAATTTGAAGATGAAGTGACCGACCAACAGATTCACCGAGAGCTAGCGCACAGGAAAAAGAAAGCCGATGAGACCTTGCAACAGTACATGTACGCTATGCGTGAAATTGCGGGGCAAGGAGCAGTGGATACCAGATCACTGATTGAATATGTTATCCAAGGCATACCCGACGAAGTAACCAATAAAAGTGCACTTTATGGTGCCAAAACGATGCAGGAATTGAAAGATCGCTTCAAGCAGTACGAAGCGATGAAGAGAGATATGAAGGCAAAGCCAAGGCCCTTCGAGAAAAAGGACGATAAGACGAAAAAGCCAGAAGCAAAGGGAAATTCGAAGAAGCGAGCAGCTGGTGAGACAAGTGATAAACCAAGGTGTTTCAATTGTGGTGTTGAAGATCACGTTAGTGCAAAGTGTCCTGATAAGGAAAAAGGTGCGAAGTGTTTTAATTGTAATGAGTTTGGACACATCGCGGCGCGATGTCCAGATAAGAAGAAACAATCATATGTGATCTCAAGACCTGACATGAAGAAGTACACCAAGGAAGTGTCAATAGATGACTCTAAGTTTGTAGCGTTAGTGGATACGGGGAGTGACTTAACCTTTATAAGATCGGATGAGTATGTAAGATTGGGGTCACCACCGTTAGGTAGCCGCAAAATTGAATTCGCAGGTGTTGGATCCACTGGCAATGAAACTTGGGGTGACTTCTCAAAGGTAATTAATATTGATGGGCATAATTTGCCGGTAACTTTGCATGTAGTATCGAATAAAGTATTGACAAATCACGGTCTGTTGTTGGGTACTGACTTCTTGGACCAGGTAGAGGTTAGAGTCAAACGGGGCGAGGTTACGGTTTTGAAATTAGATGAAGCCGAGATTAACGTAGATGCACCCGAGATTTTTAAGATAAACGTCGTAGATAAGACCAAGGAGGTGGACTTATCGCATATCGAAGATGCACATTATCGAGATGCCATGGGGGACATAATTAAGGGGTACAAGCCGGAAAAGACGCGAGATGTTGGTTTGACGGCTAAAATTGTTCTAAGAAGTGAAAAGCTAGTTGTTAGACGGCCGCGAAGACTAGCACCTTGTGAAAGGAAAGAAGTAGATGATTTGATAAAGTCGTGGATTAATGAGGGGGTAATAAGACCGTCAAATTCTGAGTACGCGAGTCCGATAGTTGTAGTAAGAAAAAAAGATGGTTCTATTAGAGTTTGCGTTGATTTCCGTGAATTGAATGAACTCATTGAGTGTCCGCATTTTCCGTTGCCGTTGATTGACGATATTCTAGACGCGTTACAAGGGTTCAAATATTTTACAACACTAGATCTAAAGAATGGGTTTTTTCATGTAAGAATGCACGAGGACAGTTGTAAATATACATCTTTTGTCACACCGTCGGGACAGTATGAATTTTTGAAATTACCATTCGGTTTAAAGATTTCTCCTATTGTATTTCAAAAGTATATTACTATGATTTTTAAAGAGCTTATAGATAAGGGTATTATCATAGTTTATATGGACGATATTGTTATTCTAGCGAGGATTTTGAAAGAGGCATGGGAACGGTTACTCATGGTAATAAAAATAGCCGAACAGCATGGGTTGGTAATAAATTGGGGAAAATGTCGTTTTCTATTGACAGAAATTGAGTATTTGGGGTACGTTGTTTCTGAAAACACCATAAAACCGTCTACTCATAAAACTAAAGCCGTTGCTAATTTTCCCAAACCAACATCTGTTAAAAAGGTTCAAAGTTTTTTGGGACTTACGGGGTATTTTAGAAAATTTATTAGGGGTTACGCGAAGATTGCCAAGCCGTTAACAGATTTGTTAAAGAAAGACGTTAAGTTTTATTTTGGGGATCAAGAGACCGAGGCATACGAGGCCTTGAAGACAGTACTTACCAATGGTCCTGTGTTAAAATTATACAGGATAGGGGCAAAAACTGAGTTGCACACAGATGCGTCTATGGAAGGGTACGGGGCAATATTGATGCAATTAGACCCAGATGACGGGGGTTTTCATCCGGTTTATTTTGCTAGTGGAAAGACAACTCCTGCAGAGTCTAGGTATACGAGTTACGAGTTAGAAGTGCTAGCTATTGTAAAGGCATTAGTTAAGTTTCGAGTGTATTTATTGCCTATACCATTCACCATTGTAACTGATTGTCAAGCGTTTGCGATGACGATGAGAAAGAAAGATTTATGTTTGCGTGTTGCCCGATGGGCTTTGTTGTTGAGTGATTTTAAGTACGAAGTACATCATCGGCCAGGTAAAAGTATGCAGCATGTTGATGCTTTAAGCCGAAATCCATTGCCGAGTATTATGTATGTAAGCGAGAGTGAAGATGGGCTGATTGCACGCTTAAGAAGTGCACAAGATAAGGACACTGAAGTCCGAAAGCTTATAGATGCCGTAACGTGCAGCCAGACCGATGGGTATGTCATTAGAAATAATATTTTGTATAAGAATTGTAAAGACGATTTGTTAATTGTAGTACCTAAGGCCATGCAGACTCAGGTAGTCAGGCAGGCACACGAGCGTGGCCACTTTGGGGTCACAAAAACCGAAGCGATTGTCAAGCAAGACTTCTGGTTTAAGGGGCTGCGAGAAAAGGTCGAGCACGTGATAACTAATTGTTTAGACTGTATTTTAGCCGAGCGGAAGTTGGGTAAGCAAGAAGGGTATTTAAATCCCTTAGACAAAGGAGACACGCCGTTGGATACTTACCATATTGACCATGTGGGCCCAATGACTGCTACAAAGAAAAGATACGCGCACATTTTTGTAGTTGTGGATGCATTTACGAAGTTTACGTGGCTTTATCCGACGAGATCTACCGATACAGCTGAGGTGTTAGACAGATTGAAGAATCAAGCTGCCGTGTTTGGAAATCCAAAACGAATTATTTCTGACCGGGGAACAGCGTTTACGTCCAATGCGTTCAAGGACTATTGCACTGAGGAGGCCATTCACCATCCTTTAATAACGACAGGAGTTCCTAGGGGAAACGGGCAGGTAGAGAGAGTGAACCGAACCCTCATACCATTGTTAACAAAATTGACGGCGCCAAATCCAGATGATTGGTATAAACACGTTAACAAGGTGCAAAAGTTCTTAAACTCTACGGTAAACCGAAGCACTGGGAAAACACCGTTTCAGTTGCTTATTGGAGTAGACATGCGACTCAAGGAGGATGCGCAAATTAGGGAGTTAGTTGAAGCAGAGTGGACGACGCAATTTGAAGAGGACCGGTGTGTGTTGCGCGAGGAGGCAGCTAAGGCAATCACAAAGGCACAAGAAAGAAACCGAAGAAATTACAACAAAGGAAGGAAGGATGCCAGGCAGTATGAGAGCGGCGACTTGGTGGCCATAAAGAGAACACAGTTTGGAGGAGGCTTAAAGCTAAAGGGTAAATTTTTGGGTCCGTATCGCGTAGTGCGGGCGTTGCGAAATGACCGCTACACGGTCCAAAAGGTTGGGGAACATGAGGGCCCAAACCAAACATCAACAACTGCCGATTTTATGAAGCTATGGGTTGCCAACGACGAGGACGAAGACTCTAGTAGCAGCGAAATAGAAAAAGACATCTGAGGGCAGATGTCCTTGCAGGATGGCCGAGTGTAATATCAAAAGTAAAAGACTACACGCCAAAAGCGAGGGCATTCAAGTAGTGTTTAAGTCTAGCCTTAAGATACCACGTAGGAATTAAAGAGAGATAGAGTGAGAATGGGTGTATGTATGCAGGTATGATGTTTTGAGGGATGCAAGAATAAGTGCGAAGAGTGGGAGAAGGGATGAGGGCTGATGGTCGTTTGACCTGAGTATGAAGAGTTAGTTCTTAATGGGCATTTGAAAAGACGTGTCATTTCTCCTGTACTAATTGTAAGTTCAATAAACAAAACTATTCTTCAAACCCCAACTGTTCATTTCCATCCTAGAAGTAACACCTTATCCTTACATTCCTTGTCAGGATATTACAAAAATAAACAAATAAATAAAAAAAAAATAAAAGAAAAAAAACTTACCGTCGCCTCAATATGGGTGCGACCCATTGCCTCCCAACGGTCCCATGAGATGGAGGTTCTCCGGATCTCCTCATCCGGAACACCCCACGTCGACAAACCCTCCTTGTAGGTCTGCAGGTCCTCCTCCCGCAGACACGAATACTCGTCGGCTACCTTAGCCAAACCAGCTGGAGGGTTTAGCGGGATCAAAGGGTAGGCGCACTCCTCCTCGCACCAATTCACCCAGTGCTGAGCGACGGCTCGCTTCATCACTGTCTGCAAGTGCATGCGCGGATAATTCCGGAGCCACACACTTGGGATGCGGATGCTGGATTCAAAGAATGCGTAGAAATCCATTGTTTTTTAAATAAAAATGTTCCACCGAAGAAAAAATGAAAATACAGAATTACTGGGTAAACTTAGGGGAGAGAAAACACCTAAAAAAAAGTATGTAAATAGAAAGGGAACGTACGAAACAGGGAACAAAAAACTGGAAACTGCACAAATGAACAAAAACTAAAAATTGCACAAAAACTCTGCAAATACACAAAAACACGGTGAATAAACAAAAACTGCACAAAATAAACTCCACGAAGATACTCTGGTCACTAGACAAGATGAGAGGATAGTGTCACTCAAAGGACCACTGTCCATATATATAGACAAGATTTCCAACATTTTGGAAGTTAATAAACCGTTAACTTTGTAAAAAAAATCGCAGAAGTATTAGAGAGTCTCGGTACCCTTTTTTTTCATATAGATTTCAGTTGCGGACCCCCGCAGTACCTGCAACACGTGCTCATACAGTTTATGGCGCATGGTACCGAAGATGACCCTCCTTCCAAGAGTGGTCAGCATATGGATAGAATGCACCGGAAATTTTCAATGTTTTTTTCAGCTTAAAATGTAAATCATCTGGTTCTGGAGATTCTACGAGGAAAATCGCCCTTGACGCAATCGTTGCATGGAAAAATTTCCCCTGAGAAATGTAACCGTTTTGAAGTGTGTACAGACGTGCACGCTCCTTGAAACATGCACAGACATGTCAAGGGGGGGGGGGGGGGGAATTGATGAGGAAAAAAAATGTATCTGGAATGTTTCTTGAAGAGCCCCCCTCGGCAGATAAGGAGGAAAATTGAGGAACATCCGCAGAGCTGCAAGAGGAAACGAGAGCTCTGAGAATAATGAAATCTGACTCTTACATAACTTTCCCACTCTTCACATACCACTTGATTTTCATGATTGCCCCAAAAACTACCCCCACTTTTTTCGGCTTTTCCCTTTTTTTTCATCCATATAAATGGAGCATTTTTTTAGTCTCATCTGCTAGTCTTCCAGTTGACTTTTCAATAGAAACATGGATGCTAATGCGTGTAAAAAATTGAGGGGGATTTTCCAAGAAGCGTACGATACGCTAGTAGAATGTCGCGAACCACAAAAAATCCACCGATGGATACAGCAAATCGAACGCGAATCTCGAAAATTAAATATATTACTACGGAATACAAAAATACACAGTGAAAAAATTTGTATAAGTGCCTTATTGTGCCAATTAAAAGACTTGGAAATTCGTTTCCAACAATTGGAGGAAAGAGGTCGTGGAATAAATGAAAGACTAATCAAAGAGTTCAGTGGCGAGATGTACTGAGTATTTTCCAGAACCGTATGAGGATCAGTGTTGTTACAAATTTAACTCATAAAGATATTATAACTTTCCTGAAAGATGTGAAAAAAATGTTTGAAAGACGCATAAAAAATGCTTTGAAGAGGGAAAGAAACTTGAAAGTCAACACAATATTGGCATGCAAGTATGTAACACACAAAGATATTGCATTACTCGAAGAGACAAAGTATTTCAATGCAAACAATGAAATAATAATGGGTGCAACGGTGCTAGGAGTGTGGTTTGATACACATGTCATGGAAAAACTTTTGGTCAAAATAGACGAGTTCCAGGAGAGAGATTCAGGCTGGACGCTGATTGAGATTATCAACATTGAAATTCATATTAATAAATATGATCCGTTGAAGGCTGGAGCATCATCATCATTCGCTGAATTGTCAAAATGGATTAAGGACAAGAAGGCTGTAATCAACATTCAAAATACAGATGACGAATACTGTTTTTTATGGTCAATAATGGCAGCGCGATGTCAAGTTGATCGGAAAGACAGGCCAAATTCATATCCTCCATTCGGGACAGTTATTAAAAAGTTTGGGATGTTTGAATATCCCATGGCACTCAAGGATGTGTTGAAATTCGAAAAATTAAATGGTATATCGATAAACATTTATGGAATCGATAATGGAGACTCGGGAAAAAAATTTATTGTGCCACTCTATTTGAGTTCTCAAGCATCAATGAATAATGATACAATTCATCTCTTTATGATTGAAATTCCCAGTGAATCAATGGAGAAAAAATATCATTATACATATATTTCAAATTTATCTCGACTCATAAGTTCACAACTATCAAAGTACAATCACCGCTCTTGGATATGTGATAAATGTCTGTGTCATTTCGCGGAAGAAAAATCTTATGAGAAACATAGATTAGATTGTATTGCAATCAACGATTGCCGAATAACATTCCCAAATGCTGCTGATAGATGGTTAAAATTCAAAAACTACAAGCATCAATTGAAAGTGCCATATGTGATATACGCAAATACAGAGTGTCTTTTGGAGAAAATCCAATCTGAGGCTGAGGCAAATACACAAAATTTGCAGAAACATATCCCTCATAGTGTGGCCTTTTACCTCAAATGCAATTACGATGAATCAAAATCACAATTTCACATTCATCGTGGAGGAGACTGCATTCAGTGTTTCATTCAACAACTTCATCAATTAGCGAAAATGGTGAATGCAGAATTGCAAAGGAATGAAGCAATGAATCTTACCCCTGAAATGTGGAGACACTATCATTTAGCGGAGAATTGTCACATATGCCACCAGCCATTTACAGCAGAAGCGATAAAACATCGTGATCATTGCCACTTCACTGGACAATATCGTGGAGCAGCACATCCTGGATGCAATTTTAATTATACAGAATCCTGTACGATTCCCATCATATTTCATAATTTATCAGGATATGATGCACACTTTTTCATCAAAGAATTGGCAGTACAGTTTGAAGGACAAATTAAATTGCTGCCGATAAATAAAGAAAAATACATATCCTTCACCAAGACAGTGGAGGGTACAAAAATTCATCTACGTTTCATCGACTCATTTCGTTTCATGGCTAGCAGTATTGAAAAACTAGCCTCATACTTGAGCAAAAAAAAATGAGCATCACAGCAGCTCATTATCCTCATCAGCAGCAATTCGAACTAGTGACTCGAAAGGGTGTATTTCCGTACGAGTATCTTGATACATGGCATAAATTCAATGACGCTACTCTCCCCTCTCAAGAAAATTTTTATTCTCAATTGAGGGATGCACATATATCGGATCAAGAGTATCAACACGCTCGTCTCGTCTGGAGAACTTTCAACATCACAACATTAGGAGAGTACTCGGATTTGTACTTGAAAACTGACGTTTTATTATTAGCCGACATTTTTGAAAATTTTAGGGGAAGCTGCTTCTCATCCTATAACTTGGATCCTCATCACTATTATACTGCACCAGGATTGGCTTTTGATGCTATCGCTGAAAATCACTGGGATCGAGCTAGAATCATTCCAAGATCCAGAGATGCTGCTGTTCATTGAGAAGGGTATTCGTGGAGGATTAGCACAATGCTCCAATCGATATGGGAAAGCCAACAATCCATATATGGGTGAAAATTATAACGACAGTGGAGAAACATCCTATCTCATGTATCTGGATGTGAATAATTTATATGGAGCGGCAATGAGTCATTATTTACCCCAAAAGGACTTCACATGGCTGGACAGCTGGACTGAGCTGGACATTGGAAATCTTGCAGACGATTCACCAACGGGATATATTCTTGAAGTCGATCTCCAATACCCCCAGCACCTCCATGAACATCACAAGGATTTACCTTTATGTCCAGAGCACATAGTACCACCAAACGACAGTTCCAAGTTACCAAAATTACTGACAACTCTGAGTAATAAGGAGAATTATGTAATTCATTATAAAAACTTGAAGCAATATTTGAAACTGGGCATGAAATTAATGAAAATCCATAGAATTTTGAAATTTAAACAGTGTCCTTGGTTGAAGAATTATATGGATCTCAATACTGAGTTGAGGAAAAATTCTCAAAATGACTTTGAGAAGAATTTTTATAAGCTCATGAATAATGCAGTATTTGGTAAAACTATGGAGAATGTGCGCAAGCAAGTGGACATCAAGTTGATTACTAAATGGGAAGGCCGTTGGGGTGCTGGAAGTCTCATATCTGAACCCAATTTCCATAGCAGCCTGATTTTCGATGATATAATGGTAATTATTCAAATAAAGAGAACTCAAATAAATTTCAATAAGCCCATCGATGTGGGCTTCAGCATTTTGGACATCTCAAAAACATATATCTACGATTCCCACTACAATTACGTCAAAAATTCTTTGAAAGTGATGCTAAATTATTGTATACAGACACAGACAGCCTCATTTACCAATTCGAAACTGATAATATTTATGAAAAAATGAGGAATGATAGTGGAAAATTCGATACTTCAGACTATCCACCTAATAACATCTATGGTATTCCTCTGAAAAATAAAAAAGTTCTTGGATTGATGAAGGATGAGAACAACGGCCGAATCATGACAGAGTTCATAGGATTAAGGGCAAAAATGTATGCCTACAAAATGCAGGGGGAAGCTGCAGCAAAATCCAGAGCGAAAGGTGTAAAAAAATCAACACTGAAAAAAATCACATTCAGCGATTATCATGAATGTTTATTCAAGCAGGAGAATATAGTTCGACCGCAACACATGATTAGAGTTAAGAAACACAATGTATATACTGTAAGACAAAGAAAATTAGCTTTGAGTCCACACGATGACAAACGTGTACTCATAAAAAACTCCACTGATACTCTCCGCTATGGTTATGTAGATAATAATAATTTATTGAAATAAATAAACGAAATATTCTTGTAAAAAATGTATTTTTTTAAATTTTATCTTATACAGCAGTTTCCCTTATTTCATATGTTACAATTAGTCGAGGATGACAGATGAGAAAGATGCATAATAATAATAGGAAAATGAATGAAAGAACTAACATAATTATGTGTAAAGCTGTGAAACGACTCGGATGATTTTCAAATGGTAACTGGCGCAGTAGATCCTTCAATTTTGTATATCTCTGCGGTGGATTCTTCATCAGCATAATCTTGGGTGCTAATGTTGAAACATTCAGCTTAAAACTCCAGGTTGAAGTCATCGGCACGTTCTTCATTTGAAGGTATTCAATAATCTCGATGTATGGTGTCACTGCTTGACATTTTGGTTGTAGTTGTAAAATCCCAGCCCCTGTTATATTGATGCTTCTTTGTCACTCAGATTCACATATTATGGAAACTTTCTCCGGTCTTGGTACAGAACATGCTGACGTGGATAATTTCTTTGAACAGGTCTATGTAATTCATCAACAACCTGAATTTTAGCCATTTTAATTTATGTCTCGAATTTTCTCTTCAAGTGCCGTTAGTCTATCAAGAATTCCTTGAAGTAATGTATAAACTTGAGTAATTTGAGAATTGACACTCATCTCAATTATTCCCACTTCTAGCCTCACTTTTTCCCTTAATGATGTCGGTGAAACGACATCATGCTCATCTAGGGGCTCTGCAACATTCACCAATCTCTTCCCTGACATATTGTAGTTTCCATCATTTGTTAATTTAAAGCCAATACCAGGTGGACCACGAGTAGCTTGACCATCTGTCATTAAATGACGTCCAAACACGTCAACACTCATCTTCACACTGAACTCCTCCACCAATATGAATGAATATTAATAAATAATTCCAGCCTCACGAAGTTCCTCGACGATTGAGACAATTTCATTGGAATGACTTGTATTTCCAGCTGCCTGAGATGCTACAAGTAATCGAAGACGATCTACCAGCTCATTTGGATTATCCCACCACACATAATCAACGCCACGATTCTTTTTCGCCTGCATGAAAATACCTTGCCCTCTCACATGTTCAAATTTTGAAATATATTTTTTATACTTGTGACTCACTGTATCACGAATATCTCCAGTTGCCACATAGTACTTTTTATGTGCATTCGTAGATAGAATTATATTCTTGTATGCCTCCACATCATCTTTGCTTATTAAATGTCCATTGGGCTCTGCTAGAAATAATAACTGCATTAAACCATCTGTAGCGACATATTCAATGATTTTCTCGGTAGCTTTAACCTTAACGTGATCCGATTGGAAGAATATTGGTGAATTGCCAATCATGGGATTTTTCATCAAGTGTCGAACTCCATAAGATTTATCCCACACTGGAGTTTTTATTAGTGAGATATAATCCCGACGTGGAAGAGACTCATTGAAGGTGGGTCTAGTCACTGATTCATCTAGAGCTAAAGTCTCATCTAGCGATTCATTGGCAGAGGTATAATCATTTATTCCCTCGTATTCAGATCCAGTCATTGATATATCATTTATTCTATCATCCTGCTGCTGCTGCAATACATTGATAGATTTATCATTGAATGTAGAATCATTCATGAGAGATTTATCTTGGAGATTTGTTAGCTGCTTGAGAGGTGTGATGACTGGTTTAAAAACTTCATTCATCATTTCTTCAGCACTCTCTTTCCCCGATTTCATAATTCTGTGTTTTTTCTGGATGGCACTTCTTGCCAGGGAAATTTGTTGCAGAATATTCTGTTGTTTAGCAAAATCATTTTTACTCGGAGGCATGTTGACTCACTCAAGTCTAATTCACTACTGTCCATCCAACATCAGCCATTAATCTTTATAAAACAATCAAAAATTTTCCTATAACGTCCTCCATCAATATCACTATCTTTATCAATAATCAAAAATGTATAATTATCTCTCCAGCACGCTAGACATAATTCTCTGAAAGTTTCATAAGTCATGTCCATGTTGACATGATCGTTATAAATATGTTTTAGATTCATTTCATCCTGTTTGAATAGCACTCAAAAATTTAAATTATCTCGCACCAAGTGTTTGGGGATGCGAGCCATAAGATTGACAAAGGTAGAAACAATCAACCTTTTTATGTCTTCCCATACAAAAAAATGCTTTTATATTATTCTGTTTTTCACATGCAACATCATCAAAGATAAAAAGGGAATTTTCCTGAGCATCATCTATAGCAACAACTTGCTCATTATCGGAGAAAGGGAAATAATTCATATCATTTAGTGGTTCTAGAACTTTTCGCAAAAATTGATATTTTGGTTGATTTAGTGACTTTGAATAAACATAAATATTCGCAAAACGTAAACCATTGGGATGAGTGATGAGAGTGAGAAGCGCATTAGTTTTTCCACAATTTGATGGCCCACAAAAAACTGCTCGAATAGTGTTTGGTAAAAGTGCACCATGACGTTTAACATTCGAACAATTTTTCGAAGCAACTTCATCAAAGTTGATCACTGGTAGTGCTGATCCATGTGCGTGGGAGTCCATCTTCTTGGAGACTGAATAAATTTTCTATAAATTGAATGCTTTATAGCTTTGTGCTCACAGTTGATTGTTGAACATGCTCGTGCATGGTTCACCAGGCCAGACACGATCTGGAGCAGGAGTAGTAAATGACATCATCAATAAACTCCCAATTGAGTTACATATACCGGGTTACCAGTATTGTGGACCAGACACGAAATTATCAAAGAGATTAGCACGTGGTGATCCTGGAATTAATCCTCTTGACGCAGCTTGTAAAGAGCACGATATAGCCTATTCTCAGAATCGTGAGAATGTTGCAGCTCGAAACGTAGCAGATAAGGCATTGGCAAAACTTGCGTGGAGACGAGTGTATGCAGCTGATTCTGGTGCTGGTGAAAAAGCTGCTGCTTTGTTGGTAACTGGCCTGATGAAGGCTAAATCAAAGTTTGGGATGGGGTTAAAGCGAGAGCGTAAGAAGAAAAAATCAACAAAGAGGAGAAAAATGGGTGCGAAAAAGAAAATTTGCCTGAAAAAAATCATCAAAGCCGCCAAAGATGCTATGAAACTACATTCAGGCTCACGTGGAGCAATCCAATTCGCATTGGATGGTGCACGAGCAGCTGTCAAGCTGAATGGGGGTAAGCAACGAGTGCTAATTCCTCGTATTCTCCCAATACCAGCCAAGATTGGTGGATTCCTACCATTTCTAGTGCCACTGTTTGCTGGCCTAAGTGCAGCTGGAGCTCTGGCTGGTGGTGCTGCTGGTATTGCTCGAGCTGTGAATGATGCTAGTTCTGCTAAACGACAGCTTGTTGAGAATAAGAGACACAATGAAATCATGGAGGCAATAGCTCTTGGAACAGGTCTCTACATGAAGCCTTATAAAAAAGGCATGGGTCTTGAATTGAGGGCAAAAAACGTTTAGAGGGGCTACCACGCAGGGCATTAACTGATGAAGATTTGAGAAAATATGCTAGAATATTGAAAATTCCCCATTTTCGTGGAGTTTTTATGCGTAATAGCTTGCCTATGAGAGGTCCAAGGAAGAATGAATCTGCTATTATTAACTTGGATGATGAGAAAGGACCTGGTACTCACTGGGTGGCATACAAGAAAGTGGGGAATAATGTTATTTATTTTGATAGTTTTGGTAATTTACAACCACCTCAAGATCTTTATAATTACCTTGAAGCTGGTAGCATAAAATATAATTACAAACGCTTTCAGAACTGGAATACATACAATTGTGGGCATTTGTGTTTAGAATTTCTCACTGGAGAATTCATATAAAGGGAGGAGTGTGTGATGATTATCCCCAGTTTATCATCATCAATCATCATGGTTGATTCATTCACGTTGACTTTATCGGGCACCTCATCTGAATTGGAAGCACAATACTTCCCGCCAATTGAGCCAGATTCAAGGAAGAAATATGTTCTTGGACTAGTTGAATTTTCAACATTTAATTCAATTCCAAACATTGACGCCCGAAATAATAAATTCCACATTTCTGTGGAATCAAATGAGATCCCCAAGGGCCATGAATTTCATGCTGCAGAAGAGTTGGTAGATATTCCAACAGGAAGTTACGAATTACAGGATATTGCAGACTATATTGAAAAACGTTTAGGTGAAGAAAAAATCTTCATCAAAATTACTAGCAACAATAATACTTTGCGCAGTCAGATAAAATGTAGTAAGGATATAGATTTTAGACCTGGAGATTCAATAGGTCGTCTCTTGGGATTTACGCCGAGAGTTTTGAAAGCTGATATAATACACGAATCAGATCAGCCTGTGGCCATTCTTAAAGTGAACGCGTTACGAGTTGAATGTAATGTCACAACAGGAGCATATATAAATGGTGTAAAAGTACATACAATACGTGAATTTTTCCCAGTTGTATCACAGGGTTACAAAATCGTTGAAGTACCATCTCATGTGATTTATCTACCAGTTTCAGTGAGGACAATTAATTATTTACAACTGCGTATCGTTGATCAGGACGGCGATATAGTGAATTTTCGTGGTGGAACGATAACTATTCGGTTGCATATTAAATCCATCTCATAATGGGTATTATTTATAATGGCAAAATTGGATATTCATATAAGACTCGGGGAGTACTCATGTCAGTTCTTGTGCTGGCTCCAAGGCGCTAACACCTCAGAACGTGAAATTCCTCAAAGGTCTGGGTTTCAAAGTTGCTGGAAAACTTAAGAAGAAGTGAAATGGAAGAAGGTTCTTTGGAGATAAAGATGCCTGTGGCATTTGATGAATCGATCTCTCACTATGAGATACATGCTCATCAACCGTATGCATCTCCAACATTCGATAATAGTGATGAAATACGGATTACAGTGCAGAATCAGGATCTCTGTATTCTACCACACAAAAGTTGTCTGCATTTAACGGGAAAACTGACTAAGGGGGATAATTGCGCAGTTTCTGCTACAACAAAATTTGTGAACAATGCTTTTTGCCACCTTTTTGAAGAAATACGTTATGAACTCAATGCAATTGAAGTTGATAAAGTGAAAAATGTTGGAATAACCACTCTCATGAAGAATCTCATATCATTGAATCCCAATCAGGCTCAAATGTTGGAAAATGCTGGATGGATTGATATGCCTGGAGCTACAAGTTTGACTGATGCTGCTGGAAATTTTGATGTATCCATACCACTGAGTATGCTGCTAGGATTTGCTGAAGATTATCGAAAAATTATTGTCAATGTGAAATATGAATTAATATTAACACGATCGCGTAATGATAAAGATGCTACTACTCAAACAACAGATGAGGCGACTAAAATTAGCTTGAGTAAAATTGAATGGCTCATTCCATACGTAACATTACCGGATAAGAAGAAAATTGATTTATTAACATTCCTTCAAAAAGATCCTGCCATTTCAATGAGTTTCCGTTCATGGGAATTATACGAGTACCCCATGCTTCCACAAACAACTAAGCATGTGTGGACAGTGAAAACAGCTACTCAATTGAGAAACCTCGATACATTATTCTTGGTTTTCAAACTGATCGGAAGAATAAAGAGAAAAAAATTGCTAGCCATTTCGATCATTGTAATATAGCTGATGTGAAACTATTCTTGAATTCACAATGTTATCCATATGGGAATTCAAATGTTAATATGAATAAGAAACAATATGCTATTCTATATGATATGTATGCTCATTTTCAATCATCGTATTATAATCAGCCAGCACATCCATTATTGACAAAAAGTACATTTTTATCTTATGCGCCGCTAATTGTAATTGATTGCGCCAGACAGAATGAGGCATTGAAATTTGGTCCAGTTGATATTCGTCTAGAATTTGAGTCTAGAAATAGTTTTGCAGCTGAAACTACAGCATATTGTCTCATTCTACATGATCGTATAGTAGAATAGCATCCCATTAGTGGTGAAGTGAGAAAATTAGTGTGAATAGTGGTGGAGGGGAGCATCTCTAATATTGAATAGCTCACCTGGAAAAACATCAGTCATCATGGAGATCTTGGTGGATGTACAAGGATTCCAGGGAGTCTTCAACGAATTTATTGTGAAAGAATTGTCCTTCATATCATTGGACAAGGGAGTGGAGAAAGCTAGTGTCAAGTTTTTTCTTCCTCCATGTAATTTTGATGAATTACCAGCGAAATATAGAAGTGCAAACAAATGGCTTGAAAGGAATTACCATGGAATACCATGGAGCTATGGTAATATCCCATATGATCATGTGGAAAATGTTTGTAGGACTGAATTGAAAAATATCAGCAAAATCTATGTGAAAGGCCGTGAGAAGAAAGTATGGCTGCAGGAAATTCTCGTGAATAGTCCTCCATCCATTATCGTGGACTTGGATGAATTCTTTGATGATTGTCCATCAATTGCGAAATTCAAAAGCACTCCACTTTATACTTCTCCTTTTCATTATAATATGAACAACGTGGCTAGTGCTGCTAAAAATATTTTTCTGCTGAAACAATGGATGTCAGGGAAAATTAGACGTTCAACCGATAGATCCATACGTATATATTTTGAACTGGAGAACTTGGCTCTCATGGATGCTGAAGATATTGCGCTATTACCCAAAGTTTTTGTAGATACATTTGCTGCAGCTGATATACATCAAGCTTGGGGGAAATTGACTGAAGAAATGCAGACAGATCGTGAAATATTACGTTGCCGACGTTGTCTCCTACATGATAATATTTGGAGTGGAGATGTGGTTGATGGTCCATCACCAATGATTAAGGATTGTAGGCTATGTAATGTTTTAAATCGAGAGAAAAAATTGTATTAGGATTAGAAAATACATTTATTTTTTTTCATCATGTATTACTTTTTTTTTTCAAAGCAAATACATATTATATATAATTATAATTATAATTTTTTAATTTCTGAAAGTTTGAATTTCATCCCTTCCTTCTCCCATTTTTTCAAATCCTGGGTGGATTTCACCTGATTAAATTTCACTCCAATCGATCGCATTGCGACTGGATGTTTCCCAGTGGCAATAGCTTCTTGCATGGCCTGCATCTGCTTCCCATTCTCCAGGAAGTATGTCGCTGATTTTTTTGGCAGGAAAGTCGCCTGCATGTTGTCCAGCTCCACCATCACTGCTGGTCCATTCCTCGTGTTTGCTCTGCAAATCTTGGTGATTATGTAGAATCTCTTCTTGTCAAGATCTACAATTTTCACACTCGGTAAATATCCTTTGAGTGGTTGGCCGGCAGCGTTCATTTTAACGAAGTCCATGGTCTGCCGAGTTTTCCACAAAATTCACAGAATTTGGATCCTGTGCTCGATGTCCTCTCGCTGGTTATTCTATGCGGAGTTTTGCAAATTTTTCGCAGAGTTCAAGAACTTGAAGCGTGTGATCGATGTCCTTTTTAGCTTCTTGAATTTTCTGGTGTAGAAGAATCACACATTCCTTCAACTCCTGGCTTAATTTGGCGTTGATGTTTCTCATAGTATAATCTGAGAGACTGATAAGTTGACCTAAGATTCTTCGCTCTATATACTCATTCTCCCGACTCTGTTTTTCCGAAAATATTGAAAGACTTTAGCTCTTGATGTTCAATCTCCAATTACTTTTTGGAGTTGCACAGACATGTATCCTGCACTTGTCCTCATGGGAAAAGTCTGAGGTGTCATATTACAAAAATTCTCCCCCTCCATTCTTGTCGGAAATTTTTTGAAAACACTCGACACATGGCCCCTTGAGCACTTGAGTCTGCACAGACATGCATGCTCCTTGGGAAAAAATGTCAAGAGGAAACGACGATTTATGATGAGACAGAGCATCAGATGACAAAAAAAAGGTTCTTTGGATCTCAAGACGGTGCATCTTTTGAGATCTTCCTCCCTCCTCGTCTAGACAAGTTCAAACTTGTCTGGACATGAGAGTGAGGGCATGATTTATTATTATAAAAACTCGAATTCATGAAGAAAATATTAGTAATCATCATGGACTACTTAACGCCTGATGAAGTCAAAGAATTGTGCTGTCTGCCTCCATTTCTTTGCAATTACGATGACGTTCCCCGATAACCAGCGAACTAGTATTGTAGTCGTATGCTACTAGTACGCCGTACCAAATTTCGACACGAGGTACTAGTATCGTACGCGCTACGAACACACAAACAATACTAGTATCCTACTAGTACGGCGTACTAGTACGCCATACTCGAATAGTACCAGTACGGTACTAAGTACAATACTAATATTGTACTGGTACGCCAAAAAATGAGCGTACGGAATCCAGCCCCTCTCTCCCCCAGTTCCCACTCCCGTTAATTTGGAAAATGAAATAAATTAATTATAAATCGAAAATATAAACTTTATTCTACAACATATACATATACATACATATAAATACAATTTGAATTCAATGATGTTGACAATAAAAACGAACTTAATGAATAAATAAGAAACAATAATAACAATAAAAAAATTTTTGAGGACACAAAAATACAAATAAAAAATATAACATGACATGGAAAATGAAATAAAGTAGATATCATACTTCATTTTTACGCCCAGAGAATTTTAAAAATTATCCTGGAAAGCAAAAGATTATTTATTGCCAGTACACGTTTTTTAAACGTCCCTGGACTTTTTAAAACTACCCTGGGGATTAGAAAATATGATTAATTGCCAGTACACGTTTTTTAAACGTTCCTGGACTTTTTAAAACTACCCTGGATTTTTAAAAATATGATTAATTGCCAGTACACGTTTTTTAAACGTCCCTGGACTTTTCTCTCCTACCCTGGAATTTTAAAAATAGGAATAATTGCCAGTACACGTTTTTTAAACGTCCCTGGACTTTTTAAAACTACTCTGGAATTTTCAAAATATGATTAAATGCCAGTACACGTTTTTTAAACATCCCTGGACTTTTTAAAACTACCCTGGAATTTTCAAAATATGATTAAATGCCAGTACACGTTTTTTAAACATCCCTGGACTTTTTAAAACTACCCTGGAACTTTAAAAATATGATTAATTGCCAGTACACGTTTTTTAAACGTCCCTGGACTTTTTCCACCCACCCTGGAATTTAAAAAATATGAATAAATGCCAGTACACGTTTTTTAAACGTCCCTGGACTTTTTAAAACTACCCTGGAATTTTGAAAATATGATGAAATGCCAGTACACGTTTTTTAAACATCCCTGGACTTTTTTAAAATACTACCCTGGAATTTCAAAAATATGATTAATTGCCAGTACACGTTTTTTAAACGTCCCTGGGCTGTTCTCTCCTACCCTAGAATTTTTAAAATAGGAATAATTGCCAGTACACGTTTTTTAAACGTCCCTGGACTTTTTAAAACTACTCTGGAATTTTCAAAATATGATTAAATGCCAGTACACGTTTTTTAAACATCCCTGGACTTTTTAAAACTACCCTGGAATTTTAAAAATATGATTAATTGCCAGTACACGTTTTTTAAACGTCCCTGTGTAGTGGTTGCGGTGTGGGAAAACAAATGCAATCACTACTGCAATTAATTGTCTTAATTACAATTTATTTAATCGCGTCGATCGAGTTATATTTACAAGAGTTATAATTTGCGTTGTGCTTAGTGTGACTATTCACGAGCGACTCTGTGAGAGAATCGTATAAAGGATATTCCAAATTGTGAATATCCGAGAGAGAAAGAATAATATTTCGACTATATAAATATGAGCGAGACAGGTGTAATTCCCTTGGTGGGGATCGTGTAGAATAGCCCCACTTCTCTGATCTCAGTGGTTACTGTAGCAGGCGCTACATGACTCCCCTGCTTGGGAAAAATGGCAATTTTTGTTGATCTATAACAGAAAAAAATTATTTATCTGGAACAGAAAAATTATTCATTGATCAATGTTATGGGGTGTATCGAAAAATTTTTGCGTCAGTAGAAAATTTGACCGTTTTGTGCCCCTTTTTCGTGCTAACCACGGCCGCATAGCTTGGACCTGGTTGTGGGCTGTTTTGCGTAGCTTGATGCTGTTGGTCGAGTGTTTCTTGACGTGGTGGAGATTCTGGCAGTTGATCCATGTCCTCGGGTGAGATGTAGGCTGGCTTGAGTCGATCAAGTGATATGGGAACATTTGTGAGCGGTGCTCCTCTGCCCATTCCTTTTGTGCGCACCACGTAGTGTTTTTTATGGCGGCTGATCACCCTGTATGGACCATCGTACGGTGGAGAATGGTTGTGGTTCTGTGTTTCCGTGCGTACGAAAACATGAGAACTCTGTGCTAGATCTTTATCTGTAAATGTTGATCTTTTTCCATGTCGTGACATTGGCGTTGGTGCTATTTTAGCGAAATGTTTTCTTAGATCTCGGATGAGTTCTGGTGCACTTCTTGTGTCTGTTAGTGAGAAGAATTCTCCGGGTACACGGATGTTTTCTCCGTACGTGAGTTCTGCTGGAGTAGCCTGGATGTCTTCTTTCCATGCTGTTCTTAGTCCTAGTAAGACTAGTGGTAGTGCCTCGTACCATGAGTCTCCGTGACAACGTAGAGCTGCCTTCATTTGCCTGTGGAGTCTCTCAACGAGTCCATTGGCCTGTGGATGAAGTGGTGTTGTCAATTTTTGATCAATTCCCAGCAATTTCGTCAATTGCTTGTAGGAGTCGGCGATAAACTGCCCACCTCTGTCTGAGGTTATCCTCAATGGAACGCCGAATCTTGCGATCCAATTGTGTAACAGAGCGTAGATCACAGTTTTGGTATTGTAGTCCTGAAGTGGAACTGCTTCACAGTAGCGTGTGAAACGGTCGACGATCGTCAGGCAATACTTGAATCCTTTTGACATTGGCAGTGATACCAGATCAATGTGGATGTGCTCAAAGCGTTGTGTTGGTAAGTCAAAATCGGCGATTGGCGATGATGCGTGCCGTGAGACTTTGTTCTTTTGGCAGGCTAGACAGTGTTTGCTCCATTCCATGCAGTCTTTATTGATCGAAGGCCAAACGTAGTGTGTCACGACGAGTTTTCGTGATGCCTTCCGTCCTGGATGAACCAATGTATGTAGAGAATCGAAGACTTGTTTCCTCAGTGATCTAGGAACGTATGGACGAACCGTACTTGACTTGACGTCACAGTATAATGTTGTATTGTCCGGTAGTCGTACTTTCTTGAGTTGTAGATCGATTCCGGGTTCTTCGAGTAGATGTTGGAGTTCTTGATCTTCACGTTGCGCTTGCATGAGTTCTGCAGTTGTTACTGATGTCGTAACTGCTTCTACGCGAGATAATGTGTCTGCCACGATATTGTCTGATCCGGCGACATGTCTGATGTCGGTGGAGAATTGTCCAATTAGATCAAGACGTCTGAATTGCCAAGGTGTTGCACGTTCTGGCTTCTGCTTAAAAGCGTGGGTCAATGGCTTGTGATCAGTGAATATGATCACGTGTCGTCCTTCAAAAATGTGTTCGAAGTGCTTGACCGCTTCATAGATCGCGTGAAGTTCCCTGTCGTACGCCGAGTACTTTTGTGACGAGAGTGTCAGCTTCTTGCTGAAGAATGCAAGAGGTTGCCAGGAACCTTTTCGACGCTGTTGTAGAACGCCACCGATCGCGTGATCGGATGCATCGGTGAATACTGCCCACTCTGCTTCACTATCTGGATGTGACAGAAGAGTGGTGTCAGCTAGTGCCTTTTTGCAGTTGTTGAATGCTTGGTCAAGTGCTGGAGTCCATTCTACGGCGTGGCTGCCTTTGACATCTGGGCCTTGAAGTTCAGCATTCAGAGGAGCGAGGATCTCTGCTGCTCCCTTGATGAATTTCCTGTAGAAGTTGATCGAACCTAAAAATCCACGTAATTTTTTAATGGTAGTTGGTTTAGGAAATTCACGAATTGCGGTACCGCGGTCTTCGGGTGGTTTTATCCCCTGCGTGTTGATCGTGTGTCCGAGAAACGTCACTTCCGGTTTTGCGAATACAGATTTCGAGACGTTGATTACTAGACCGTAGTCTTGGAGTCTTTTGAAAATTGTGCGGAGGTGCTCTCGGTGTTGGTGTATGTCGGTCGATGCTACCAGAATATCATCAATATATGGAAATGAAAATGGTAGATCGCGAGTGACTTCATCGATCAATCGTTGAAATGTTTGAGCTGCATTCCTTAGACCAAAAGTCATGTATGGAAATTCGAATAACCCAAACGGTGTGATGATCGCAGTTTTCTGAATGTCGCTTGGCGCGACTGGTATCTGATTAAATGCTTTTACTAGATCAATTGTTGAGAAAACGGTTTTTCCGTGTAACTTAGCAGCTAAATCTTCCAGATACCGAACTGGGTATTTATCCGGGATTGTTCTATCGTTTAATCCGCGGTAATCCCCGCATGGTCTCCATTCCCCGTTTTTCTTGGGTGCCAAGTGTAGAGGAGTTGACCAAGGACTCTCTGATCGTCTCGCGATGCCCAATTTGATCATATTAGAAAATTCGGATTGAGCGATCTTTAGTTTGTCTGGCGCGAGTCTACGCGCTCTGCATGAGACTGGTGGTCCAGGTGTGGTACGGATGTGATGAAGGGTTGAATGAACCGCGTCACGTAGTTGACCATCCGGCTTGGTTATTGACGGAAATTCTTTCAATAACTGTAACCACGGTGAATCGTCGTTAGTTTGAACTGATCTAATGGAAATTGACTCGAAACGCGTGAAATAGCCTTTTGTAGCGAGACCGGTAGTGCCATCTACTATGCGATTATTTCTCAAGTCGGGCATTAGGTCGAAATGATGCAAGAAATCAGCTCCGATGATAGGTTTGGAAACATCTGCCTCGATAAATCGCCAGGCCAGATCTCTCCGTAGACCGATGTTCAATGTTAATATAACGTGACCATATGTATTAATGATTGATCCATTTGCCGCGTATAGTTTATACGTTGTTGGTCTAAATGAATCGCGATGCCGTCTGCGCGGATAAACTGATACGTCGGAACCAGTATCGACTAGAAATTGTGTTCCTGAGTTTTGATCCTTAATGAAGAGACGGCGGGATGCAGTTGGAGAATCATTTTCCGCCGCTAGTGATTCTCGTTCAAGTTTCCCTCAAACTTGCAACCGGGTTGGCATTTCTTGGCATTATTCCCGAATTTATAATGATAATAACAAATACCTAATTTGTGAGTAACTTTATTTTGCCACGTCTTACCGTGGCAAAACACTAAAGTGTACCGATGTTTCAGAGGGATAGGATTGATAATTTTTTAGAAGAATGGCAGCTCACACGTTTTTCTCTCTTTCAATTAAAATATATATATGGATATTTATTGGTCTTGGCAATTTACATAGCCTTCCGAAGGGGAAAGTTCTAGAGGCTTAGCCCTTTTTCCGTGTTTTAAAGAGGAAATAAATATCTTAAAAAAAATCGTATTGATGACTTACGATAAAATGAGAGTAAATAGGCGAGTGTTCTAGTCGTCTTGGTATAGCTGAAGTGGATGCTGCGAGTGTGTGTGTCGCTTCAACTGGAGCTGCTGCTGGCGATGTTGATGATGTTGGTGCTTGGCTCTTTGTTCTCGTACAGGAGTTGATTGAAACGGGAAAAGGCCAAAAATATGATTGATCTTCGCGGTGTTTAACTGGTATAGTTAAACAAAAACTCGGTAGACTATACTGGGTGTTCGACGTCTGGTTGAAGGTAGAGATTGCGCCTCTCTTTCAATCAGTGGTCTTACAATTTGTGAAGAGTTTCTGGTGTCGATGAGCAGAGTCACGTCTGGAGTCGCACTAGGTACTGAGGGTAAAGAGTTGAGTGTTCCTCCGCTTTTATAATAGAGATTCCCTGTATCTTGCACACGGGCTCGTAAACGCCCAAAATCACATGATTCTTTTTCTTGGAATCTCAATTAGGCGTATAATTGTAAATCTTTCGATGATAAGGAAACGTGGCACCGTTTTTCCTTTGACACGGTAATTTGGTGCTCCACAAAAATTTGGATGTCGATTTGTTTAGGCCTTCTTAACACCAACTTTTGGGTTGATAAGTTTTCAGTGGTCATAAAGATGAGGCAATGAACTCTACAATTATTTTCCTCTGTATTCGGTCTTCCAATCTTTTTGTGATTACAGGTGTCCCGAGTAAACAGTGAGTAAAACCCGGTGGGGCAGTCTAGCCTGTGTTCGAGTGGGTTACTCATTCTGATAATAATCACGCCTATGCGTTTGATTTATTACCCGAAAAGGAAATGGAAAAAAGAAAAGAGTAATTGAATTCGTCACAGGAATTGTTGCGTCCGTAACACCTCCCTGACTGATGATTAAAAACGTCCTCGTTGTTTCATTGCGTGGTGACGTTGTTGTGCCGTGATGACTCTCATTTTATCAGCATTTAGTTAAATATATATATAAAAAGTATTAGATCTAAGCGTCTATCAATTTCCCTTCTTCATTTTTTTCTCACAGAGGGTTTTTTTTTTTACATATGTATATACTTACAATAAGAAATCATCTTTATTATTTTCTAAAACGATGAGCGAAGAGGGAAAAAGTCATAGGCTGTTTTTTTTTGTGCTACGAAGAAGTACATTTACTCTTCTTTCATTATTAAAATTAGTAAAAATCATTCGCTTATAACTTATTCCCTTAGACTCTTCTTATTATATTCTTATTCTTCTTCTTATACTATTTTTATTTATCTTTTTATTATTAACTCACTAAAAATATAAAACTTTCCTATCATTAAAATGGATATATAGACATTCTTTCTCAAAATAATAAAAAAAAATCGTAAAGTTATTGGGATAGATCCATGCGTTCCCAAATATATGGATAGATAAAAGTTGTTTTTTTTTAATATTATTTTCTTCGATTCCGATTATATATGTATGTATGTATGTGTTGTGAATCGGACGACCTTTGGGCATAATGGGCTTGCGCCATTTTATGCCCGCCCTTTCTAGGCGACCGTCCTGTCCCAGGGTTCCATCAGGTTGGTCAGCCTTGCGAATTGCAATAGGCCCCCTACCGAGTCCCCTGAGACTTTGAGCTCTGAGATGCCGTAGGTGTCAAAGACTTGGCATCTGGCCCAGTCCAGTCCACCGCATCTCATGATCAAGTGGTTGGCGTCTCCTCTCTCCATCCCACATAACTCACAGGTGGGATCTTCCTCGAACCCGACCCTGTGAAGATAGGCCCTTGTCGGCCAGTGTCCCGTGATGAGACCTATCAGACAGCGCAGTTCCCTCTTCTTCAGCTGGGTAACCCTGTCTGACAGTGCCTCATCCGGTCCTTCCAAGTGGAGTCTGGTATGAGCCAGTCCCGTGTCGCTGTGCCAGAGTCTGCTGAAGTCCTTTCGTGTCTTCCTCTTGAGCCACTTCCGGACCAGCTCCTTCTCGGCACCTATTTCCACACGCGCCTCTCCATGGCTCTGTGTCCATGCCATGGAAGCTAGTGCATCTGCTTCCAAGTTCCCCCTGATTCCTGCATGTCCCGGAACCCAGAGTAACTTGGTCCAGTTGTCTGCTCCTATGATGTTCAGCAGATCAACGCAGTCCTTAGTTAACCGTGAGGTCGTTTCAACCCTTTCTAGTTCCCTAAGGGCCTGCTTGCTGTCCGTGCAAATGTAGATGTGTTTCCCGCTCATTCGCCGGTCCACGATCTTCTTTGCACATACTATTAGCGCAGCCAGCTCTGCTTGCAGGGCTGTGCTATGGGGCGGTAGTCTTTCTGAGGTATTGGTCACTGGTCCTTCAGACCATACCCCAATACCCGCTCCCGCCTTCCCTCTCGACCCATCCGTGTACCAGGTTGGGCCTTTTGGTGTGAGGAACGGCTTCTCCTTCCTCAGCCATTCCTCCTTAGTTGGTCTATGGACTGTGAAGGTTCTTTCAAAAGTCCTCGTCCTAACGCCCGCGTCACTGCCTATTACGAGGGTCCTCCTCATCTCTCCCTCGTTTAGCAGCGACGCATGACCGTAGGTCGAGGTCCTCCACAGCCCTGACGTCCTGAGTCTCACCGCCGCTCCCCTCGCTGCTTCTAGGGCTAGCAGGTGCGGCGGTTTTAGGTCCAGGATAGCCATCAGGGCGAGGGTGGGTGTGGTCCTCACAGCCCCACTCATTCCCAGCCCTGCCCATCTGGCCAGCCTGTTCACTCTTCGTATGGTGGAAGTCCTCGTTAGGGCCCTCCACCATACGACCGATGCATAGGTGAACTGGGGTATCAGCACCGCTGTGTAGATCCATTTGATCACTTTCGGGCTGAGACCCCAGGTTCCTCCTATCATCCTCCTGCAGGCCCAGAAGGTGTTCGTCACCTTTCCTATCTGCTTCTCAATGTGTGGTCTCCAGCTCAGCCTCCGATCGAGTCTTACCCCTAGGTAGTCCACCTCGTCCGAGAAGCTGAGCTCCGTGCCGAAGATCCTGGGCGGTCTCACCACCAGGTTCCTCTTTCCGGTAAAGAGTACCATCTCCGTCTTGCTGGGGTTCACCCTGAGTCCCTGCCTGGTGCACCATGCTTGCACATGGTCCAATGCCTTTTGCATTCTCCAGTGTAGTTCTCCAGCGTGTTCCCCATTTGTCAGTATGGCTACGTCATCAGCGTAGCCAACCACTTTCACCCCGAGTCCTTCGAGTTCCCGCAGGAGCTCATCTACAACGATAGACCACAGGGTAGGTGAGATTACACCCCCCTGTGGGCATCCTCTGCCCACTCCTGCTCTAACTCGTTCTTCTCCGTAGGTGACGTTGATGTTCCGGGTCTTGAGCATCTCCAGTATCCACTCAGTTATGGTTTCCCCAAACTGAAAGTTCCTGGCTGCTCTCCCGATGACTTCAAATGAGGTGTTGTCGAACGCTCCTTCGATATCGATGAACACCCCGAGTGAGGCTCCCTTTTTGAAAAGGGCGCTCTCAATTTCATCTACCAATACGTGGAGTGCCGTCTCTGTTGAACGACCCTCCTGGTAGGCGTGTTGCGCGTTGCTGAGTTTCTTCCTCTTCAGCGCATTATCCTTCAGGTATCTGTCTATCAGTCTCTCCGTCGTTTTGAGGACGAAGGAGCTCAGACTGATAGGCCTGAAGGCTTTGGCGTTGTCATGGTTGCTCTTTCCTGGCTTGGGCAAGAAGGCAACCCTGACCTCTCTCCAGATGGAGGGTATCCGTCCCAGGGCCACGCTGGCCCTCATGGTCTGGATGAGCCCCGATTTCAGGGCTCTCCCTCCTTTCTTTAGCATTGCTGGGTAAATCTCGTCTGGTCCCGGGCTTTTGTAGTTGTCAAAAGAACTTAGGGCCCATTCGAGCTTCTCCATCGTTACGATACTCTTGGCCGTCTCCCAGTCCGGTCTACGGCTTTGTGCATCGCTCCTACCGGCATATTCCGTTCCCTCCTCTCTCTCTTCCGAGTCTGGGAAGTGTACCTGGATCAGGTGTCGGAGTATGTCTTTGTGTTGGGTGATACTTCCCCCTTCCGGGGTTATTATGCTGCCCAGGGAAGCTCTCGGTCCTCCCGTGAAGATTCTCTTTAGTCTAGAGACCAGAGAAATATTCTCTAGCTCTGAGCAGAAGTCCCTCCAGTGGGAGTCCTTTGCCTCGACTATCTGGTGCTTGTACAGTGCGTTTGTGGCCCTGTACTTATTCCAGTCTGCCTCCTTTTTGGAGCTATAGGCCCGTCTCCATTGCCTTCTAGCAAGGGATCTGAGCCTCGTGAGTTCCTTGTTCCACCATTTCACCCTCTTGTTGGATCTGATGGTGCTCTCTCTGCAGTGTTCCTGGAAGGTCCGTACCAAGTTTTCCTGTATGAATAGGGCAACTCTGTCCAGTCCCTTCTGTCCACTGACTCCTTTGCGCTTGCCTCCTAGAGTCCTCTCTAGGGTGGCTTCGAATTCCTCCCAGTTTGTGTTCCTGGGATTCCTTCTAGGTGGCGCTTCGACGTGAATGGTGGCCCCTGTGATTTCGAATCTCATCCTCCGGTGGTCCGATAGTGAGTCCTCATCACATACCTCCCATCCTTCACAGTTGGTCAGGAACGATCTCGTGCACAGTGTGACATCGATCACTTCCTGGCATCTGGTCGTCACGAAGGTCGGCATGGTGCCTCTATTGAGTACCTCCCAGCCTTCTTCGAGGATAAACTCTAGAAGGGCTTCGCCTCTTCCTGTACATCTTTTACTCCCCCAGACCGTGTGCTGTGCATTAGCATCACAGCCCACTATCAGGGGGATGTTTATGGCCTTGCAGTGTCTGGCCAGCCTCCTCAGCTCGTGTGATGGTGGGTCCTCTTCCGCATCGTGCGGTAGGTAGGCCGAGCAGATGACTACGTCTCGTCTCGTCCCTCCCACCGCTATCTTTACGGCTACCCCCACCAAGTCCCTCGAGCAGAAGTCCCTGACCAGCCTTGGTAGGCATTTGTTGCTGGCGATGATGCAGGCTCTCGCCCCCTCATCGCCCCTGGCATAGAATGTCTCCATTCCCGCCATGTTAAGGCCTCCTACAGTCTTTCCTGTCAGCCAGGGTTCCTGTATGAGGCACATGTCTGTTTGCTCCACTGCCATGCTGCGGTGTAGTTGTGCTACCGCAGCCTTGCAGTGTTGCAAGTTAATTTGTGAGCATCGGGTGTTCCTGATACCCATGGGAGTATCAGTTCCAGTCCCTACTCTGCCCGTCCCTGCCTGCCGGACTCCCTTAGGATCCCCGGTTCCATCCTCTATTGGGGGATGTTCCCGGGTGTTCCCTCCTTGGGGTCCGCCGGCGTTCGGAGGGCAGGGAATACCCCCTCGAGGGTGCGCTGTGCGCCCCCCGTTCTTTCTACCCTGCCCCCCCCTGCCCGCCCCCTTCCTGGCGGCCTCCCTCTCCTGCCGGTCCCCCGCACCATGTTGCGGGGTTCCCGGCCTCTCCCGCTCGGGGTGAGGAAGATTGCCTCCCTGACCGCGGTCCGTGGTGACGCCGTTTCCGGCTGCTCCACCCCCGCCCGGTCAGCGGCGCAATCCTCCCCTCCCCCCCCTGAGGGTGTCCTGCCACCTCCCTCGGCAGTCCCCCCCTCAGCTGCATTGAGGGCCTTCTTGGCGTCCTCAAAGAATTTCGCCTTCCCCAGGCCGTAGTGGGGGGTCATGCCCAGCCCCCTCAAGGCCGCCAGTCCAGCCTGGTCCACACCAACCACTAGGTTGGTGCATCCCCGGCCGGCCGACGCACTCCAGACCCTCCAGTTCCTCGTACAGAGTCCTGGATTCTGCCTGGAGAGCCTCATGAGGGCCTCGGCATTCCCCACTGTGGGTCCCGGCAGTGTCGCCGTTAGGCGGCAGAGCCTAGGGAGGAGGTCCTCCTTGCGTTTTACCGCAAGTTTCGCCCCCTCCCACAGCTCTAATGCCGGGACCGTCTTCCTCAGCCACGAGACCGCGCCCGCGTCCGAGCACGTGACCCAAAGGATCCCGCCCTCCAGACGCGAGCCCTCGAATCTCGGGGCTGGCTCTGCGGCAGTGCCGGGGCTGAAGATAGCCTCGGTCAGTGCCGCTTCTAGGGTCTTCCCCTGCTCCCCCCCCCCCCCCCCCCCAGTGTGTCCGTCGGGTACACTTCCGGCACGATAGCGTACCTTCCGCCCCCCGCTGCAGCCACACTGAAGGAGGGAGTCAGCTGGTCCCCTCTCCTTTTTTTGGTTTGTGGGGGGCCAGCAGAGGGAGGAGTGTTGCCCGCTGATCGCGGCCTCTTTCCTCCCTCCACGGCGCTCCCCTCCGCCGTCCCCCGAATTGGCTCCCCGGTTCCCTGAGGGGTCTGGCCAGTCCCCAGATTCCTGGCCCTGGCCTTCCTCTTCCTCATGGCCCCGGTTCGCCTCTTCTTCTCTCCTCCCGGAGCAGGAGCCTCTGACCCGGACGGCTCCATGGTCCCGGTTTGTACCCGGTCCCTTGTCGCCGCCTCTTGTCCAGGGGCTGCCCCTGCTCCCTCTCCTTCTGGAGTGGTTTTGGCCAAAGCCTCCACCATCTCCTTTGTGGAGAAGGTCTCGTCCCTGGTGCCGGTTCCACTTGTCGTGGCCCCAGCGCCCAGGTCGTCCCCTCTCCCGGCCTGAAAAGCCTCCCGGGTCCTTCCAGTGGAGTCCCCTAAGGAGGCGTCAAAAAGATTAATATCATTGTTTATATTATAGTGTTCCATAATGGTCCCACGAGTGTCCGGGAAATAAAGGTCCGCCCCCACAGAGCCCGGTCTGTGGGGGTAAGGTCTAAAATACAGTGGGGTGCGACCCGGTGCCCCAGGGACATCGTTCACGACACATTGGCTCCAAGGGTTATCCCCCTGTCGCCACCCCTGTGCCATTCAGCCCTCGGCACGATGGTTTACACCTTTGGCTTGGGGGAGCTGGTCCGCGGTGACGGTGTTCGTTCGACTGCCGGACTTTTACCTCCGTCGTCTCCCTTATCACCGTCACTTCACCAGCCTTTCCGGAGGTTCCATATTGGTTCCCTGCTGAGCTAGTCAGCTGGTTCCCATGGCCCCTCCTACTCGCGCTGGCTACTTGCCCTATCCGCCACCGGGGGACGCGCCTCGGTCGATTGCTCAACCGCCCGTACAGTTCCCCCTTTCGGGGTTCCTGTCTGGGTCCGAAGTCCGATTATATATATTATTAATTTTTATTTTTTTATTATTTATATTTTTTTTTTTATTTTTTTATTTTTTATTTTTCAAAGAGTCGTCGTGTTCTGGGTTCCTGGCAGACAGTTATCAGGAGGGGTGGAAAAAGGTTCTTGGTACACGGGTTCCCCAAGACGTGAAGGTATCCTGAATTCCTGTTGCACATTCACAAGGAATTCAGGGATGAGGGGTGTAGCTCGGTTGCGACGGTCTTGTCTCCTATATTTTCTATTTTTTACCCATTCTATTAATATATATATAAAATATCCGAGCGTGGCAGGCGCAAGTATAATTACCATACCAAGACATATTCCACTCAGGGCTTTTAGTGTCTCGTACTTTTGCGTGGAGTCCATAACTGGAGCTTGTTACCAGGGGGGTCCATTCTGGTTCAGCCTTCTCTGATACGATTATGCGACAATCTTTGTAGGTCCTAGGCGTTGGGTTAAAGAGGAGAGCCACCTCACAGTTATTACTCTGGACCACAGGGTTCAGTATGAAAGAAGAATCACATAAATAGAGGGAATCTAGATGAGAACACTGACTAAGGATTTCCTTGGTTATTTCGCTGAAGTATTGTCTTTCTTCTGACAACATTAAATACTGGAGACGAGGTTCAACGTGAGCATAGATTGTTGATTCTCCATGGATAATTTGTGGGACTGGATGAGGATGCAATTGGTAGAGCTGGAACGGTTTCTCATGGATAATTGGTGATTGTAAAAAATACATGAACTTGTTGTCGAAGTACAAGGTTCTCATTGATGTTATTTTTTCCAAATCTCCAATGCTCAGTCTCCCCAATGTTAATGGGAGTTTCATGGTGGGGAAGTGTGTCTGGATGAGGCTCAGGGACTGTTTCAGGATACGGGGCATCATAGCCTTAGAACTCAATGTCCCAGTCTTGCTATTCAGGATTATTTGCTGGATATCGGTTAAAAGATTGAGGAATCTGTCCTGATTTTTCTCCATCAAGCTGGACCAGTTAGCGATTTTGTTCCGATATCCTGCGTGTCCAAACGGGCTATGTTTTCTTTCCATCTGCATTGCTTCAGCCATTTCTGACAAATTCTTGTAAGTTAACCGGATGGTTTCTCATTCGTTGTCCAGTGTAGAACGGACTAGCGTGGTTTTGTTCCCTCCCAAGTGTTTGATAACTCCTCCAGAGTATTGGAGTTTGTTAAACTCCTCGGCATAGAATTGTTTCTCTGTTATCTCAGATTCTGAAGTGACATGCAGGAACCAATTTTTGAATTCACTGCCTCGTTGGAACTCCTCGGGCTCGTGAGAGAGTAATTCTTCAATGTGCTCGATTGTTCTGCTTATGTCTTTTTCGGCTTCCAGGAATTTCGGGTATGGCAGTATTTGGTCGCAATTGTTAATAAACCCGGAGCATTTTGTGTACTGCTCCTCGATATTTAACAATTCTCCACGTTGCGACAGTTGCCTGATGGCTCCTATATCGACACATCCTCCTAAGTTCCAGTAATCGGCAATTAGGAAGAGTTGCGACATGCCTTCATAATAAATTCCTGGAGCACTGTCCATCCTCGTTATTTGGAAACAATCCCCAGTCATACCTCCCATGGCCATAATGGTTAATACGGTTAGTGTGAACATTTTCCCTTGTTTTTTTTTTTCAGTTAGTTTTTGTTATTTATTTGTATATTCCCTTTTTGGGAATTTATGAAACTGTAACAGTAATAAATGTATTAATTTTCTCGAAATGCAAAAAATTACTGATTAATACATGACTAATGGATGAGGGACAAATGATAATGTTTTATCGATTCCATGAAGGATGATAACATCGGGATATCCAATAGTGTTAACTGCCATTACTCCTTGAGAGTTATTTCCTTAAATGATTTTTTGGATTGCGTCAAAGGGATTAGGGACGATTCGCTTGAAAGAGTTATCTACTGGAATTGACTTGAAGGGAATCATTTTTCTAGAATTAATTACGTTGTCGCTCGTTAAATACTGAATTCAATAGGTATCTTTAATTCATTATACCAGGTCGGGTTGAATTCAGATTGCGTTAAATATATATTTTTTCTTTTTTTTTTTTTTTGTTGAATCCCTTTATTTCGTAGAATGGGATTCATAAAAATATTATTCTCTTAATTCGCTAGCTGAAAGAAATAGTGATTTTAAGGGACAGTATAGGGGGAATGGTGCCTAATACCGCGACAGAGGTTTACTTGCTTTTCCTCTTTTTTCAATTCCCTTTTTTTTTCCTTTTTTAGATAATAGAGAGAAAAACTGAATATATAAAAAGAAAGGTGGAAATTTTTTTTTTTTCAATATCTTGTGATATATTTTTTTTTTATATTTGTATATATCTATATATAAAAAATATATTTTTTTTTAATATTTTTTTTTTCTTTCCCTTTTTTTTTCTTTTTTTTTCAATTCCTTTCTTTTTCTAGATAATAGAGAAAAACTGAATATATATATATAAAAAAAAAATTCTTTTTTTTTCCTTTTTATTCTTCTTTCTTTTTTTCAATTCCCTTTTTTTTCTTTTTTTTTGTATTTATTTCTGATGGTAAAAAAAAATGGTTCTCATTGATGAGAGGGAGGAAGAAAAAAAAAGGAGGAAAGGATTTGGAGGATGAGGTTAATTAATAAAACAGATTTCTTAGCTAACCCCAAATATTTTATTCATTAATTTCCCTTACCAAAGTAGTTACAAAAAAAAATTTTAAATGATTATAATTATGATATAATATCTTTTTACAATTTACAAAGATATTTACCTAAACATTTATATATATATAAAAAAAATTTATTATTATTATATTTTTTTTGTTTTGTTTTTGTTTTTTTTTCAACCTTATTTATTCTATAATAATTAATTCTGGCTCCGGAGTTTCAGTTGGCCGGCTTGGAGAATACCTCTCCGGAGAATCTACTTCTCTGGGTCCCCCAGGAGTTGGTATTCTCGGGTAGACCCAGGTTTCGGATGACCTTGAAGAGGATGATGATGATGATGATGATGATGATGATGATGGTGCTGGAGACGCGGCCTCTGCGTCTTCCCACTCAGGTGTCGGGATCACCTCTGGGACCGGTTCTCGTGCGAGTGGTGGTGGTGCTGGAGCCCGTGCGGAGCGCATGTGTTCAATGGTGGTCCTGTCCAACAAGATAGTTATGTTGGGCCCGATGTTGGACCACTCACTGATTCCTGCCGCAGGAATTGGCAGGTTCCACATTGCGGTGATGTCGGAGAACATGTGCCGGTGCGTTTCCCACTGGTTAATCACACACTCGGCGCATTCTCCTGCTGACCTTGGCACCTGATGAATCGTGAACCGACAGCTGGCACACGATATTCGCCGTCCCATTGGTACATGGGAAAACTCCAACCTGGCCCCATGCGGAGGGTTGCATATGGGGCACACATGCTGGTCCCCGTACCTTGCACTATAAACACTGTAACACACTGTATGCCACAGGCAGTCCCACACGTGATAGTTTATTATATCACCAACGTTCCTAAATCCCTCGTGTCGGGCACGAAAATAATCGATGAAGGATCTTGCGATCCCTGGGTTCACCAACATCACTGCACTCAACATTCTGAATAATCCGGCGGGCACTACGTTAAACTGTCCACTGAATTCCATTTTTCTTTTTTTTTTCTTTCGACACTTGTCTTAAAATTTCCCGTGGAGCGAGTTGAAGAGGACTGTGGACTTTTCCAAATTGGTAGAGCCTTTTAAGGGAGAGAAAAAAACTTGGGGAGTAGGGGAATATTTTGATTTCCTTGCCTGGTCCTTTTCCTTTGAGCGATGGGGCTGATAGTGATAATTTTTATTACACGTGATATCGGTATGGTGCATTTCCGTCGGCTTGGTAAACTTGGTGTGCGTCCGGATACAATCCTCTTGTTTGCTCGTTTTTTCCTGGGTTTTGTGGTTCTTCGAGTTTTTCTGGAGGTGTTTGATGTTCCCACCTAGCCTCTTGTTTATCAGCGAGCTCGGCTTCCTCTATGGGTTTCTTAAAATGAAGTAAGAAATTCGAGATAGAGTCCCAAAAGGCCCCGAGTAACCATAGGCTCCATCCAAAGGCTTTGTGTAACGCATATCCATGTATAATCGTGTCGATAGCGAATTTTATTGCCTTTAGAACAATAAAAAGACCTATTGCGCCAGCGCTGAAGGTCCCAAAACTTGTTATCCATCCCCAAAGTTTCGTTGTTGCTCTCTCTGCTATCTTATTCACTGCATTTTCGTCCAGCATATTCCCAAGATTAATATCTCTGTTAATTATTGTCTCCCCAACAGATCCTCGTGCGAGTCCATCTAAAATGGCATTTTGCTCGATTTTATGCAATAAGTTATGCTGTAATTTTTCCAGATCTTTAGGAGAATAAAGTCCGGCTGCAGCGAGGTTGTCGGCGTTTTGATAACTCCAAGTGGGTCGTGTCAATGGGTGAAGTACTTGGGGTGCTAAATAATGATCTGGAGTAGGGTTGAGTTTAATCCAGGCATTCTCAATCCTATACATCAGTGGGATAAAAGAATTACAGTCCACCCGAGGGCTACGTTTTAATAGTATGTGAGTTTTTGGAGTTACAAACATTGTTTTATTATGGCGATTGACTACTGGCAAATGTTCGTAACAATCGTCTAATCGTGCAATTTTTACAGTAGTCCCCACGCATTTAATTATGTGTATCACTTCTCCAGCCACTATTGCCATGTATCCAGGTTCATTCATAATCTTCCGTGCAAATTCTGCAGGTTGTGAATGAGCAAGTAGCAGAGAGTTTTCCATTACTCTCCTTTCTAGTTCGCATTTCTGTCTCATAACATCGATGTATAAATTTGACAGTTGTTGTTTAATATGTTTTTCCAGATATACGAATTTACTATTTACGTAAGCGAAAATATCTAGGTTAGTTGGAGCGATAGGTTTATAACGTTTCAACAGAGGATCATTGCGTGCTAATTCCATGATAAATAGCTTTGGATGCTCAGTGTGTATGAGATTGATTCCGCAAACCCTTTCATTACTTTTTTGTGCTAGTGCGAAAGTGATATCTGTAGTATTCATGGCGAAAATTTCTTCAGTGTGATCTTTTGATGTGGCGTTGTCGAAGATTTTCTGTGCTTCTCCTTGATATAACACGTCATATTCCTCAAATTCGCAGTTCTTATGAGGGGTTGATTCCCAGAAAACGCGACTTCCGTTATCGTCTATGCAACGCCCAGTAGAAAGGGTACATCTTACTCCAGACTTGAGATAGATGCGATCTTCATCGAGATTTGCGTTGGTAAAATATTCTTCCAAAGTAATCTTTAATTTAGCTTGTACCACCACGTTACTCCAAGATCCGAAAGGATCAGCGGAATGTTCTCCGTGGCAGATCCCATCTGCTGTTAATGATCCGGCTAATAAAACGGGCACATGAATCGTCTGATTCATTTGCAGGTTATTGATAATAATATGTGGTGGTTTTTGATATGCTTTGAAGGCGTGCATTTGTTGACATTGATGATGCGAAATATCTTCCACATACTCTGCTTCTCCATTATGTACGGCAGAAGTGTGAGAGTGCATTCCGCAATGAGGAACCGAACGATCCACGGATACGCGACAATACTGAACGTGAACACTAGTGTATCTTGTTAATTGTAATAATTGTATAAATGTCGCCACAATTACTGGCTTGCGATCTTGGATATTGCATGCACCAATTTCTAATAACGAAATACTGGAGATGTTGGCATTTTGTACTCCACAATCGTATGCTACCAGACTGGATGCGACCTTGATGATTGTAATAGCCAAGCTTAGCTTAATCATCTGGAAAAAGGTGATTATTTTTCAAGAATTTATTCAGATTTGCGTGTGCCGTTTTTTTTCTAAATAAAGTATAATCGTTATATTTTGTAGTATTAATATTTTATTTTAACAAGATGTATAAGAACATGTACATATATATATAAACACAATATTATTATAACTATTTAGACGGTTGTTTCCCGTAACGGAAGATGGGGGGGGGGGGGGGGGGTCGGGCTCGATGTACCCCACCTCGCTGTACAGTGGTGGAGGTGTGCCTGGGCAATTTATCATTGCCTCTATGCCCATTTTTATGGTAAGGGCGCGGTTTAAGGCACACAGCTTCTTCTTTTTGTGTTTTATGGTATGGAAAAGGCAATGTCCCTGTGCCATTGGTAACTCCAGGTATGTCGGCATTGCCAGTTCCACAATGTCTATTACGTTGCAAGACATCATTGACTCTAAAAGCCTAAGTTTTTGCTGCCCCTTGACGTATACGGTGGTGAAATTGTACGCGATTGTGTGCAAGTAATCTATCGAATCGTCCCATGGAGTGAGTCCATCAGTCCATTCAATCCCATGGACTCCTCGCGTGAGGCGGTGATTCTCCTGTACTATGCCGCGTGGAAGCCTCACCCCCTGTGGGCTTTTTAGCACCCAGTGAGCGGTGAAATCCAAGTTGATTCCTACTACCGCGATTTCTTTTGGCACGAATGCATGTTCGTGATCCCACAATCCCAATATGTCGATGGCAATATCAGGCATTTTTTTTTTTTTTTCTGCGGTGTTAGAAGACAACGATTCTTGTTAGTATTTTTTTTTTTTTTTTTCTATGTATATATATATTTTTTTTTATTTTTTTTTATTTAAGGGTTAGTGGTATTATCTCTAATATATCTTAAGGATTTCCATTCGCTCATGTGTTTCCTTTATATCCCAACACCTGGCTTAGAATATTTTTTTTTCTTCAAATTAATATTATTATTATTATTTATATATATATTTTCGTATCGATATATTTTTATGTATATAGATTCATTAAATGTATCCTGTTATCATGTTTTTCCACTTTTCATTTGGTTTTCTATGAAATCCCACGTTAATGACAATGGTCGTGGCATTGTGCGGAGAGTAATATAGGCTGCATATGCTCTGAAGGCTTGATCAAAAGCGCATGGAAACTGTATTCGTTTGGGAGACTGGTGGAATTGGCACTTCTGTGTGTTATTTAAATAGGGTAGATCAGGCAGCATCATGGCTGTGATGCGCTGTGGGATATGCCTCGTGAGCCAGTCGGTGTTATGCATCCCATGCGTGTAAATTATAGCGGCATTTTTCGTCAGCCGCTTGACCTTCTTTATTGTCTCTTCTGTTGTTAAATGATTTCCTACATTCCTTAGCTTCCAATACCTTTTGCGATATTCTTTTGAAAAAACTACTAGGCTGATTTCTTTAAGTGGTGCTTCCTCAATAAACCAATGGTCAGTAGCTCCATCGTAAAAGGAGATTACAGCTATTTCCTTTGATATTTTTTTCCCATTTATTGAGAAAAATTGGATATTGATGCTGAATTCCATCCTGAGTTTAAAACGTTGCCTGTAGATCAGTTATTCATGTTACCTTTTTCTTTTTTTTTTTTTTTTTTTTTTTAAGTAGTAATAAAACTATATATTTTTTTTTTATTAATGTATACATAATTTTAATCTGTTTATATATTTTCGATTTTAATATTTAGACGTTTGTTGATATGATTCCCGCATGAGGAGCAGATTTCTGATTGCGCCGCGCAGTTTTTGCAAGCGAGAAGGTGGTAACATGGTAAATATAGTACTTTCAATTCTTCGTTCAGACAAATCCGACATTTCTTTTCTTCATTTTTCGGTTTAATATTGTAAATTCTATCGACTGCTGATGAAATTAAATGACATATCTTGAGGATCATTGCGTTTGAACCAGCATCTTCCTCCTGATAGTCTGAATTTTCGTGTGTCAATAGAGGTATGAGTTCTTCTGGCGAAATTGCATCTTGGGCATTTCGTACGAAATTTTCTCTAAATGTCTCTTCGCTTTGCTTTGTTGCAATTGTTCCCATTGTTTCATCTGAGGGGAAATTTCCCGCGAAGCTGCATATAGGAGACATCTCACGGTGTATTGCTATGGGGATATCGGAGTGAATCCAATCAGATATAATTATTCCGCACATAAAACACTGAACATAATCTTTGGTACCGGTATAGAAAAATCCTGCTGCCGCAAAATCCCTTGGGTTCACTGGAGAATCCAGATAATTGGTAAAACTTTCTAGTCGGCTATCCTCCATTAGGTAGCCCAGTTTAGAAGAGGAGATTATACCTCGTAGCTGAGGCATTTCAACTGTGTGTAAAAAAACGTTCGTCGTACTTGAGTAGTGTTTTTTTTTTTTTTGTAGTTAGACAATATAAAAGACAGGGAATATATGTATATATATTATTATTATTTTTATTATTGTCTACATATACTTATATATATATATATTATTATAAAATTTTTCCATTATTGGCTCGAGGCCATTACAATATCTTCTAATTCCTTCTTGTATTTGACATTCACATGTCTAAAAATGTATAATTCGATGAATTTACAATTGGGATTGGCTTCGTAGTGTAATCTCCAAACAGGCTTGTGTTGTCGTGTGTTCTTCAGGGCACACCCACATTCGTAACATGTATAACTTTCTCCATTTCCAGTAAGGAAGAACCCAGCTCGGGCCACGCTCACGGGGTTCAGCCTCGATGCTGTCCTCCCATTTGTGCACGTTCTCAGGCGCGAAACGTAGCCTGCATATGCCGGAAATCTGGATTCGCTGGTACCAAGTATCGTCTTTATTGGTATGACGCGTTTGCCATGTAGTAGCCGTAAGATATATCTAGCTATGGTTTTTTCTGGAGGTGGTGATATCTCTGGATCACTGAGTGGTTTCTTGAGCATTTCATTACCATTGGCCTCAGTGCTGCTGGAGATACTCAAATCTAATGGAATTTCCTGTGATTCTAATGTTTGCGAATTGGCTGGACCAGTGGTAACGGTATCGTTAGGTGTCAGACAGTTACCCTCCAGCGCTAATAATTCTTGCTGCTGATCGTTGCCTGTGGTTTCTTGTTTATCAAAGATTTCTGTGCCCTGTAATGGATATGAATCTACCCAAGGGAAGAATCCTGCCATACATTCATTTATGTATATGCAACTAGGGGAATTCCTATGATGAATTAAGAAGCTGTCGTCCTGTCTCCCCCAGCCTTCCAATTCCAGGCTACACTCCCAGCATCTTACTCTATCGTTTGGTCCGATGTAATAAAATCCTGCTCGTGCCAGTGGTACGAATGAAAAATTTTGTGGCCAATCCTTAAATGTATTCAGTCGAGTATTAAAACATTCTGATCTTTGTTCAGGTTGTCCCATTTTAAAAGCCAGAATAGTCCTGCAAAGGACAGTTTTCGTTTATAATTCCTTCTTCCCATACTTCAGTAATTTTTAAAAAAGGACATGTGGGATTTTCTTTCCTATGTCTTTCATAAGGATTATCTCCGGGCAACCAGAGATTTAATATAATTCCGCAACAATAACAAATTGTTTCATCTCGTCGCCCAGTATAAAAGAAACCAGACCGAGCTAAATCAGTGGAATTTGAATAAGTAAGAGGCCAATGAAAAAAAGAATGAAGCCTCGAGAAAAACGAGAAAAAATTTGGATATTTCGATGTTTCGTCTATTGAACTTTCCTTTTGAATCATCGCTATCGCTATGTTTTCAATTCTGTGATTGAGTTTTTCGTCGTTCTCTTCAGGTCCGGGTACCTGATTTGTAAGAATATAATTTTTTATTCTTTTAACATTATTAAATGCACAGTGAAAATTTTCACTGGTTTTCCCTAGCTCAGTGTTTTTTCGTGTTTCATTTGCTTGAGAATGAAACTCGCAAAATTCTGGATGTGTATACAATAAATCTACGAATGGCATAACATGCTCCAAGACCCTAATTTGTTGGTCCTTGAGAGGCTTTAAAAGTGTTCGTAGCGTATGGCTATGAATAAAAATTGTATCTATTTCGCGTGGGAATTGGAGAAATGCAGCAGTTGTCCAGAGTGTTGACAATCCTGATTTTTCCCATTTTATCCCGTGTTTGTTGAATGTTTGCCATTCATTTACTATTTGTGTTGGTATCCTTAATCTTTCCCAATCACATGGTTTAGTGACGAAACTATGTATAGTGACGTCATTCGTAAGAGTTGTCCATGCTATTTCTTTGGGGATGAATGCTCCGAAATCATCCACAAATCCTTGAGCGTCAAAGACAACGGACATCCGGGTCACCGGAGTTTCCATAATTTTCCTGAAATCAGGGGTTAATACCCATGATTCCTCTCGATATATATATATATATGTTTATTATTATTATATATTTTTTTCAGGATATATATATATAAAAGAAAAAAATATTAGCCTTTTGTAAAAAATTATTCACGCGTTTTTTTTTTTTTTTGTATGAAGTATGCGTTTCTTAATTATAATAATGTTCAGGAAATTTTTTTCATTTTTAGTCCTCTCCTCCAATGTATCCTTGAGGAACACGGGCTATCTTGAGCCGGTTGGCATGAACGGTTTTCGTTTTCTTCGATTTAATTTGGATTTTAACATTATGGTTTGTATGAACTCCTTTAATTAAAAATGGTCCGATATAATGGTCGTCCAATTTGCCTTTTCTATTTTCTTTTAGTAGGAAGGCCCAATCTCCTTCCTTGAAGACTTGGATGTTTAATTTTTTATCATATTGATCCTTTGATTTTTCTTTTGCTTTAATTAATCGTTCACGAGCAAGATAACGTATATCTTGTAATTTCGATATAAGATTCTGTACGTGATCGTGATACGTCTTTATTCGCTCCTCATTGAAAGCTGAGGGGATCCTTGCGGTTCGTCCAAATAACAATTCAAAAGGAGTGAACTGCGTAGCCTCATGTATGCTCGTGTTATATGAGAACATTGCAAAGTTAATTAATTCATCCCATTCCTTTTCAATTGTTGTATAATGTCTGAGAAAATCTGCGATGGTACGATGAGTCCTCTCGAGCGATCCGTTACTCTGTGGGTGATACGCAGTGGTTTTTAATTGTTTTATTTTAAAACATTTTACGATGTTTTTCATTAATCCACTCATTAAATTGGTTCCTTGATCAGTGAGGATGGTTCGGGGGGCTCCATATTGCAAAATTAACGTTTTAACCATCGCGGTTGCCACTTCTTTGGCATTTGTTTCTTTGAGAGGAGTAGCTAAACAATATTTTGTAAGGTCGTCTTGCATAGTTAATATGTGACTGTGGCCATTTTTTGTAAGAGGGAGAGGCCCTACTATGTCCAACGCAATTTTATCGAAGGAATCAACAGAAGTGTCTGTGATTATCATTGGTTGCCGCGTTTTTAATCGAAGTAGCTTCTTTTTCTGGCAACTAGTACAAGATTTAATGTGATTCCTAACTTCATTTTTCATTCCTTCCCACTTGTATTTTTGTTTTAATCTTGCATATGTTTTAGTTACTCCTTCATGTCCCCCTATCACAGAAGCGTGTGCTTCTATGATAAGTTCTTTTTTATCTTCCTCTTTCGGAATTGAAATATTGTTTTGACATAATATTAATTTTAAATCAATTTTCTCAAATGAAGCCAACACTAGGTTTTTTAATTCACGCCAGCTTATTGAGTAAATTCCGTTGACTGATTCCGAAATACTAATACTATTTAATTTCTCTCGTAGTATTATTTGTTTAAGGGTATTCAATGAGTCAAGAACTCCATCAGTCCCATTAATTACTAATGCATAATAGTTTATTTTATTATTCCTAGTAATTACTACATTGCCCGGGCGGTTGGTTGTTTTAGTGATTGGCGGAATTTTACCATATTTCCTTAATATTTGTGCTCCGTTATCAATCGGATTTCCTTCTGGGGTTATGAAATACATGATGTTGCCTGTCCGCGTTGCTATGTTATCTCGGACTTTTATTATTTTTAAACAAGTAGTTTCTTCTACTTCATCCTCATTTTCGTTGGGATCTCCATCGGATTCCTCTGTTTCGGCAGATTTTTCATTAGTTTCCGTATTTCCTGTTTTTTCATTCACCTCCGTGTTAATAAATGATGGTTCTTCCGGAAAATACTTAATTGGTTTATTTCTAGGCCTTAGGCGAGAAGATACGGGCTGATCATTATTCGTCGTGGAAATAGTGTTAATGCAAAATTCTTCATTGTCTTGGGTTTCTTCTATTGGATTTCTAGAAAGAGCGTCCGCGTTTGAATTTATTCGCCCTTGTTTATAAATTATTTTGTACTCATATTCTTCTAGTTTTATTCTCCATCGCAGAAGTCTTGAAGTTGGGTCTTTTACATTATGTAACCACACTAAAGGCCGATGATCCGTCACTAATGTAAACTTCCGACCATATAGATAGGGGCGAAAATAGTGCGTTGCGTAAACGATAGCCAATAATTCTTTCTCGATGGTAGAATAATTATTTTCAGCTTTGTTTAAAACGCGAGAGGTGTAGGCGATGGGCAAATCCTTGCCTATTTCACCTTGGCTGAGAACGCCTCCGATTGCATATCCGGATGCATCCGTAGTTAATACAAACGGTTTATTGAAATCGGGATATTGTAGTATTGGTTCTTGGATAAGACAATCTCTCAAGATCTCAAAAGCATTTCGTTGTGGCTCACGCCACTCAAAAGGTGTGTTAATTTTTAATAAATCTGTAAGAGGTTTCGCTATTTTTGAAAATCCTTCAATAAATCTTCTGTAATAACCAACTAGACCAAGAAATTGTTTTATATTCTTTTGCGTTTTTGGAACGGGAAAATGTTTTACTGAAGAGATTTTGCCTGCATCAGGCTTAACTCCTTCTTCGCTAATTATATGCCCGAGATATGCAACTTCTGTTTTTAAGAATTCGCATTTGTCAGGTTGTAATTTCAAATTTGCTTCCCATAGACGATTGATTAATTTATTAAATTTAATTCTGTGTTCTTGTAAAGACCTGGCATAGATAACTACGTCATCTAGGTAAACGAATAACTCGTTCCCTTGTAATCCCGTTAAAGTTTGATCCATTAGGCGTTGAAATGTTGCAGGAGCGTTTTTTAATCCAAATGGCATTCTATTGTACTCGTAATGACCGTGAGGTGTAGAAAAAGCTGTCTTTTTCTTATCATCTTCGTCCATCGGTATTTGATGAAATCCCGAGGCGAGGTCAAAAACCGAGAAATATTCAGCACCTCCGAGTTGGTCTAATATTTCATTAATTTGTGGGAGGGGATACGCATCTCCGATTGTTTTTTCATTTAGTGCGCGGAAATCAATGACTAATCGCCACCTTTTATTACCCTGAGAATCATTCTTCTTGGGCACTACCCATAATGGTGAGTTGTAAGGTGATATAGAGGATGAAATTATTCCTGATTCTAGCATTTCATTTATTTGTTTATTAATTTCTTCTTTGTGTGTAGGGGGATATCTGTATTGTTTCGCGTTAACTGGCAATTCATCGGTTGTTATTATTTTATGAGTCGCAGCGTTTGTGGCCTGGAGTTTTTCGCTTGGTAAATGGAAACTATTATGTGTTTCCTTTATTAATGATAAAACTTCCGATTTTTCTTCTGAGTTTAAGTGTTCCAATCTCAAGAGTGGCACAAGTTTTTTGTATCGTTCTGTTGATGAGTCAACCTGTACGGTAGCTATTTGATAACTCGGGGCGTGTTTAATTGCTAACTCGTATTCTTGCAACCGGATTGCTGGATATTGGATTATTACTGTTTGTTCACACGTGTTAATTGCGTAGACGTATGCCCGATTATTTCTTTTGGTGACTAAGGCTTCTCCCATATACACCTTATCTCCCCAAGATAATTTGGGTAAATAACCTTCGACTGGTGAGTCAGAGGTAAGAGCCAGCGAAACAGCATTTCTGCTTCTAGGTGGTAAAACTACGATATTTTTTGTGTAAAAAGGGATTATGATATTTTTCAAATACATTTTGTCGGTTCCGTAATCAATCTTAGCTCCGTGTGTTTTCAGAAAAGGCGCACCCAGAATAGCGTCTTGAGAAACTGGTGTGCGATTGTCTACGACGTGGAATAATGTTTCTAAATTAAATAATTTTATCGTTATTTGTCCAAGCGTTCGTACTGAGTCGTTTGCGACTCCTGTTATGAGGCATGTCTGACTACTATCAACTTTATCACTCTCTAACAATGCTTTTTCTTTAATTACATTTATTTCTGCTCCCGTATCTATCATAAGTGTGAATGGTATTTCGTCTTTGCCGCGTTTAAGAATAATAGTGGGCGTTAATTTATTGTCTAAAACATGCAAACTATAGTCTCTTCCTGACTGCTGGTTTCCGTCTCCTGATTGACTCCACTCATTAAAACGCGTACTTGGGCCTTTTCCTCCGCCGGCGCGTTTATTGCGGAGGGGCGAATCTCGTTTCCCGAATTTTTTGAATTTGGGTGGACAATAATTTGTGGATTTCTCCGCAAATGTCCGTCCTCTTTTTTCTTATTCTCTTGGAATTTTTTCTTTCTACATTCGTTAACCGTATGCCCTCTGAATTTACAAAATGAACAAGTTTTAATATTTTCTGGGACCCCGTGTTTTTCCCAGCAATGATTTTCGTCGTGACCCGTTTTTCTACAATAATCGCACATTAGTTTCATTAGCCCGATCCTTGGGTTATTCTTACTTGGATTGACTCTTGCCGATTGATAGCCGTGGAGTTCATCTCTGGCGCGTTTTTCTTTTTCCAAGTCTACTGCGCCTATTATTAAAGAGTCGAGGGAATTGTATTGTGTCGGATTAATATTAATTCCTTTTTGCAAACCTCGAGAAAAACAACGCATGACTTCGCGCTCTGTATCCATTTGAAAATTTAATTGAACTCCACCAGTATGCACATACGCGTCAAAAATAGATAGCATAAGATGTCGCGCTCGATTTCCGTATTCAATCACGGTTTCTTTTTTATCTTGAACTAAACGACCTAATTCCCCTTGTAATTGTGCTAGTGAACGTATGGGAGAAAACAAATTTTGTAAAAATCCAGTGAATTCTTCAATAGTATTGAATACTCTTCCCTGTATCGAGTCTTTAGCGGATCCCCGGAGTTTATTTCTCAATAATCTTACAAGATTCGGTTCTACAGTGGGCGTTACCATGTTTTTAGCTTCTATACAACCGTCTATAAAGGTGCGAAAGGGGGGATTCAGTCCGTCGAACTCTGGCACTGCTGATAAGGCGTCTTGGAGAGTAACTGTCGTTCCCATTGGGTAAGCGTAGATAGGAGTAGTTGAGGGATTAAACGACTGATAATTTGTTTGAGCATGTCCCATATACGGAAAACCGTCTTGATGGTGTATGCCGTCATTATAATTTTCATGTTGTGTCTCATTTTTTTGTTTAATTCCCGTTTGATAGCTATAACTAGGAGACTGTATGTTTCTATTTCCAATATTTAATGAATTATTAAAATTGTGATTAAAAGATGTATGCCCGGCTTCCGAGATATTTTTTTGGAAATTTAAATTATTATTATTTTGTCGTTGATTGTAATTCGACGTACTTGTTAGAGTATTACACTGCGAGTTCGGAACTCTCATGGAGGAGGAAACGGGAGTTATTATATTATAAGTCGGTAGTTTCGGTAGATCGTACATATTATTTTCCCGAGAACCTGATTGTTCCAAGTATAAATTTGGAAGAGTTGTACTGCGATATTCTTTTATTTTTGTGTGCAATATACCGATTGCCGCCGAATTCGGAAAAATATTCATGAGTTGCCTATACGTTTCCTCAATGATTCCAGCGTCTTCAATCTGATTAATCGTGTTCCGGTCTTCCTCAATTAAATTCTTCACAACTTCTAATTGTCGAGAAGAAATATTTTGTTTTTTCGCGAGCTGTTCGATTATTTGTGAATCGAGTCTCAGGTGTCTTAATCGGACCGTCGGGTTTTGTATACTTTTTGGGATTGCTCCACTCATAGTTGTGGTTGATTGATTATTTATTCTTGGATTATTTATTAATTTACCGTCAGTGGTTGTGGCGACTTGAGTAGAAATAATATTTTGGGATTGATTGGTCAGACATTCGCGACTCAGTGCATCTCTAATTTCATTGATTGATGCTGCTTCTCCGAGAGTATCATCATTGAGAATATTAGAAACTGGGCTTCCCGATCTTGGGGTTCTGGGTAAACCAGTACCTTGTGAAGGGACTAAATTAATATCGAGTGGTGCAGAATCGTTGTTATCCCGTGTTTTAACACTGCTACGCGTGATTCGTTTATTTGTTCCTTCCTTCTGAGACATCGTCCTATTATTTCAATTTAATTAAAATAATATGATAAGTGAATCCCACCGCTGCCACCAAAAATGTTACGGCCACGATCCGTAAAATTTAACGAAAGTTATTCAAAAAAAACACAAAAATGTATGGTAAAACGTGGTAAATCACGGCTTCGGATCGCGAGCGTAATAAAAAAATTAGAAATAGGGATTCGTCTTACCGTGGCAAAACACTAAAGTGTACCGATGTTTCAGAGGGATAGGATTGATAATTTTTTAGAAGAATGGCAGCTCACACGTTTTTCTCTCTTTCAATTAAAATATATATATGGATATTTATTGGTCTTGGCAATTTACATAGCCTTCCGAAGGGGAAAGTTCTAGAGGCTTAGCCCTTTTTCCGTGTTTTAAAGAGGAAATAAATATCTTAAAAAAAATCGTATTGATGACTTACGATAAAATGAGAGTAAATAGGCGAGTGTTCTAGTCGTCTTGGTATAGCTGAAGTGGATGCTGCGAGTGTGTGTGTCGCTTCAACTGGAGCTGCTGCTGGCGATGTTGATGATGTTGGTGCTTGGCTCTTTGTTCTCGTACAGGAGTTGATTAAAACGGGAAAAGGCCAAAAATATGATTGATCTTCGCGGTGTTTAACTGGTATAGTTAAACAAAAACTCGGTAGACTATACTGGGTGTTCGACGTCTGGTTGAAGATAGAGATTGCGCCTCTCTTTCAATCAGTGGTCTTACAATTTGTGAAGAGTTTCTGGTGTCGATGAGCAGAGTCACGTCTGGAGTAGGGATAGGAAAGTCGACTCTGACTTTAGTCAAGAATCGATCTTTTGATAAAAATAATCGATTTTTTAGGATCGAGTTGAGCCTGTCTCGAATCGATTAGAATCGAGTCTCACTCGATGACTTTTCGACTTTTTTTATAGTACTTAGTATCTGATGGTAACATAGTTCGTGACATATTTTACTCCTCATCTTTCTTTTAAAACCTCTGCACAACATACCAATCGAGGCGTTTCTTTACAATATCCTCTCGCTGATTGGTTTATAACATTATTATAGTCATATTGTCGCTGGTATCCTTGACAACTATTTTAAATAAGATAACTGACTTAAACATAGTCCACGCATGTTGATATTCCGAATCAAAATATTACTTTTATGTCAATTATTGTCACTTATATTTAATAAATTATTTATAACTATTTAATTGACATCTTAAAATATTTTAAATTATATTATATTGAATAATTATTTTATCATGGCTCCCAGTTTCATATGGGTTCACTGCACAAAAATTAAGAATGGAACCAAAGTTAAGTGTAATCTATGTGAAAAAGAATTTTTGTTTAATAAAAGCACCTCAACGATGATGAGGCATTTGCAATGTGCTCATAAAATTGATTCTCCTCCAAGTAACGAAATAAGTCAACCGCGTAAAAGATTAAATGACAGTCAACAAAATTTAGAGGTTCAGCCTAAAAAGGTAAATGTTCTTGAAGAACTTCGTTAAGTTTATACGAACTATTCCTTTGTACATACAATTTAATTTGTTATTTTTACATTAACTTAATTACGTTTATTTTTAGGCTTCAGTCACTATCGAATCTTCTGTTCCATCGACTGCTTCGGTAACCCGAAGTACATCATCTGTTCAATCAACTATCACAGCTCAATCAAATTTCCAAGGTCCTATGGATCGTTGTATGAACAATGCTAGTTCTTTTTCAGGTAATAATGAGTTAAATTTTTTTCTAAAAATAATAATTCTTAAAAAAATTTTCTCATGTACTTTCATTATTTTTTAGCTGGTGGGTATCGACATAATCAAGTGACTACGGCTCTTCTTCGTATGATTGCGGTTGATAATATGCCTCTGTGTACTACGGAAAGACCAGGATTTAAAAAGTTCGTAAAAACATTACAACCATTATATCACATTCCCTGCGAGCCGACTTTGACTGCTGCAATGAGTCGTAAATATCAAGAATTATCTAACAAAGTAAAGCTTGAACTGCAACAGACTGAATCTGTTTGTCTGACTACTGATATCTGGACTCATCAACACACAATGAAAAGCTATCTTGGTTTGACAGTTCACTATCTAAAAGGTCAGTTATTAATAGTATTCTCAAGAATTATTATACTTAGTTTTAACTAGAAATATATCATTTTACTGACGTATTGATTTTATTTATGAGGAACTGAGATGACTACTGTTGAGCTGGGTGCTTATCATATGGAAGAAAGAAAAACTATTGAAAATTTGAGTTTAAAGTTGAGAAAGATATGTAATGACTGGGGTCTTCATTATGATAAAATAGCAGCATTCGTTTCAGATGGAGGCTCAAACATTAAAGGAGCTATTAAAAAAGAATTCGGCGATGAGAAACACATTTCCTGTTTTGGACATGTAATTAATAATATTGGTCAGCGCATTATCGAAGTAAACATAACTTCACCTGCATCTGAATCTCAAAATCAAATCATCAACTTACCTATTGATGAAAGTGATGTTATTGATAATCTTGACGACTTAAATATAGATCATTCGGTTGAGCAATCCTCGTTGCGTGAGCTATTGTCTAAAGTAAAAAAAATTGTTACGTTCTTTCGACAAAGTGAGCGAGCAACTACTGAATTACTAGCTCTACAAAAAGATCGACCTCAAAACTCGCGTCTCAAGTTGATTCAAGAAGTGCGAACGAGATGGAATTCATGTTTTGAAATGGTTGACCGTTTTATAGTGCTTGCTGATCATGTCAGTAAAGTACTTTTACAAGTGAAGATAGATAAATCTTCCAAAGCGAAGCCACCTAACATGATCACAGGCGAGGAAATTGATGCATTGATAGAAGTTCGTGATATCTTGAAACCTCTTCTGCGAGTAACCAAAGAAGTTTGTTCTGAAAAATGTATAACATTAAGCAAGTGCATTCCTTTGATATCCAGTCTTAAAAAGGTAAGTTTCAATAACTAAACTATAAAAAGTATTGCAATATTCTTTTGACAAAATTGATTTAATATTTTACAGAAGATGGAAGATGTCATATCTTCCATGAAACGTCAATTGGACAACAGTTGAAAAATAAAATGTCTCAGGAAATTGAGTCGAAGTATGGAAACATTGAATCTGTCAAGCTATACGCTTGCGCGACATTGGTAGATCCTCGGTATAAAAAATTCGGATTTCGAAGTATTCGAGAGTCCGCTCGAGCGATAACTAATGTTGGTAGGTTAATTTTTCAAAAATTACTTAATTATTTTCATAGTTTAGTTTAATCTTATAATATTTTTCTTTGATATAGGTGATCTTATCAAGACTGAACGAAAATTAGCATTGGCGGCAACAGTAACTTCAGAAAATATTAAACCCGAAGATGACATTTTAGCTGTTGAAGATCTACAGTGTCAGACACCTGAGAGTGATAATGACTTATGGTCTTATATTGACAACGCTGTGAGTTGCAGCTATATTCATGCAGATGCTGATGAAGCTGGAGGGTTACCAATACAGTTGCGTCAATATTTGACACGCCCTGCTGTAAATCGGAAACAGAACCCTAATCCATTCGCTGTGTGGGAAACAATGAAATTTGAATACCCATATCTATATAATGTGGCTAAAAAATACTTACCAATAGTTGCAACTTCTGTACCCTGCGAGCGGTTATTTTCACATGCAGGTCTTATTGCAAACCAGTTAAGGAGCCGCTTATCACCTCAGCATTTAAATGAGCTCATATTTTTACGATCAATTGATGAAGAAATGTGGGTTTCTTAATAATTTAATTTAATTTTTTATTTAAAAAATGCAATTTTATTGTTCTATGCCAAATTGTATGCAATCCAATCATAAAATATTTTCTATTAAGTGTTGAAAACTTAAAAACTATGTTTGTACGTTAATAATTTAATGAAATATTTATCTATCTAACAGTTTTTATGCACAAATGACTAAATTTCTAAAAAGTCGACTTAAGTCACGCAAGTCAACTATCAGAGATGATTAATCGACTTCAAGAATCGAAACACTTGAAGTCGATCCCAAAATCAAAAATCGATTCTGCGCGCGCTTTTTCCATCCCTAGTCTGGAGTCGCACTAGGTACTGAGGGTAAAGAGTTGAGTGTTCCTCCGCTTTTATAATAGAGATTCCCTGTATCTTGCACACGGGCTCGTAAACGCCCAAAATCACATGATTCTTTTTCTTGGAATCTCAATTAGGCGTATAATTGTAAATCTTTCGATGATAAGGAAACGTGGCACCGTTTTTCCTTTGACACGGTAATTTGGTGCTCCACAAAAATTTGGATGTCGATTTGCCTTCTTAACACCAACTTTTGGGTTGATAAGTTTTCAGTGGTCATAAAGATGAGGCAATGAGCTCTACAATTATTTTCCTCTGTATTCGGTCTTCCAATCTTTTTGTGATTACAGGTGTCCCGAGTAAACAGTGAGTAAAACCCGGTGGGGCAGTCTAGCCTGTGTTCGAGTGGGTTACTCATTCTGATAATAATCACGCCTATGCGTTTGATTTATCACCCGAAAAGGAAATGGAAAAAAGAAAAGAGTAATTGAATTCGTCACAGGAATTGTTGCGTCCGTAACAGTTTGATAGGGGGTATTTGCATCGGGGTTGAGAATCAAATCTTCGACCTCTGCTGCAGATCGAGTATCAATTAAAACAATGGCTCTGTTGAACTTATCTGTTTCGGTGATAATTCCGTGGATCCGGAATTGACCTTCCAATTGCTCGAACCATAGAGCGGGTTTCTCCTGGCTAAAATGCGGTGCGTGGAAATTGACAGTTGGCGCAGTAGTTGTTGTCACTGTGTTGCGCGTCCCGGTGAATTGGAATTCTCCAGCTGTTGTCGCTGGTAACGTTGGAGCCATGTTGATTTGTTTTTTTTATTTTGAAGTTTTATTTGATCGAAATGAAATTTAAAATAAAAGTATTAAATGTCTTTATTTTGAACCAGCACAGCACTACGTCTATAGATGCTCAGCAATGTGCCGGCGAATTGAATAAATCACTAAAAACACGTTCTATCTTCGTCGTTTTCACTGATCATTACCTATACGAGTGTCTTCGTCGCACTCGTATGTGTTGTTGGTCGACTGACCTCGCGAGATGTTTTGATTCTCACGGCGCTTGAATTGATCAAAATTTGCACGGAACCGAAGCTACGAATGTTCTGGAATTTCAGAAAATTTATTCGTTGAAATGCGTTATTTCACCAAGCGGTCGATTTTTGATCAAAAATTCACTTTTTCGGAAAGTGAAAAACGCAACACGTTCTCTTTTTCACGTTGCTATCGACCGTATCGTTGTAGTCGCGGTTTTCGCGGAGGGAGACCAATTAACGGTTTTTACGAGAGCACGTCTTTATTGAAAAATGCGGTTGGTTTTTCTTTTGTAGATCTAAACGCGATTTTCCCAATTGATCACGTCGGGGTCACCAATGTAGTGGTTGCGGTGTGGGAAAACAAATGCAATCACTACTGCAATTAATTGTCTTAATTACAATTTATTTAATCGCGTCGATCGAGTTATATTTACAAGAGTTATAATTTGCGTTGTCCTTAGTGTGACGATTCACGAGCGACTCTGTGAGTGAATCGTATAAAGGATATTCCAAATTGTGAATATCCGAGAGAGAAAGAATAATATTTCGACTATATAAATATGAGCGAGACAGGTGTAATTCCCTTGGTGGGGATCGTGTAGAATAGCCCCACTTCTCTGATCTCAGTGGTTACTGTAGCAGGCGCTACACCTGGACTTTTTAAAATTACCCTGGAATCCTTAAGATATGATTAATTACCAGTACACGTCTTTCAAGCGTCCCTGGACTTTTAAAACTTGCCTGAAATGAAGAGAAAAAGAGTTCTCGCCAGGACGCGCCGTTTTGACGTCTCTGGACTTTCAAAAATCTCTCTGAAAGGGGAGGCACATGAAATAAATATAATTGTGGAAAGGGCCCCAACCCCGTCCTTTCCCGTGAGACACATCCTAATTCATTGTCTCTCCATTAGTGCCCCCCCCCCTGCAAAAAAACAAAAAATTAGTATTAAAAACAGCCCCTGCCCCGCTGTTTTCTGTGAAGCTCATTTTATAGCTCCTCCAACCAAGTTAAAAAATGAACAAAAAAAAACCCAGCACTCATTCTCCCAGTAAGTCTCCCTCCAGGAGTTTCACGCCCTCGAACTGCTCCTCTTCTTGCTCCTGATTGAGGGGTGGCTCCTCCAAGCGCCGACGTCGCAGGGGTGGCTCGTTCTCCAGTGGAGGGCGAACGGCGTGTCTCCGGCGCCATCGAAGCTCCATGGCCTTCATGGCTTGCACCATTACGAGTTTGAAGGTCCGGCCGTCAGGACCTTCAAATTTGGGGCTCATCTCCATGGCTTCACGGCAAGCGCTGGTGAACCGGGATGCTGCGAGGGAGAATTCGTTCCTCTGCGGAACTCCAATCCAAGTCATATGTGGCGTGACCTCTTTGTCTTCAGCGAAGGCGTGCTTCAGAAAGTGACTAGCACAATCAGCCGGATTGAGGAGCCCGAGATTGAGGAAGTAGCCAATCAGCTGATCATACACTGCATCCCCAGCAGTGTCGAAAGCTGCAACATCCTCTGGAGTGCGGAAGGGAAATCCTGCTGGGAGTTCATCGGCTCTCCTCAGCAGTTGTCGCCGAACTTCGCGGAGCATGGCGGTGTTGGCGTTGACGCTTTCCTCCACACGCGTCAATCCTTGCTGGATCATTTGCATGAGTGCCACCCTGAAATAACCAGTAATTTTATACATTATAAATCCAATTATACTTACATCAACAATAACTTACGCCCATTCTGGAGCATCGACCACAGCCACATTATCCTCTGGAGCGGCCAATGCAGGCTGCCCTTCCAGTGGTGGTACTGGGGCTGCTGGTGGTGGGATTGGGGCTGCCGGTGCTGGTGGTGGAATTGGGGCTACTGGTGCTGGTGGTGGTGATGGGGGGAGGGGTAGTTCTGGTGGTACTGGGGCAAGTTCTGCTTGTGCTGCTACTGGGGCTGCTGGTGGTGGTGGTGGTGCTGATGATGTACCTGAAACAGATGGCAAGAAAATGGTTCCCTCTGGAGGCGGGAGATTAGTGGGCTGGACAAAAGGGATGGACTGGTTCTGAGGAGATGCTGATGGAGTGGCTGATGTCCCTGCTGCTGCTCTGCCTGACGTACCTGGAACAGACTGAGAGAAAACGGTTCCCGCTGGGAAATGATTATTAGTGGGTTGAAAAAGAGGGAAGGGCTGGTTTTGGGGAGTCTGTGCCGTGGTCAGTAATCGACGTAACTCATCGAGGTCACTCTGCATTTGGATCTGGAAATCTGGATTATGCAGAGCACTCCCAGGTCCACGTCCTCCGCCTCGTGATCCACGGCCTCTACCACGCTGCTGACTGCCACTGGCTCCGGTCATCTGAAAATTCGATAGATAGGCACTATGTTGTGCTGAGTCTGGACCTAACGATCTATTGAAGACAATAGTAAAGCTGCGAAGAAAATGTCTGGAATAGGTTCTTCAAATTGAGTGTTATGCCAATATGGCATACGGAAACATTTTCCCCGTATTCCATCGACATTGATGCTGAAAATATCTTCAGAGAGAAGCGAGCATAAAAATATGCCGGTCGATGATGAAGGAATCGTTGCATTAGAAAAATCTTCAATTCGTCGGAATTTCTTAATCAAAAAGGAAACATTATTTTCGGAAGAAATTACATTTTGAACAACACATATTGTGGAGTCATTCAGCATTATTGTATTATCTCGCCCATTAGCCGAAATATGAAATGATTGGCCAATAAACGATTGAAACTGTTTACAATTGGGTGAGAGATTCGGACAAGCCTCAGCACGCCATGGCTTCTTAGGACCAAATACTGAATTATCTTCGACACTTCCAGGGAGAGTCGATGCATACGCCCGTTCACTACGTCTATTAGCTATTTGTTGAAGATGTTGATGAGGCTTATCACATGATGCTCTGAAGGACATAATATTTGATTCATAAGGAAACGCTGAGAATGAATCTAATGGACCTAAATGGAGAGCATCTTCCACTAAATGGAGGAGACAATGCACGTTATATGAAAGATATTCATTTCCGTAGATTCCCTCTGCTCTCAGTACGTATATTTGCAGAAGACCAGCAGTACACATGAGGTCATTATATGTTTGCAATGGATTCACCAGAAGACGAATAGCAGTATGAAGAATTTGCATATGTAGATACACATTTCTATCGACGATTCCAAGAAAAATTACTGGCCCTGTGTATAAGAGGATTTGACGCAATTCAGTGGCTTTGAAGGACGAAAATTTAGCACTATCTATAGGCTTCCGCGCAAAATCTTTGGGACAGAAGGTTGAAGTAGCGACGAGACGTGCATTGATAATTCGTACCAAATTATTGTCCACTTTTAAGTGTCTCGCATACATCCCATTAATTATGACGCTCAATTGTTTCTTCATGACTCCTAAGCAAACAAGATGCATATATTCAAAAGGAGTTTGCTTAACTAAATCCATAGGAAGAATGGAAAGAGGGCTATCCTGATCAGTGTGGTGTTCTCCATCAATCCGTTGTGCGTATTCAGCACCTGTGCGAGGTTGATGATTCACCCCGCGATAGACCATGACACCAGGACGGATCCATTCACCTCCGACCCAACACTTGGAACAAGGATAATACGCATTATGACCTGTATGACATAAGACATACGCTTGAGCTGGTGCATCTGCGATGAAACATCTAATGGAAATCGGATATGTTATATCATTATGTGAAATTCCTCGAACCAATAGCTCTGACAATTCAGTAATGAATGGCGCGAAAAATTCTTGGACTGAACTCGGCTTTGCAGATGACCCTTGCCAAATCCCAACCATTTCGGCTTTCCGACTTGCTTTCACGATTCCAATTTGGATAGGCCATATGTGGATTTTGTTCTGCTTATCTAAAACTGCACCATCTGTACTAAAATCAATGAGTAACGGATTAGGAATTAACGCGTTTGGAACACTACGGAGTATGATTTTTACAGCTTCTTCAACGCCAAGATGAAGATATTTACCACCAGCGAGTTCGAGGATAGGGGCTTGAGAGCGCGGAGTATGAAGAAGAGTACGTGCATCTTTTGGTAAACTTCTGAAACAAGGATGTTGCCGGAGAACCCTCAACATAACATTACACTGTACGTGATTCATTGACGATTTCTTGAAGCCTCTGACGAGATTGTGAAGAAAACGTTGGGAATCATCCAAATTATGAGCTTCAATTGGAAGGTTTGGCGCGTTAACCTCATTTGCTTCTTCATCTCCATCGGAAAAAGGTGGCTCGCTCCCCTCCCCAAGCTCATGGGGCTCGAGCGGTGCGTTCGGCTCGTTCGGTGCAAGTGGCGCGTTTTCGTTCGGCTGATTCAAATCAGGTAGCTCGCGTGGCGCGTTTTGTTCAAATGGTGCGCATGAAGCAGCACCCGCTTCAACAACCGGTACATTTAAAATTCTGGCGTTCTGTTGACGTTCTCGACGCGCTTCGTCTCATATACGCTGCACTCGACGTAATCGATCATGGCTCAATTGAGAATCTAGCTTCCTACAACGTAATTTACTGGCACGATACATAACTGCGGGAATTTGCAGCAAGAACGGAAAGTTCTTGAATGAATCTTGAAAGAATCTAATAATACGCGATTATTGCTAAAGAAAAAAAACAAACCGGCGTTGAAAATAAAGCAGTACACCGTACTAGCATTGTACAAAAATTGTACTAGTACGGCTTACTGCTCAAAATCCAATAGTACGCGTGGTTATCGGGGTTATTGCTAAACATTTTCGGGTTGGTGAAGTGCCAGACTTGCATGGATTCAATCAAGATTCTGTACAGCTCCATAAGAATTTCCAATACCTAGAAGACATGCGAAAGAAAACTGAAGATGAAGAAGCTTCACCGAATACTCTAGGAAATTTTCTCAGCAATAAGAGTGCTACAATTGAGAAAGCATCGACTGCAGTGATACTTCGAATGAAAAGTGAGGAACAACGGCAAATGATTCATGCACAACTAGTGGATAATCTTCCAATATCTCCTGTTATCGGAGCAATATGTAGAATAAAGAAGCTTATGAGTGAAATATTTGAGGATTTAATTAAGGATATGGATATGTATATGCAGTAAGAATTTTATGCTGTTCAAATAAAAAAATTAATTCATTAAATACATTTTTAATTTATTCAATTTCCCTTACATATAATTTAAAATGTCATCTCGTTCACAGGAAGACGGATGAAATAGAGCGTTGACGGTTGAACTCTTCCATGTACATCAAAATTAATTTTTTTCTCCTCTATGCAGCTCCCCCCAAGTCGCTCTGGATTTTGAAATAATAATAATATGGGACCCAATATCACTGGTAGAGCCACTCCTCAGGAACATTTGTTATGCACTTGTAAAGAAGAGGCACTGTACATTTGTAAAGGAAATGTCCATATGAAATTTTAAAAAGGTCAAGTGGAACATCTCCCTTGAAGAAAAAAATTCCAAACAAGTCTAATCCAGTTCTAATATATTTTTGGAGAGTGAAAAGAAACAACTCCGAAGAAATGAAATTTGACATCGTGAGTCAACGGGTTAATCAAGTCGCAAAACGGATGAGTAAAACCAGGGGTCCTACGCGCAATGGCTAATGACCCGTGAACTAGTCGCGAGACGGTGACTCAAACCGCGAACTATGTCGCGAAAGGGTTAATCATCTCGCAGGGTACGTCGTGAAAGGGTTGATAAAAATTATACAGCGGAGTGACTAACGACCCGCGAACAAGTCGCGAGGTCCGTTACTGAAATCGCGAATCCGCTGATTAAGTCGCAAGAGGGTTAAACGCGAAACCGCGAATTGAGGGTTGCATACCACCCACCCACCCACTTTGACTTGACCCCCCGGTACTGCGGCCAGACCTTCCGACCTCGGAAAAAAGTCTGTCCCAGAACCGGTACTACCTATCTACTTCCGGGCGCGTCGTGTTCCTCGAGTCGTCAAACGAGGCCGATTGGTGGGCTCCCAGGAAGGTAAACGGGATTCCCTGGAGTGAATCCACCTCGGGGTGCCAGGCGGCCGCCCTATTGTCATATTTTCTCCAGATCTCATACCGGACAAATCTCTCTGTTAGCTCCTCGGTTAGACCAAACGTGCTCATACCCTGTGCGTTCATTAGGGCTTGCTGCCCCCGCGGGTCTAGGGCAGAAAAATCCCTAGTGATCTCTAGGGCTCTGGGAACATGTGGGGGATTCAACTGGGGAAGGATAGGGATCAGTTGCTCCACCGTGACTCGGCGGGAATCGGGTCTACTGGTTCGGGAGCTCATCACCGGGGAAGATGTTGCGGGGGTGACGAGGCTGTGGGATGTGGGATGAGTGGCAACTATGGTGGTGGTTACCACCCCTGTTGAGGTTGGGATTGTTAGGGCGGTGGTGACTGAGGAAATGGGGAATGTAGGGAGGAGATCGGTGCGCCGATGGGGGTCACCCGTTCCTGTAAGTTGGCCTTCCATTACGGAGGGAAGGCAACCAAAATGCCGCAATTCCGAAATTCAATGAAAATGAAGCGAAACGATTCCTTATGAGAAATTTTCCGAGAGTGAGGGTGAGTGATCCAATTCTACTCTCTCGTCGAATTTTTATTATTTTGCTCTTATCATTTAATCTTCTCATGCTGGCCTAATGTTCAGCTGGCCCCACGTCGGGCGCCATTCGTGACCTATTCCTTTTATCCCGTCGATGGTAGGAATTTATGGAACGGGTTTCACAACAAAAGGGGATCTACAGGGGAAGGGGTGGGGAGAAATAATAAGAATCAGCTGGTTCAAATGAATCACTAGTAGTTTATTCGGATTTAGTCTTCTTGAGTACTTTCTCCCAACTGATCCCCAACAATAATAACAATACCACTGATAATCCTTCGGATGAGAGAACCACCAATAGAAATAAGGATAATACCAAAGATAATTCCCCAGATGGGAGAACCACCAATCGAAACAGTAACAATACCAATGATAATTCTCCAGATGGGAGAACCACCAATCGAAACAATAACAATACCAATGATGATTCTCCAGATGGGAGAACCACCAATCAAAACAATAACAATATCAATTGTAATTCTCCAGATGGGAGAGCCACCAATCGAAACAATCATACTACCAATGATAATCCTCCAGATAGGAGAACCACCAATCGAACCACCAAAGGAGGGCGTATGAGGCTGTCAACTCTTCTGAAAGGATTGAAACAACAAAAACAAGACGTTGAGAAATTGGCTGGGAACAATGAGTTCATGAGCTCCAATTATCTCCGTTTATCAATGCACAGTGAATGGAAATATGCTTCTGACATAGTGATTCCAATTTTTGACTCGGGCAGAATCAAACAGTGGAATTTGAATTGTTTAGATTCTTCTCTAAGATGGATGGGACATCCAATAGTGAAAGAGATGAAGCGAGAGCCTTCTATTGGCATTCAAAAACCAACTAGCTATTTATCAACTACAGCCTGTTTCTTTCCGGTACATACCGAAGATTTGGAGCTCGGCTCTCTGAACCACCAAATTGTTGGTAACACAAAGTATTGGCTCATTGTCCCACCTCATGGGTGGAAGAAGTTATTGGACACCACTCAGCACTGTTCAAAAGAAATCTATTCAACGACATCATGCAAAAATTTCCTGCGCTGGAAAGTACATATTTTCGGACGAGAATTTTACTCTGAGAATAACATTTCGGTCTATTTGATGCAACGAAACAAGGGGGAAACTGTATTCATTGGGCACGGAATTTTTCATTCGGGGAGCAGTCTGGATTTCAATGTGAATATTGCTGTCAATTTTGCTCTCAGTCAGTGGGGGCAATATGCCCATTATTCGAGGCTGGAATGTGAGTGTGACTATCACAAATTCAAATTACCACAGCTACCCTCCTGTAACCAAATGAAGGTTTGGTGCAGAAGTCCTTGGGAACGAAAACATGAAGATGGTTCGATTACTTGTTTTCATCCTCATGACCCCGGTCTAGCTACATGGAAGTCAAAAAAATATAAAGAGCAGTGGAAAATGAATGTTGTGCCGTTCAACACTAAGCGTCAAAACAAATGCAAATTGGAAGTGGAGCTATTGCAAGAATTAGCAAAATTTCTTCTGAGAAATAATATTCCACTCAGAAGTGGCAAAGTACTGCATAATAAGTTCAAACGTTGGTGCAAACATTTGGTTCAACCAATTTCGATGCCGACGATGAATCATAATAATTTCTTAAATGGAATACAGAAACAACTCTTCGATGCTTTTCTACAGGGGAAGAATACATTCAATTTGAATGAAGAAGAAAGTGAGACGCTTAAAACAAGATTAAAAAAGTATCACAGATCCTCGTGAATGACATTTTTGTAATTTAATTCTTTATTATTATTTTTCAAGCTGCCATTCGTATTATTTTCATCATAATATTATTAGCTAATAGATTTTGGAGGATGACTAGTTACTTGAAAGGAGGAGAAGAAATACGATATGATAATATATTATCATATTTTTCTATTAGTATAACATATTCAAGTACGGATGATATCAATAAAATACTCATTTTCTTAGGTTGAAGCGAAATTGACTTTATTTCCCCCGAAACAGTAATTATTCAACGTTAAATGTTCATTGTTCACCTGTAAATCAATAATATCAAATGAGCATGAAGCTAACCAGAAGATTTGTTAAAATTAATAATATTTCATTCTTTTTTTTTTCATTCCGTGCCAAATCGAATGTACATTCTGAATATGCTCATTAAAATGTTTAAGAGTTCATGGTTTAATTATATATTAATCATTAAAATCAGAAAGTGTTGGGTCTGGCACGTGCAGCCGATAAAGAAGAAAATTATGTATTTTTCTGCTTGGGAGAGTATCGTTATTAGTAGAGATACGAGTATAAGAGCCAATCCAAGATGGTCTGGTTTGCCAATGATATCGATGATATCAATGATGTCAATGCTATGGATCATAGCAAAATAGAGCTTAAACGAACTCAAGGATATAGTTCACTTGCCTTTCTGATTTCTTCTATCTCCATATCTGCTAATAATGATTTGTACTCATTTTCATCAATGTATTTTGAAAGAGAGCAGAATTACTAATAGGAATGAGTACCAGCCTGTCATATTAGGTGATTTCAAATTGGGCCTTATACTCGTATCTCTATGAATAATGATATTCCTCCGAGCAGGAAAATACCTGATTTTCTCCTTCATCGGCTGCATGCGCCAGACCCAACATCTTTTGATTTTTATTATTAATATATCATTGAACCATTAACTCTCAAACATTTGAATAAACATATTCAGGAAGTACAATTTGTAAAATCCCTAGTGCGTGCAAAGACCGTAATTTTCTATTGCTTCTTGTAGTAAGATACCAATAGAGTATTAGACCATTCTTATGAATCATCATTATATCGCCTATAAGATTTCGCATTTAATAAAAAATTACTCTCTTGACAGTACTTAAATACTAGGACAGATTTTTCTATGCGGATAACATAAAATAACGATGATATTGTGGCCTGATCTTGTGATATTATTGGTATTATTTTAATTGATGAAAGCCTCCAATTGTAGGAAAGGAATAGCTGTACCAACTCCTCGAACGGCATTTTTCGCATCGTGGGTTTCATCATTTCGATAATTTGAAGAAACACCCTCTTGGCCCCAAATATATACTGATAAGTGAACTGCGAAAAATTAAGGGACTTCCATTTAGGTCAATTAAATGAACCGCTCTTTGATTACAACTCTCAAGACAATGATGTTTTCATTATAAAATCTTTTGTTCCAAGGATGAATAATTTTTTATCATGAAAAGAAAAAATATGAGAATGAATTTCTATTGAAAAGTCTCGAATTCTTATTGAAATTCATTTAAAATTGTATCTCTCTTCTCTGATCCCGGATATTACTGGAGATGCTCACTCCAGACATTTCTTTAGTTTCTGTTTCTTTGTTTTCATCATTTGCTGTTTGAATTTCTCGACATCCTCTTTAGCCTCTATATATTCTTTGCATAATTTTGGAGCTGTAAATATGGCACTCATTTTCCGGTTTAGCGATGATGGCTGGGTTTCTTCACGAATTTTATACTAGCAAGTTTGAAAAATCAAATTAATTTTGTGTTATTTATTGCAGCATGGGCACATTTTTACTTGAGGTTCTTTCGCCATTAGTTCGAAGTGCTTCGAATATTTTCTGGGATTCAGTATCCCCGAGTGTAGATTCATCTTCATGACCCATTTGATATAATTCTTGATCTCCCAAATTTCTATTTGCGGCTTTCTCCCTCGGTAAGACACTCCAACTTTTTTCCTGTTGAAAATAATTCCAATAATTTCATTTATTATGACCTGGTAGAAAAGTCAGGAAAAATTCCTGGAAATTCCTGACTTTCTGATAAACTTGTCTCCCAAGTTTCACAATAATTTTAATGTTTTTTTCAACTTGAACACTGAGATTTCCTTTAAAAGATCCATCTATTTTTATAACTCACTGTGTTTCTTTCCTTTCTTTTTTCTTTTCATTTATTTTATTTTTCTTCCTTGTTTTCTGTGCTTCATTGTGCTTTGGCTGAAAGTCTCTATCACTGTCTGTGTCAACTGGGTTGATCTCTTCAGAACGTGATGGAGTGTCCACTTTTTGATATTCCTTCAAAGATATTCCGTTTCCCCTCGGTCCACGGGATAGATCTTCCTCGGAACTATCAAATATGTCATTTGAGAAACTTTTTAACTATGGGTCCTGCATTATTTTCTGTTACATTCATGAAAAAGATAGAATTGTACCTTTTCCGAGCTTCTGATTGTCCCTCCTCTAGCTTATTGATGTTACTTTCTTTTCCTCCTTGTGATAGTGGGGAGTGTTTTTTTTTTCACTTGTTTCAGGAGTAAATATTAGTTTAGTATCGCGACAATATTTTCACTATTATTCCATATTTAAAGGATTTCTGTTTTACCTCTCATTCAGCGTCGCTTTTTCATCAGTTGTATGCAGTTGTTGTATGCAACAAGTAGTCAGTTGCACCATCAATCTTTTACTATTATTTGCCGCGCCCGATTGGGATCCTTTTGTTTCATCAGCTGTGTCGCCGTTCCTTGCAGTATTGTGAGGTCTGCTTCCTTCATATGATTTCACTGTTTCTGGGAGGTTGACGCATTCTACCCTGCTCGAATATGATTCACACCTACAATTCAATTAGAATACTAATTATTATTAAGGAGAACTATTCTTCAACTGAAGGAGGAAAATATTCCATCAAGAAATTGCTCTTTGACTCAAGAACTTCAAGTTTGAGAATTGCCAATATCACATAAGCTTTGAATCGGATATTAATATCATTGCATTTTTCAAATATAATCAACCAGTCAATTGAAAAAAAATAGTAGAGGATTCTCATTGACTTTTAGCCCCATGTTACGGACGCAACAATTCCTGTGATGAATTTAATTCTTTTCTTTTACTTCCTCATTTCTTTTATCAAGTAATCAAAACGATAATAAATCAAGCGCATAGGCGTGATTATTATCAAAATGAGTAACCCACTCGAACACGGGCTAGACTGCCCCACCGGGTTTTACTTACTGTTTACTCGGGACACCTGTAATCACAAAAAGATAGGAAGAACGAATACAGAGGAAAATAATCGTAGAGTTCATTACCTCATCTTTATGACGACTGAAAACTTATCAACCCAAAAGTTGGTGATAAGGAGGCCTAAACAAATCGACATCCGAATTTCTTTGTGGAGCACCAAATTACCGTGTCAAAGAAAAACCGGTGCCACGTTTCCTTATCATCGAAAGATTTGCAATTATACGCCTTATTGAGATTCCAAGAAAAAGAATCATGTGATTTTGGGCGTTTACGAACCCGTGTGCAAGATACAGGGAATCTCTATTATAAAAACGGAGGAACACTCAACTCTTCACCCTCAGTACCTAGTGCGACTCCAGACGTGACTCTGTTCATCAACACCGAGAACTTCTTACAAATTCTAAGACTACTGATTGAAAGAGCGGCGCAATCTCTACCTTCAACCAGACGTCGAACACCCAGTTTAGTCTACCGAGTTTTCGTATAACGATACCAGTTAAAACCCGTGAAGTTCAATCATATTTTTGGCCTTTTCCCGTTGTAATCAACTTCTGAACGAGAACGAAGAGCCAAGCATCAGCATCATCAGCATAGCCAGCAGCAGCTCCAGTTGAAGCAACACACACAGCATCTACTCCAGCTACACCAAGCCGAATAGAACACTCGCCTAGTAACTCTCATTTTATCGTAAGTCATCTATACGATTTTAAATTATTTATTTCGTCCCCACCCACGGGAAAGAGGGCTAAGCCTTTAGAACTTCCCCCTTCAGAAAGCTATGTAAATTCTCAAGACCAATAAATATCCGTATATATTTTAATTGAAAAGACAAAAGTGTGTGAGCTGCCATTCTTCTAAAAAGATATCAATCCTATCCCTCTGAAACATCGGTACACTTTAGTGTTTTGCCACGTCGGATAGGCGTGATTATTATCAAAATGAGTAACCCACTCGAACACGGGCTAGACTGCCCCACCGGGTTTTACTTACTGTTTACTCGGGACACCTGTAATCACAAAAAGATAGGAAGAACGAATACAGAGGAAAATAATCGTAGAGTTCATTACCTCATCTTTATGACTGAAAACTTATCAACCCAAAAGTTGGTGGTAAGGAGGCCTAAGCAAATTGTAACGGGTTTCGTTCCCGATACACTTCCGGCCGTCCAAATCGCGACACACACGTCCGTTAGCTTGGGCGCCACTGGATTCTTTACCGGAGGAATCCACAAAACTCTCGGTGTGCTGGTTTTCCCTGGGTTCACCACGCCAAACCTCTTAGGGCGGTTTCTGGTAACCTGCTGAACCTTCGCCAGTAGTTACTCGGGGAACTACTGAAACCCCGAATGGACGGCAAGGGCAATCCATTCCCGGTACTCAGCGCGTGTTTTATGGTAGCGGGGCGTGTTCGAGGCACAGTCCCTCTAGCGGGAAGGGTTTTCAGACCTGATAGTCTGCGGTATCCCCTTGGGATGAGCGTGTCCACCATATTTCCGTGACCTCGTGTCACTCGTGGAAATATGTGGCCTCATCTCACTTCGAGAAACGCCCCGTAGCCGCGCTACGGGCAACCAACGTTAAATAGGCCTCAGCCTTCGGTAATGGATCCAGGGAATCATCCCTGTCGTGATCCTCGCGAGTCCACCGCACAAGGCAGACTAACTTGTCCCCGTGTCTCTGGGGCTTATTTATATCGGCTGGGGTTGCTTCTCCTCGTCTAGGGTCCTCTCCGACGCCTGCGTGGTTCTTCCTCTCACACCAACGCCAGTTCGGAGATCGCCCTGACCTCTTTGGTGGAGCGCCGGCATCACAGCCGGGCCTCTGCCTTATCCCCAGCCAACATAATCCCCAGTCACGTGACCTTTGTCTTCGGTAATGGTTTTATATTATGTTGCTGTCCCTGTGTGAGTTTCCTCCACACACGGATAGCTTCACCCGAAGGTGGCGTGAGCCGTTTGCGATAGCGGTGACGAAGGGAAACTTCGTTACATACCTCCCTCCCTAGGGGAAGGATTCGCCCCGAATCTGACTTATTCTTCGGCTTCTTCCGTGGGCAACGATAGGTCGGGTTTGTATGGCTTTAGGTCTTGGATCGACATCTTGCCCTTACTGTTCCCTGCGAGATCTGTCAATTCGTAAACAGTTTTCGAAAGTTGTTTCGTAACTGTATATGGCCCTACGAATGGCTTATTTAACGCGGCAGAACGGTTTTTGCCTGCGTTCGATAACTCTCGGTTTCTCGCCAAGACTAGATCGCCTTCGACGTTTCTAGTCCAGACGTTTCATTCGTTCCAGCCATTGTGCCGTGGGCTGTTGAACGATTTCGGTATTTCCTTCCAGCTTTCTGCGGAGTGAGATAGCCGACTCTGGCTCTCGTCCGAAATTTGCAAAAGCTGGTGTGGCTTGCAGAGAGCTGTGGTACGCTGTGTTGTACGCAAAACGAAAGGCGTTTAAGTGTGCGTCCCACTCTCTGTGATCTGCCTCGATAAAAGCCCGTATCATCGCTTCTAGTGTGCGATTCACCCGTTCTGTAGGGTTCGCTTGTGGATGATATGGTGGCGTTGTCGTTCGTGGCATGCCCGTTAACTGCACTAGAGCCTTGATATCTTTATTTACGAATTCCGTCCCGTTATCCGTGAGTAACACTTTTGGTGTTCCCCACCTATTTATCACGAGATCCTCGATAGCTTTTCGGATATTCGCTCCATTGGCCTTCCGAAGTGGGCAGACCTCTATCCACTTCGTGTACATATCTTGTATCACAAGAATGTACGAGAACCTCTGCTTGCTGGGTGTTAGAGAGCCCATGGTGTCTGCGCATATAACAGTCCATGGTTGCTCGATTACTCTCCTTCCCATTTCTGACATTCGTCACAAATGCTGACGTATGCTATTACGTCTTTGAGCATCCCTGGCCAATGATATTTCACCGATAATCGTCGGTAAGTGCGGTCAATTCCTTGGTGACCGGCCTGCGGTAGTCTGTGGCATTCCTCCACAGCTTCCCTTCGAGATTCTCGCGGGAGAACGAGTTTCCACGCGTTTAAATCGTCGAATTCGGTATCGGACAGTTCTGTCCGTCGATGGTGATATAACAATCCATCTATGATCTGCCACGTTGGGAATTTCTCCGGCATAATCTCGAGATCTTTCATGCGTTTTAGATACCATTTATCTTTAGTATCTACGCATATTGATAACTTTGTCTCTGCGCCCTCTGGAATTCTCGAGAGTGCGTCTGGGACATGGTCTAGCGTGCCTTTCCGGTGTACGATCCTGAAATCGTACTCCATTAGACCAAGAGCCCACCTCGCTAGCCTTCCCGTTGGATCTTTCAGATTGTGCAGCCAACGGAGACTGCTGTGATCCGTGATCACTGTAAAGGAATATCCCTCTAGGTAACAGCGGAATTTCTTGACTGCCCATACCATGGCCAGACATTCCTGTTCTGTCACCGTATACTTCTTTTCGGGATCCGTCAGGGAGCGACTAGCATACGCTATTACCCTCTCCTGATCATCGATAACTTGGGTAAGGACTGCTCCTACCCCCACGTTACTTGCATCTGTTTGCAATGTGAACGGTAGCGAAAAATCCGGACATGCAAGTGTTGGCGCACTTGTCAAGTGTTGTTTGAGGGTTTCAAACGCTTTCTGTTCGTTTTCCCCCCATGTCCATTTTTGATTTTTCTTGGTCAATTTCGTTAATGGCGCCGCAGTGCTCGCGAATTGAGGGATGAATCGTCTGTACCATGACGCCATCTCCAAGAAGCGCCGAATTTGTTTCAAATTCTGAGGCTCTGGGAATTCGAGAACGGATTGGATTTTCTCTGGGTCTACCCGGAGTCCCTGATTATCCACGATAAATCCGAGGTATCTTACCTCTTGTCGGCAGAATTTACTCTTTTCTGGATTGATCATCAATCCAGCCTCTGTGAGTTTATCGATAACCCGTTTTACCCACTGTAGGTGTTCGTCAAAGGTTTTTGAGACGATTATTATGTCGTCCAAATACACAAAGACGTGTGGATAAAATTCCGGGCCTAGCAGTTTGTCCATGGCTCGCTGGAACACTGCTGGCGCGTTAAAGCGTATGGGATCACCTTAAAGTGAAATAACCCACGTCCAGGTACAATAAATGCTGTCACCTCTTTTGACTCCTCGGTTAACAATATTTGCCAATAGGCTTGGCTCAGATCGATGGTAGACAAGTAACGCGCTTGTCGTAATTCATCGAGCGTCGCCGCCATGTTTGGTAAGGGGTAGGCATCTTTTTTGGTTGCCTCGTTAACTCGTCTCATGTCGACACAAAACCGAATTTTTCCGTTCGGTTTCTTAATCATGACGACTGGACTTGCCCAATCACTGCTGGATGGCTCAATGACGCCATCTGCCAGCATGGTATCCACCTCTTTCCACATAGCCTTGCGCATGATTTCCGCTTGCCTATGTGGTCTTTGGCGAATGGGCTCGTTATTTTGCACATCAATTTTCATTGGTGGCAGTTTCGAAACACCCGGTTTCTTTGAAACCGGCGGTAAAACCTTTTTGAGAAAAGCGTCTAGTCGGACGGATTCCTCATTTTTCGGTATCCTGAGGCCATTGCAAACACTAATGTTATTTGCGACCTCTACTGGCGTGAAGACAAACTTATCCTCCGGATTATCGCGATAGAACCACGCTTCACCGTAGAAATCTATCACCATCCGTGCTGATCTCAGGAAATCAAGCCCGAGGACAAAGTCTTCTGTTAAGGACGGCATCCAGAGTGTTTCCACATTGGTTATCCGACCCTGCAGGTTAATCGGTAAGTCAGAGGCCTCTCTGACTAACGTTAATTGGCCATTGGCCACGAGAACCCGTCTAGGAGGGATCCGTTTGAAGGTTATCCCTAGAGAGGATAATACTTCAATTCCTGCCTCGCCGGCAAATGTGCGTGTTGCTCCTGAGTCAACTAACGCTCGGATCTCTTTGTCTCTGATTTTCAGAGTTGCGTAGAATGCTACTGGTCGTGAGGCGTTAGCTCCACAGACCAATACGTCCTCGATACCCTTGGAGACTTTTTAGTCCCAAGTTTTCCTCACAGATGGTGCTACCCATTTGTGCGATATCCCAGTTAGTACGTTTTTTGTACTACTAGATGGCCTAGCCATCCCGGAATTGGACTTAGAAGTCCTGGTCGGAGCACGTTATAACGCCACGTGTCCTTTTGAGGCGTCTTGGGGAGGGGGAAGAAAGGAAAAGGGATAGGTGGGAATGTTTGGCCGAAGCCACGAGAGCCTAGCTCTCCCCGAGGGGATCATCCCTTCGGTGGTGGCGTCGGTGTCGCCACCTTCGCCCTCGCTGCTGCCTCGGCTTTCGCCTTTGCACTCAGCGTGCCGATAGCCCCGCCCGCCCCCTTCGGTTTCCCCTTGGGACCCTGGCGTTTTGACGCCACTGCTCCCTTGGGGTTCCCCTTAGGGTTTTTGGGCTTCGCCCGAGGCACCTGTACGTGCCTTGGTACATTTGTATCAATCGCCGGCATGTACGGTCCTCTCGCCCGCCACCTCTCCCCACAGGCCGGGCAGGTTTTGAGGGTTTTCCCCTCTCTACCACACCCTCTGCAGAAGGAGCCTAATGGCTTCTTATGGCAATCGGTATACCGATGCCCCGGCTTCCGGCAATTCCAGCATGGTGCTGCCATCGCCGCCGTAGCCTTTTTCCCCGCCCTCCGAGGCTTTTTAGGCCTCTTCGGGTGAGTGGGAGCCACTTGCTCCTTTGCGGGCGGCTTGTGAGGTGTCGCCACCTCCATTGGCTCACTCCTCCCACCAGATGTCTCTGGTATACCCAGAGGCCTTGGTGGGTTCGAGGGAACCTTACCAACCGCCGCAAAGGGAGGAGTTGACAGCTCCATTACGCCCTCCATTGGCGTGCCCGGACCCTGCTCCCCTCTCCCCAGTGCCTCCCTCTCCTTCACTTCGGCGAAGAATCGCCTCAGTAATCGAGGGTCCCGGACTACAGCATCCAGGAGATCCACAAACTCTCCCAGATCAGCCGTCTCCGTACGAGAGCCTGAATCTTCTGTCTCAGTCGGGAGACCGACTGAGATCAGGTAATCCCTTAGAGATTTCACTCTCTTTGGGTGGTGACTGAATAGTATTATTATTCGAGTCACCGTCAAAAATACTCTGAAACTCCATCGTGAAATACAATACATTTACTTCCACTGGTGGATAATTTTTGTCCTCGCTAGCTGGAATTTAACACGTGAAAGTGTGTATTCCTCTCGCGGAAAAAATTCGCCACCTATTTGTGGCGAAGATAATTAATTTATTCCTCCCACTCCTCTTATATCCTTTTTCCTCGATAAGGCTCTCGAAGTCTCTCATTTGTACCCTTTAGGAGCCATCTCTGAGGTTTTCCGTTAACTTCAGAGTCGGTAACGTCGGTCTCTGGATTGAGTCCACGACGTGCTGCCCCCTGGTGGATTAATTCCAGTCCGCGGGAGAAATTCGAATTTTTGAATTTCCGAATTTCTTTATTTCCATCAATTACTCCTTTCGGATGTAATTTATCATGGAAATCGCATATCTCCGGTAATGTAGACTTAGTCAGGTATAAACTGACTTGTCCTCGGTATTTATTAATTAACAATTTCATTGTTAATTAACGCAGTACTCAATTACTCGTAATTTTCGTATTACTTGATTCCTTGAAATCACTCGTTAACAGCCCAATTTTCCCATTAATTAGGCACGACACCACACTCTTCCCCGCTAGCCGTACTGTAGGTTGCACTACACACGTTGGGCGCCATTTTGTAACGGGTTTCGTTCCCGATACACTTCCGGCCGTCCAAATCGCGACACACACGTCCGTTAGCTTGGGCGCCAGTGGATTCTTTACCGGAGGAATCCACAAAACTCTCGGTGTGCTGGTTTTCCCTGGGTTCACCACGCCAAACCTCTTAGGGCGGTTTCTGGTAACCTGCTGAACCTTCGCCAGTAGTTACTCGGGGAACTACTGAAACCCCGAATGGACGGCAAGGGCAATCCATTCCCGGTAGTCAGCGCGTGTTTTATGGTAGAGGGGCGTGTTCGAGGCACAGTCCCTCTAGCTGGAAGGGTTTTCAGACCTGATAGTCTGCGGTATCCCCTTGGGATGAGCGTGTCCACCATATTTCCGTGACCTCGTGTCACTCGTGGAAATATGTGGCCTCATCTCACTTCGAGAAACGCCCCGTAGCCGCGCTACGGGCAACCAACGTTAAATAGGCCTCAGCCTTCGGTAATGGATCCAGGGAATCATCCCTGTCGTGATCCTCACGAGTCCGCCGCACAAGGCAGACTAACTTGTCCCCGTGTCTCTGGGGCTTATTTATATCGGCTGGGGTTGCTTCTCCTCGTCTAGGGTCCTCTCCGACGCCTGCGTGGTTCTTCCTTTCACACCACCGCCAGTTCGGAGATCGCCCTGACCTCTTTGGTGGAGCGCCGGCATCACAGCCGGGCCTCTGCCTTATCCCCAGCCAACATAATCCTCAGTCATGTGACCTTAGTCTTCGGTAATGGTTTTATATTATGTTGCTGTCCCTGTGTGAGTTTCCTCCACACACGGATAGCTTCACCCGAAGGTGGCGTGGGCCGTTTGCGATAGCGGTGACGAAGGGAAACTTCGTTACAAAATTGACATCCGAATTTCTTTGTGGAGCACCAAATTTTTTATTTTTATTATTACGCTCGCGATCCAAAGCCGCGACTTACCACGTTTTTCCATTCAATTTTGTGTTTTGATCCGAATGAGTTTCATTAAATTTCACGGATCGTGGCCGTAACACTCAATTCAACGACAAATTTCTCAGTGAAATACATGTTTTTTTTCCGCGTTTGATCTATTTTTCGTTCTTACATATGTTCTGGTCTTGGACGGAAAATTCCTCCACTTCTGATGCATGAGACCAGATAATGTTCATAATAACACTCTTCAAATATGAGGTTTCGGTAATCTTTTGGAGCCACAATCATTCCATATACCCTTTCAAATGGATTGGCGCTGAAATCTACGATCTTACCTCCATTCTCCTATGTGAAATGATGAAGGAACTCATTGAAAATGTCGATTCATTATTCTGAATAAGTGGGGGAATAGCATTATAGTTATCTTTATCATGATCGTAATTTTGGCTGGCTCTTTCGCATTATTTCGATATCCCACGAGAGCAATTTTTCTGGATTTGAGCTTACCGTCACGTTTACGAAAATATTGTAATGGTAATCGGTTTTTCTCCTTGATTCGGAATCGTTGTTTCTCATAAACGGGATTCGGATTTACAGACTTTTGATCACCAATCTGGATTGTCTCATCCCTGGGGCTTTCGTTCTGGATGTTCGAGAAATGGTGTTATGATTTGAAGTATGATTCGGAATCGTCAAATTATCAATAGAAAAATACTGACCTTGGTAAGTTCATAAAAAATTAAATAAGCGTCGCTGGATGCATAAGGATAGAATGTTTTGCTAGTAATGTCATTCATCATCGTATCATTTATTCCATGTTTCTACTCCATCTAGTATATTAGTGATATAGTGTCCTGAATGGATACTATTCCCAACGTGATCAATCCAGCTGTTCAACTTGTAATCATATGACTTTATTTCACGTGAATTCATATCACAGTATATTTCAATATTCAACCGTGACGGAATTGATACAGGAATATTAATTTTTTGCTGTTGTTCATTGTAGCGTAATAACCATAAAATCAGGTATTTAGGACGTTGTTGTATCTCAATTATGGGTTTCAATTTTCCCACTTCACATTGAGCGCAGATTTCATAGTTTTCGGAATTGAGATAATTTTCCAATAACTGTTCTACAGATGTAGATTTTTTACTACAATCGAATGGGAGGAACACACAGTTATTAAAATCCAGAGGAGGCTTTGGATTGCTATCACAGCCGTTTTCCTCACAAATCCATGTTGTTTTTGTACTTATTTGGAACAAAGTGTCATGAATATTTCCCGTTTTTGAGACATGCTTCTGATACCTTTTCACATCAACAATGAAAACACTCCAGCATCATGGTGTTTGTTGAATTCAAAGTCGCTCTCCAACTTCACAAGATGACGACAAAATGCACTTACATCAACATTGGTTGTTCCTCCGTGATGATACCAAAGAAAACGTTGCCTTAAAATTTCTGGAGAATAGTCCTGACAGCATGATTGTGTGCATTGGAAGAAGGAAACTAACCCTGATATATTAAACAGAATAACGGAGACAGAATTCGCATAACAAAGCGCGTATTTACTCTGAAATCCCTTTATTGTTTTCGATAATAGCATGTTACTTCTGATACGAGGTTGTTGTTTCCCGGGAAAGGCCATTTCATTGATTTTGTGAATATATGAAAATATATTCACAGTAATTGATATAACATTAATATTGTATCAGGATCTTCAAATCTATCATTATTGTAATTATGATGATAAATATTATAATTATCAGAGAACATGACACCAGGACATAGTTTGAATGATGAAATAAACTTTTTTCACAGTCTAGGTGAGGATTCTCCTGTTTGTTGATGATTTCATTATATTTTTCTAACTTATAGAGTTGCTTAGCAGCATCTGTGGTTTTTTATCAGTGTGACTTGTACTTCTTCCTCATGGTCGACGATCATGTTGTAGATCATAACGAATGAAAATTTTTGGAGTTCCTGGTGGTGTAATGAGAGATACATCTGAGTCGCTAGATGAAGTTGATGACCTTCTTCTTCTATCAACGCTGCTGTCGATTTGAAGCATCTTTTCCTTTGATGTTCCGGGCAACGTTTATGTACTATGTGGAGAATATGTGATTTGACTGAATGTAGAATTTTTGGAAATGCTGCTATTGTCTTTAATCCATGTCTTTTCAGTTTTCATAGCCTTCAATTGCGCCCTATCAAAAGAATCACTTGTTATAGAGGGACGAGTCTCTGATTCTTTGCCCCTGACATTCATAGTCGTGTGAGGTGTGACTATAGTTACTGGTGATAAAGAGATTGATGGATCTGAATCGCTAGATGCAGGTGATGGGCTCTTTCTTTTTCTAACGCTACTGTCGATTTGAAGCATCTTTCCCTTCGATGTTCCGGGCAACGTTTGTATACTATGTGAAGAATGTGTCCTTTGACTTAATGTAGAAACTTTGGAAATGCTGCTATTCTCTTTAATTCATGTACTTTTAGTTTTCATAGCCTTCAATTGCATCCAATCGAAAGAATCACTGCTCATAGAGGAATGAGTTTCCGATTCTTTACATCTGAAATTCATAGTCTTGTGAGGTGTGGCTATAGTTCCTGGCGATTTGAGGATTGATACTCTTGAATGGCTAGATGCAGTTGATGACCTCGTCCTTTTTTCAACACTGCTGTCGAATTGAAGCATCTTTGCCTCCAAAGTTGTGGGCAACGTTTGTGTACTATTTGCAGGATATGTCTTTTGCGTTCCTATTTCTTCAATGGTGTTGTCGATATGAAGTACAGTGTTCTTCACATTAGTGGACAACGTTTGTATCGTTTTTGAAGAATATTTTCTACCACTTAATAAAGAAGCTTCGGAGTTACTGTTGTCCACTTGAAGCCATTTCTTTCGATTTTTCAGAGCCTCAAGTTGCGATAAATTAACATAATTGCTGGTTATAGAGGAATTCGTCTCAAAGTTTTCGTCTCTGAGATTTATATTATATGCACTTTCGGTGAGTTGATCTGTCGATTCTTCCTCATGTAAGTCATGATTGATAAAAAGTTGCTGCCGATTTGGGACATCGGAGATTTCCGTTGGCGACCTGGTAGAAGTGTATCGAGTTGAAAATTTTGAGGAATGTACCTCAATGATATCATCATCACACTGTATTCTATACGTTGAGGAACTCTCTAACACAGGAGGTGGATTGTCTGAATTATCTTCCTCTGAACTAGAATCCAGTAGTATACAATCACATTGCGTATTCGTCGAAGGCATGCTATTGATTCTTGGACTGCTGGGCATTGTTCGTTCCTCTGAAATTTTACATATGTTAAAACAGCTATAGAAGAAAGTCAGATAATATTTTAACAATATAAAGTAGAAAAAATTGAATCAGTAGCCTCTGGGTGAAAATAAAGGAATTGACATTGAATACTAACCTCCACATGAGCGTTGAGCTTTCGTAGGAGGACAGCTTTGTAGTTTAATTTTCTCCTTGGCTACATCAGACCAATGACTGTAGTCGTTGACTCGTGAAAAGAGTAAATAATTATTCAGAAATACACTTGGAAATGCTGTTATCTTTGTGTAACTCAAGCATTTCTTGATGATATTCTTTAAGTCCTGAGTTGATTGGATCCTTCTTCGATCGTAAAAAAAGTTTAGAATGAATATTCCTAAAGAACTCGTTAGAAATGAAATAGCATCAGCGACATCTGAATAATCAACTGTGGATGTCCAACGTAACTGTTTCGGCGGATATTCCAAAACATAATTTCTAGTCAGATGTTTCCGGGCATTAATCTCCTCGAATGTCATATCTTGTTTCAATCCGTTTGTAATTGAGTAGAATGCATATGTTTTCAAAATGTACATGATTTTTTGCATATCGTCATTTTGTACTATTCCCCCAATCTTGAATGCTAATTTATTAAACCAATTTAATAAAACTATAGAATTGTAGAAAACTATCAAGTTTGATGATAGAAAATTTCCAATGCAACATTTTAAGCATAAGTCATTTTTGTTAATACGCTCCAGGCTTGAATTTTCGGCGGATCCCAAAACATTGCATCGTATATCCGTTCTATGTTCAATATCTTTGCCAATTGTAGTTTGTTTAGAGGTTTTGCACGCTTCGAAAGTATTAGGTCCAATCCATCAATAAGATAAAAATTATCCAGGTATTCATAATATAGCTGGAGTGGTGCCGATCTTAGAATTTGCCAAGCATTTAAATCATCACAAAATTTGTCACAATAGGTGCGTACTCTTTTCGCAATTGCCTTCAACCATTCTCCATCCAGATCTGAAAATGTAAGTACCGATTCGATTCTCGAAGTTGAACATTCCATTACAGAATATCGAAACTTTCTAATATTTTCAATTTTGGAATCATTGTAGTCGCCCCTCAATTCGATTATATGGCCATCTGCTTTTAGAGCTTTAGTAAAAATACATCGCTTGTGTTCGCGTAATAGGGCATGATTGTTGTATAGATAACTATGTATATATGTCACATCCTCGCAGCCAAGATAGTTTTCAATGCCGGAAAAAGTGCAGAAGGTACTGTCAGCCAACGGTTCATACCATTTAACGTGTGAACCAGTCCATAACTTAGCTGATTCAAAATTCCCTCTATTAATGAGCATCATCTGACGCGGATAGCAAGCTACGTTCATTGCACAGTGAACTTGTACAACCGCAATCTCTTCATCTGCCGTCATCTCCGCTCGAGCTTTAAACGGATCACTATGGATTCTCAAGTTGCGTACATCCAATGCAGATAGTGGAATTTGTTGAATAGCCGAAGACTAGCATATTGGCAGGGTCAAAAATACTTTTCATGTTATGTCTACATTTATAATAGATAGCAAACACTTCCTTCTCATTTTCTCGATGTAAATGATTTTCAGATATTTTGCAAAATAATTCCCATTCGTCCGAAGATATTTTCAAGAGACTCGCCGTGGTAAAAGTAGTAGTTTTCGCGTTCAGTCTGTACGTTGTGATGCGGTGTCCCCCACGTCGCAGGTAAAGTACACCTCTCACAACAACCCTATTAATCATCCCCCCCCCCCCCCCCCCGGCTCTCAAATAGTATGAGTGAGCGATGGATGCAAAGGGTGAGTGGAACTAATGTAGGAATAAATGAGAGGGAGAAGGGCGAGGAGAAGAAACCCCAGCAGGTGCCGCAGAAGACGAGGCAGCATCCAACTCCTTCAAATCTGGCGCCGTGGGAAGATGGGGAGCCCGCCAGCCGCAGAGGGGAGCCACTGTCCGGCCAGCTCCTGCGCGCACACTCTCCTGCGCTGAACGAGCGCAAGGGAATGCACGGACGATGAACTCCGGGGTCCTGATTGGCATTGACCCAATACATCTAGAGGTCAATCCAATTAGGATCAATGGAACGGGAGGAATGACCGGGAAATGGGTCAGAAAAACGAAAAAGAAGGAAACGAACCGAAAAACACGTGTGAATTAATTACACAGTGTTACGCGGCTATACTGCAACCTGCTGCCCAAGCCCCGTGCTACAAAAAACGAAGTTAACCCAGTGAGATCAGAAGAAGATCGAAGGAGACTATTGAGAGAATTAACGGAGACTGTGTGGAGGTGCCCAGTGCCAAATTGAGAATAGAGAAACGACTGGAATCAGTAAAGGCGAGGAGTGGCGTGACCAGTGGTGCAAAGGCCGAACAGCGTGTGAGTGCGAGAGAGATCGCCCACGCCACCCAAGCTCAACCCCAGATCCCAGAAGCCAGAGGAGGACAGAGAGGAGCCAGATCCAGTGTCCACGAGAACGGGAATTCACTCGCCAAGGTTTGAATGAATTCTTCTCGTATGAACCCTCCCCCGCCGTCGTACTGACTTTTCCCTAGTGTCCCCTGTGAGAGTAAGAGAGAGAACCTGAATTCCCCTTCTGGGGAAGGAGAAAATAATTGTAATTGTAGTAGATCATGCAGGCCAGTTTAATGCTGGTACCATTAACCCCCTAGAAGATCCTGACCCTAAACTACTGCCTGTAATCATCATTGTTATGGTTTAAGATAATTATCATTACTAATTGAGATTGTTATTATCCGATTGGTGGTTCTCCCATCTGGAGAATTGTCATTGGTATTGTTATTGTTTCGATTGGTGGTTCTCCCATCTGGAGAATTCTCATTGGCATCATCATTATTCCGATTGGTGGTTCTCCCATTTGGAGAATTATCATTGGTAGTATCATGATTTCGATTGGTGGTTCTCTCATCCGAAGGATTATCAGTGGTATTGTTATTACTGTTTGGGATTAGTTTGGAGAAATTGCTCGAGGAGACTCAAGCCGAATAAACTACTTGTGACTCATTGGGACCAGCTGATTCTTATTCTTTCTCCCCGCCCATTCCCCTGCAGATCCCCTTTTGTTGTGAAACCCGTTCCATAAAATCCTACCGTCGACGGGATAAAAAGGAATAGTTCACAACGTAATTGCTATTACGTGGCATTGCCTCTATGGATTCCTGGAGTACTTCCATGAAAAATCCACGAAACCCATACTTCCCAACGAGTTGAAAATTCAAAGAAGACATGGAAGCCATCACATATATTGTATCTGAACCAGTACCACCCACTTGAAAATCATAAGTTGATAATTTCCGCCAATGTTCCGGAATTATTTTTCTCTTTTTGAGCACTGTGAATAGTTTCATATTTTCAATGACCTTTGCGTGTTTCTCCTTGGGATACACATCGAAATTGATACCGGAATGAAGTCGGCGCAGAGTCTAGCTGGATATTTATCAATGTCTGTACCTCCCAGACTTCTCCGCTTTTCCGCTTCGTCCATTGGCTGTATTTCATCCATTGGTTAAATAATTTTCCAATGACTTAAATTACTCGAGCTATCTCCGTGAATCTTTCTATAAGTCAAAATATTCAATACACGATTCAATAGAGAATGGAATATCTTGACGCGTTTCAATTTCTTTGAACAGTTTTCACACACTCAAACTGATAGAACATGAGATTGAAATGAGTCAATAATAGCAATAACTGACACTTTGGCATAGCATATTTTGGTTGAAAATGATTAATTTCATAAGAGTTAGAATTTTCGGTTGAACAAAACGCTATCTAGCCGATTTTTCAGGTCAAAAGAGGATAATTTTCTTTACCTTGAATTTGCCGACGGGCTCGGTAGGTAAAACGTCAATAGGTTATCTTCCCGCCGAGAACGATGTACTTTCAAAAATCTGCATTCTTTCCTTCAACGCTCCTGAAATTTTACAAATATTTTTTATTAGATTTTTTGCCACTACGATAATTGATAGGATGTATAAATGATATAGTGACTTGAGTAAAGCACATATATGATAAATAATTTATTACTTTGGAATATTTGAAGTAGTCAATTTATCTTAAAGATTTATTCCCAATACGATTAATTTCCCGAAATTTGGCAATTGATTGATAAGAAAATCTCCACTCAAATTTTTCGTGAAACGATTATCACTTTTGTTCACTCATAGAACTCAATTGAGATTCAGTCTTCGTCATGGGTGTTGAGAGCCAGTTCCCCTTCCACTGTAAGTCCCGAATGGCTTAGTGTAGCACCAATCAGCGACAGTCAAATATTCCACGACTGAATTTTGGGAGAATAGAGGAGGGAGGTGTGGATTTTTCCAAAACAATCGAGTGAATAAAACGAAGAAACCCGGAGCAAGGCTAAAATATTTTCACTGATAATACGTGAAAGTGTGTGGTGCCTAATTGTTGTTATTACAAAAAGTGTATTGAATTAATTTAGCAAGTGAAAGCCAAAAAATAATATACATTTAAAATCTAAAAAGGTTTTTCTGGAAAACACATGACTGGTTATTAGTGTTATCACCATGCAACAAGATATTGAGTGGGATCACAATTTTGAGGATGCTTTTGCTCGACGAGTTCATATGATGGTGAATAGCATACTCAGGAATGAGAATCGTACAAAACCACCTGCAGAAGCCTTGTTTTCAGAGTTATTCGATTTCAAAAGCAATTTTTTTTTATTGCAGAATCTGACTCCTCCGGTCCCAATTCATGCTCAGCCATCAAGAAAATCCATTTCCGAGCCTTTTTTTAACAGTTCTTCGATTTCAAAAGCAATTTCTTTTAATTGCAGAATGTAACTTCTCTCGTCCCAATTCGTGCTCATCCGTCGAGAAAATACATTTCTGAGCCTTATTTTTGGAGTTATTCGAGTTCAAAAGCAATTCTTGTTATTACAGAATCTGACTCCTCTGGTCCCAATTCGTGCTCATCTGTCAGGAAAATTCATTTTTCAGCGTCATTTGTGGAGCTATTCGATTGTCGAAGTCTTCATTGACCTCGTAGTGGTGTTTATGGACTTCGACAGGACTTTACGGACTGCCTAGAGGTTTGTGTTGACTTTTCGAGGTTTGTATGGACTTGCACCGGTATATACGGGCTTCTAGAGCTCTTTACGGACATCATAGAGGCTTGTACGAATTTTCCGAGGACTGTGTGAACTTTAAGAAGTTTGTTCGGTCCTTCGGAGTGCTGTATGCACTTCTGGAGGCCTTAATGCATTTCGACTGGTCTCTACGGACCTCCAAATATATTATTTGGAGGCCCTGTGAGCTGTAGACACCCTGTGAATGACGCTGCTGCCGACGACGGCCGAAAGGGCCGCCGGAGTGCCCTTGGAGAGGTTTGTATGGCCCTCTAGAGGCCTGTATGGGATTCTGGAGGCCTTAAGGCATTTATACTGGCCTCTACGGACTTCTCAATATGTTATCTGGGCGCCCTGTGACCTGTAGACATCCTCTGAATGACGCTGCGGCCGACAGCGGCCGGAGGGCCGCTGTGATACTTCAGAGCCCAAAAAACGTTTTTTTTCACCCCCCCCCCCCCCTCCCGTCACCCCGGACGGAGATCGACAAAATGACTTAAAAACATGATGTTTTTTTAATAGATCATTCAAAATAAAGCATTTTTGATTTTTTTGCCACCTGAGCTGCAACCTGAACTGCCACCTCAACTGCCACCTTAACTGGGATTGCCACTTGAGCTGCCTCGTCAACTGGTATTGCTACCCGAAATGCTACCAGAACTGCCACCTGAACTGCCACTTGCGCTGCCACCTGAACTGCCACCTTAACTGGGATTGTCACTTGAGCTGCCTCGTGAACTGGTATTGCTACCCGAAATGCTACCAGAACTGCCACCTGAACTGACACCTCAACTGTCACCTCAACTGTCACCTCAACTGTCAACTCAACTGTCAACTCAACTGTCACCTCAACTGTCATCTCAACTGTCACCTCAACTGCCACCTTAACTGGGATTGCCACTTGAGCTGCCCCGTGAACTGGTATTGCCACCCGAAATACTACCAGAACTTTGGCGCTACTCAGTATATCTTCCTGAAAATTTGTGCAGGTGTTCTTCATAGTAACCGTGAGCACCACCTGAATTTTCAGAACGATATCTCAATTATTTCAAAAATGCTGCACAATTGAAAATCGTCACTTCTTAATCGAAAGGGGTATCCCTTCAAATTATGAGCATTCCAACTTTGCCGATCTATAAAAATTTGTAATTCTGGCGCGGCTCTGGAAATCTTTCTAAAAATTTGGGCAGGTGTTCTCCATAGGATGTGTGAGCGCCACCTGAATTTTCAGAACGATATCTCAATTATTTCAAAAGTTATGCTGAATCGAACATAATTATTTGAGGAGATATTCGCAAAATTGAGGATAGGGAAAGAAAAACACTTTTTTTGTGCAATATCTCTGCACCAGGTGGTCGCAGCGTAAAAATTCCGATTGCAGATGAAAGCTGAGTCCATTTGCCATCGATTTAGAGGTCTGTGTGGAGTTATGCAGGTGTGTATGTGTTTTGAGATGCATTCTGGATTTACAGATATTTGCGGATATTTATCGAGATGACAATGGATTTGTCGGGAGCGTGGGTTGAGTCAAGAATGACGCGCACACGAGAATTTCCTTTTTACTCAGAGTTTTTATTATATTTAACCAATAATTATCATAGCTCTATCATCACTTCATTATTGAGTTATTAATATTTTTTTTCTAGAGTTTTCGAGAGTTTCTATTAAGAGTTTCTGAGTTAATTTGTAAGAATTCTGATAATAAACCAGAGAACAAAAAATTTAGCACTTGACGTGACCAGGGATTTTTCTAGAATAAGGATGAGAAAAGATTGTGATTGGACAGGTGAGATCGATTAATTCGATCAATTAACCGAAGGGCGCGTGCCAGGACACCTGTCCATCAAGTGGCGCCTGAGGTATCGAATTGAGGCAGGTCACGGTCAGTAAGCCGATGACCAATAAGTCAGTTCGAGTGAATGTGTGTGTGTACTCTTGGTGATGGACATCGTCCATAACCAAAGATTCTCCCCACTCTCAGCAACTATGCTGACTAAAGAGTGGCCCTATTGAGCTGAAACAGAAACCAAACAATTAATTTGCTCAAGATGAATTGATAATTCTGTTGATATCACCAGGACCAATTGAGATGCACTATGGCAGAGACACGAAACCTCTGGAGTCGTAAATTCCATCGATCAGGTGTCCTTGCTTCTATCTATTCACGATGATCATTGATGTGTGTTGTAAATCCTCATCAAGGAACGTGAAGAAATGGAATCTTGATGAATCCTGATGTCCTGAGAGTTGTAATCGATGCTATTCGATATGGTAAAAATAGCGAGCTTTGCTATTAGCCGTTTAAGAGTTGAGGTGGCAGTTTTGATGGTAACGACTCTCGTGAGATCATCTTTCCCAGGATGTAGAGCAGTTACTCGAGCGGAAGGCCATTTTGATGGAGGAAACCTCTCATCCGTGAGTAGTACTATTGAGCTGACCTTGATGTCATGAGATGGGTGATGCCACTTTGAGACGGACTGAAGGTGTTGGAGATAACTCGTGGATCACCCTTTCCAGAAACTGTGAACCTTTCGTTGAATGAGTTGCCAGCGAGAGAGACGATTGAAGTTGAGATCTTCTAGTGAAGGTTCAGGAAGAACTGAGAGAGGTTGTCCAATTAGAAAATGTCCTGGCGTTAGCGCAGAGACATCATCAGGATCTTCTGAGAGAGGTTTCAGAGGTCGAGAGTTGAGAACGCCTCCTATTTGGGTCAGTAAAGTAGTGAGTTCCTCGAATGTTAATAGAGAATCGCCAATGGTGTGTTTGAGATGGAACTTCACTGACTTCACTGCAGCCTCCAATTTCCCACCGGAATGAGGACCACCAGGTGGACTGAACGACCACCTGGTTCCATCATTGAGCAAGAGTTGAGCTATTTGATGAGATTCCTGAGATGCTATTGAGAAGAGCTTCTTGAGTTCCTTATCTGTGCCAATGAAATTTGTTCCACAGTTGGAAAACAGATTTCTGCAGATTCCTCGGCGAGACACAAACCGCCGATATGCTGAGATGAACCCTTCTGCTGAATAATCAGAGACAACTTCGAGATGTACTGCGGAAGTGGCCATACAAACGAAAATAGCGAGCCAACCCTTATAAGATTTATGGCCACGACCTTTTGAAGTCCTGAGAGATACTGGACCTGCATAATCAATATCTGTATTGAAAAATGCACGTACTTGAAATAATCGAGAAGTTGGAAGTTGCCCCATTAATTGTTGAGCTTTCACTCCTCTCTGTCGAGCACAAAGAACACACGTGAGAATAAACGATCTTACTGGAGCTCTTCCACCAAGAATCCAGTAACAATTTCTGAGATGTCCGAGAGTGACTTGAGTTCCACCATGAAGAGTTCTTCGATGCGCTTCCTCGATAATGAGTTGAGGAAAGTGTGATTCCTTCGGAATTAGCGCCTGGTGCTTATTATCGATCTTGAGATCTGCGAATTTGAGACGACCTCCAACACGAAGAACTCCTTGATGATCGATGAAGGCAGTGAGTTGATTCAATGGATGAGAAGGACTTAATTTCTGTCCCCTGGACAATGCGAGAAGTTCCATTGAAAAATGAGCTGCTTGAGTAGCCTCAATCCAACAAATTCGAGCACGTTCGATATCATAAGGAGTTAAAGGAGTCAATAGAGAAGAATTTGGAGTTTTCTTGAGACGAGCAATGAATCGTTGGCATATTGCCATGATTCTGAACAATTTGTCCACTGAGTAGTACTTGTCGATGAGATCCCAAATTTCTCTAGGTTGAGTTTTCACGTCGAGCGTTACACCAGGTTTTTCTTCAAGATCGACTTGAGGGAGAGGAGTTGTGCGAAATACTGGCCAAGATGAGGAATCTTTTTTGAGCCAATGAGGATTTTGCCACCAAGGATCATGAGAACATCATCGCGCTGCTGACAATCCTCTTGACTCACAGTCAGCAGGATTCTCCTTGCCAGGAACAAATTTCCATTGAGATGACGTGAGCTCTTGGATGAGTTGAACTCTATTTCTTACGAATTCTTTCCATCGTGACGGATGAGAACTGATCCAAGTGAGAGTAACAGAGGAGTCCGTCCACAAGTATGTTGGCACTCCTTTGAGTTTGAGTTTCTCCTTGACGTATTTGACGAGTTTTGCAAGGAAACCGCAGCTGAGAGCTCTAGTCGAGGTATCGTTAGCCTTTTGATTGGTGCTACCTTTGTTTTCGAACAGACTAACGAAATTTGAGTATCAGTACCATTGGTGATTTTGAGAAATACTACTGCAGCCATTGCTAGCTGTGAGGCGTCTGAAAATCCATGTAGTTCGATTTTCGAGTTATTGAGAATTCCCAGCCCTCTAGGCAACGACAAATTTGAGAGTTGCTTGAGATCTTCACGGAATTGTTCCCATTTAGGAGCTGTCTGCGGAGACACTTCATCATCCCAGTCGAGTTTTCCAATCCATATCTCCTGTAACAACATCTTGGCACGAATTACCACAGGAGCGAGAAATCCAAGAGGATCATAGAGTTGTGCTACTCCTGATAAAATGATTCTCTTCGAGATTTTCGATAATTCGTTCGATTTTGATGAGAAGATGAAGTTGGCTATGGGTACCCAAGATAACCCAAGAATTCGAGTTTGAGAATCTTCATAAAATTTGAGATCATTGGAGATACTGTCAGGAGAGAGCCACTTGAGAAGTTCTGGACAATTACTGTGCCACTTGGCTAATGCCATTCCTCCAGTAGCACAGAGATCTTTGACTCGTTGAGCCGTCTTGATGAGTAACTCTGGATTATCTGCACCTCCACAGATGTCATCTACGTATCTCCCTTCAACCAATGAGCCAACAGCGAGAGGATACCGTTCTCCTTCATCTTCAACTAATTGAAGAAGAACTCGGTTGGCAAGATACGGTGCTGAGCGTGTTCCATACGTGACCGTAGTGAGTTGATACGTTACAATATCTCCATTTGAGTTGGTCCAGAGAATTGGTTGCAGAGGCCAATCATCTTCATGAACTCGAATTCGACGAAACATCTTAGTGATATCAGTCATGAAGATGAGTCGATGTTGACGAGTCCACAAGAGCACGTCTGAGATGTCTTGTTGAGTTTTGACCCCTGTATGGAGAATATCGTTGAGAGAACTTCTTGAGCTAGTCTTGGCTGAGCCGTTGAAAACTCCTCTTAGCTTCGTCGTTTCACTGCTTTCTCTGATGACACCATGATGAGGTAGATAATAATTAACGCAATCAGATGGGTTCTCCAGAAGCCCATCAGAGACCCTCAACCCTCCTGATACCGAAGTATCATGTGTCAAGGTCATCTCATCTGGACAACCAGAGATTACCATCCGATTTTGATGAGTTGCACGATGATTAACTACCCTCATGTGATCGAGTTCTTCATATTCTTTGAGAAAATCAGAGTAGAATTTGTAGAATTTTTGATCCTTGGAGATTCTGTTGAGCATACGACGTAATTGAGCTTGAGCAGTACTATAAGAATTTCCTAACAGTGAGACCGAAGCTAAGAGAGGCAGCCGTACGAAATATCGACCTGTCTCGTCGCGAGAATGAGTAGTTCGAAAGTGTTCTTCACACTCGAGTTCTTCTTTAGTTAATTGAGAATCAGCTTTTCCAGGAATCTCTTCCTGTACCCAGAACTTTGTGAGAAGTTCGTTGAGATGATCGGTTGTCTGAGTAATGTGATTCGCATTGCGACACGTGGAGTGAGCTTGTCCAGTTGGTCCAAAAATTATCCATCCAAAGATGGTGAGTTGAGCAGCTGGTGAGTTGGAGCTTGGATTGATGATTCTGGGTTTCATGAGTTGACCAAAGACATCAGCGCCAATGAGGAGATCGATTGGTGCAGGAGTTCTGAAATTGGGATCGGCTAGTTGTAGACTTTGAAGATAATCCCAATCCAGTCCTTTCGCAGAGAAAGTTGGCAATGATGAATTGAGATGATCGATGGTATGAGCAGACAATTGAATTCGTTCTCTTGAGTGAATCGACTGTAGAATGAGTTGTACTCATCCTTTAGTCATCCCAAACGACATTTCTCCAACACCGGTTAGAGCGATTGAGCTTTTTTCTTTATTCAATTTGAGTTTCCTCACGAGTTTTCCTGGGATTAGCGTAATTTCCGAACCAGGGTCCAAGAGCAGACGAACCTGTTGAGATGTACCATTTGAGTTGACCAAAAAAGCTAGACTAGTAGCGAGTAGAACACCAGTTCGGAATCGAGAAGACTTTGTTTGAGTAGAACACGATAATGCCGTTTGAGGACTGAATTCTAATTCGTTTTGAGTAGATGATGCTGTCGATGATGGAGAAGCCTCGTTGTGCACTTGTGCAGCAACAACAAGCCTATTCGAGGAGTTCGATTGAAATTACGGACGAGGTTGAGAAGTCTGAGATGGTCCGAGATGCAGCAACGTGTGATGCTGCAGATTGCACTGTTTACCTCCTTGAACTGCTTCGCACCTAGTCGAGTTCCTGCAGTTGCAGACATTGTGTTTGCCAAGACAATTGTAGCAAAGATGGAGCTTTTCCACCACCTGCTTCCGACCAATCGGAGTCAAATTTCGAAAACCAGTACATGAAACGATGTGATGTTTATCATTACAATATGAGCAACTTAACTCCTCTTGGTCGATTGGTTGAGTTGATCTAGTGGACTGTATTTGAGAAGTCTGTTGCGAAGCTCGATGGACCTTCGCTTGTGGTTTTCGAGCGGGACGATTTGCAGAGTTGATTGGCTTCTGCCCATGTTTTTCGATTGTACGCATAGAATGAGCTCGACCATTTAAAAATATAAAAAGCTCTTCGGCTGATGGGTATTGTTACGAACGCAACAATTCCTGTGACGAATTCAATTCTTTTTTTTTCTTTTCCATTTCTTTTTTCGAGTAATGAAAACGATAATAAATCAAACGCATAGGCGTGATTATTATCGAAATGAGTAACCCACTCGAACACGGGCTAGACGGCCCCACCGGGTTTTACTTACTGTTTACTCGGGACACCTGTAATCACAAAAAGATAGGAAGAACGAATACAGAGGAAAATAATCGTAGAGTTTATTACCTCATCTTTATGACGACTGAAAACTTATCAACCCAAAAGTTGGTGTTCAGGAGGCCTAAACAAATCGACATCCGAATTTCTTTGTGGAGCACCAAATTACCGTGTCAAAGAAAAACCGGTGCCACGTTTCCTTATCATCGAAAGATTTACAATTATACGCGTGATTGAGATTCCAAGAAAAAGAATCATGTGATTTTGGGCGTTTACGAGCCCGTGTGCAAGATACAGGGAATCTCTATTATAAAAACGGAGGAACACTCAATTCTTTACCCTCAGTACCTAGTGCGACTCGGGACGTGACTCTGTTCATCAAGACCGAAAACTTTTTACAAATTCTAAGACTACTGATTGAAAGAGAGGCGCAATCTCTACCTTCAACCAGACGTCGATCACCCACTTTAGTCTACCGAGTTTTCGTTTAACGATACCAGTTGAACCCCGTGAAGATAAATCATATTTTTGGCCTTTTCCCGTTGTAATCAACTACTGAACGAGAACGGAGAACCAAGCATCAACATCATCAGCATCGCTAGCAGCAGCTCCAGTTGAAGCGACACACACAGCATCCACTCCAGCTACACCAAGCCGAATAGAACACTCACCCATTAACTCTCATTTTATCGTAAGTCATCTATACGATTTTAAAATATTTATTTCCTCCCCACCCACGGAAAAAGGGCTAAGCCCCTAGAACTTCCCCCTTCGGAAAGCTATGTAAATTCCCACGACCAATAAATATCCATATATATTGTAATTGAAAAAGAGAAAAATGTGTGAGCTGCCATTCTTCTAAAAAGTACACTTCAGTGTCTTGCCACGGTAAGACGAATCCATATTTTGATTTTTTTATTACGCTCGCGATCCGAAGCCGTGACTTACCACGTTTTTCCATTCAATTTTGTGTTTTTATTGGAATGAATATATGAATATATGGATGAATGGGGGAAACTGGAGGAAAAAGCTCTACCAACGAAAAACGAAATCTTCTCAACATTATCCAACCAAGGAATATCCGAGGAAGAATATCAACATGCCTGCAATGTGTGGCAGAAGTTTGGAATTCAATCTCTTGGTGAATATTCTGATCTATATTTGAAGACTGATGTGCTGCTTCTCACAGATATTTTTGAAAATTTCCGTTTGAGCTGTTTTATATCATACAAGCTTGATCCATTGCATTATTACACTGCTCCTGGGTTAGCTTTTGATGTAATGCTCAGAATGACCAACATTAAATTAGAGCTGTTGACGGATATAGAACAGCTACTATTCATTGAAAAGGGTATACGAGGTGGCTTATCCCAATGCTCTAATAGATATGGAAAGGCCAACAATCGATACATGGGTGATCAATTCAATCCAGATGAGGAGGAGTCATATCTCATGTATTTCGATGTCAACAATCTGTATGGTGCTGCAACGAGTCACCCCCTGCCATATGGAGAATTTACTTGGGTTCAACAGATTAGCACACTCAACATCCACAATATTCAACATGATTCAGACACAGGATTGATTTTGGAAGTTGATTTGGAGTATCCTGCATTCCTACATCAAGAACATAAAGATTTACCGCTATGTCCAGAACATATTATCCCACCAAATGGCTCATCAAAATTACCAAAGCTGCTAACAACTCTCAACTCCAAAGAAAAGTATGTTATACATCATAAAACTTTGAAGCAATACCTGAGTCTAGGATTAAAATTAACAAAATTCATAGAGCTCTACAATTTAAACAGAGTCCATGGTTAAAAAAATATATTGATCTGAACACAGAATTGCGAAAAAGAGCACGAAATGATTTCGAAAAAAAAATTTACAAGCTCCTGAACAATGCTGTGTTTGGTAAAATCATGGAAAATGTGAGAAAGCATTTGGATTTTAAATTGAAAACAGAATGGGACGGTCGTTGGGGGGTGCAGAGTTTAAGTTCTAAACCTAATTTTCATAGCTGCGTAATCATTGATGAGGATACTGTTCTTATTCAAATGAATCGGACTACAATCAAATTCAATAAACCAATTTATGTAGGGTTTAGTATTTTAGATATATCTAAGACTTATATATATGATTTTCATTATAATTATGCTCGAAAAATGTTCCAAGAGAATGCCAAAGTACTGTATACACATACAGATAGTTTAATTTATCATTTTAACGTTGATCATATTTATCAATGTATAAAAAATTCATTGAATATGTATGATACTTCGGATTGTCCTGTAAATAATAAATATAATATCCCGCTTGTAAATAAGAAAGTCATAGGATTGATGAAGGATGAAAACAATGGTGAGATTGTGACTGAATTTGTAGGTTTAAGATCAAAAATGTATGCTCTCAAAGTATTAGGGCGAAAAAATCATAAATCTCGAGCAAAAGGAGTGAAGAAATCGGCCTTGAAGGAAATTACATTTGCTGACTATATCATGTGTGTGAAAAATCCTGAAAGACATCATATGATAACACAGAATTGTATTCGATCTATGAAGCATGATGTATATACTTTTAGACAACGTAAGGTAGGATTAAGTGGTTACGATGATAAGAGAATTCTTACCCCCAACCAAACAGATACTTTGCCCTATGGGTTCAAAGATGTAAGAATGGAGTGTGTGTGAATAATGAAGAGAATAGAAAAATAAATGAAGGAAAATAAAGGAATATATATATGTACAATAAACATGTTTTTTTTAATTCAATTTACTTCTACAAATCCTTATACCATAGATTCCTTAAAAAATACAATATGTTTTGCTCTTGTTGTACATGGAGTAATGAAACAAAGTAATGCTGATATGCCTGATCCTAAAAATGATAGAGCAATCAGGATATCTTGACGATCTTGATCATGTCTATTCTCAAATTTTCTATGTGCTGCTATCCTCGAATCTCGCAAGAGAGCAGGATATTGTGGATGATCTAAATCATAAACATCAGCAGCTAGACTACTCATATTCAGTTTCAAGGAATTCACTTGTTCAATTTTAGACTTTAAAATATTTTGACTGCCTCTAATTATCACATCAGACGTTTCAATTTCACATCCTGATTTAATTTGAAGATTCCCCGTTTCTGCTAGTTGAATTTTTGTCTTCCAGTCATCATCACATGTTATGGTAGCTCTCTCATCTTCACCTTTCAGTAAATTATATAACCAGCTTCCATCATCAAGTTGCGTCCATTGCAATGCTTTCTCAGAGGTAACCAGAATATTACAATCATGGTATACTCGTCTCCTCCTTCTCTTCATAATCAGAGCAGCTTCACATATTAGTTCATTGGTGAGATCATAGAGTTGATAATCAGCTTTACAGATGTAATATCCATCCAAATGCTGGCATTCACTGATATCCTAGGGATTCATCAATGTATAGTATTCTTGTGATAGTGTAATATAGTCACTGCGTGGCTCAATCCATGCCAATACTTTCTTTCCACCTCTGAGCTCTTGATAAGCCTGCTGAGGATGCATTCTGAACATTTCATATCTCTCAATGCCCAATAGAGAAGTTGCAGCAACTATCATTATCACACCATCAAAATAACCAACATCTACTTGAAATGGTGCTACTGGATTTCCTTTCAAATCCGGGAATCTATATCTATGTTTCTCCATAAACTGAATGATTTTATTTCCTAGTTTGCTGTCGAAAGAGAATAATTTACTCGGTATGGATGTAATCTTGAAACCCATAACACCCAGTACTATCTCACAGGATTCTAGATAATTGTCTAACTCAGCATCCAAATTTTCCAATGTCTGCTCAAGAACTATTATTGCTTGTTCATGATCGAGTTGCGTGATATATGCATTATATGACGTTTTAGTAGTATTTCTAAACTTATCGAGCCCTTCATGTATTTTATGACGTTGCATTTGGATTATATTTTCTCCTCGAACATCTAACTCAATCTTTCGTTTGATCATTCTATGATAATTCTGAGCACTTGACATATCAAAGGAGCGGAACAACTCCCGATATCTTATGAGTTCTTCATTTTTCTTGTCGATGAGATTGGTATGGAGAAAATCGAAATATTCTTGTATATCTTGCTCCTTTTTGATTGGTTCTGGGATGATTCTAAAGATATTTGAACATGAATCAGCGCTCGTATAATTGAAACAGGTGGAATTCGCATCGTTCAACGTGCTCTCAAGATCTAATGGTCTTTGCAGCTCAATATCCCTCAGATCCAGATAGGTAACCAATCGCCATGTTGATTTAGTAAAATATACAGAACCCTTAGATTCATAATATATGCCACTGCTGTAGTTGAATTGGGTATTGATAAACTTTCGATCTTGACACCTCACTAGACCAATGGCGATAAGTAATACCAAGCTCTTGGAGCACATGATGATGATGATGATGATGAGTTGAATTCAAAAATCAAACTGTAAACTCTATCAGCATGAACTCATTCATATATAGTAACTTCCCCCACTCCACTACTTTTTTAATACATCCCCCGCTGCGATCCAACTGTTATGCGTGTTATCAAAACCCAACCATTTAACGTACATCCTATTTCCAGATCCTTTTAATACTTTCTCAATTAAAGAGACATCATCTATTCTCGTTTTCAAAAGTTCTTCTTCATAAAAACCACCCTTCAATACATTGTCTCTGTTATCTTTTAAAATATAAGTGAATGGATTGAAATTATTTATTTTATGGATGGTAAAGATCTCAGTTGTCCAATTTGGTATATATCCTTTCGCAAAAATATGTTTTTCCTTGCTAATCCTCACTTTATCACCCACATTGAACTTTGGACGTTCAGTAGACACTTTCAGATTGGCATATTTCATTTTCAATTCACGTGCATTTTCAACTGTCACATCTATGGGTTTCATGCGAATAGTCCTATGTCTTGTATTATTATATTTTTCTACAAGATCAGATAAAATGTCAATCCATTTGTAGTTGCCTTGAAAACTAAACTGTACCCACATTTTACTTTTCAGTGTACGATTAAAACGTTCACAAATTGATGCCTTCATTGTACTGAGGCGCACAGCGCACCCTCGAGGGGGTATTCCCTGCCCTCCGAACGCCGGCGGACCCCAAGGAAGGAACACCCGGGAACATCCCCCAATAGGGGATGGAACCGGGGATCCTAAGGGAGTCCGGCAGGCAGGGACGGGTAGAGTAGGGACTGGAACTGATACTCCCATGGGTATCAGGAACACCCGATGCTCACAAATTAACTTGCAACACTGCAAGGCTGCGGTAGCACAACTACACCGCAGCATGGCAGTGGAGCAAACAGACATATGCCTCATACAGGAACCCTGGCTGACAGGGAAGACTGTAGGAGGCCTTAACATGGCGGGAATGGAGACATTCTATGCCAGGGGCGATGAGGGGGCGAGAGCCTGCATCATCGCCAGCAACAAATGCCTACCAAGGCTGGTCAGGGACTTCTGCTCGAGGGACTTGGTGGGGGTAGCCGTAAAGTTAGCGGTGGGAGGGATGAGACGAGACGTAGTCATCTGCTCGGCCTACCTACCGCACGATGCGGAAGAGGACCCACCATCACACGAGCTGAGGAGGCTTGTCAGACACTGCAAGGCCATAAACATCCCCCTGATAGTGGGCTGTGATGCTAATGCACAGCACACGGTCTGGGGGAGTAAAAGATGTACAGGAAGAGGCGAAGCCCTTCTAGAGTTTATCCTCGAAGAAGGCTCTATTGGGAGGTACTCAATAGAGGCACCATGCCGACCTTCGTGACGACCAGATGCCAGGGAGTGATCGATGTCACACTGTGCACTAGATCGTTCCTGACCAACTGTGAAGGATGGGAGGTATGTGATGAGGACTCACTTTCGGACCACCGGAGGATGAGATTCGAAATCACAGGGGCCACCATTCACGTCGAAGCGCTACCTAGAAGGAATCCCAGGAACACAAACTGGGAGGAATTCGAAGCCACCCTAGAGAGGACTCTAGGAGGCAGGCGCAAAGGAGTCAGTGGACAGAAGGGACTGGACAGAGTTGCCTTATTCATACAGGAAAACTTGGTACGGACCTTCCAGGAACACTGCAGAGAGAGCACCATCAGATCCAACAAGAGAGTGAAATGGTGGAACAAGGAACTCACTAGGCTCAGATCCCTTGCTAGAAGGCAATGGAGACGGGCCTATAGCTCCAAAAAGGAGGCAGACTGGAATAAGTACAGGGCCACAAACGCACTGTACAAGCACCAGATAGTCGAGGCAAAGGACTCCCACTGGAGGGACTTCTGCTCAGAGCTAGAGAATATTTCTCTGGTCTCTAGACTAAAGAGAATCTTCACGGGAGGACCGAGAGCTTCTCTGGGCAGCATAATAACCCCGGAGGGGGGAAGTATCACCCAACACAAAGACATACTCCGACACCTGATCCAGGTACACTTCCCAGACTCGGAAGAGAGAGAGGAGGGAATGGAATATGCCGGTAGGAGCGATACACTAAGCCGTAGACCGGACTGGGAGACGGCCAAGAGTATCGTAACGATGGAGAAGCTTGAATGGGCCCTAAGTTCTTTTGACAACTACAAAAGCCCGGGACCAGACGAGATCTACCCAGCAATGCTTAAGAAAGGAGGGAGAGCCCTAAAATCGGGGCTCGTCCAGACCATGAGGGCCAGCGTGGCCCTGGGACGGATACCCTCCATCTGGAGAGAGGTCAGGGTTGCCTTCTTGCCCAAGCCAGGAAAGAGCAACCATGACAACGCCAAAGCCTTCAGGCCTATCAGTCTGAGCTCCTTCGTCCTCAAAACGACGGAGAGACTGATAGACAGATACCTGAAGGATAATGCGCTGAAGAGGAAGAAACTCAGCAACGCGCAACACGCCTACCAGGAGGGTCGTTCAACAGAGACGGCACTCCACGTATTGGTAGATGAAATTGAGAGCGCCCTTTTCAGAAAGGGAGCCTCACTCGGGGTGTTCATCGATATCGAAGGAGCGTTCGACAACACCTCATTTGAAGTCATCGGGCGAGCAGCCAGGAACTTTCAGTTTGGGGAAACCATAACTGAGTGGATACTAGAGATGCTCAAGACCCGGAACATCAACGTCACCTACGGAGAAGAACGAATTAGAGCAGGAGTGGGCAGAGGATGCTCACAGGGGGGTGTAATCTCACCTACCCTGTGGTCAATCGTTGTAGATGAACTCCTGCGGGAACTCGAAGGACTCGGGGTGAAAGTGGTTGGCTACGCTGATGACGTAGCCATACTGACAAATGGGGAACACGCTGGAGCACTACACTGGAGAATGCAAAAGGCATTGGACCATGTGCAAGCATGGTGCACCAGGCAGGGACTCAGGGTGAACCCCAGCAAGACGGAGATGGTACTCTTTACCGGAAAGAAGAACCTGGTGGTGAGACCGCCCAGGATCTTCGGCACGGAGCTCAGCTTCTCGGACGAGGTTGACTACCTAGGGGTAAGACTCGATCGGAGGCTGAGCTGGAGACCACACATAGAGAAGCAGATAGGAAAGGTGACGAACACCTTCTGGGCCTGCAGGAGGATGATAGGAGGAACCTGGGGTCTCAGCCCGAAAGTGATCAAATGGATCTACACAGCAGTGCTGATGCCCCAGTTCACCTATGCATCGGTCGTATGGTGGAGGGCCCTAACGAGGACTTCCACCATAAGAAGAGTGAACAGGCTGGCCAGATGGGCAGGGCTGGGAATGAGTGGGGCTGTGAGGACCACACCCACCCTCGCCCTGATGGCTATCCTGGACTTAAAACCGCCGCACCTGCTAGCCCTAGAAGCAGCGAGGGGAGCGGCGGTGAGACTCAGGGCGTCAGGGCTGTGGAGGACCTCGACCTACGGTCATGCGTCGCTGCTAAACGAGGGAGAGATGAGGAGGACCCTCGTAATAGGCAGTGACGCGGGCGTTAGGACGAGGACTTTTGAAAGAACCTTCACAGTCCATAGACCCACTAAGGAGGAATGGCTGAGGAAGGAGAAGCCGTTCCTCACACCAAAGGGCCCAACCTGGTACACGGATGAGTCGAGAGGAAAGGCGGGAGCGGGTATTGGGGTATGGTCTGAAGGACCAGTGACCAATACCTCAGAAAGACTACTGCCCCATAGCACAGCCCTACAAGCAGAGTTGGCCGCGATAATAGTATGTGCAGAAGAGATCGTGGACCGGCGAATGAGCGGGAAACACATCTATATTTGCACGGACAGCAAGCAGGCCCTTAGGGAACTAGAAAGGGTTGAAACGACCTCACGGTTAACTAAGGATCAAGTTACTCTGGGTGCCTGGACATGCGGGAATCAGGGGGAACTTGGAAGCTGATGCACTAGCCTCCATGGCATGGCCACAGAGCCATGGGGAGGCGCGTGTAGAAATAGGTGCCGAGAGGGAGCTGGTCCGGAAGTGGCTCAAGAGGAAGACACGGAAGGACTTCAGCAGACTCTGGCACAGCGACACGGGTCTGGCTCATACCAGACTCCACTTGGAAGGACCGGATGAGGCGCCGTCGGACAGGGTTACCCAGCTGAAGAAGAGGGAACTGCGCTGTCTGATAGGTCTCATCACGGGACACTGGCCGACAAGGGCCTATCTTCACAGGGTCGGGGTCGAGGAAGATCCCACCTGTGAGTTATGTGGGATGGAGAGAGGAGACGCCAACCACTTGATCATGAGATGCAGTGGACTGGACTGGGCCAGATGGCAAGTCTTCGACACCCACGGCATCTCAGAGCTCAAAGTCTCAGAGGACTCGGTAGGGGGCCTATTGCAATTCGCAAGGCTGACCAACCTGATGGAACCCTGGGACAGGACGGTCGCCTAGAAAGGGCGGGCATAAAATGGCGCAAGCCCATTATGCCCATAGGTCGTCCGAATCACAACACATACATACACGCCTTCATTGTACTATATGTAGAGTACATGTTTATATTATTTTTCTCCATCAATTTTCGAAAATGTGAATTATAAAATTCTTTACCTCCATCAACATGTAAATTTTTCGGTACATGACCTTGCTGTAGAATAGAATTCATAGCCATTGTTACGTCTTGAGCATTTTTCCTCTTGATAGGCTTAGCCCATGCAAATTTGGAAAAATTATCGATAACAGTCAATATATAATGATACCCTCTATTTATTCTAGCATGAGCTGACATATCTACTAAATCAGCTTGCCATGTTTCATCTATATCGCGTATGTTGAAACGACGACGTGGATAATTCTTTCTGGCAGGTTTATGCAATTCTATTGCCAAATTCAACTTTTCATTCCCCATTATGCATCGGTTTCCTGTGTATCTTGACTATCTTCCCTCGAATACTCAAAGTCCTTGCGAATTCCATTGATTTCCTTCATCAGTTCCATTTGAATGATGCCAATTTCTAAACGTAGCTCATTGAGTACATTGAGAGTAACAACATCATTCTGGTCTATGGGTTTAGCAACGTTACGCAACCGTTTATTGGAAATATCATGATCAACATCGACAGTTAGCTTGAAACCAACCTCGTCTCAATTGCCCACCCGCCTCACTCATCAAATGACGTCCAAACACATTGACGCTCATCGTTTGACTGAGCAATATTCTATGGAGTTCTATCAATTAATAAATTATCTTAGCCTCACAAAGTTCTTCAACTATTGATATGATTTCATTCGAATGGTTGTGATTTCCTGCTTTCTGTGATGCAACTAACAAGCGAAGACGATCAACCAATTCATTTGGATCATCCCAATGAACATAATTAACCGTATAATTCTTTCTTGCTTTCATATAATCCATTGGTAGACCTTTCCCGGAGGCATGACGTTTCTTTCGTGAAAAATTCATAATATATTCTTGGTATTTTTTGGATTTCGTATCTCGAATACCCCCAACAGACTTATAATTTTTTCTATGTCCATTCGTTGAAATCATAATGTCTTCATATGCTCTTTTAGCATCTGCCGTAATTAATGTTCCATTGGGATTCTTCATAAATAAAAGTTCCATCAATCCTAGGGTGGCTTTGTATTTCACATTCTTCACTGCAATTTCATGTTCTTGGAAGAATATGGGAGAGTCGCCTATCATAAAGTAGCGAGTTAATTGTCGCACACCATATGCTCTATCCCAACTAGGTGTATTGATCTTTATCAAATACTTGTAGAAAATAGAATCTTCATATCCCACTAAATCATCCGCAAACGAATCATTACGTAGAGGTGATGAATGTGATAATGGTTTATGTGTAACATTTATCGTTCTCTCATCGTCATACCATGCTTTGGAACCTTCTCTGCGACTCTCATCCATAACAGTTTGATTCATGTCATCATCCAAAAAAGATTTGTTCGCTGATTGAAATGCTTCTGTTGTCGCAAGAGATGGTTCAACATCTTTTGCAGCTCTATTGGATTCTTCAACAGCATTTTCGTTCTGTTGCAGGTTAGTTAATTTCATGGGAGGTGTCACGACAGGTTTAAAACTTCATTTAATGTTTGCTCCACTGAATATTCATTTTCCTCCAATAATTTATGTTTTTGTTGAATGGCCTTACGTGCTGTAGAAATCTGTTTCAACACTTCTTTTTGTTTACACAAATCTTCTGATGTGAGTGGCATGTTTAATTCTCCACAGCCTGTGGATGACTGCTGAGGATATTATTTCGTTACTTGTATGAAACAGTCAAAATTTTTTCTATATCTCCCCCCATTAATATCACTATCCTTATCAATGACGAGAAAACTATAATTATCCTGCCAGCATAATGAACATAATTCTTTGAATTTATCAAATGTCATATCTGTATTTATATGATCATTATAAATATGTTTCAAATTCAAATCATCTTGCTTGAATAACACCAGAAAGTTCATATTATCACGCAGAAAATGTTTCGGAATACGAGCATATGATTGAGTGAGATAAAAACAGTCGACACTTTTGTGTCGACCCATACAGAAATAAGCTTTGAAATTATTCTGTTTTTCACATGCAACATCATCAAATATAAATAGAGAATTTTTTTGGCATCATCAACACTGACAACTTCATCATTGTCAGAGAACGGGAAATAACGAATACCACCAAGGGGTTTTAGCAGATTATCCAATAGTTGATATTTCGGTTGATTTAAAGATTTTGAATAAACATATATGTTGGAAAATCTTAAGCCGTTCGGATGGGTTATGAGACTCAAAAGTGCATTAGTTTTACCACAATTTGAGGGGCTGCAAATGACTGCGCGTATAGTATTCGGTAAAAAAGCGCCGTGACGTTCAACTTTCTTTGCAGCTGTCATTGTTAATGAATCAAAATTCATAATAGGCAGTTTCGACGAATGTGAGGCCGACTCCATCCTGATAGAGACTGACTAGTTGACTATATAAACATCCTCTCTATAGAATCATCGATCAGTTCATCGTGGGATATGCAGTTCAATACAACTAAGGTGGCAGGCAAGAGTCTCTTGAATAAAATCATCAACACTCTACCATTCGAACTTCATCTTCCTGGTTATCAGTACTGTGGACCTGGTACAAAGCTAGCTAAACAGTTGGCACGTGGAGATCCCGGGATTAATCCTCTCGATTCAGCTTGTAAGGAGCACGATATAGCTTATTCGAAAAATCGCGAGGATATAAGTGTTCGTCACGAAGCTGATGGAGTACTTGAAGGAAGAGCGTGGCGACGTGTTGTGTCCCCTGACGCTTCTCTGACAGAAAAAGCAGCAGCTTCATTTGTTACAAACGCCATGAAAGCGAAAACTAAATTTGGAATGGGGGTAAAAATGCAGAGGAAGAAGAGACGAGCTGCGAAGAAAAAGAAAAAAATTATCTCATTGAAAAAAGTCATTCAAGCTGCGAAAGATGGTATGAAATTAGATAGCGGTCCAGATGTTGCTATTAAGACTGCTCTCAATGCTGCTAAGCGAGCAGTAAAGTCAGTGAGACGAGTATCTGGAGTGGAACCTTCTCGTGTAATTCCTGTTCGAACAAAAATTCGTGGATTCTTACCATTCTTAGTACCAGTTTTTGCTGGTTTGAGTGCTGCTGGGGCATTGGCTGGTGGTGCTGCAGGGATTGCTAAAGCTGTCGGTGACGCGAAAAATGCTAGAGAACAATTGACTGAAGCTATGCGTCATAACAAAACTATGGAGAGCATTGCTATCGGTAAAGGGTTATATGTAAAACCATACAAGAAAGGTATGGGATTATATGTGAGACCGTCAAAAAACGTAAACTGATGCTACCACATAGAGCTTTGACTGATGATGATATCAGAAAGTATGCGAAAGAATTAAGAATACCATTTTTCAGAGGTGTATTCATGCGTAATAATTTACCCAAATCAGGTTGTAAGCAGAAAGAATCAGCTGTAGTGAATTTGGATGATAAAGATGGTCCGGGTACTCATTGGGTTGCTTTTAGGAAAGATAATTCAGAAGTTGTGTATTTTGATAGACTGGCAATCTACAACCACCTCAAGATTTAATGAGTTATTTCGGTAATGTTGGTAGCATCAAATATAATTATAAACGTTTCCAAAGATGGAATACATATAACTGTGGTCACTTATGTTTGAAGTTTCTCAGTGGTGAAATATATAAAAAGATATGAAATTAAAATGTGTTTCTCATTCCCATTCCAACCATGATGGCAGACTCATTCACATTAACAATATCGGGTGCTTCATCTGTGTTTGATGTGCAGTAATTTCCACCAATCGAATTATCACGAAATAAAAATTATGTTCTGGGCTTAGTAGAATTTCTAACATTTAATTCAATACCCAATATTCATGCTGGAAAAGACAAATTTTATTTTGGTAATGAGGTTATCAGAATTCCCACTGGGAGTTATGAAATTGAAGATATCAACACATATCTTCAAAACAAGTTGAAAGAAAAAGATATATCAATTGAACTTGTGGGAAATGCTAACACACTATGCTGTGAACTAAAGTGCAGTGTGGATGTAGACTTTCCACCAACAGATTCTATTGGTCAATTGTTAGGATTTACTCCACAGGTTTTGGGGGCTTATATACACCATGAATCCGAACTCCCCGTTGCCATTCTCGAAGTGAATGTCATACGAGTTGAGTGTAATATTACTACGGGTGCATTTCATAACGGTAAAAGAGTGCACATGATTCATGAGTTTTTCCCAGTAGTCCCACCAGGATACAAAATTGTTGAAGTGCCATCAAATGTAATATATTTACCAGTAGGAGTCAACTCGATTGTTCATTTACAACTTCGGATTGTTGATCAAAACAGTAATTTGATTGATTTCCGAGGTGAAACAATCACAGTACGATTACATGTTAAATCGCTTTAAGAAATGTGGATTGTCTTTAAAAACAACAACAGCAGCAACAGTGGAAAAGTGGGCCGGTCCTATAATACATATGAACCATACCCTAGAACCATCAGTAAGCGTTTAGCTCTGAACAGGTTAACAGCTCAGAACGTGAACTTCCTCAAGAGTTTGGGTTTTAACATCAGATAATCAATTTAAACATGGCTGATTTGTTGAATATCCAAAAAGCAGTAGAATTTGATGAGTCCATCGCTCATTATGAGCTGCATGCTCATCATCCCTACATCTCAATCGTGGACAACACCGATGATATACGCATATCAGTAAAAAATCAAGATTTATGTGTTCTTCCAAATAAGAGTTACTCGCATATAATGGGAAATTATCGCTGACCGCAACTGATGCTGCTGCTGAAAGAACATATTTAGTTAATAATGCCATTTGTGACTTATTCGAGGAAATCCGTTATGAAATGAATGGAGTTGAAATAGATAAAATCAAAAATGTTGGTATCACAACATTAATGAAGAATTATATATCACTGAATCCCAATGAAGCGCAGCTTATGGAGAATGCTGGATGGGTTGATGTGCCAGAAATACATCGTATAACAAGTATAGGGGGGAAATTTTATATTTCGATACCGTTGAGAATTTTGTTGGGGTTTTTTGAGAATTATCAGAAAATAGTTGTGAACGTCAAACATGAATTGATATTGAGAAGATCTAGAAGTGCGACAAATTCTATACTACAAACAGGAGAAGCTGAGGATGTAAAAATCACTCTGAGTAAAGTTGAGTGGTTTATGCCGTATGTGACATTATCAGATAGTCATAAAGTTAACTTTTTCAATTTGATTCGGAAAGATCCTGCTATACAAATGAGTTTTAGATCATGGGAACTTCATGACTTTCCGATGCTACCTGAAACAACAAAACATTTATGGCCAGTGAAAACATCGAATCAACTTGAAAAACCTCGATATGTTATTATCGGTCTCCAAACAGATAAGAAAAATCCACCGACAAAGAATTGTAGTCATTTTGATCAATGCAATATCAGTAATGTGAAGTTGTTGTTGAATTCTCAATGTTATCCTTACATAGATTTGGTTTTGGATATTACCAGTAATAGGTATTCATTATTATATGATATGTATGCTAATTTTCAAGCATCATATTACGGTTCTGATCCAAATCCATTGCTATCAAGAAAACTCCTTAGAATATATGCGCCATTGACTGTAATTGATTGTTCAAAACAGAATGAGGCATTAAAATTCGGTTCAGTTGATGTTAGTATAGAAATTAGTGCTCATGCGAATTTCCCTGCAAATACATCAGCATACTGTTCAATTTTGCATGATCGTATTGTTGAATATCATCCATTGAATGGTATGGTTAAGAAAGTTTCACAGTAAAAAGGGAGAAAGAAAGATAATTCATCGGTATATAAAGGAGATGTAATTTGGGAATAATTATCAGTCACCATGGATACTGTACTGGTGTACAAGGCTTCCGAGGGTTTTTCAACGAATTTATCGTCAAGGAAATTTCACTATGTCACTTGGATGAGAAGAAAAGTCTGTCAACTCATTTCTTTGAGCCGCCCAATGATAGTGGATCAAAGAAACATAATTGTACGAATACCTGGCTTGTATGTAATTATCATGGGATTCCATGGACTTATGGTTCTATATCATATGATAAACTGGATTCATTTGTGAGTGAAAAGTTTAAGGGTGTGAATAGGATATATGTGAAGGGTCGTGAGAAGAAAGAATGGATTGAAGAGTTAATTCCCATCAGACCACGTCCAGCCATAATTGACATTGATGAATTGTTTGGAACTCGTCCATCTCTTAGAACAGTGGTTGGACAGAAAAATCCAAATTGCGCTTTTCATTCAAATATGCCTCAAATGATGTGTGCGGCGAGGAATGTTGCATTTATAGAGCAATATTTGAAAAATCGGTTGAGGCCATCAACGGAGCGATCACTCTACATATACAATGATCTACAAGATTTAAATCTGATGGATAGAGAGGATATTGCCTGTTTGCCTATCACGTTCATAGTGAACTTTACTTCTTATGATGTGGATAGAGCATGGGAGAAGTTGACTGATGACATGAAGACGAATAAGAATATTGTTAAGTGTAAACGGTGTACCAGACATCACAAATGTAGAAACTACTCTGGAGATGTTTGTCATGAAGATAATCCTATGATTAAGCATTGTGATATGTGTAGGCTTGAATAGAAGAGGGAAAAAAGCCGTAGATGTAGAGGAATTTTTTTTTTTTATTGTACACGTTCTGAATACAAACTAATAAATACATGAAAAAAAAATTGTCGTTTTGTTTATTCTTGATCTATATGTATATATATGTATATAATTGTTATATATAATTATGATAATGATGAAAAATTATAATTATTATTATGATTATAAAAAACAATTATTATGATTATTGATGGAACTCGTTATGAGAAAAAAATTATTTCAATGCGACTGCTGCTGTTGTGTTTACTGGATGTGAGGTTTCCGCTGATAGGCTCGAAAACTCATCCAGTGGATCATCATATGCAGCCATTGAACTGCCGCTGATGTAGTCCAATTTTATGAAGTTGAAAGGACTTGCACCCAAGCATTGTAGTTGTAGATTCTTCAATTTCGCCTCTTTTTGCAAGCGAAGGAACTCGTGGGGGTTCAGTTTGAAAAATTCAGTTAGTTTGTTCGGTAGGAACATCGTATGAGTGTTATTGATGTTGACCATTTCTCTCATGCCGAAGCGTGTCTCGGCTTTATATAAGTCAATGACGATATAATGTTCGTTGTGAATCAGATCAGCCAACTTCACGAGTGGCAGCATTGATTTAGGCTGGCAAATTGAGTTGATTTCTTGGAGATCCATCGTATCAGAGAACTATTCTAGCAATTTGAACACAAATTCGATATAATTCAATTAAATTTTTCACTTCTTGTATATCTCCCAAAAGTACTTCGATACGTTTCTTCAAATGTTCTCGTTTGAGTTGTTTTTTCATACTCTGGAGGAAACTGTGAGCTCCCGAAAAAATTTTCTTGATTATATAGTAAATTCCACTCCCCACTATTATAATTCTACTATCACGTGGGAGATGATATAAAAAAGATTCACACCATTAAAAAAATCACTCCCTTGGATCACCTCCCCCACACCAGGTTCAACGGTTTCCTGAATAAAGGACGCTACACGATTGGATGAGAAAATGGAGTTCCAAGAAGGAAAAAAGAAAAAAGTTCACTTTAATCCTCATGTCAAAGTTCACCATATGGTTGTGTGGTCTTATGCATACAGAGAAGCACGAAAGAGTTCATTTATCGCATGTGATCGTCAACGATTCCAGCAACGTATAAATTTATTACAGACGCTTCTAGATTGTGTCTTGCATCCGAAACATCGTAAAAAAGTGCAGTGCACTCGATTCAATAGTTGATGTAAAAAAATGATCAGCTTCAATAAAAGAGTCTTTTAACTGAAAACATACTTTGTCATTAAGATTATCACGCACTTGACCCGCATTCCTCAGCGTGAGATCTCTAAATTATCTCTTGACATGAGATAAGCGGAAGTTATCTCCTACTGTTAATCTCTAAGCAGCTGCTACCCCTCTTACACATTAGATAAAAAAATAGTTAAATGAACAATAAATAAATCAAATGATAAAATATACACATAATAAATTGTTAAGAAGGGACATCACCCACCACCCACCATCTACCACCCACCACCCACCACCAACTCCCTCATGTAAAGGGATATCACCACCCACTCACCTGTAATTAGCGGGGTCTAAATCGAACAGGTACCCCTACCACCCACTTTCCGCCCGCCACCCATGTAAAGGGACATACCACCTACCACCCGCTCACCTGTAATTAACGGGGTCCGAAACGGGCAGGTACCCCCCTTTCGCCGGGCTCTGGATCCAAGATGGCGGAAACGTTGATCCAGAACCGGCCTTACCTAACTACTGATGTGATGTTAGAATTGTTCTTTCTAACTCTTTCGGTTTTGGTGGTGCAAATGTGAGTTTATTATTTAGAGAATTTGAGAGCTAGTTCAGGATAAGGAGGGGTGTGTTGCTTTAATAAGGTGCAAGTTTTACTTTTTGAGCTCATTTGTCTAATTTCTGCTTTGTAGAGTTTCTTGAGGTTTGTGTTACTTACACTAATACGCGCTTTATAGATTATAAAAATATTAGGTAGTGTGAATGATAAATATTCAATAAGTAATGAAGCAAGCACAGGATTTACAGAAAAAGATGACTGAAATTCAGCAAAAACTAGCTGAATCGGAAGTAGTTGGAGTTGCAGGTAGTGGTCTTGTTAGTATAACTACATCAGGCAATGGTGATGTAAAGAAAGTGAAGATAGATAATAGCTTAATTGTACAGGATGGAGTTGAGATTTTAGAAGATTTAATCGTTGCAGCTTTTGATAGCGCAAAACAAAATGCTGATATCTTTATGTCAGAAGAAATAAAGAAACTAGGTGTTTCTCCTGAAATATTGAAGGGGATTGTTTAATTTTGCGTAAGCTCTATTAACCAGACTATTCGCCAAAAAAGTTATTTGCGTAGCAAATCAATTTTTTGCGGATAGACTTATAAGCTTTGCAATATTCTCATAGTTTCAGCTTAAAGACCTATGCTTCTTGCATGGCATACACAAATAGCTAAAGCGTCAGATGCATCAAAATATTTGTTATTATCATCAAAATCTTTGAGCCAAAGCTTTAACATTTTGGATATTTGTTCTTTATTAGCGTTGCCGCTATTTGTTCTTGCTTTTTTAACTACGGTTGCCTTATAGCATATAGGAGTCAGCTCAAGTTGAGATGCAGCAACAATAGCGGCAGCCCTTGCATGAGCAAGTTGTAGTGACGTTTGATAATTTGTGTTGACATATGTCTATTCAATTGCCACATGTAATGGCGAGTGCTCAGTAATTATTTTTTGGATGCCACGAAAGATTTGCGTCAATCTTTTTGGAAGTGTGTCGCAAGTTGAAGTATTAACTACTCCCATTCCAGCAAAACATAGCTGTCTTTTTTTTGTTATTTCAATTACGCCCCATCCAGTTCTTCTAAGACCAGGGTCTATCCCTAAAACTTTTCCCATTTCTATGGCTGATTTGCGGGACTTGTTTTAGAAGTATCAAAAGCTTTATCAATAGCCGCTTTGATCTTACTATATTTAGAACCCTCTAATACTTCGCCATTTATAACGAAAGCGGGCGTTCCATTGATGTTCAACACTCTAGAGGCATATAAGTTACTGCGAAGAATTCTTTCTGATATCTGATTATCTGATAAGCAATTATCAATTTGCTTATTATCCATCCCGCCGAGTTTAGCTATGCCACGCAGCCTTTCTTGATAGTCTTGAAAGTATGCCCAGTGCATTTGTGAGTTAAAAAGAATATTGATACATTTTTCGAATTGCCCGCTACATCTTGCAAGCACAGAGCCCATTAGTGCCGGCCTTGTATTTGGAAAGTCTCTATGCACATAACGCACTATTTTTTTGTCTATATACTCAGCTTTCAATTTTTCAAAATTTTCTTCATGAAAAGTAGCGCAATGTGGACAGGCTAAAGAAGAATACTCAAATACAGTAACAGGAGCATCAACATCACCAATTATGATGTCATTTTCATCCATCGCAAGTACCTCATCCTTAGTCGGCAATTTCTCTTCTTTAGCAATGCTTTGCTTCGTATAAGCAGAATTCTTGGAATCTGCGTAGCAAATTGTTACGAAATTCAAAAGTGACAAAATCAAAAGTAAACTAACCGATTTTAACATAGAATTTTCAATTAGTATCTGTTTTAATAGTTTTAACATATAAAGTTCTAAAGATTATGTCATGCCTTTAGCGCTTTCCTCTAGATTGTATAGCTTTATTAATCAAATCATTATCTTTTTTGCTTAATACTCCATATTGCCTTCAGACCCAGACAGGAACCCCGAAAGGGGGAACTGTACGGGCGGTTGAGCAATCGACCGAGGCGCGTCCCCCGGTGGCGGATAGGGGAAGTAGCCAGCGCGAGTAGGAGGGGCCATGGGAACCAGCTGACTAGCTCAGCAGGGAACCAATATGGAACCTCCGGAAAGGCTGGTGAAGTGACGGTGATAAGGGAGATGACGGAGGTAAAAGTCCGGCAGTCGAACGAACACCGTCACCGCGGACCAGCTCCCCCAAGCCAAAGGTGTAAACCATCGTGCCGAGGGCTGAATGGCACAGGGGTGGCGACAGGGGGATAACCCTTGGAGCCAATGTGTCGTGAACGATGTCCCTGGGGCACCGGGTCGCACCCCACTGTATTTTAGACCTTACCCCCACAGACCGGGCTCTGTGGGGGCGGACCTTTATTTCCCGGACACTCGTGGGACCATTATGGAACACTATAATATAAACAATGATATTAATCTTTTTGACGCCTCCTTAGGGGACTCCACTGGAAGGACCCGGGAGGCTTTTCAGGCCGGGAGAGGGGACGACCTGGGCGCTGGGGCCACGACAAGTGGAACCGGCACCAGGGACGAGACCTTCTCCACAAAGGAGATGGTGGAGGCTTTGGCCAAAACCACTCCAGAAGGAGAGGGAGCAGGGGCAGCCCCTGGACAAGAGGCGGCGACAAGGGACCGGGTACAAACCGGGACCATGGAGCCGTCCGGGTCAGAGGCTCCTGCTCCGGGAGGAGAGAAGAAGAGGCGAACCGGGGCCATGAGGAAGAGGAAGGCCAGGGCCAGGAATCTGGGGACTGGCCAGACCCCTCAGGGAACCGGGGAGCCAATTCGGGGGACGGCGGAGGGGAGCGCCGTGGAGGGAGGAAAGAGGCCGCGATCAGCGGGCAACACTCCTCCCTCTGCTGGCCCCCCACAAACCAAAAAAAGGAGAGGGGACCAGCTGACTCCCTCCTTCAGTGTGGCTGCAGCGGGGGGCGGAAGGTACGCTATCGTGCCGGAAGTGTACCCGACGGACACACTGGGGGGGGGGGGGGGGGGGAGCAGGGGAAGACCCTAGAAGCGGCACTGACCGAGGCTATCTTCAGCCCCGGCACTGCCGCAGAGCCAGCCCCGAGATTCGAGGGCTCGCGTCTGGAGGGCGGGATCCTTTGGGTCACGTGCTCGGACGCGGGCGCGGTCTCGTGGCTGAGGAAGACGGTCCCGGCATTAGAGCTGTGGGAGGGGGCGAAACTTGCGGTAAAACGCAAGGAGGACCTCCTCCCTAGGCTCTGCCGCCTAACGGCGACACTGCCGGGACCCACAGTGGGGAATGCCGAGGCCCTCATGAGACTCTCCAGGCAGAATCCAGGACTCTGTACGAGGAACTGGAGGGTCTGGAGTGCGTCGGCCGGCCGGGGATGCACCAACCTAGTGGTTGGTGTGGACCAGGCTGGACTGGCGGCCTTGAGGGGGCTGGGCATGACCCCCCACTACGGCCTGGGGAAGGCGAAATTCTTTGAGGACGCCAAGAAGGCCCTCAATGCAGCTGAAGGGGGGACTGCCGAGGGAGGTGGCAGGACACCCTCAGGGGGGGGGAGGAGAGGATTGCGCCGCTGACCAGGCGGGGGTGGAGCAGCCGGAAACGGCGTCACCACGGACCGCGGTCAGGGAGGCAATCTTCCTCACCCCGAGCGGGAGAGGCCGGGAACCCCGCAACATGGTGCGGGGGACCGGCAGGAGAGGGAGGCCGCCAGGAAGGGGGCGGGCAGGGGGGGGCAGGGTAGAAAGAACGGGGGGCGCACAGCGCACCCTCGAGGGGGTATTCCCTGCCCTCCGAACGCCGGCGGACCCCAAGGAGGGAACACCCGGGAACATCCCCCAATAGGGGATGGAACCGGGGATCCTAAGGGAGTCCGGCAGGCAGGGACGGGCAGAGTAGGGACTGGAACTGATACTCCCATGGGTATCAGGAACACCCGATGCTCACAAATTAACTTGCAACACTGCAAGGCTGCGGTAGCACAACTACACCGCAGCATGGCAGTGGAGCAAACAGACATATGCCTCATACAGGAACCCTGGCTGACAGGAAAGACTGTAGGAGGCCTTAACATGGCGGGAATGGAGACATTCTATGCCAGGGGCGATGAGGGGGCGAGAGCCTGCATCATCGCCAGCAACAAATGCCTACCAAGGCTGGTCAGGGACTTCTGCTCGAGGGACTTGGTGGGGGTAGCCGTGAAGATAGCGGTGGGAGGGACGAGACGAGACGTAGTCATCTGCTCGGCCTACCTACCGCACGATGCGGAAGAGGACCCACCATCACACGAGCTGAGGAGGCTGGCCAGACACTGCAAGGCCATAAACATCCCCCTGATAGTGGGCTGTGATGCTAATGCACAGCACACGGTCTGGGGGAGTAAAAGATGTACAGGAAGAGGCGAAGCCCTTCTAGAGTTTATCCTCGAAGAAGGCTGGGAGGTACTCAATAGAGGCACCATGCCGACCTTCGTGACGACCAGATGCCAGGAAGTGATCGATGTCACACTGTGCACGAGATCGTTCCTGACCAACTGTGAAGGATGGGAGGTATGTGATGAGGACTCACTATCGGACCACCGGAGGATGAGATTCGAAATCACAGGGGCCACCATTTACGTCGAAGCGCCACCTAGAAGGAATCCCAGGAACACAAACTGGGAGGAATTCGAAGCCACCCTAGAGAGGACTCTAGGAGGCAAGCGCAAAGGAGTCAGTGGACAGAAGGGACTGGACAGAGTTGCCCTATTCATACAGGAAAACTTGGTACGGACCTTCCAGGAACACTGCAGAGAGAGCACCATCAGATCCAACAAGAGGGTGAAATGGTGGAACAAGGAACTCACGAGGCTCAGATCCCTTGCTAGAAGGCAATGGAGACGGGCCTATAGCTCCAAAAAGGAGGCAGACTGGAATAAGTACAGGGCCACAAACGCACTGTACAAGCACCAGATAGTCGAGGCAAAGGACTCCCACTGGAGGGACTTCTGCTCAGAGCTAGAGAATATTTCTCTGGTCTCTAGACTAAAGAGAATCTTCACGGGAGGACCGAGAGCTTCCCTGGGCAGCATAATAACCCCGGAAGGGGGAAGTATCACCCAACACAAAGACATACTCCGACACCTGATCCAGGTACACTTCCCAGACTCGGAAGAGAGAGAGGAGGGAACGGAATATGCCGGTAGGAGCGATGCACAAAGCCGTAGACCGGACTGGGAGACGGCCAAGAGTATCGTAACGATGGAGAAGCTCGAATGGGCCCTAAGTTCTTTTGACAACTACAAAAGCCCGGGACCAGACGAGATTTACCCAGCAATGCTAAAGAAAGGAGGGAGAGCCCTGAAATCGGGGCTCATCCAGACCATGAGGGCCAGCGTGGCCCTGGGACGGATACCCTCCATCTGGAGAGAGGTCAGGGTTGCCTTCTTGCCCAAGCCAGGAAAGAGCAACCATGACAACGCCAAAGCCTTCAGGCCTATCAGTCTGAGCTCCTTCGTCCTCAAAACGACGGAGAGACTGATAGACAGATACCTGAAGGACAATGCGCTGAAGAGGAAGAAACTCAGCAACGCGCAACACGCCTACCAGGAGGGTCGTTCAACAGAGACGGCACTCCACGTATTGGTAGATGAAATTGAGAGCGCCCTTTTCAGAAAGGGAGCCTCACTCGGGGTGTTCATCGATATCGAAGGAGCGTTCGACAACACCTCATTTGAAGTCATCGGGAGAGCAGCCAGGAACTTTCAGTTTGGGGAAACCATAACTGAGTGGATACTGGAGATGCTCAAGACAGGGAACATCAACGTCACCTACAGAGAAGAACGAGTTAGAGCAGGAGTGGGCAGAGGATGCCCACAGGGGGGTGTAATCTCACCTACCCTGTGGTCTATCGTTGTAGATGAGCTCCTGCGGGAACTCGAAGGACTCGGGGTGAAAGTGGTTGGCTACGCTGACGACGTAGCCATACTGACAAATGGGGAACACGCTGGAGAACTACACTGGAGAATGCAAAAGGCATTGGACCATGTGCAAGCATGGTGCACCAGGCAGGGACTCAGGGTGAACTCCAGCAAGACGGAGATGGTACTCTTTACCGGAAAGAGGAACCTGGTGGTGAGACCGCCCAGGATCTTCGGCACGGAGCTCAGCTTCTCGGACGAGGTGGACTACCTAGGGGTAAGACTCGATCGGAGGCTGAGCTGGAGACCACACATTGAGAAGCAGATAGGAAAGGTGACGAACACCTTCTGGGCCTGCAGGAGGATGATAGGAGGAACCTGGGGTCTCAGCCCGAAAGTGATCAAATGGATCTACACAGCGGTGCTGATACCCCAGTTCACCTATGCATCGGTCGTATGGTGGAGGGCCCTAACGAGGACTTCCACCATACGAAGAGTGAACAGGCTGGCCAGATGGGCAGGGCTGGGAATGAGTGGGGCTGTGAGGACCACACCCACCCTCGCCCTGATGGCTATCCTGGACCTAAAACCGCCGCACCTGCTAGCCCTAGAAGCAGCGAGGGGAGCGGCGGTGAGACTCAGGGCGTCAGGGCTGTGGAGGACCTCGACCTACGGTCATGCGTCGCTGCTAAACGAGGGAGAGATGAGGAGGACCCTCGTAATAGGCAGTGACGCGGGCGTTAGGACGAGGACTTTTGAAAGAACCTTCACAGTCCATAGACCAACTAAGGAGGAATGGCTGAGGAAGGAGAAGCCGTTCCTCACACCAAAAGGCCCAACCTGGTACACGGATGGGTCGAGAGGGAAGGTGGGAGCGGGTATTGGGGTATGGTCTGAAGGACCAGTGACCAATACCTCAGAAAGACTACCGCCCCATAGCACAGCCCTGCAAGCAGAGCTGGCTGCGCTAATAGTATGTGCAAAGGAGATCGTGGACCGGCGGATGAGCGGGAAACACATCTACATTTGCACGGACAGCAAGCAGGCCCTTAGGGAACTAGAAAGGGTTGAAACGACCTCACGGTTAACTAAGGACTGCGTTGATCTGCTGAACATCATAGGAGCAGACAACTGGACCAAGTTACTCTGGGTTCCGGGACATGCAGGAATCAGGGGGAACTTGGAAGCAGATGCACTAGCTTCCATGGCATGCACACAGAGCCATGGGGAGGCGCGTGTAGAAATAGGTGCCGAGAAGGAGCTGGTCCGGAAGTGGCTCAAGAGGAAGACACGAAAGGACTTCAGCAGACTCTGGCACAGCGACACGGGACTGGCTCATACCAGACTCCACTTGGAAGGACCGGATGAGGCACTGTCAGACAGGGTTACCCAGCTGAAGAAGAGGGAACTGCGCTGTCTGATAGGTCTCATCACGGGACACTGGCCGACAAGGGCCTATCTTCACAGGGTCGGGTTCGAGGAAGATCCCACCTGTGAGTTATGTGGGATGGAGAGAGGAGACGCCAACCACTTGATCATGAGATGCGGTGGACTGGACTGGGCCAGATGGCAAGTCTTTGACACCTACGGCATCTCAGAGCTCAAAGTCTCAGGGGACTCGGTAGGGGGCCTATTGCAATTCGCAAGGCTGACCAACCTGATGGAACCCTGGGACAGGACGGTCGCCTAGAAAGGGCGGGCATAAAATGGCGCAAGCCCATTATGCCCAAAGGTCGTCCGATTCATAACACATACATACATACTCCATATTGCCGCGTTAATTTCTCGCAAATGTATAAAAGCATTCAAGACGACAATTAGCTTGTACTATGAAAAATCCTCCTTTCAAAATCCTCGAGTGTGCACTGATGTTATCGGCAGCATATACGTCATACTTTTCAAAATTAGCGACTTCATAAAATGCTAATAATGTATTTATATATACATACGCTCACATTCTTCCTAACTCTTTTTGAACTCCAACTTCGTCTGCACTGAATAAATACCAACTCTTCATTTATCTGCGGTATATATCCATGCAATGTTCATTTTTTAAACAATCATTTGGCTAAACTAAAGCATTTATATGAATTAGCAAGTTATAATTTGCATAGAGATTAATACAATTGTTTCTAAGTTATTGTGATTTCGCTCAATAAGCTGTGTTGGGATTTTACCGTTTAACAAACCGTCGTTACCGCACATCCTAAAACATTAACTAGCATTAGCGTACTATATTTATAGCGCAAAAAAATTTTGCTGTCTCAATTATTATCAAGAAATAGTCTGAATTCGAAAAATAAGTCTGCAGATGTTAAAATTTAATTAAATGATGTATGTATCATTATGTTAAGCTGTTTATATTAATATTTAGTTAATGTGCAAAATGTTAATGATTTTTGCAAGATTTGACTTAGGGATAGTACAGATGTTATAACTGAAACTACGGTACAATGTGGAGTTTTATTGTCGCTACTTTCATGGTTCTTAAAATGAATGCATGCTGTAAGTTGTCTATTATGTAGGAGTGAATTTGAGGTACTTGGTCAAAATAACACTGTTTTTAATAGTAGCTTTGTTTTCCTCACATGTCTGTTTGCATTTATGGGTTAAAGTTACTTATAAATGGCGATGTCTCAGTAAGGTTACTAACATTTCCTAGTTTGACTTTAGGTAATGTGGTCTTGCTAGATGCAGGTACCAGGATGATTAGAAGCGAGTCCCTCACTATTTCATATAGCTTTATGGATTTTTTTACAAAAAGAGTAACATCACCTGGTTCTATCTCTTTTGATGGTGCAAAGACCAATTTTGAGCGCCTTAAAGGCGTACTGGTAAAAGAAATAAAGTCTGATTTGAGCTTTGAGATCCCTGATATCATACTAAATGATGCAAATATACTATTTGAAGGAAATTACGTACCACTTCATTCTATCGTAATAAAAAAAAGAGTAACAGGAAGTGGTGATGAAACCTCTGCAAGTTATAGCTTAGAGACAAACTATGATATTGCTGGCAGCAATCAAAATGCCGAGATACATATAAAAGATCTTACAAAAGAAGGGGATATTGGTGAGTTCTTCATTTCTATTAATGGAAGTGATATCAATCTAAGCGTTACTGGCTCTGGGGAAGATCTTTTTGGTAACTTCAAATTCACAGGAGATTTTAGAGTAGATATAGCTAATATGCAGAAGCTTTCATCGAGTGGGTCAGAAGATGCTGAGAATACAAAAGTATACCTGGAAAGCAGTTTGAATATCAGCAATTCTATGATGAGAATGGATAATCTCAAATTCTCTACCAATCATGCAGATGACATAAGGGGTAGTCTTGCAGTAGATTATGCAGAAGCTCCAGCTGAAGTGATATTAGACCTTAAGTTTCGTGCTTTAGATCTTCATTGAATGTTTAACATCAAGCCATCGATGAATGATTTATCTATTGCTAGTGCAATTAGAGTGATTACAAATACTTTTTTAGGTATTTATATTAGTCCAGGCTTTCTTAAAACATTCACTGCATTTTTAGACATCGAAGCAGACAGCGTAAAACTTTACTCTGGAGAAATAAATAACTTCATATTAAATGCTGATTGAGTAGATGATGATATATACGTCAATTCAATAGCATTCAATGTAAAAGATATAGGTGAGTTTTCGATGTATGGCGCAACTAATACAGACGAGGTGAGAAAAAAATTGAAGGGAAGCGCTTGGCTTTCAATAAAATCTATGGAGAGATTTAATAGGTGGCTTGGTCTCAATCTAAGTGAGGATGTTTTACAAAAGACAAAAACGTTATTGTTCAAGTCAGATGTTTCTGTGACACAGCATAGGATGAAATTTACTGATATCAAGGCTGCGTTTGGTGATCTTTTCTTAGTTGGAAGATGGACTCTAATGAGAGATGGCAATAATAAGATGAATGCTACATCTAGTATTAGATTTAATGATTTGGATTTAGGTCAGATAGGAATCAGTGAAAGATTAGATAGCATATTGTTTTTATTATACAATTCTGATGATGATAAAACAGGAGCAAAATATTTTGAAGCAATTCATGATGGTGGATGGCTTAGATATTTTCCAATGAATTTGAATAGTGAAATAATAGCTGATCATTGCAAAATAAAAAGTGTTAGTTTGAATGATGTTATTATGTCGCTTGAGGTTACGCCTGGTTTCTTAGCGGTGCATAACCTAAAAGTTGCGTCAGATTTATCAAAATTTGACAGTAAATTTACACTTTCTCTTCCTGCTTTTAGGCCGCATATAGAGCTGTATGGGAATTTTTCATATTTAGATTGTAACGAAGTTTCCCTTCGTCACCGCTATCGCAAACGGCTCACGCCACCTTCGGGTGAAGCTATCCGTGTGTGGAGGAAACTCACACAGGGACAGCAACATAATATAAAACCATTACCGAAGACAAAGGTCACGTGACTGGGGATTATGTTGGCTGGGGATAAGGCAGAGGCCCGGCTGCGATGCCGGCGCTCCACCAAAGAGGTCAGGGCGATCTCCGAACTGGCGGTGGTGTGAGAGGAAGAACCACGCAGGCGTCGGAGAGGACCCTAGACGAGGAGAAGCAACCCCAGCCGATATAAATAAGCCCCAGAGACACGGGGACAAGTTAGTCTGCCTTGTGCGGCGGACTCCCGAGGATCACGACAGGGATGATTCCCTGGATCCATTACCGAAGGCTGAGGCCTATTTAACGTTGGTTGCCCGTAGCGCGGCTACGGGGCGTTTCTCGAAGTGAGATGAGGCCACATATTTCCACGAGTGACACGAGGTCACGGAAATATGGTGGACACGCTCATCCCAAGGGGATACCGCAGACTATCAGGTCTGAAAACCCTTCCCGCTAGAGGGACTGTGCCTCGAACACGCCCCTCTACCATAAAACACGCGCTGAGTACCGGGAATGGATTGCCCTTGCCGTCCATTCGGGGTTTCAGTAGTTCCTCGAGTAACTACTGGCGAAGGTTCAGCAGGTTACCAAAAACCGCCCTAAGAGGTTTGGCGTGGTGAACCCAGGGAAAACCAGCACACCGAGAGTTTTGTGGATTCCTCCGGTAAAGAATCCACTGGCGCCGAAGCTAACGGACGTGTGTGTCGCGATTTGGACGGCCGGAAGTGTATCGGGAACGAAACCCGTTACAAGATACTCAATTTCTCAAGCGAATAGTTCCTAAATCTTTGCAAGATAGCTTTTTAGATGCTGAAAGGCCAATAAATTTGATGAGTGCGCACAATTTTGATGGAAATATCAGTATCAATATTGAAAAATTGACAGGTAGTTCTAATAAGGCGGAAGAATTAGCATTGAATTTGGCACTTGATAATGGAATTGCAACCATAAAATCTCTGAATGGTAAGATATATGGTGGTGATTTGGATCTTGTCGGAAGTATAGTATGTGCAGATATAGTGCCACAATATGTTATTGGCTTTGCCTTAAATAATATTAATCCAGGTGAATTGATGCAAGACATCATAGGGATTGATAATTTATCAGGATATATGAGTATGAGTGGTTCACTTTCCTTCTCTGGAAGAACACAAGATGTGTTGCTATCAAGGATAGGCGATAGTATTAAAATTTCTGGCCGCAATTTATTTTGGAAAGGATTAAGCATAGATGAAATTGTTAAAATCCATGAAATCAATACTTCGTTTGATGATGTGATGCATATGTTACAAAACGTTTGAATTGTGATGCTTACTATACAAAATATGGTTCTACATTCTTTGACAATGGAAGTGAAAAAATAGATGTAGTAGGTGGTATAGCAGGACTTGATGATATAGAACTGGATAATAGACGCTTCAAAGGAATGTTCGTTGCAAGATATGATATAGCAAATAAATTGCTCAACTCCCTGGCTAAATTTTCTTTTATTCCAATCGGGAATAGTGCACCAATAGTATTGCAAGTAACCAATAAGGGTGGATTACCTAATACAAAAGTAGCATTTGATACACAAAACCTTGTCATTTTTTTAAAAAATAAATTTGCAAAAAGATAAAAGTTATTAAAAATGATAAATAAAACCAGTTTTCAAAAAGCTACATCAACAACATTGCGATAGACATATGATTTTAGTGTAACATTCATGATTCTTTTGATACGAAGAAGTCGTTATTTCTTATACTTTCTGCTTCTTGCATACATCATAGTGAATGCTCCTGAGTTATTTTTATGTGCGTTGAACACTATATATACAACGATGGTTATATATATGCTGTTCCCAATTTTTTATGGCAGTTTCACTAGAGGTCTACCTTTTTATATGAGGCCGTCGCATTATCTTGTACCTGCATGTAATCATGAAAAGTTGTTACTTGAAGATTGGCATAACTATTCAATAATTATGCCACTTTTTATGGAACAAGAAGTTCTTGAAGAATTGATAGAGAACATATCTGCAATAAAATATCCAAAAGATAAAATGCAGGTACTGATGGTGCTTGAAGAAGAAGATGTGATAATGCAACATTCTATAAAATCCATAAAGCTACCAGAGTTCTTTCAAGTAATCATTGTTCCAAGATCAAATATTCAAACCAAAGGAAATGCATGTAACTATGCACTGAATGTTGTTAAAAGCGAATATTGCGTAATTTACGATGCTGAAGATAAACCAGATGTTTATCAACTATAGTAAATTAAGTTGAAGTTTGCGTAATACATATGTGTGTGTTATACTCGAAGGAAAATGCCATCCTCATACAGCGAATATTTTCGGAAAAAAGTAATCACATATGTAGAAAGAGGTAATAGCTGCGAAAGCGCCTCGATAAAATTTGAAATAGCATCAAACACGGTAAGAAATTGGTATAAAAGATATAATGCAGAAGGAAGCTATTCGTCAAGAAGGGTAGGTGGTAAAAAAGGAAGAATAAATGTGGAAGAAGTTGCAATACACGTAAATAGCAAGGCTGATTTTATTTTGTCCGAAATGGGAGCACATTTTGGTATGAGTACATCAGGTGCGTTATATTGGCTTCGTAAGCTAGGATACAGTTATAAAAAAAACCTACACGTATGTGGAAGCAAGTGAAGAAAAGCGCAAGTCCTACCAAGAAGTCATAAAAGGGATGCGGTCTTAAAATTAAAATCTTGTATATATAGATGAAAGTGGCATTGACATCAATATTTGCCAGGACAGAGGATGGTGCAAGAAAGGAGAAGAGCTCGTTTGTAAGAAGAGTGGTAAATATTACGAAAGAACTAATATTATATCTGGATTGGTCAATAATAGACCGATAGCGCCTGGAATATTTAATGGCTCTTGTAATACAAAATTATTTGAAGCTTGGGTTGAAGAGTTTTTGATAAAAGAACTAAAGAACCTGGACAAGTTGTAGTAATGGATCACGCTATATTCCATTGTTCACAAAAAACTAAGGATCTAATTGAATCTGTTGGTTGCAGAGTAATTTTTCTGTCACCTTACTCTCCTGATTTGAATCCTATAGAGAAATTTTGGGCTAATATGAAACGATGGATCAAACGTAAAACTACATAGTTGATAAATTATATAATGCTTTGGTTCAATTCTTTAATATGCAAATCTCAACTTAATTTACCATAAGTAAAGCTGTGCAGGAATTTCATGCTCTAGATGCAAGTTATGTATGCTTGCAAGCAAAGCTAAATTACTATAACTGGAATGAGAATTTTTTAACAAAAATGTTTGCAATTGAATATGCCATTTTATTTGATTATGTTATTCCAATGCTTGTAAAATTTAACTTTTCTATTCCACTTGGTGGCACCAGCAATCACTTTAGAACCAGTGTGCTGAAAGAAATAGGCGGATGGGATGCCTTAAATGTAACTGAAGATGCAGAGCTTGGCATTCGAATAAAATCAAGTGGTTTTAAGGTTGGAATTATAGATTCGTATACACTTGAGGAAGCTCCAATACATGTTCGCGTTTGGATAAAACAAAGAATGCGTTGGATGAAGGGACACTTAAAGACGTATTTGGATCTAATATCAGCTATATCTAAACGTTATCAAAATACAAAAAAGCCTCAAAATGTTACAACTAGTACATCATATAACTCTTGTATAATGAAGATACTAGATTTTGTATCTATATCTTGTCTGATAGGAATGCCTACAATTTTCTTTGCTCTATCTCCAATAATTTTTATTGTATTTTTTTTGTTGATCTTGGAGAATTTACAAGAACTGCACTGAGATTCAGCGGTATATTTGGTATAATGAGCATTGCAGCTCTCTCATTCATTACTATGTTCAATAAAAATCTCAATATCGAGACAAAGTTATGGTTTTTATTTCCAATTTATTTTGTGCTATGGTAAATTAAGTTGCGGTTTGCGTATTAAAGAATTGAACCAAAGCATACATATGTTATTACTTTTTTCCGAAAATCTTCGCTGTATGAGGATGGCATTTTTCCTTTGAGTGTAACACACATCTATATATATGCGCAAACTTCAACTTAATTTACTATATATAGTGTTGCAAGTTTGTTTTCTATATACCAGCTTTATAATGCTCCATTTTTTTGGAATAAAACACCGCATGGTCTTTCAAAAAAAAGAAGATATATCTCTGATAAATGAGTTCCGCTATAACATTTACTTCATCATCCGCATATTTAATACAAAATCCCACAAATAACAGCATATAGTCGCCGTGTATTGTTTAAGAAATATGTTAATCAATACATAACAAGCTGTCTTTAAGAGGCGCAAATTTTGAAAAGTATGATCAGTATATATGGCACTGCCTGCAAAATCACTTTCGCAGGCTCTTTTTGCCTGATTTTTGGAGTATTACTTCGTTAATTCCTTCGTAAATATATATATAATATTTGACTCAGAAATTAACTGGTACTATAAAAAATCATGCCATTAAAATCCGCGCGTACTTATGAAGGCATGACCATAGGAACATAGAATAATCAATGGGTTTTTACGTGTAATTGGAAAACCTGTATACTATAGCGCTATTAATATTGCTAGATTTTACAGTTAATTTCACTATGCTAAAAATATTTATGACAAATGCGAGATTTTTATAGACTATATTGGTTTTATGGTATAAGTACGTATGGTAAGTTTCTTGTCTGAGTTGAGGTATATTTTAAAACCTAATTATGTGTTTTGACAACTTATAAATGCTTAATTTTTTTGCATATTTCTTGTTCTTTATGCACTGAGTAGTTCTAGTAATGATTCAAGTTGTGTTCTATTAAAGTACATTGAGAAGATATAGCTTTGAAATATGGCAATATATGCTTGGTTTTGAATGCTTGTTTATTATAGTGTTGAATATTTTAGAGTTTGAGAGCAATAGCGGCGATTTATTTTTAAGTCAGTTATTTTCAGGTTTTGTCATAAAACTTAACTCTTTTAACTATATTGCAAAAGTTCTATAAAACATCTAAAGCTTTTACTTTTCTACAAAGCTTTATAGTAGGTTTTTCTATGGTACTGCCTTCATAAGTGTAGACATGCGGATTTTGAATGCATGATTCTTTAGAGTACTAGTTAATTTCTGTGTCTAATACTTTTATATGTTTGCAAAGAAATTAACTAAGTAATAAGGAAAATTAGGCTAAAAAGACCTGCACGATGATTTAATTAACAAGGCAATAATACCTTTATAAAATGAAGAGTTGGTATTTAACTTGCGTACATATGAAATTAGACTTCAAAAAGAGTTAGGGAGAATGCGGGCGTAATGTGTATATGAAATACATAAGTAGCATTCTACAAACGTTAATTTTGAAAAGTATGATAAGTATACTTAATTTTTCCATACAAGTTGTTTCAACACAAAGTCAACATTTAGTCATTTCTATAGGTCATTTCATGAAGAACAACTTTTTATTACTTTTTACAATTTTGCTAGGGATGAAGTTTCGAAGTTAAAAACTTCAGACGCTGATAAAAAAAAATTTAGCACCACCAGAAATAATACTAGCAGCGATGTTGCTGTGCTTAAAAAAGCGCCACAAAGTGCAACTAGTATGAATATGACAGTAAGCTTAAGTTCAAATGTACAATATGGATCTGTTGCAAATAATGAAAGTGATGGATTTAGATACAAAGATTTTGATAAAGCAAAAGGTAAGCAGCGCTCTCACGGTTTTGTTACAAATAACAAGATAATATTTCAAGCAGAAGGTGGCAAAGAAGAAATTGGCCTGAAATATGGAGCATCTGTCAAAATTAATGCAGATACTTCTAAACCAATAGATATAGATCTAGGTAGAGGTTAGATATCAAACCCTGTAGGCGATAAAATGATGCTATTTTTAGAAGGACAATTTGGTCGTTTCGAAGCTGGAAGCTATGATGGGGCACATGATAGAATCAAGGTTTCTGGGAGTTCAGTTGCAAGAGCGACAGATGGTATAGCTGGAGATTGGAGTGATTGGCTAAGTGCAAAAGCTTATTATGGAACAGCAAAACAAAATATAAGCCGCTCCTTCATTGATACAGCACAGTTACCTGTTAATAGGGATTATGTTAGAGCAAATAAAATTACTTATTATACACCAAAACTGAATGGATTCACTTTTGGTGTGAGTTATATTCCGGATGCAGAATATACCGGCACTGTGGATCAAATTAAAGATAGCCTTTCTACCTCAGATAGTGGCAGAGGTTATAAAGACGTAGTAGAGGCTGGTATAAGATACAGCACTAAAATAAACGATGTTAATTGGACTATTTCTGGAATTACAGAGTTTGGAAATGCAAAGCAAGGATCTTATCCTAATGCAAATCCAAATCCAACTCCAGGCACTTCTTCTATTATCGAAAGAAATAACTTGTTTGCATGGGAGATTGGAACAAGATTTTATTATGAAGGTTCCAGTATTGCAGGTTCATACGGAGATCTTGGGAAATCTAGCACAACAAAAAATCCAAAACCTCAAGTTTCATCTGATGATTATAAATATGGCGGAAGTTATTGGACTGCTGGAGCTGCTGATAAATACAAAGACTTCGGCATTAGCGCGACTTATATGCAATCCAAAAGCGCTGGTCTTGTTACAAACCAACCAGAAAACATGGAGCAGTATAACAAAGCAAATATTTTTAGTATAGGAATGGATTATTCAGTGCTTCCTGGCTTTTTACCTTATGCAGAGGTGACGCACTTTAATTACAATAGACCCGATGATAACAACGTTAAGGGTAATAACGGCATTGTGTTTTTAGTGGGAGCTAAGTTGAAGTTCCAAATATTTGATATTGCGTGATCACAATCTCCTAAAGACAGAATCTTTAGGAGATTATTTTTTTGTGTGACACAATAGACTGCTTCTTAAAACGCTTGTTCCTGTTAGGCAAGTGCAAGAAGCATACGGAGCGCAGTGTATACCGCAGGTAAAATGAATATGGTAAATTAAGTTGAAGTTTGCGTATATACTTAGGGTAATATGAAACGATGGATCAAACGTAAAACTAACGCAGTTGATAAATTATATAATGTTTTGGTTCAATTCTTTAATACGCAAACTTCAACTTAATTTACCATAGTTGGTGAATTATGCACAAAAGGCAAATTGAAATGATTATTATGGTAAACACCCTAAATCTCTTGAAAAAAGACTTCATTCTTATATCTTCTCAAGCTTCTTGAAGTGAGAAGCTTTAGCATTTTATATGTACCGATAATGAAATAGTTTCATTATGCAACAATGCTCGTCTTCTATTGCCACTTTGTGGCATTTGAACTTATGTTGAAGATTCAAACTGTCAGATAGTCTTTCCTCAAATTTTCTACTTCGAGTATTATTAATTTTCACCTTTTCTGACGGCATATAATACAAATCCGTAAGTTTTTTGCGCTTATTATAACATTTTCTTACGGATTTAAAGCGCTATTTTGACACTCGGGACATCATTTCATTTTTGTTTCGAGGCTCTTGGCGCGCGTACGAGTCAGGAGAACTTCTTCAAATGTTGATTTATGTTGCATAATGAACAGGCTAGCCCTTTAATATTTCGCGCTCTCCAACATGATTCGGGAGGCTTATGATACCTTCTTTTTCCATCCTCTCAATCAAAGAGGCCGCTCTATCATAACCTATTTTCAAACATCTTTGCAGGTAACTCGTACTTGCTTTTCTATCTTGCAATACTATTGCAAGTGCTTTTTCGTATAGATCACTTGAGACTTCTTCAGGAGCAGCACTAGGATTTCCATCTTCTTTGTTAATAAATTCATCTTTAGATATATAGTTTGGAGCGCCTTGTGCTTTCAAAAAAGCAACTATGCTTTCTACTTCCTTATCATGTATAAATGGACCATGAACGCGTTCTATACGCCCGCCAGGCACCATGTATAGCATGTCGCCCATATTAAGCAGTTGCTCTGCACCTTGTTCTCCAAGAATTGTCCTACTGTCTATCTTTGATGTAACTTGAAAGCTGATTCTAGTAGGAAAGGTTGCCTTAATTACACCAGTGATTACATCTACAGAAGGCCTTTGTGTTGCCATAATTATGTAGATACCTGCAGCTCTAGCCATTTGAGCAAGTCTTTGTATGTAAGCTTCTATATCTTTCTCAGCCACAAGCATTAAATCCGCTATCTCATCAACAATAACAACTATGTAAGGCAGCAGCTCATTCTTTATTTCAATATTTTCGAAAACAGGTGTACCAAGTTCTTGATCGAAACCGGTTTGTACTCGCTTTGAGAATGCCTTCCCACTTTGTATATGTTCAGATATAACGTGATTGTATCCACTAATATTGCGTACACCCATAAGCGACATCATCCTATAGCGCTCTTCCATCTCACGCACTACCCATTTTTATGCAGAAACTGCTTTTTTTGGTTCGGTGACAACTGGTGCTATTAGATGAGGAATTCCTTCATATACAGAAAGCTCAAGCATCTTTGGATATATCATCACAAGTTTGCAAGTCTTAGGAGAATGGTTATAAAGCAAGAACATTATCATGCTATTTATCGCGACGGATTTACCTGAGCCTGTTGTTCCAGCAACCAGCAAATGCGGCATTTTTGAAAGATCTGCAATAACAGCTTCTCCTCCTATATTCTTCCCAAGTATTATTGGCAGCCCTCCATTATTTTGATGGTATTCTTTACTTTCTAAAAGTTCTCTCAAATATACAACTGCTCGCTTTTGGTTTGGTAGCTCTATGCCTATTGCATTCTTCCCTGGTATTACTGCAATACGAGCAGATATTGCGCTCATGGAGCGGGCTATATCATCTGCTATATTAATAACACGTGAGGATTTTGTTCCGGCTGACGGTTCAAGCTCATATAATGTTACTATTGGTCCAGGGAATATGTTGGTAATTTCTCCACACACACCAAAATCTTCCAAAACCTGTTGTAGCGCAGCGGAATTTAAATCTAACGCTTGCTGGTTTACCTGAGTTTTGGATTGTATCGTTGATATTGGATCTAGTAAGCCAGTATTCGGTAATTTATAATTATCATCGCATAGGATGCTATTTTGCACTTTTCTTTCATTCTCTGTTTTAGACATAGGTTTGAAGCGTGTTTTATCAGGAATTTTGATTTTTTCTCGGGATGAATTTGCTACTTTTTTACTTTCATCATGACTGTAGATAACATCATCTGTGGCGTGTGATGTTTTATTATTGCGCATGTAAATAGACTTTAACTTCCTGAATAAAATGCCACAAGAGACAGTGCCTCTATATACAGCTTTTGTAAAAAATACCACGATAGAGCGCCACTCCGAAAATGTAATATGCAATGGAATTATAATGCCAACTAAAGAGATAACTGCTGCTAATGTAGTACCAATATCATGATTGAAGCGCCACATTAATTCATTTTTTATAAAAAAACCAACAAAACCGCCACCTTGTCTTAAAAGCGGTTCTGTAGAAATATCTAAGAATGTGCAGAGTCCTGCGAAAATTGGTAATGTTAAAAATAATGCACTTATTCTCAATATATGAAAACATGAAGGTTTGTTTTGCAACATTTTGAGAGCAATGGTCACTAAAAAGGTAATTGTAAATAATACTGCATAACCAAATGTTTGCATCATAGGTTCTGCAACATATGCTCCATACCATCCCATCAAATTCTTAGGAGTTGCTAAAGAAGCATGCAATATTGAACTATCTTCAGGTGAAAATGTAGATATAGCAAATATCAAACATGCTGAAATTATAAATAAAGACATACCGAGCGCTCTGCGTATAGAGCTAAACAATATATCAATCATCATATTTTTTATATAAAAATTTTATATCGCGCTAAATAATTAGTTGAAAAAATATATTTTATGTAATCTTATCTTATGCTACATAACAATATGTCATTAATAAAATAATTAATGGATGAAAATAAGGCTAAACAACATGCGTCATAAATATCGAATTAATTCATATAAGTTAGCGCAGCAAATTGAATTGACCTATAGAACTGCATTGACACAGAAAAAATTTGAAAGGCAAGCAAAATTGATAGATTTCACGCAAATAAAGCTACAAGTGGAAGGACAGTCATACGAGATCTACACAAATAATCTTTTATAAAGATATATTAATAATTCAGTATCCAACAAGCTCACTTATATCATATGGTCTCACATATCACTACTTTTTGTTTCATTGGCATTAAAGTAAGAGAGGTAGATGTTCAAACTCACATCGTTCAAGGGCTTCCAAGTTTCTGTATAGTAGGGCTGTACAGAAATTTGGTGGATTTCGATGCTCCTGTACCGATTATACAGAAAATCCCCTAATTCCTGTGGACGTCTCGTCAAGAAACTTATGACGAGGCGTGCTGCTTGGCGTTGATGATCTCTTTAGTGGACTGTATTTGCTGCAATCGATGAATTTCTCCAGTAGCTGGTTCAAGGCTGATGTCGATAGGATTTTTAGGATAGAGTACGATAGGTGAATCAATGATCACACGCGATTGTAGAAAAATATATCTATATTTCGACTAGAATCACTCGTTGATTGACACTGATAATTTTCTCTAAGTCTTTCGTAATTATCGGTTGTAAGGCGATAATCACTCACAAAATGGATCTGATGGATCCCTAGATGATGCCCGAAAATCCCAGGTGGGATTTTATAGCGATGATTTGCGTAGCGTACAATTTACGCGATGTGTTAGATATCTCTCAATCGATGGACTCGTCAAATCGAAGGATCAAAGGATACTGAGACGCTTGGCGTCTCAAATTGGGCTGCTCGCGGTCAGTGCAGGCACTGACCCGTAGTGACATCATGTCAAGTTAATTGACGCATGATTCGTCACTTGTTCCTCCGTCGATACGGCCGTTTATCGACGTACGACTTAGTTTTTGAACAAGGGCTTCCAAATAAAACGGTTGCGGAGTCCAAGGAACGAATCAGGGCTGCATTTTCTAGTATAGGACTTTCCTTGCCAACGAAGAGAATTACTGTGAATTTATCTCCAGCAGATCTAAATAAAGATGGAAGTCATTTTGATTTGCCGATTGCGCTTGGATTGCTTGTAGACCTTGAAATAAGCCCACAAGAGGAATTAGAAAATCACGTAGCAATCCGAGAGCTTTCGTTGGATGGAAAACTTACGAAAATGACAGGAATACTTCCAGCCGCAATAAAAGCAAACTCTATCAATAAAGGACTGATATATCCAGCAGAAAATAGCTTAGAAGCAGCATGGTCTGGAAATAGTCATGTATATGCAGCAAATGGTTTATTGGAAGTACTCAACCACTTTACTGGTAAACAAAAGATGTGCTCTCCGATATTACCTGAATTTAGAATGCATGGAGAGGAAAAGCCGGATCTGCAAGACATACAAGGCCAAATAATTCCTAAAAGGGCGTTGAAAATTGCAGCTGCAGGCGGGCATCATATGCTAATGATAGGTCCCCCTGATTCTGGCAAATCTATGCTCGCTAAGAGATTGCCTGGGATAATGCCAGCACTTTCACATGAAGAAAGACTTGAATCAAGTATAATTGCTAGCATAGCAGGTGAACTCTCTAGCAATATGTTAGTAGAAGAAAGGCCGTTTAGAGAACCTCACTGTTCCTCTTCTCTTTCTGCAATGGAATATAGGTGGAGGAAAAAATGCTAAACCTGGTGAAATAACACTTGCGCACCTAGACATCCTATTTTTAGATGAGCTTCCAGAATTTTCAAGAAATACTCTAGAAGCATTAAGGCAGCCGATAGAAAGCCGGTGCATTACAATAGCAAGAGGGTAAATAACCATGTTACTTACCCTGCAAACTTTCAACTGATAGCAGCAATGAACCCATGTAGATGTGGATATTATGGAGAGCCTAACAATATGCAATGTAGTAGAGCTCCAAGCTGTGTTGAAGATTACCAAAATAAGATTTCTGGACCACTTTTTGACAGATTTGATATGCAAATCGAGGTTCGGACAGTTGATATTCTAAGCGATGAAATGGAGCGCGGTGAATCATCTGAGGTTGTTGCAAAACGAGTAATGTCAGCTCAAATTACACAATTAGAACGCTATGAAAATCTTGGAATTAAGCTTAACTCTGAGTTAAAAAGCTTTTTGCAAGTTCTAGCACAGCTCTCCTAGTAATTCCATCTAAGAAAGAATCAGCGATCGGAGTATACAGCACATCATCTTTCACATAAAAGAAATTTGATGTCGTAGCTTCTGTAATAAAATCATCTATATCTAACATAATAGCGTCATCAAACCCTCTTGATACAGCGTCATTTTTTGCAATTGTGTTCATCATATAGAGTCCAGAAGCTTTAGCCTGAATTGGAGCCATATTTTTTGATATTTTTCTCCAAGTAGAAGTTTCAATTGAGAGCTCATGACTATTTTTTGTGTACTCTTTTGCATCATCGAATGCTCTCCATCCTAAAATCGCAGTTTGTATACTACATTTCTTGCTATATATGGTTTGAGTTTCTGGGCCACGCCAAGCAACAGGCCTGATATAATCAGACTTCAAATCATTTTCCTTGATAATGTGCAAAACAGCACTATTTAGTTCAAGTACGCTATATGGTAGAGTATAGCCCATCATACTAGCTGATTGTAGAAAACGCTCCATATGCTCTTGAAGCTTGAATGGAACATAGTTATATGTTCTAATACCTCCAAATATAGCACCTGAATAATGCAAAGAATGGTTAAATATTAAAATATTTGCAGAATCTGCATCTAATATTTTTCCGTTTAGCCAACATTTTCCTTGAAATAAATCTGAAAGTATCTGCATATAGAGTTTAAAGACTCAATATTCGATATAATACTTATAACGATAATTAGTAAACAATAAATTATACATAGTATGCGTTACAAACTGCAACCAAAAAAAAACCTTGGTCAACACTTCTTGATAGATCATAGTAGTGCTTCACTGATTGTTTCAAAGTCTAGAGAAATTAATGACGATACAACAGTATTCGAAGTAGGGCCAGGAACTGGAGCTTTGACTAACTACCTTCTCACATCAAGAGCAGGTAGGATTATTGCTATAGAGAGAGACATCAGATGTATTAGAGCATTAAGATCCTCCAATCTTCTATCATCAAGTGAAAAGCTAGAAATCATAAATGGAGATGCGCTATCATTCGACGAACGTTCAATTCTTAGTGGAAGAAATCATAAGATTATTGCAAACCTACCTTATAAAATATCGACCGCGCTTATAGTAAAATGGTTAGGATTGATTGACCTATTTTCAAGCATTACTGTAATGGTCCAGAAAGAAGTTGCAGAAAGAATTGTAGCAGCTTGTAGGTTTTGATGCCAGCTCTTTCTCCTACAATGAGTGAAGGAAGTGTTGCAAAATGAATCAAAGAAGAAGGTGATTTGGTAGAGCCAGGACAGATTTTAGCCGGGATAGAGACTGATAAAGCAACTAGGGAAGTTGAAGCTGTAGATTCTGGAGTCTTAGGAAAGATTGCTGTAAATGCTGGAACAACTGGTGTTAAGGTAAATAATCTAATCGCTATCATACCTGAAGATGGCGAGGGAAAGGAAGCAATTGAGAAAATACTTGCAGAATATGAGCATGATTCTTCAGTACATTCTGAGCAAGACAAGTCAAATTTTCTAATTGGTGATAATAATATTATAAGCTCTCACAGTACAGGTAGTGAAGCTTCTAGCTCTTTGAGTGCGCATAGTGGTGTTAGAAAATTTATAGCCCCTCTTGCAAGGAGGATAGCTGCCAATGAAGGAGTGGATATATCCGGCATACATGGCACTGGCCCTGGTGGTAGAATTTTAAAGCGTGATATAGTTGCTAAAATAGCGCAGCAAGGCCCTAAAAAATCTAGTTCGTCATTACATTCCTCACATGATAATTCACAGTCCACTTTTTCAGTTCAGAAGCTTTCGAATATTAGGAAGATGATTGCAACTCGTCTTGTTGAGTCTGAAAAAAAATATTTCGCACTTTTACTTGTCTCTTGACTGCGATGTAGATTCTATTATGGAGCTTCGTAAGGACTTAAATGATTCTACTTCTATTAATATAACATCTGGCAAAGCTTATAAAATTTCAGTAAACGACATAGTTATCAAAGCTGTTGCGCTGGGCCCAGCAAAGGTCTCTGAGGTAAATTCCTCTTGGTCGAATGATGGAATAGTTGTCTATGATCAAGTAGATATCTCAATCGCAGTTGCCATTGAAGACGGTCTTATCACCCCGATAGTGAGGGCTGCAAACACAAAATCGCTTGGTGAGATTTCAGAGGAAGTAAAGTCTTTGGCTGAAAAGGCAAAATCTGGAAAACTTTTACCAGAAGAGTATCAAGGTGATGGTTTTAGTATCTCAAATCTTGGTATGTATGGCATCAAAAGCTTTAGTGCTATTATAAACCCACCGCAAAGTGCAATACTTGCAGTTGGTGCAGTTACAAAGCCACCGGTAGTCAAAGGTAATGATATGAAAATAGGAAGTGTCATGAATATGACTTTATCCTGCGATCATAGGGTCATAGACGGTGCAAAGGCTGCCGAATTTTTAAGCGAAGTTCGAAAAATCATCGAAAAACCGGCTTTACTTTTGCTTTGATGGAAAGATCGCCGATATCCTGATTTCATCAGTTTTATGAGTGTTAAAATCCTATGCAAAAAATAGATCGTGTTGAAGGCGTACAATATGATCCTAATTGGCCACGAATTTTTGAAGCAGGAGCCGTTCAAATCAAAAAAGCACTAGGATGTAACTGTATTGCTATCCATCATGTTGGGTCGACTTCAGTACCTGGTCTTGCAGCGAAACCTAAAATAGATATTATGGCCGTTGTCCTAGATTTATTTTTTAAAGAATCACAGCTGGAAGCTATAGGATATAGATATTGAGGTGGCTTCAATATTCCTTTGCGAAGGTATTTTACAATCAGAGCTGAGGAAAGCAGCATCAATCTTCACGTTTTTGAAGAAAACGATCCTGAAATTGAGTTAAATATCTTATTTAGAGATCATTTGTGCAGAAGTTCAAGTGCTAGAGAGGAATACTTGCGGCTTAAATATAGACTAATTGCAGAAGACTCTTCTCATAAGAAAAACGACTCTATTTATAGAGGTTATACTTTGGGTAAAAATGATTTCATTCAAAATGTATTAAAACGGTCTAGTTTTAACAGTAATAGATTCGTATTATGTGCCCACGCTAAGGAATGGGATGCTGCGAAGCATTTTCGTGATAAGTATTTTTTTGCTTCTAGTTGCACAGATGATCCATATTTTTGGACATTAAAACACTCTGAGCATGCTCATTTTGTTTTATCTAAAGGCACAGAGATTATTGTTTATCTACATATTCAGTTTTTGCCAGAGTCAAGATCCGCCATACGGATTATTGTTGTAGATGAGAATCAACGAACTCAAAACGCAGGTAGTAGATTCTTGGCTTTAAGCGAAAAGTGCCTTAAGAGCCTAGGCATCAAAAGCATTCATGCAAAATCAAGAGAAAGCTCTTTGAAGTTTTATCTAAAAAATGGCTATACAAAAAGGCCGTTTGACTACCCTGAAGGCGAGAAATCTGATACAGATGACATTCAAATTGGTAAAATACTATGAGCAATGAGATTAAAATTAGGCGTTATCAAAATGATAATGCACAATTTTTCATTCAGATTTTTTACAACACAATACACATTATTAATGCGAAAGATTATACAAAAGAACAGCTAAATGCTTGGTGTCCTACTACTTGTCTTGAGATTGAGGGATGGCAAAAGAAGTGGTCTACTTTAGTTCCATTTGTTGCGCAAATAGGCAAAACAATAGTTGGCTTTGCAGAATTGGAAGCAAGTGGACATATCGATTGTTTTTATGTGCATCATGAATTTCAAGGTATTGGTGTTGGGACATTGCTCATGAACGAGATAGAGGAAGAAGCGCGCTATAAATCAATTCCTAGAATTTATGCAGGTGTCAGTATTACAGCAAAGCCATTTTTTGAAGCGGAAGGATTTAATCTTATCAGGCAACAAACCATTACGAGGTGTGGTGTGGAGCTGACCAATTTTGTTATGGAAATGCATATATATGGTAAATTAGGTTGAAGTTTGCGTATCAAAGAATTGAACCAAAACATTATATAATTTATCAACTGCGTTAGTTTTACGTTTGATCCATCGTTTCATATTAGCCTAAGTATATACGCAAACTTCAACTCAATTTACCATAGTATGTCCATCCGCCAAAAATTTATATACGCAAACAAATCAATTTTTGTGGAGAAGTTGAAGTTAAATGTGCAAAAAGTAGCTCAGGACTTAGCCATGCGCCAATTTTTGTATATATCTATTACTCATGTGCCTAACATATCATAACATTTTTTTACGGATTTAAAGCGCTATTTTGACACTATAAACAGCATTTCATGCTGGTTCTGAGGCTTTTAGCGGATAGACTCACTTACGTTGAACTTGTGTTATTATATGGTAGGTGCATAGTTTAAATTTCAAATGAGAATGCGCCGGACAGACTAATGAGCATTTCAACGACGACAATTTTTGAAATATGACCAGTATATATCATATTTCGCCAAATTCAGCAGCAAGCTCAGCAGGTGTTAACACAGATTTTGTAACTTTATCATACTCTTTAACAAGAGAGCCATTTTTCAGGAGCAATAATCTATCTCCATATTTGATAGCATGTGCCATGTTGTGTGTAATCATGATACAAGTAAGCTTTTGCTTGCGCACAATCTGATTTGTTATTTCTATGGTATATTCACTACTTGCAGGATCTGAGGCCGCTGTAATTTCATCTAATAGCAGTATTTTAGAATCTTGTAGCATAGCCATGGCAATACTAAGCACCTGCCTTTGACCACCAGATAAGTTGCTTACCAGATCATCAATCCTATTCTCCAGCCCCATGTTTACTGTGCTTAATTTTTCTCTAAATAACCGAGTACGATTTTTGTTAGTAAACAGCTGTAACCCCCTTTTTTGTCCTCTTTTTAGTGTAAAAGCCATATTTTCTAAGATAGTCATATTTTCCATTGTACCAGATTTTGGGTCCTGCATCACTTTGGATACTAGATTGGCTCTATGTATCTGCGATGTATTGGTAATGTCTTGTTTTAGAATGAATACTTTACCAGAATCTGGTTTTATAAACCCAGAGATTATATTAAACATTGTGGATTTACCTGCTCCATTGCCACCTATCACAACAACGAATTCTCCTTCTTTAACATCTAAATTTAAGTAATTTAAGACTTTTCGCTCTAGCTTAGTATTCTTACCCAAAACAATATCAATATTCTCAATTCTTAGCATGCACGCCTCTTTGATAAATACACTATTGCTATCACCATAAGTCCTGTAAGCAAGTTTCAATCAGCAGTTGCAAGACCTAAAGAATCACTATAAAGCGCAAAACTGATAAATAATCTGTATATAATAGATCCAATTAAACAGCTGATAGTTTGTACTAAAATAGACTGACTTCACATGACTCTTTCGCCAATCATTACTGAAGCAAGTCCTACAATCACAGTGCCTATTCCGCTTCCAACATCAGCAAAGCCTTGATGCTGACTGAACAATGCACCGCCTAGAACAATAATTGCATTACTGAAAACAAGTCCTATCATGACCATAAGCTTAAAATTTACGCCGCTGTTTTGTGCTAATCTCTTTTTTTGACCTATACTGCGCAATGCCAAGCCAAGATCTGTCATGAGCAAGTATGCGACAATAGCGCATATTGATAAGATAATAATAGTTAATGCAACTATAGGAGACTCAAAAAATATAGTAGCGTCGTTGATAAGAGTAATATTGGGAATGCCACCCATAATACGCAGGTTAACTGAATAAGGCATAAAACTTACCAATATCCCAGGAAGTAAATTAGTGACTTGGAATTTTGTATATAATATGCCTGTAATGCATCCTGCAACACCACCTGCAAATATGGCAGCTATCAAAGATAGCCGAAGATCAAGCCCAGATTTGATCATAATACTTGAAACAGCTGCGCCTAAAACAAAGCTGCTATCACAAGTTAAATCTGGAAAATCTATAATACGAAATGTTAGGTACATTCCAATTGCAACAATTCCATAAATGATTCCGATTTCTAGGCTCATTATAATTTCATTTAGTGTCATCACTTACTCTTTGTAATGATTTTTGTAGCGATCGCTTTAATGTCATTTGATAGTTTCATTCCAATTTTCTGCGCAGTATCTTCATTGAGAAAAAGTTCTGTGCTAGCTGGAAACTCTACAGGTATCATACCTACATCTTCGCCTTTCAGACTTCGAGCAATAATTGGTGCTGTTTGTATGCCTATTTCATATTGATTAGGTCCAAGTGCTGCTAAAGCGCCTAGTTTTACAGCATCAGTATCGCTTATATAAACAGGTATCTTCACTTTAGTTGCAACATTAATGATTGTCTGCAAAGCAGAAAGTGCTGTGCTATCATTACTGATGAATATAGCATCGACGTTCGCAGCTAGCTTAGTTGATGCTTGAGCTACCTCTGAAGTTTTATTTGCAGCTTCCAATACCAAGGTTATGCGAAGTTTATGGCATAATTCTTCTAGTTTTTCTATCAAACTTGAAGAATTAATTCCGCTTGGATTATATAAAAATCCTAGTCGCTTTAAATTTGGTTGGATTTGTCGAAATAACGTGATTTGAGGCTTGAGTTCAACAAAATTTGATACGCCTGAAGTATTATTTCCTGGCTCTGATAAACTTTGTACAAGCTCACCTTTTATTGGATCGGTGACTGAGCTAAACACCAGCTTCATTTTATTTTCTTTTGCGTATTTGGCAAAGCTTCGAGCGGAAATAGTAGCAACACCGACTACAACATCTGCTCCTTTACCAACAAATTTTGCTGTGATTTGAGAAGCTAAAGCGGGGTTGGCTTGTGCAGATTCAACTCGCAGATCTAGATTGACACCACGCTCATGCACATTTTACTCTATCTGTTTCTAGCAAAAGTAGAGCTTGGCACAATTCTTTTATATTTTTATTATGATCATTAGTCATGCTTTACCATGTTACTAAACTAGTATGCTACTAAAGTAGTACGGCAGCTCTAATAAGTCAAGAAAAATAAATACTAATACCAACTTTACCGAATAGCAGAATATAGTAGCCGTATATTTTCTAAAAAAATTGAGATGAGATTTGAGTAAGCTTTACTAGAAGTACAGCGGCTATGAGTGCTATTCTGTTATTTGGGAGAGTTGGTACAATATCCAAAGATTAGGGCAGGACCGCGGCTAAAAGCTAATTTTTGTACATGAGAGCTTTTTCGAAACTATGCTATATGTTTTATAGTAAGCCTAATTCAAGGAATAATATGTTTTGTAATGAAATACGAACAAGTCATTTTTTTGTCAGAAGAACAATTCAGAAGGTTAACGCGAATCAAAATTGGCACCTTTGACAAGATAGTAAGAATTTTATCAGAAGCAGATAATAAGAAGAAAGCTAAAGGAGGCAGAAAGAACAAGCTTAGTATAGAAAATCAGCTATTGATGGCTTTGGAACACATACGAGAATATCGCATATATTTTCATGTGAGTCAGAGCTACGGAGTAAGTGAAAGTTTTGCATATAAAGCAAGTAGATGGATAGAGGACACGCTTATCAAACATCCTGACTTTGCATTGCCTGGACGCAAAGCTTTGCTAAAAAACGATATGGAATACGATGTTGCACTCATAGATGCCACCGAAACTCCGATAGAACGCCCAAAAAAAGGCAAAAGCGTTACTACTCAGGTAAGAAGGAAAGGCACACCTTAAAGAGCCAAGTTATTGTAGATAAGAAAACGAGGCGTATAATATGCACAGCATTTTCAAATGGCAAGCGTCATGATTTTAGATTATTTAAGGAATCTGAAATCCATATTAATCCTAATATAAAAGTCATTACAAATACAGGATACCAAGGCTTGCAAAAGTTGCATAGCAAATCTGAATTACCCAAAAAGAAGAATAAGAAAAATACTCTAATAAAAGATGATAAAAAAAGGAATCAAAGACTCGCAAGTGAAAGAGTTGTAAATGAAAATGTTATTGGCATGCTTAAAAGGTTCAAAATTATAGCTGACAAATATAGGAATAGGCGAAAAAGATTCGGGTTGAGATTCAATCTTATTTCGGGAATTCATAATTTTGAGTTAATATGAATAAGTTTCGAAAGAGGTCTATTGAACTTTACGCAAAAATCTATTTGCGTAGCAAATAACTGCATCTCTAGAGTATCAGATTATAATGCTGTCTCTCTTTTATGACGGGAAAATTGAGTTCTGCAAGATTTATATAAAGAATGAAGAAGAAAAAAAAGATGACGATAATTCTCAAAATCCAGATAAAACACTAAATTTTAAAGTAGAAATAGATTTGCGTAATCTTGGACCAATTGTCATGGATGGCAAATTCACTAGTAAGTCTAGCTTACGAAAGTTAGAGTGTGAAATCCAAGCGGAACATGGATTCCCATATTATGTTGAAGAGGTAATACATAGCGCCGTTTCCAACTGCTGTGAGGCATTAACACTACAAGGAAAAATCTTGTTTTCACATATTCAACATCAAGAATTTGATGCTCAGTATGAACATGTCACCAATGATTCAGAAGATGCATATGAACATAGAAAATATGATGTAGTAATGTAACTTGCATAGCATTCATAGCTCATGTAAAATATCAAAGCTATATTTGCAAATTTCCCTTATTATTAACAAACTCCTAATTCCTAACTAATACATTAGTTTAATTGCAATATACATGCAACAAATGGAACAAATAGATGAATAAAGCACAACTTGAATATCCATACGGACTAAATGAGCATCAGATGGATGCTGTTTCACACATTGATGGCCCAATACTTGTTCTTGCAGGAGCTGGCACAGGAAAAACAAAAGTGCTTACAACTAGAATAGCACACATTATATCACTTGGCGCAGCTTCACCAAATCAAATACCTGTAGTGACATTTACAAACAAAGCTGCAAGCGAGATGAAATCGAGAATCAGAAGCTTTGTAGGTGACGTTGTGGATGGAATGTGGATCGGAACTTTTCACTCTATAGCTGCAAAGATATTGCGCTACCATGCGAGTAAAGTGGGATTGTCAAATAATTTCACAATCATTGATACTCAAGACCAATTGAGAATCGCAAAACAAATTTTAAGAGATACTGGTATTGATGAAAAACAGTATCCTCCTAAACTAATGCTATACATCATCGGCAGATATAAAGATAAAAGCAGGACACCAGATAAAGTTCCAGAATCTGAAGTTGATGGGTTTGCAAGAGGGATGATGCGCCAGCTTTATGCGGAATATCAAAATAGGTTGTTATCACTTGGTGCTTTGGATTTTGGTGATCTTCTACTATATAATGTAGTTCTTTTTAATGAAAACCTTGATGTCAAATCATATTATCAGGAAAAATTTAAGTATATACTTGTAGATGAATATCAAGATACAAATGTAATTCAGTATTTGTGGCTACGCATACTGACACAAAGCAATAGTAACATATGCTGCGTTGGAGATGATGATCAAGCAATATATGGATGGCGCGGCGCTGAAGTTGCGAATATACTGAGATTCGAGAAAGATTTTCGCAATGCTAAAGTTGTAAGACTAGAACAAAATTATAGATCCACATCTTATATTTTAAATTATGCCACTCAACTCATCTCAAATGATAGGTAAAGACATGGCAAAACATTATGGGCAGCAGATTCTCATGGGGAAATGATGTAGCTATACAGCTTCTTTAATGATAAGCATGAAGCAAGATTTGTAGCAGATGAGATAGATGTATTGCATAGATTACATAAACAACCACTTTCAGAAGTCGCAATCCTTGTGCGCGCGAGTTATCAAACAAGAAATTTTGAAGAAAGTTTAAACGCTTTTAGAATACCATATCGTATAGTTGGAGGTACAAAATCTTATGAGCGCACAGAAATTAAAGATATCATTGCGTACATAAGATTGCTAGTTAATTCAGATGATGGTCTTGCACTAGGGAGATCAATCAATATTCCAAAAAGAGGAATAGGAGATCCAACAATGCAGCAAATATATGAGACATCAAAAACTCATAGTATATCTTTATTTGCAGCAGCATCCAGTATGGTGGAGAATCAAACTATCAAGGGGCAAGAAGCTGCCGCAATTCTATCATTTTTTGAACAACTGGCACACTGGAGAAGTTTATTGAACAATATGAATCACACAGAAGTCATATATAGCATGCTTGACGAAAGCGGATATAAGCAAATGTGGAAGAATCAAGACACAGAAGAATCAAAAGAGCGACTGGACAATATCAAAGAATTAGTAAGTAGCATTAAAGAGTTTCCAGATTTGTCAACGTATTTAGAGCATGTAAGCCTCCTTGGAGATACAGGCACGATTTATAATGATGATAAATTGAACGTAATGACCATATATGCCGCGAAAGGACTAGAATTTTCCAATGTTTTTCTTCCTGGATGAGAAGAAGGGTTATTCCCTAGCGCAAGAACAGTCTCAGAATCTGGAAATACCGGAATGGAAGAAGAAAGACGCCTTGCGTATGTTGCAATCACAAGAGCTAAAGAAAGACTATACTATATTTCATATGCAAATACCAGCAGCGTATATGGATCAATTCAATCTTCCACGCCATCTAGATTTTTAGATAAGCTACCTAGCGAAAGCTGCCAACATATATCAGAACTGCTGCTGAAGAAGAAAAAAGATGTCAATAACGCTCAACGAACAAAACAGCCAATCAATACTCAATCTGGTAAGAAAGTAGAACATAATGTAATCGGAACTGGAATAATCTTAAATGTATATGATAGTATAGCTCAAGTACTACTCGATCGAACAGGTCTCAAAAAAGTCTCTATAGATTATTTGAAAGATTGTGAGGAATAATATAGTTAGCCAAAATGCAAAAGATCCCTAAACATATCGCAACCATCATGGACGGAAACGGGCGCTGGGCTCTACAAAATGGACTAAGGAAGGAAGAAGGACACAGAGAGGGAATAGTAGCAGCAGAAAGAATATTAAAAGCCTCCATAGCAAATGGCGTCAAATATTTAACACTATACGCTTTCTCTTCTGAGAATTGGACAAGACTAAATAGTGAAGTGTCAAATTTAATGAACTTGCTACATAAGTATTTACTAAATAACACAGAAGATCTAATATCCAGTGGCGTCAAAGTAATATTCATAGGAGATAAATCATGCTTAGATCCTGCAATACAAGAATTAATGCAAATAGCTGAATCTTCCTCTGCACATGATAAATTTCACCTAGTAATTGCTATTAGTTATGGTGCAAGAAATGAAATAAGAAATGCTGCGGTCGAAATGTGAAAATACGTTATTTCAAATAAAATTGAGCCTAACACGATTACAAGCAAGTTATTTGATAACTTTATTAATAGTGATATTCCAGATCCTGATCTCCTTATAAGAACAGGCGGCGAAAGAAGGATTAGTAACTTTCTGCTATGGCAAGTTGCATATACTGAACTCTATTTTAGCGATAAACTATGGCCTGCTTTTTCTGAAGCTGATTTGATTGATGCAATTAAAGACTTTAGCTCTCGTGATAGAAGATATGGAAAAGAGAAAACATCCTAGCAGCTTTAGAAAAAATTAAAAATCTATATTAACTTCAATTTGATATAAGAGCCAATTTTTGTACATTTAACTTTCAGCAGAAATTTATTTGTGCAGTAAATCGATTTTTTACAGACAGACTTTCTAGTTCTTTTTGAAGTATGACGAAGAATGTATCTCAATATTATAGCTCTTATAAAGTACGCGCACCAAGAAGTCTCAGAAGTGGTAGAAAATGCTGACCCGAGTGTTAAAATAGCGCTTTAAATCCGTAATAAGCACAAAAACCTTATGGATTTTGTGAAAGTAGTGTTTGCGCGTGGCACAGGAGCAATTAATATATCCAAAAATTAGTGCATGGCAGCTCCTTAGCTAATTTTTGTACATTGAACTTCTCTGCAAAAATTTATTTTTGCAGAGAAGTAGCGTAGCAAATAAATTTTTGGCGGATGGACTATAAAATATAAAAAATTTATGCCAATCACAAAAACTATCTGCATATTTCGTGGAGCAAAAAAAGGTCGTGATGACAGAATTATTGAACTTGCAACAATTGTTGGCAAAATAATCGCAAGGAAGAATATGAATCTAGTATGCGGTGGTGGCAACAGAGGTCTTATGAGCATTGTAACTGCAGCAGCTGTCTCTGAAGGTGGTTTTGTAATAGGTATTCTTTCTGATGGTTTGAAATCTGAAGTTCCAAATATCAATAGCACCAAACTCATTAAAACACCATGTCTGCAAACTAGAAAAAAAGTTATGATTAAAATTGCTGATGCATTTCTGATATTACCTGGGGGATATGGAACTTCAGATGAATTTTTTGAAATTATGGTATTATACAGAATTGCTATGATAAAAAAACCAATAGTGCTATTCAACTATCTAGGATTTTGGGATGATATAATAAAGCAGATGGATCGAATACAACAAGACGGATTCTTAACAAAACATGACAGCAAAGCACCAATTATAGTAAATAATATAGAAGAGTTTCAAAATTGGCTTTCAATTTTTGACTGCATTAGAGAGAAATAGTACTATAACGCTTTAGCTATAGTAAATTAAGTTGAAGTTTGCGCATATATATAGATATGTGCTACACTCAAAGGAAAAATGCCATCCTCATACAGCGAAGATTTTCGGAAAAAAGTAATAACATATGTATGCTTTGGTTCAATTCTTTAATACGCGATCCTCAACTTAATTTACCATATATAGCACCGCCTTCATCAGTGCATCCTAAAAATAGATAATCGTCAAAACGCAATGTTTGAAAGTCGCCGTGATTCACGGCTTCATGTCAAAGCTCCCTAGAAAATATAGCAAAGTTTTTGCTAAAAACACTACATGAGCTTTATATCTTTAGTTTCTATCTAAATAGCACTTGCAAGCAGATGAAGCTTTTAATGTCATAAAAATCTTTTACTTGACCTTAAACATAAAGCTCCCTTCAACTCTTTTCAAGCTTTTTTCAACTGACTATTAAATGATTTATCAAATGCAAGGTTTGATAGTTAAAAATAAATAATTTGGAGCTAAGAAAGAAACACATACTCCTCTTCCTCCATATTCTAGAACATAAGCAAGCATATTATGCTGAATAAGTACCCATAAACATAGCCTCACTTAAACTGACATGTTTGTATAAATAAAAGCATAATTTATTGTTAATTCGCTCATCCGTCAAAAATTATAATTTGTCCTGTGCCGCACAAATGCTACTTTTACAAAATACGTAAGGGTTTTGCGTTTATTATAACATTTTCTTACGGATTTAAAGCGCTATTTTTGCGCTCCAAGCACTATTTCATGCTCACTTTCGAGACTTTTATAAGCGCACGTACTAATTTATCAATCAAAATCTACTGAATCACTCCTGATTCAGTAGATTTACTGAATGAACTGATCTACTGAATTACTGCTGGTCTTTCAGATGAATTTACACCACTACGAGCAAAAACTATAATATCGTCTGACAGTGCATCGCTTGAATCAACGCTTACAGTAGTGCTAGACTTTGTTTTTTTATCAAGCATTTTTTGTACAAGCAGCTTATGATGCGTCCTAGAGCCATTCAACATAGGAGTTTTAGGATTAGAATGTGCAGCATGAAGCACGCTTGGAGCAGATTTATTGACTGTTTGCCATGCGTTCTTCACTTTTGCATAGTATTCTTCACCTTTTTCCTTGCTTCTGGAATGATACATTGCTATTGCTCCTCTCCAGTTTCTAGTTTCTGCAAAGTTTTCTGATAAAAAATAAGCAGCATAAGCTATATTATAAGTTGGATTAAGAGCATTTTCAGGTTTCTTGAAATGATACTTGCCATGTATACGCCAATCCACCTGACCACATCCTACATCTATATTCTCAATTCGACGTGCAAGAGAAGACTTAAAGAACGCTAAAGCTTCTGCTTGCGTTTTAAAGTAATAGCTTTTACCTTTTATATTTAGAGACCAAGGGTGTGGCACCAGCTTTTTCTTACTTTTGCTCCATAGACCGGATTCAACTAGAGCAATAGACTGAAGCAAACCTCTAGGTAAACCATACTTTGTTTCATATATAGAAATAGCACTAACACAGTGATTGTGATCTTGCGGCTCAATATTCTGAGCCTGATTAACTACAGGAGCGCTATATATAGTATTATCTAGATCCACTACAGTAGCATTCTGGTGCAATTGGCTTTTTAAAGAGTTATTGCCTATAGCTACATTTTCTGATGCGTAACAACTAGTATAAAAGCACAAAATAGAATGGAATATCGTAATATAAATAAAACGTAGAATATAATTATACACCCTCATCGTCCTCCATTTTTTGACGACAACCTTGCGGGAGGTGATTATGCAATAAACTCACAGTGAAGTCTCCAAATAAAATGTGAATATTAATGTCATAAATGTAAGGAGTCCTAAAATTCAGGCTTCAGATATCAATAATATATTCTTTTGATGGTTAATACGATAATTTTTTATTCTTCATGATAACTTTGCTTGATAAGCCTTTGCAGCAGTAGGTTTGAGCAACATTGTCGCATTCGATATATTAAACATATGTTAACAAATCACTGCTAGATCTCAAATTTTTATCTTGATATGATAAAAATTCAATGGAATAGAGTTTTGTCGCAAATTTAGCGAGTGTAGATATTACAAGTAATAATATAGTACTTCAGACCTTAAAGATAATCATGTATACACCGCAGGTAAATGAAGAGTTGGCATTATATAAGCAGGATATTTAGTAGAAAGATATATTTTATCTTACTGAGCCATTGAATTTTTCACTTTTTGCACTATCTAAAACAGTGTCATTTCACTTATATACCGTAGATAAATAAAGAGTTGATATTTATTATGTATATATAAAGTTAGCCTTCGAAAAGAGCTATGAAGAATTGTACCGCGTGTGTATATAAAATACATAATGAGCTTTTTAAATGCGCCAATTTTGAAAAGTATGAGGAATATATAAGGCTGCGAAACCACATGTGACACAGGGTAAGATGTAGTTCTGTGGCTCGTCTGAAGCAAGATATTGTACTTTTTATATTGCAAATTGGCTGATTGTTTTGCATATTAAGGAGCTTTTGCTTGCAACCTTTTATTAGCATATTGCTGGTTATAAGTTTGAAAAATTAACAGGATTAAAATCAGGGAGAACCTGTGCAACAAGATTATTATGCTCCACTTGGAGTCAGTAGAAATTCATCTGCCAATGAGATTAAAAAAGCTTATAGAAAGCTTGCAATGCAGTATCACCCAGGTCGTAATCAGGGGAACCCAGAAGCTGAAAAAAAGGTTAAAGAGCTAACAGCAGCATATGATGTATTGAAAGATGAGAATAAAAGAGCTGCTTACGATAGATATGGCTCTGCTGCGTTTGATGGCATGCAAGGACAGCCTGGAGCTGGGTTTCCACACGACTTCTAAGATTTTGCAGACATATTTAATGGAATTTTTCAGGATTTTGGTGGAGGCCCAAGAGGACCTGGCAATAAGAGAAAAACTAAGGTACGTGGCTCGGATCTGAGATATAATTTATCTATTACTCTTGAAGAAGCTTGCTCCGGTAAGAAATACGATATTAAGTATAAGACTGCAGTACGTTACGAGAGCTGTACAGGGAGTGGCAGCGCTGACAAAAATAATGAAAATATGTCGTGTTTAGCATGCGGAGAAAAAGGTGTCACAGTTTCACAACAAGGATTTTTCAAGGTTGAAAGAACTTGTTCAACGTGTGGAGGAGCGGGTGTTGTAATTAAAAATCCGTGTAGAAGCTGTCACGGTCACGGTAGAATTGAAAATGAGAAGAAGATTACTGTGAATATCCCAGCTGGTGTCGAAGATGGCATAAAGATCAGAGTTGCTGGAGAGCGCGAATTTGGAGTGCGTGGCGGAGCTGCAGGTGATTTATATATATTTATTAATATCTTACAACATCCTATTTTCGAGAGAAGAAAAGATGATCTTTATTGCACTGTGAGTATAAAAATGACTACCGCAACGCTTGTTGGTGCAATTCAAATAAAGTGTTTGGATGGTTCTTTGGTAAAAGTCGCTGTGCCACAAGGAACGCAGTTTGATACGCAGTTAAAAGTAACTGGAAACGGCATGCCATTCTTAAAATCAAATGAATTCGGTAATATGTCTGTGCGCGTTAAAGTGGAAGTTCCTTCAAATTTGACAGCTCGTCAAAAGGAATTGCTGAAAGAATTTGACAATGAATACAAAAATGAACAGTCCGAAGATGAAGGTTTGTTTAGTAAGGTAAAGAATTTTTGGAGTGAGATAACAAACGATAAGAATGACTATAAATAAACTATTGTGTTTATAGTTTTATATATACGAAGAACAGTATCTACAGCCAGAATAATTATTTAATAAATAAGAAAAAGCTGATGTATACCGCAAGTAAGTGAAGAGTTGGTATTAGACTTCAAAAAGAGCTAGAAGAATTAATATGCAATGTATCACAAAATATATAAGGATCATTTTCGCAAGACGTCAATTTTGCAAAGTATGATTATGTGGGAATAGAGTGAATAGAGTTTGAGAGAATAGAGTAGGCATTGTGTTGCATGAATTTAACGATTTTAAGAAAAGAAATAGACTAAATATTAGAGACTCTAAGGTTTGAAATACGTTACGGAAAAGTGTGAAGTGAAAAGTGTTTTTTCCTTTTGACATTTTTATCACGGTCGTGTTTAGGTTTAAGGGTCTCTGGGAAGAGTGCGGGTGGCTAAAAGTGACGTCACAGAATGATCATTGTATTAACAAAGAGTGTGACGAATGGATGCACGTGTGACTGAGAAAAATGATTCAAAATAAAGAGAGAAAATGAGTTTACTTTTGGGCGAAAGATTGAAGTTGGAATCAGTTCCCCTTCAGCCGATGACGAGAGAAGACCTCACTTGTATTTTTATGTATCTTTTTTATAACTTCAAATATAATTTCTTTATTCATTTAAAATAAATGTTTCCTGTTCCTGAATGATTTTGATCCTACAAATTGGGGGCTCGTCCGGGATCATATCAAGGCAACAGCGACGTTTTAATTTGACGTAAAGAAATTGAAGTGCCAGTGTTGTGAAAGTGATGTCAACTCATTCTTAGGGATTTGATAAAGGTGCGTGCGGTATACAATAGGCAGACGGCCACTCGACGATTTTTTGTGTAACGTACATAAGGTGTAAAAATGTCATCTCCCAAGGAACCAAGGTATGACGAGCTGGACGTTGAAGCGTTGAGAGCTAAACTCCAAGTTCTTGGTCAGCCGATAAGCGGATCTAAGGCTGTACTAGTGGCCCGATTGACAGAGCTGGTCAAACCAGATGATAATAAAGAAGAAGACGAAAGTGAACACGAAGATGATTTGGATACTCTAAGTGTTGGTGAACTGAAGACTCGACTACGTGCATTACAACTCAAGGTTACGGGTAAAAAGGCGGCACTTGTCGAACGCTTGAGGTCAGCACAGTTAAAATCAAAAGAAGATGCTAAGAAGGAAGAAGAATCAGACGCCAAAGATGATATCGACCAGATGAAGACTAAGGATTTGAAATTGCGACTCACTGAAGTAGGATTAAATCCGACAGGCAAAAAGTCAAAATTGCGTGCAAGATTAAAGGCGGCTCTGGGTATAGTTGATGACGAAAGTTCAGACAGTGACGAGAGTTCTGTTGAAAATCATCCAATCGGCGATGGTGTTGGTCAGAACACAGACAGGCGCAGCCCAGACAGAACCAATGAGAGACATCGTTTTTACGGTTATCGCCCGACGTTGACTTTCAAAGACGTTGAAGATGCGCTTGAAAGATTTAATGGAGACGGAAGCCAAAATGTTCGACGGTGGTTTTTAACATTTGAGGAAACTGCAGAGATGTGTTCGTGGTCAGACGCGCAAAGAGTGATTTACGCGAAAAAGCTCTTAGATGGATCTGCAAAGTTATTTGCAAATTACGAGTGTCACGCTAAGCGGTGGAGTGAATTAAAGAAAAAGTTAATTAAGGAATTTTCAAAGACTGTAAGCAGTAAGCAAGTGCATGAACAATTGAGTAATGTGAAAAAGAAAAGTGATGAAACATGTGAAGCGTATGTTTATCGTGTGCTTGAGATGGCTAGCCACGGTGATGTGGAACTAGACGCTCAGATACAGTATATAATCGACGGAATACAAGACGAAGAGATCAACAAGATGATTTTATATGGTGCAACAACGATGAAGGAATTAAGGGCAAAATTGAAGCAGTACGAAATGTTGAAGAAAAACGCCAAATCGAAGACAAGTTCGAAGCAACCTCAGAGAAATGATAAGCCGAAGAAACCTAATCAAACACGAGATGGTGAAAAAAGCAAGCATTGTTTTAACTGTGGTGAGAAGACACACATTAGCAATGACTGTCCAAACAAGGCGAAAGGACCCAGATGTTTCAACTGCAATGAATTTGGACATGTGTCGACAAAGTGCGGAAAAGAGAAAAAGACTACCAGAGGCGGAAAAGGACCAGAGGAAAAGAAAGAAAAATCTCGATGTGATGCGTTGAAGTCAGGGGACAAGAAGACCTATAAGCAGGTCAAAATTTTGGGTCAAGAGGTTACTGCTGTACTGGACTCAGGTAGTGACTTACATCTGGTGCGGTCAAGTTGTTATGTGAGGCTCGGAGCCCCGAAACTCAATACAAAAACCATTCCTTTTGATGGTGTTGGTGCAATTAACCAACGTACACTAGGACGGTTCAAAGCGGACATAATAATCGATGATTTAACGTTTACTTTCGATTTTGACGTGGTCCCAGATCAGTTTCTCGGACATGATTTATTAGTGGGTGGTGAATTATCCGATCATGCTGAAGTGTGCGTGAAACGTAGACAAGCTGTACTAAAGAAAATAGACTCAGATGAAAGTTTAATAGAAACGGATGATATGTGCTGGAAAGAAGTGTTAAATATTAATGTGTGCAATGTGATTGACAATGACTATGATGTTTCGATTCAACATGTGACTGATCCTCAGTTGAAGAGTGAATTGAGAGAACTCGTAGAAAATTATGTGCCGATAGGAACGAAGGATACAGGTGTGAAAATGCGAATTGTGTTGAAAGACGATGTGCCGGTATTTCAGAATCCCCGACGACTTTCCGCTCAACAAAAACATGTTGTAAATGAAATAATTGAGAATTGGATGGATGAAGGGATTGTGGAAGCAAGTGTGTCCGATTATGCTAGCCCTATAGTGTTAGTTGAGAAAAAGAGTGGGCAAACGAGACTTTGTATCGATTATCGGTCACTAAATAAAAAAATTATCAAGGATAGAAATCCTTTGCCATTGATCGAGGATCAATTAGATCGCTTACAGGATGCACGAGTGTTTTCTACTTTAGATTTGAAAAACGGATTTTTTCATGTTCCGGTCGAGGAAGAAAGCATAAAGTATACAGCGTTTGTGGTTCCGGATGGACATTATGAATTTTTGAAAGTGCCTTTCGGACTGTGTAATTCACCAGCGGTTTTTCAAAGACATGTGAGAGCAGTTTTCCGTCCATTGATCACTAGTGGTGTGGTTTTAGTTTATCTCGACGACTTAATTATTCCTGCTAAAGACGAAAAAGAAAATTTGGAAAAATTGAAAATTGTGTTGAGTTCGGCGAGTGAGTACGGCTTAGTGATAAATTGGAAGAAGTGTGAACTGTTGGTTGAACGCGTAGAATATTTGGGGTATATTGTGGAGGCTGGACAAATTAGACCATCTAATAGAAAGACATTAGCAGTGGCAAAGTTTCCAATCCCAAAGACAGTAAAACAGGTGCAAAGTTTTTTGGGACTAACTGGGTATTTCAGGAAATTCGTCGATAAATTTGCTGTTCACGCGCGACCCTTGTCTCAGTTGTTGAGAGATAGTGTCAAATTCGAGTTTGGTGAAAAGCAAAAGGCATCGTTCGAGAAGTTGAAGTCAGCGTTAACTGAAGAGCCCGTTCTGAAATTATATCGTGTTGGTGCAGAAACGGAATTGCATACAGACGCTTGCATGGGTGGATTAGGTGCAATTCTACTCCAGAAAAATGCAGAAGATGGGAAGTTACATCCTGTGTATTACGCAAGCTGGAAAACGACACCTGCTGAAGAAAAATATACCAGTTACGAACTAGAGATTTTGGCAGTGGTGAAAGCGCTGAAAAAATTTCGGGTGTATTTAATTGATATTGATTTTAAAATTGTCACAGACTGTAAAGCGTTCGTGTTGACAATGAAGAAAAAAGATTTGTGTTTGAGAGTGTCACATTGGGCATTACTGATAGATCAGTTCAGTTACACTATTGAGCATAGACCTGGTACGTCTATGCGCCATGTTGACGCATTAAGCAGAAATCCTGTGGAAGTTCTGTTGGTGCAGGAAAGCCGAGGCGGTTTAATTGAAAAAATTCAGAAAGCGCAGATGGAGGACCCTGAATTAAAGAAAACAATTGAGTCAGTGCAAGGTGGAAAAAGTAATGAATTTTCAATGTTAAGAAAGGGTGTATTATATCGTGTGAGTGATGGAGATGAACTGCTGGTTGTGCCGAAAGCCATGCAGTATGACGTTATCAAGCAGGCTCATGAACAAGGACATTTCGGGTGGAATAAAATCGAGTTCGTGTTGAAGCGCGAGTATTGGTTTCCAAATATGCGACGAAAGATTCAGAAAGTGATTGACAATTGTGTGAAGTGCATATTAGCGGAGAAAAAACATGGAAAGAGTGATGGATTGTTAAATCCAATTGAGAAAGGGACTATACCATTGGATACTTATCATATTGATCACTTGGGCCCAATGCCCTCCACGAGAAAAGCTTACAATCATTTGTTTGTAATTGTTGATGCATTCACAAAGTTTGTATGGCTATATCCTACAAAATCGACGACAGCGGAGGAAGCAGTGAACAAACTCAAGTTGCAAGCGGTAACTTTTGGAAATCCCAGACGTATCATTAGCGATCGAGGTACGGCATTCACAGCCAAAGCATTTGAAGAATATTGCAGTGCAGAAGAGATTGAGCATGTTTTAATTACAACAGGTGTACCTAGAGCGAATGGTCAGGTGGAAAGGATGAACCGCGTAATCATCCCTATTTTGGCCAAATTGTCATCAGATAATCCTATGGAGTGGTGGAAATATGTGGGCCAAGTACAACAATTCATGAATTCCACGTTGAGCAGAAGTACTAAGAAGACACCATTTGAATTATTGATTGGCGAAAAAATGAAGTTACCAGATGATCAAAAATTACGACAAATCGTGGACGACGAATTTGTTAAATTGTTCGAGGAGAAACGCACAAATCTCCGTGATGAAGCAAGACAAAATATACTCAAGATTCAAGAAGAGAATAAGAAGACTTACAACCGGAAGAGAAAACCAGCTGAGAAATATGAAGTTGGCGATTTAGTCGCTATCCAACGAACACAGTTTGGAGGAGGCTTAAAGCTGTTCCCTAAGTTTTTGGGTCCATACAAAGTTATCACAGTCATGAGAAACAACCGCTATGTTGTGGAAAAGATTGGTGAGCACGAGGGTCCCAATCGCACGAGTTCTGCAGCCGATTTTATGAAGCCCTGGTCTAAGGAAATCAACGATTACGATGAGGTGTTTACTGATGATGAGGACAACGCTGTTGAAGACTAAAGGAAAGAATAGCTGTGGTATCGAGGACGATACCTGTGCAGGATGGCAGGTTGTGGGAATAGAGTGAATAGAGTTTGAGAGAATAGAGTAGGCATTGTGTTGCATGAATTTAACGATTTTAAGAAAAGAAATAGACTAAATATTAGAGACTCTAAGGTTTGAAATACGTTACGGAAAAGTGTGAAGTGAAAAGTGTTTTTTCCTTTTGACATTTTTATCACGGTCGTGTTTAGGTTTAAGGGTCTCTGGGAAGAGTGCGGGTGGCTAAAAGTGACGTCACAGAATGATCATTGTATTAACAAAGAGTGTGACGAATGGATGCACGTGTGACTGAGAAAAATGATTCAAAATAAAGAGAGAAAATGAGTTTACTTTTGGGCGAAAGATTGAAGTTGGAATCAGTTCCCCTTCAGCCGATGACGAGAGAAGACCTCACTTGTATTTTTATGTATCTTTTTTATAACTTCAAATATAATTTCTTTATTCATTTAAAATAAATGTTTCCTGTTCCTGAATGATTTTGATCCTACAATTATATATATTGATGTGTGTACCTGATATTAAAGAATATAGCTGATTATATTCTGTCTGAAAAGCATGTGGGAAGTTTCAAGATTAATGATGATAAAAAGATTGCCTGGTAGTACAGCGAGTATTTTTGCTTGCTCATTTGTCGAATTATGTGCTGCGCTCAAGTAAGTGCACGCGCGAGAATTGTAAGAACATGATTTTTTAGAGCACAAGTTAATTTCTGAATCAAATACTTTTATATGTTTAAGATAAGATTGAAGTTTAGCTGCACTAGAAACACAAGCTACCATGCGCGTACTTAAATTTTAAAGAAAAGAACTAAACTAGAGTATACTGTTACTTGGGAAGTTGGTATTATATAGAAAATCATGCCAAAGTAGTCTGCACAATAACTTTGCAGATAGTGCTTATAATACAGGTAATATCTTGAATATTTAATTTTACATGCTAATTCTGTATTTAATTATTGGAAAAGTTTTTGACTTGCACTAACATTCTCAAAAATTTCTATTTGTTTTGTCTCTCTGCAGTAAGTTATGAAAGCTATTTTTATCATGATTTTTCTGTTTTAGAGCTTCATATTTAATCTAATTAAATTTCATGTCAGAAGAATTGCAAGGAGAGTCTTATAAGACGTTGTGCCCTACAGTACCAGCACTAGAGGAAATGTTGCAGAAAACTTTGCCTGTGCTAGATCATGGGTTTGTAAGGCTTATAGACTATATGGGAGATGATGCCGCTGTTGTGCAGACAGCACGCGTCCCTTACGGCCGCGGGACAAAAAGAGCACATGAAGACAAAGGCTTAATAAATTATCTGATGAGGCATTCTCACACCACGCTATTTGAGATGTGTGAGATAAAATTGCACATAATGCTTCCTATATTTATAGCACGTCAGTGGATTAGACATAGAACTGCAAGTGTGAATGAATATTCAGCGCGTTATTCTGTTTTAGATAGAGAGTTTTATACTCCGAAGCGTGAACATTTAGCAAAACAATCTTCATTAAATAAACAGGGACGCGATGCATTACTCTCTGATCACGAAGCAAATGAAGTGCTAGAGCTTCTAAAACATAATGCAAGCATGCTATATCGCAATTATATGTGAATGCTGAATATGGATGACGCAACTGGTGAAGTCATAGATCAAGGGAGAGATGGATTTACTAGAGAACTTGCAAGGATGAATCTATCACTAAATTATTATACACAGTGGTATTTGAAGATAGATTTGCATAATCTGCTGCATTTCTTGAAGCTGCGTGCTGATCCGCATGCGCAGTTGGAGATTAGAGAATATGCTGGTGTAATACTAGAACTTATGAAGAAATGGGTGCCATACACATACGAAGCTTTCAGCAATTATAAACTCGGTGGGGCTCACATATCGGAAGCTGCGTTAAATGTGATCAGAGCGATGATTAATGGTAAGGTTTTGGCTTAAGAAGAAAGCGGCATATCTAAACGTGAATGGTCAGATTTGATGGCTTTGCTCGGGAAATGAATTAACTCAACGAGAGCTGTTAGTTATGTTAATTATTTTATAATGGATAACTTATTCAAATAAGTGCAAAAATTGAGCCGTGAGCAATCTTACTAAGGTTTTTAAAATCGATGTTTTTGCAGAGTAGATATGTTCTATATTTATAGTGATTAAACATCATCAACTAAAAATAATTATCTATAAGTAACTTTTACATTTTGTTTTATGTTTTATTAATTAATATGCAAGAAAGTTTGAATGATTATTTTGGTACAAGAGAATTAGAGCTATTGCAGAAATGTTCTGCACTACTGCTGCTCTGGAATAAAAAAATAAATCTTGTCTCCCGCTCTGTCTTGACATATGAAGATCTAATTCCACATATATTAGATTCTGCACTTTTGAGCAGATTTATTAAGAATAAGCATTTTAGTATAGCAAATATAGGAAGCGGAGGTGGGTCTCCTGGAATGATACTTGCAATACTCGGATATAATTGCGTATTATTCGAGAAAAATAGCAAGAAGACTGCGTTTTTATTAGAAGTCAAGGGAATGCTTGAAATTAATGCGCAAGTGGTCTGTGGAGATGTTAGAGATGCAAAGAGCAGTGTATTTGATGTGATAGTATCAAGAGCATTTTGTGATACTGTGATGCTGCTTGATTATACGAACCACATTGCTGGGCGAAATACTAATTATCTGCTACATAAAGGAAAGGATTGGCAGAAAGAAGTAAGTAGCCTTATGAGAGATTGGCATTTTGATCTCGAAAATTATAATAATATTCATAAGCCGAATTCTAGTATTATATCGATTTCTAATCTGCAGAAAAATAGACATGACGCGCTCTAAGATCATCGCTATTGCTAATCAAAAAGGTGGAGTGGGTAAAACCACTACTGCTGTTAATTTGTCCACTCCGCTTGCCGCAGTTGGAAGTTCTATATTACTCATAGATTTTGATCCACGCTAGTTCAAGCGTTGGTCTATCAAACCAACAAAGAGAGAATGATGTATATAAATTATTGTCGCATGGACTTGCAGTAGAATCTTTTATAGTAAAAACTCAGATTCCAAACCTTGATATTATTTCAGCAACTGTCGACCTTGCTGCTATAGAATCTGAAACTGCTGATCTTGATGGAAGGGAGTTTTTGCTCAAATCAAGGCTGAGATATATGAATGCAGATTACGACTATATATTTATAGATTGCTGCCCTTCTCTTGGACTTCTGACAATGAATGCATTGGCAGCTGCTCATTCCGTACTTATTCCTTTGCAATGTGAGTTTCTTGCGCTTGAAGGACTTGCACATCTACTTAATACTGTACAACTTATAAAATCGGCAGTAAATCGTGATCTTTATATAGAGGGTGGTTTGCTAACAATATGTGATAAGAGAAATAGGTTATCTCAACAAGCTGCAGAAGAAGTAAAAGAAGAATTGAAAAAACTAGTGTATGATACTGTCATACCAAGAAACGTCAAATTGTCTGAAGCTCCTTCGCATGGAAAGCCAGTCATTTTATATGATGTTGTATGCCTTGGCTCCATAGCTTATATGTTGCTTGCAAAAGAATTTTTAGCTAAAAATACTTATTAATTAACTAGTATGTAGCTTAAGTAAGCACTGCAGCCCTGAAAAGAGAGCATCAAAAAGATCTGATGATTTGTCACAACATATTTTGATTACTTCTCTTTTTGTACTGCCTCTCTTGAGAAGAGAAGAATTGGTATTTAACTTACGCACATACGAAGTGAAACTTCAAAAAGAGCTAGGAAGAACTAAGGTGGCATGTATAATCAATCAATACAAGCACTGCCAGCAGTGTCTATAGCAAGCGATCTCTAAAAGGCGCAAATTTTGAAGTATGATTTAGTATGCATGTAGATATTAAAAATAATTTACTATAATGACAACTGAACGTAAAGTCCTTGGTAAGGGATTATCAGCATTGATTTCTACAGATGCAGTATCACTGCTGCAGTTAGATGAAAGAAATCATGAGCATATGATATATATCTCTATAGATGATGTGGAGGTTAATCCATACCAGCCGAGGAGTACTATGACAAGTGATGAACTTCAGGAGTTAAGTGATTCTATTAAAGAATATGGAGTGCTTCAGCCTATTTTGGTTGCTAAAGGCAAAAATAAGAGATATTGCATAATTTCCGGCGAGAGAAGATGGAGAGCTTCTATTATTGCGGGTCTCAAGACAATACCTGTGATTTTTAAGAATTGCTCCGATCTTATGCTTTTGCAGATTGCGATCCTCGAAAATATACAAAGAGAAGATTTAATTCCAATTGAAGAAGCAAAGACATATCAGCAATTAATAGATCAATTTGGTTATACACAAGATCTGCTTGCAGAGAAGCTGAACAAAAGCAGAAGTCATATAGCAAATATGATAAGACTACTAAGGCTTCCTCAAAAAGTGCAAGGATGGGTCGATCAAAATCAGATTTCTGTCGGGCATGCAAAAGCTATATTCTCAAGCGATGAGCCTGTAGAATTCGCAAAGCAGGTTATAGACCGTGGACTTAACGTGCGGGAGACCGAGCAACTTGCAAGAGCAAAAAAAGTTAAGAAAGATTCTGTAACTGTGACTCGTATTAAATCTTCTGAGAATATTGGAAACGCTCCTGACGAAAAAGATCTAGATTTACTATCACTGGAGGAGAAAATGTCCAATAATCTTGGCTGCAAAACTGAGATAAAGTTAAGTGGTTCTTCTGGCTCAATCACACTATCATTTAAAACATTGGAAGAATTTGACATATTGGTTTATGCTCTCTGTAGGCAAATTTCTGATATGTCTTGATGTGTCTGTCCGTCAAAAATCTCTTTTGCTTCTCGCAAATCAATTTTTGCGGAAAGTTAAATGTATAAAAATTGACTTGGGGAAGGTCACGCACTAATTTTCGGATATATAATTTCTAATACTTGCAAATACTACTTGATAAAATCAATAAGGTTTTTGGCAATTTTGCCACTTTTTCTGCTGGATTTTGGGTGCATCATAATTACTTGTAGACCAAGATAAATCCTTGGGCTTCTTAGAATTATGACGCAGGCAACTTTTTATTTAAGTGCAGCTTTATAGCTATATACTTTGGTTTAATATAAAATTTAGCTGCACTTAAGGGATACATTATATATTATTAGCAATATACATACTTTCCTTCTTGTGATTTATGTTTTTGAAATGCGCTGATAACCGGTTTCATTTTGAAGGTTATGTCCTTGTATTGCGGCATCATCAATTTTTACTCAAGCGGGATTTTGATTGAATACTAATTTAACAAGGGGAATCCGGCCAATGCCAAAGATTGTGGTGGATGTGGTAGATATAGAAGTAGAAAATGGGACTACTGTTATTCAAGCATGTGAAATGCTTGGTATAGAGATTCCAAGATTTTGTTACCACGAAAGACTGGCGATAGCAGAAAATTGTAGGATGTGCCTCGTTGAGGTTGAAAAGTCTCCAAAGCCTGTGGCCAGCTGTGCTCATCCTATATCAGATGGGATGGTTGTGCACACAAACACTCCACTCGTGAGAATAGCACGAGAAGGTGTAATGGAATTTTTACTTATAAACCATCCGCTAGATTGTCCAATATGTGATCAAGGTGGATAGTGTGATATTCAAGATCAAGCCATAAAATATGGAAGAGGCGTCAGTAGATATAATGAATGTAAGAGAGTCGTAGAAGATAAAAACATAGGTCCATTGATCACTACACATATGACGAGGTGCATACATTGCACTAGGTGCATCAGGTTTTTTGAAAATGTCGCAGGAACGCAAGAGCTTGGAGCGCTTGGTAGAGGTGAGCATATGAAAATCTCTACATGTATCGAGAAATCCATAACGTCAGAGTTATCTGGAAACATCATAGATCTTTGCCCTTAACGTCAAAGCCATACGAATTCAAAGCAAGAAGCTGGGAGCTTCGCAATACAGAAACTATAGATGTGATGGATGCAGTTGGCTCAAATATTAGAGTTGACTCAAGAGGTAGCGAAGTAATGAGAGTTTTGCCAAGACTAAACGAAGATATCAATGAAGAATGGATTTCTGACAAAACCAGATTCTCATATGATGGGCTGAAGTATCAAAGGCTTGACACCCCTATGATAAGGGAAGCTGGAGGTAAGTTTAAAACAGTATCATGGCTTGAAGCTTATCAGGCGATTGGCGCTGCAATTTCTGCTTCGTCTCCTGACAAGATTGCTGCGATCGCAGGAGATTTGATAGATGTTGAAACAATGCTCCTCGCTAAAGAATTATTAACAAAAATAGGCAGCTATAATTTTGATTGCAGGCAGGATGGAAGTCTTCTTGGAAATCAGGTGCGTGCATTATATACTTTTAATACTACGATTGCAGGGATAGAAGATGCTGATGCGTGTTTGATAGTTGGCAGCAATCCAAGACATGAAGCTACTATACTGAATGCACGTCTCAGGAAGGCATGCATATAGAATGGCATGAAGGTTGCATTGATCGGAGAGCAAGTTGATTTAACGTATAGATATAAGCATCTAGGTGTAAACCCATGGATGTTAAAACAGATGGCAGATGCCGAGCATGATTATTTTGCTGACTTAAAGAATGCAAAGAATCCGATGATTATAATCGGATCAGGTATTTTGGCTCGCCCTGATTATGAAGTATTCCTACATTAGGCAAGAGTTATTGCCGAAAATACTGGAATGGTGCGCGAAGATTGGAATGGATTAAATATTTCGCAGCGTGCTGCGTCAAGAGTTGGTGGTTCAAATATACGTTTTTTACCAGGTTCTGGTGCTTTAAGTATAAAGCAGATTATGACAGATACAAATATAATCATGTTGCTTGGCGCGGATGAATTAGATTTTAGTACAGTGAAAGAAGATGCTTTTATAATATATCAAGGACATCACGGTGATTTAGGAGCGCATAGAGCAAACGTGATACTTCCTGGCACTGCTCATACTGAGAAGGATGTGACATATGTGAACCTTGAGGGAAGAGCTCAAAGAACTCGTATTGCTTCATATCCACGAAACCATGCCAAGGCTGATTGGGAAATAATTAATGAGTTAGCAAAATTTTTAGGCCATGACTTACAATATACTCCAATCCAAGATGTGAGAAAGAAGATCTGCTCCATCTCAACAGTTTTTGATGATGTTGGATGTATAGTGAAAAATGAAATGAATATGGAAGCTGCAAAAAAAGTTAGAGAATTTCAGAGTGATGTGATAGGAACCCCTATTCACAATTATTTTATGACTAATTCCGTTTCTAGACATTCTAAGACAATGCTTGAATGTTCAACAATTTCTTCAGGAGTAGAGAGTTAATTTGTATTATGTGATCTTGGAATGGATGAAAATATACGCAAGCTGATCGCTCAGAATAAGAGAGCTCGTTACGATTATTTTATAGAGCAAACAATGGAGGCTGGGATCGTACTGACTGGCACAGAGGTGAAGTCATTGCGCAATGGTAAAGTCAGCATATCAGAATATCACGCGACGCAGATGAAGGGTGAGATCTATCTTTTAAATGCGCATATTCCTGAATATACCGAGGGCAACAGGTTTAACCATTACCCACTGCGCCCAAGAAAGCTGTTATTGCATGCAAGTGAGATTAAGAAGTTCATAGGCCTCATTAAGAAATCTATGAAAAACTGCTTTCCCACTTTAAACATCCCGAAAAATCATATTTTCAATTTCAAAACCACATGAGTCGATGGCAAATGCGCTCAGCTTTCACCTCCAATCGAAATTGTTACGGTACGGCCGAAAGATGCAGAAATATTTCCAAAAAAAACTCCTTTAGTTTTTTGCGATTATTTCCGTAAATAATGGAGATACGGCGTTTTAAGCGTTCTTTCAGGATCACCCGCTCAAGCTCCGAGAAAATTGTTTTCTCGTAGATATCTTCCGTTCTATTGATTGTAGCGTGATATTCCCTATTCCAGGCGAAAGGTGAGCCAATTCTACTGTGGATTTACATGGTCTTCAGATTGAGAATAATTTTTTTCGAGGTGCTCATGGGCTGTTGTACGAAAAACTGTTTTTCCACTTTCAACATCCCGTAAAATCATATTTTTAATTTAAAAACCACATGAATTGATGGCAAATGAGCTAAGCTTCCACTTCCAATCAAAATTTTCACGGTACGACCAACAGATGCAGAGATATTTAGAAAAAAAAACTTTTCCAGTTATTTGCGATTATCTCAGTAAATAATGGAGATACGGCGTTCTAAGTGTTTTTTCGGGATCACCCGCCCAAGCTCCGGGAAACGCGGTTTCTCGTAGATATCTCGTTCTATTGATTGTAGCGTGATATTTCCTATTTCAGGTGAAAGGTGAGCTCATTCTCCCGTGGACTTATATGGTTTTTATTCGTTCTGTGATTGGTCGAACGAAAAATCGATAATCAACAGAATTAATGAACTTTTTGACAGCTCATGTCATAGCTGAGATGAGAGAATCCAGCGCGTGCTCCGTGCGCGTTTAGTTCTGGTATTTAATAATTAATAAATAATTTTTCAAAGTTTCCATCCAAGTGCTTCTAGGATATAAAAAGAATTCATTAAATTTGATGAAGCTCAGGTAAAAAGTAGTCTTCAAATCACTGAATTTTTATGTCATTTAAATTCTGTTTCGCCAAAGGAAACATAATAAAAAGGAGAAACATTTGAGTACTTTGAGGGAATGAAAAAGAAGCAGGTAAATAAAAATAACTCCCTTGGCTGTTTTCATGGCTTTGAGAAGTTGTTTTTTTCATACTGTCCCAACAGGAAAAATCGTATATGACGGTTATAAACCGTGAAATGTGGCTGAAGCTTTTTTGATCGGCCATTTCTCGCAAGTGACTTTGTATCACCCCCAAATCCTTCAGGAATACTCACTGACGCAGTTGAAATGCATTGCAGATGTCTCTCCAAGGATAGAATATAAAAATTGGTATGTGCGAGTAGAAATGTGCTCGTTTGGTCGGACCACAGCGAAACATCAAAAATGTGTTTTGCACCCAATGAAATGGCGGGAGATTTGAAAATTGAGGTGAACAAGTCCCTTTGGACTCATGGAAATATAAATGATTATCTTCTCTTTTTCGAGATATCTCGAAAACTGTTGGGTTTAGCGAAATTCGTGATGAAACCTTTTTTTTAGGTTATTAAATTCTCTACAAAAAAGGAAGAGACGTGAATTCTCCTAAACTCACTTATTTCCAAGTCATTGAGACTTGAATAATTATTTTAAAAAAATATTTGAAAAGACGTTTATAATTCTACCAAAATTATTTTGAGTATATCTCCGAAAATATTAGAGTTACGATAATTTATTAGGAGATCTTTTTCGTAGTTTTTGAAATTCTCTACAAAAAAGGTCCCTTAAGATTTTCTCCTAAACCCACTCATTCCAGAGATATTCGTAATATAATCCCGACAACTCTATTCAATTCTGAATCATGAAATAAAAATGACTATTTCTAAGGTATTTGTGGGCGTCGATTAATTCTGAATGATTATGTCCATTTTTTTCATTGTTTAGAAAGGATAAAGTGTTTCACTTAGCTTGTGAAATGTAATAGTGAATAAATGTGGAGTCAACTGGGTATGAGTATAACGGAGAGTAACGTAAATCCATGTTTACTATGCTAATACCCGGAAACTCGGTTGCATGAAAAGATACGGTGAGATGTACTCTATCAAATATTCACGGTGCCACATTTCCTAGGTAAGTGAAGAGGAAGAGAAAGAAAGGTGAAAGAGGAAGGTAAAAATGAGGCCAGAGAAAGTCAGGAGACGATAACTGGGACGAAGTGCTTTTTTTTCCCTTATTTTTTCATCTTCACCATTTATTTTTATAGACACACATAGATGACGAGGGTTATTCAACTCTGGAAATGTCTGCAAGCAATTAACTTGATTAATTGTCTTGGGATCTTTTGTTTTTCATCAACACACTTGATGTAATGTTTTCCTCTACAAAAACTTCCATGATCTTCACAAATTATTTGATTGAATCTGTGAATATCTTCGAAATGAGTGAGTTTAGAGAAAATCATACCTTTTTTCAAGATACCTTTTTTCAGGAAACTCTGCTAATCTTCAAAAAAGGTCTCTAGAAAAATCCTCATAAATCCAATACTTCCCAAGATATTCACGAAATAATGAAAATCATAATCTCCAACATGTTCAATAATCCATGAAGACAAGTCCCTTCATTCCCATTCATTCGTAAAAAATTCTTTTGATCAGTGCCCCAGAATATCCTTCTAATTCCTTTTCTTCCTCAAAGATTATAGCAATCAGTTCAGTGTTTAAATGAATTGAAAAAAGAAAAAAATCGGTAGACTTTTAATTGGAATTGACATGACGTAAAAAATAATGACTTTCTGTCGACAGAGGTGCCATTTGTGGCTTCGAGTGAAATAAATATATCTATATGTATAATATATATAATAAAACTCGTGCAATCAGAGGCCAATGGTCCCAAGAGAGCATTTATTTCTGATTGGATGCTGTGAGACAGTAAAAATCGATATTACCCTATAACCATCAAGAAATATCTTTTCATCCAACAACTTGTACATTTACGCAAAAGGGAAGAGAGAGACTGAGATATTCTGGAGTGTAGGAATGAAGTGGGTGCATCTCTTACCCCCCCCCCCTAATTGCATTGCTATTTGCTCGTCTACTTCGAAACGTCTTGTGAGGCTCGTAGTTCGTTGATCTTCGTGCAAGGAGGGTATTTGCGTATGCCACTCACTCGCGAACGAAGACTCTGTGTTTGTGTGGAGGAAAATTCAAAGTGCTTGGAGCTTCGAGTGCATGCTATTGATGAAATGAAATGCTTGAAAATTCTGGGGAATTACTGATGCAGCTCTGTTGTTTTCATTGCAATGAGAGCTGTTTATTTTAACAATTGCAGGTAGGGTTTTTCTCTTTCCAGGAATTTCAGGCTCAGAGGGGTTCAGGCTGCAGGTTCTGCAGCAATGGTACAGTTTCTGCACTATTGCTGCAGAAACTTTGATTTTTTCGGTTTAAGGAGAAATGTCGAGAGACTTCAAATTAATCGACATAATTCATTGATGTGAAAAATAAATGTAAATAAATTCAGTTTATTTAATTGTTGAAGTGTAGCGAATTAAGTGAAAATTTCGAGGAAAAACGATGAATTCAACTAAAAGTTAGAGTGGAGAGTTAACGATACTCCCCTATCCTCCAACCCCTCCCACTGCCACTTCGTGTCGGTATTATGGAAATGGGATAACGCGATTAACGGCTTAACTCCGCACAAAACGCATCATTGGTTCTCGATAAATGAGAGATTTTTTTTTGTCATTCTTTCTTTCTATTCTCTGTTACAATTTTCCATTAGCTTACACCCTCCATTTCTCGTTAAATCAATAAATTGATTATTAATTATTTCTGCCTCTTGTCATACTGAAATTTGTCTATTGTTATCCGATAAAATTGACAGTTTCCAGGGAATTCATCAATTTATTTGAATAAATTTGGCACAGGAATCTCTGGCATTTCAGTTATTCAGAGATAATTGTGTTTGAAGTACTCATTCCATTTAATTTGATTGAATAAATTATTGGAACTCGCTTGTTTCTCCAATATAAAGAGATATTCACAAAAAAAATAGTTTTTCAACGATTTTTCGAGAAATTGAAAAATTCCATCTCCCTTTTTTTCAAAATATCTCGAAAACCGTTGGGTTTAGCGAAATTCACAAAGAAACATTTCTTGTAGTCCTTAAAATTTTCTACAAAAAAGGTCTCCTGACATTTTTTTCTAAGCCCACTCATTTCGCCCAAAACAGGCGTTTTTCCACAATGAGTGATCGAAGTAAATGTGTGGGCAGACGATTGAAACTTTCAATTACCGTTCGATTACTATTAATCGATTCTGTCCTGTTGAGAAATAAAACATAAGACGGGTTTTTCCCAAGTAACAAACTCCATTCTCCCTGGTTTTTCCCAATCTCTCTGGTTTTTCCCAAATAACCCCAATTATGTTGTGAAAATTAGTGATTGATTGGATAATTATACGATAGGAAAAGTAAAGACTCGAGGTGAATAAATACTGTACACAAGAATTAACGTCTGAACAGCTCGAGTTTATTTGAGCAAGTGAATCGTCGTACAATCGCGATATAGTTCGCGCGTCTCAGTGATACTGTCTCACTCTGTCTCTTGTACTGTCTTTGTCAGACCAGAAGGGTCATTACAATCAACACTTCCCCTTAATGAGCCTTCTCGTTGGTCCCACTGTTTCAGTCCAATTTTTGTGGCCAAGGTCCTCAGCCTCGTTTTCCAAAGCGGCTTCGTCAGCATATCTGCTACATTGTCTTCGGTTGGACAATACTGGATACGAACTCTTCCCTTCTTCTCATATTCTCTTGTTTGATAATATTTCGTATCAATATGCTTGGTCCTTTGGCTGTCCCCTTCACCTCGTAAAGCATTGATACAACTTTGATTGTCTTCGTTAAGTATCGTGGGTTCATCTTGCCTCTCATTCAGAAACACCAGTATCTCTCTGATCCATTTTGCCTCTTTTGATGCCTATGATAATGCTATCAGTTCTGATTCTGTTGTCGATGAACTCACGCACTCTTGTCGTCTGCTTGACCAATTAATGGTTCCATTGAAAAATTGGAACAGATAGCCACTGTTAGATTTTCGTCCATCAACTTGTGCTGCCCAGTTAGCATCTGCGAATCCAACAAGTGCCTCTTCCTCTGACTGATGGCTCAACTTCAATTCATACTCCATCGTGTATTTCAGGTATCTACACACACGCTGTAATTCATTCCAGTCTACTTTGCATGGTTCTTTAATTCTTTGACTTAGCATTGAGATTGCTGCAGTAATATCTGGTCTCGTGTTCACTGAAAGATACAGTAATGCTCCAATTAATCTCTTGTAGGAGTCATTCGGAATCTTCGGTGACGACACTCTCGCCTTCTCATTCGCTGACAATGAGCATGTCGTCCATGTGCACAGCCAGAAATACAGTTGGTCCTTCATCGTTAGTCCGGAATAGACAACTGTCTTTTACACATAATAGAAAACCTATATCCTCAAGGACTTCGCTTGGTCTATCGTACCAGCTCTTTGCTGCCTGCTTTAACCCGTATAGACTTTGATTCAATCGGCAAGCCCATGAAATCCTTTCTTCGTTGATGTAACCAGGTGGTTGTCTCATGTAGATAATTTCTCTTAAATTTCCCTTTAGAAATGCTGTTTTCGCATCCAGATGTCTCAATCAATTTTCTTTTTCCAGCAATAGCCAATAATGCTCTCAATGTCGTCCTCTTAACTACTGGAGCGAACACTGCATTATAATCTACTCCAAATTCCTGTGAGAATCCCTGTGCTACGAGTCTTGCTTTGTATTTATCGGGTTTTCCACCGGTTTGTCTTTTGATCTTAAAGACCCATCTGCACCCGATCGGTTTCTTGTTTCCTGGTATTGGTTCCAAGTCCCAGGTCTCGTTGGTCTCCAATGAACTCATCTCTTCGTCCATGGCCTTTTTCCAATGTTGAGCACTTGGTCCAGTCAACGCCTCGTGGACTGTCAATTGTTCTCTTTCACCATCGTCACGTAGTCCCGAGTTAGTGTCATAAATTGCCTCAAAACTGTCGCTTGCATCATTTCCATGACCTTGATCCTCTGACTGACTCTCTTCTGTCGTATCAGACCATTCACCAAAGTCATCTGATGATTCGTTCTTCTCTTTGACAATTTCTTGATCAATTTCTCCATTCTCTTCTGCATCAGCTTCCATATCAATTTGTTCAATGACTTCTTCATTGATTTCTTCATCATCTTCTCCATCTGAATCATGTGTTATAGGCACAATGTCTCTTCTCGAAGATGATTCTTGTTCTCTCTTAGGTGGTTTCTCTTTCTTTTCAACTGATCCAGATGATACCTTTTCCTTCATCTCATTCTCGATGAATTTTACATCTCGGCATACGATTATTCTTCCTGTCTCTTTCTCCAATAGCCGATAAGCCTTCGATTCCAGCGAGTAGCCAACCAGCACACATTCTCGTGCCTTCACATTCAATTTCTTTCTCAGCTGCTTGGGTATGTGCGCAAATGCCCGGCATCCATATACCCGCACATTGCTCAGATTTGGCTTCTTGCTGTACAATAACTCATAGGGAGTCTTTTCCCTCACTCTCGTTGGTAGACGGTTGTGCAAGTAGCCTGCAGTAATTACTGCTTCTCCCCAATACTGATGCGGCAAATTCGCATCAATCAGCATTGTCCTCGTTGCCTCAATGATGGTTCTATTGAGCCTCTCCGCCACTCCATTCTGCTCCGGAGTATACGGAACAGTTCTCTGTACTTTTACTCCATTCTGAGTCAGATACTCATTCAGATCCTTATTGACGAACTCGCCACCACGATCTGACCTGAAGCATCTGGGTTTCTTCCCGAACTGTGTCTCCATCTCTGCAACGAAATCTTTTATTTTCTGTGTCGCTTCTGATTTTTCCTTTAATAAATATAGAAATGCATAACGACTATAATCATCAATTATAGCCATCATGTATTTACGTCCCCCAACTGTCTGTCTCTTCATTGGCCCACACAGATCCATATGCATCAACTCTAAAATCTCTGTTGATTTACTGGACGTCTCCTGCGGAAAGGGTCCCCGAGATATCTTCTCCTTAACACAACTTTCACATACCTGTAGTTGTCCGCATTTCTTTAGATTTATACCTTCTGCCAATTCCTTATTCACCAGAGTTTGTATCGCGTTGACATTGCGATGTCCAAGTCTCCGGTGCTAAATGTGAATGCACTCATCACCATGTGTTGATGCCATGTATGCCTTCTCAGTTGCCTTTTCTTCTCGAAGCGCATACATTCCTCCGTATTCATCAGCAACAGCAATTTCCTCTCCATTCCTCATGACAATTATTTCACCCTTTTCAATTGTCAATCTGCATCCAAGACGGTCCAAAATCCTTATTGACAATAGCCCTGAATCAAATGACGGTACATATAAGACATTGTTTATAGTTAATATTCTCTTTTCCCCAGACTTCAATAGGCATGTTATTTTTCCACTCCCAATACCACAGACTTGAGTGTGTTGTTTATTCGCCACTCTTACAATCGATTTATACTTCGAATTTAATTCAGTGAAGAATTTTATATTATTCGTCATGTGGCATGTGGCCCCTGAGTCTAAATACCATTTGGAATTTTGAATATTATTTTGTGTTACCTTGTTCGTCAAAAATGCCTTATCTACCTCTATTGTATCATCGTTATTATTCTGATTCCCGTGTTGTTGTGCTATCGTGGCCTTCGCGTTCTTTGTCGCCTGTTTTTGCTTTACGCAAGCTTTGAATTTTGTACATTGCCTTTTCATGTGTCCTTTTTCGTGACAAAAGAAACACTCTATTCCGTTGTTTACCTTTAATGCCGTCTCTGTCAGCTCCTCGGATATCGCCTCGTTCCGTCTCTCCTTGTATTCATTTATTAATATCTTCTCTACTAATTCCAAGGTGATCTCATCGTCAGGTCGAGTACCCAGCGCTGCTCTGATGCTTGCAAATGATTTTGGAAGACTGTGTAAAATTATTGCTGCCATCATTTTCTCCGGTAATGCGTGCCCCACCGTTGACAGTTTATCTGCAACTTCTCTAATTTGCTGTAGGTGTTTCTCCACGTTTCCACCTTCCACTAGCCTCAACGACCAAATTTCTCCATACAACCTCACTGTACTGCTCATCGTTGGCTTCTCGAAGAGCTCCTGCAAAGCTTTCCACTTCGCATTAGCAGTTGGATACGGCTTTATCCTGTTGTATTGAGCATCGCCGACTAGTTGTCCAAGAATTCCTCTTGCCTTTGCGTCCCGTTTCTTCCATGCTGCCGTAGCAGCTTCTGATTCATCTGGAGTGTCCGATACTACGTCCCATAGATCTCTTTCCAACATCAGACACTCGAAACGATTCTTCCAACTTGCCCAATTATTCATATTCAATCTTTCGATTCCGTAACTCGTTGAAATTTGCTCTGACGCCATTGTCTTTATTTGAAACACCACGTACCTTGTCCAAAATTTTCCACCACACAATTCGCGATTTAACTCAAATTACGAATATACTAATAATTATGTCCACTCAGTCAATCACTGGGCCCATAACCTGTTGTGAAAATTAGTGATTGATTGGATAATTATACGATAGAAAAAGTAAAGACTCGAGGTGAATAAATACTGTACACAAGAATTAACGTCTGAACAGCTCGAGTTTATTTGAGCAAGTGAATCGTCGTACAATCGCGATATAGTTCGCGCGTCTCAGTGATACTGTCTCACTCTGTCTCTTGTACTGTCTTTGTCAGACCAGAAGGGTCATTACAATCAACAAATTAAAATAATACAGCCACGTTTTCAGTATCCAGTCTTCACCATATTAATCGTTTTATTAGTTCAAGAAGAATGGAGCCCCCTGCTAGCTATACGATTATTACCTTAATTTCCGGATTAGCAGCGTATTTCCCCAACAATTCAGAACCTGACACCCCTTCAAGACCCAAACTGACCTGCACCTTCACTCCCACTCCACTCTAGTAATTCAAACCGCTGAACCAATCAGTCCACGAGCTCCCCCAAAAATTAGAATCTTCACCAATCCCGGAAATCTATCTCTACTTGAACTTATGAGCCAATAGAACCCATCCAAAACTGTATAAATAGTCATGTTATCATTAATTTTAGTCAGTAAGCATCGAAAAGGATTTGTTTAGAACCACTAAGTAATAAAGAGTATTGAGGAGAAATCAAATAGTTAACTCTCCTCAGTTTCCAAGTCTCCAAGCCTCCCATAACCATTCTTCCTTTTCATCAAATCCATTACTTTCCAAGTATTTTCCAGTACTCAAACCCTTAATAACTACACAAGGATACAATTCGGCGTGTAGTCGTTTTCAAAATATCACTTCTGATAATGTTCAGGTCTTGAGCCTTACAACCTCAAGATTCCAAACGGAAAGGTGGTATTGCGAAAACATGTCCAGTGTCTTCCCTCAAAAGAGAATGGTTACACGAAAGTCCCTCTGATTTTTCCCATTCTCATTAAATACTTCATTCGCATTCCTTCGAAGGAAAGAGGAAAGTCGAATGCTTTCTGCAATGCGATCGAGAACAAATGCTTCCAAATTCTTTTATTATGAAGTTTGTGTGTTCACGAGAGCATGAATTGGAACCGCTGGACAACAGAGAGAGAGAGAATGCGGAATGAAATGTTGTCTCGTGTGAGAACAAAGGGTGGAAAACAAAAGGATTTACCAATTGTATTGTGACGTGACATTTCGGGGAGAGCCTACCCCTCCATGCCAGTCATCGTCGTCTCCTTCCCTACCCCCTCAATTTCCTAAAACTAAACCTAATGGGCGCCAGTTGGTCGAATCTCGGCGGGACCAACACCGCACACAGCTCCAGCAGCAGGATAAAACTTATAAACCTAATCGGGAGGCAACACATCCCTCTCCCTTTGAACCGCACCATAACTCGAACGGAACTCAAAAACCAACTCGAATCACACCGCAATCCAAAACGTACTCAACCTAACACTAACTGATAAAACTCGGAGGGGAGGAAGGGCACGGAACAGCCTCTCGGCAGCTCAGCACTCGGTTGTGTAGAGAGGGCGTGGGTCCTTTGGTGAAGATGGGGGACAGGGTCGTAAATAAAACACAAAACTCAGTATCCTCCTTACTAGTTCCACTATTGAACGTGGCCTCGGCCATAAGGGTAATACAGATCATAATCAACAATAAAAATGAGATTCGATAAAATAATAACTAATTAGTATAAACAGGGCGACGGACGTCCAGCCACAGATCCTCCTCTCGGTCGTCGGGGTCTCCCTCCGGGAAGGGTGGCTGCCCGCTCTGGGTCCACCAAGGTTAAAGCCCGCAAGGGGTCGAATGACCCCTCGATGAGGAATGAGGGTCCCCAAGCCCACAGGTACTGCCCGAAGTTCCCCGAAAACCCCCTAGGGGTGGATTCCCGCAACCAGCCTCGCGGCCACTCGATAATCTCTTCGCGTCTCTTGATTCTCCGTTGGGGAGACACCAGGAACGAGTATGGCATCCCTAGATCCCCTTTCGGGTCCATCGGACGATACTAACATCCCCTATCCCTGTGGGGGACAACTGGGACGAGAATAACCGCCCCTATCCCTCGCTGGGACGGGCGGAACAACTACCATCCATGGTTCCCTTTCGGGCCCATCGGACGAGCGCAACATCCCCTATCCCTGTCAGGGACAACCGGGACGAACTACATCCCTTATCCCCTCTTTGGGACAAACAGGGCGCAAATGGCCGCCCTTATTCCCCTTTGGGGATAAACATACGCGGATATCCTCCCTTATCCCGTTTGGGGACAATTGTACGCGGATCGCATCCCTATCCCTCTTTTGGGACAAACAGGACGATTGCATCATCCCTTATTCCTGTCGGGGACAAACGTGCGCGAGTAGCGTCCATTATCCCTTTTCGGGACAACCAGGACGATCTTATCATCCCTTATCCCTTTCCGGGACAACCGTGCGCGAGTAACATCCCTTATCCCTTTTCGGGACAAACAGGACGATCTTATCATCCCTTATCCCTTTTCGGGACAACCGTGCGCGAATACACCCCGGTGTTAGGGTGAGGGGGTGCGAGGGGCACGAGCTTCACCCACTTTGAGCCTATTTATTTTATTACTTATTTATTTATTATTCAATTATTTTTTCCCTTTTCTATTTCTTTTAATTTACCTTTTAATTTTATTTTCCCCTTATTTAATATTTTCCCCAATCAATATTTTATTTAATATTCTATTTGATTTTTCCCCTTTTATATTTTATTCAATCTGGGCCTAATTACGCCCTGACGGATTCCGTCACAGTATGCAACATCTCAGAGGTAAAGGAACGTGTTTCGGTTATTTTGCCCCTGAAATGACTTTATCCGTAATTTCTTCGATTTAATCGAATTTTTCATTGAAAAAAATGTGTCAAAAAAATGGAGAAGCTCTCAATAAATTCTCCCCTACTTCGTGATATTTAATAACTCTGAATGCAAAGAAAAAGAGTCTCCAGATAATACCGAAAAATGATGAATTCTTTGTTGAAACTCATTGCGATTAAAACTCGGGGGAATTAAAAAGTGGCCGAGGAGAAAAATGTAATTTGTGAATTTTCCGAGGCGTAGCTGCATTACAGAACGAACTTGTCCGCAAGCTCTGGAGTTTCATTTCCTTTTTTTTTTTTAAATCTCTCGCTTTTTTTCGCAGTATTTTTTATTCTCGTGCTTTTGCATCGCCTGCGTTCGGCACCCTCTTTCCTCGAGCCTTTCTCGCTTCGCGATAATGCATCACGAGTTATGACGCACGAGTACACCCACTATGACCGTAATTCACTTTGAAAACTCGAGTAGAATTTTCAGATAAATCAGTTTGAGGACACTGTGTTCTCCAGTAGTTAGGGACTGTTCAAACAGTGCTGGATACAGATTGGATACATTGGGACATTCTCTGTGTTAGCCACTGCAATCAACTATCAGATACATTTGGCAAAATAATTCATTGGCTTGTTTGAATTCTTCTTCATTATTTTTGTTTATTCCTGGACTTCTAATTTATAGGACTGGTGCGGCATGTACCACCCGTTCTATCCCTCGGCTTTGCCCTTTCAGTTATTCGTTCGAGAAATTCGTAAGAGGATTTTTGAAAAAATTGAAGAGATTCTTTGGTCAATATCTCCGAAAATAATGAGTTTAGAGAAAAATGTCAGGAGATCTTTTTTGTAGAAAATTTAATTTTTCACAAAAAATTATTCTCAATTTCTATTAACAATTGACTCATTGAACAATTCTCCCCTCAAATTTATTGACAATTGTATGTAAATTATAATCCCAAACAATCTGTCTCATTTCCCAAATCTCTGAAAATAATAATGATTGATTTTGTTAGCCAATGCATGAACATAATTATTCTCACGATAAATCTGTGATAATTGAGAAATTTCAGTGAGTCGGAATTTTCATTAATTTTCATATTCACGTAATAACACTTACATGATTGAATAAATAATTTTTCCTTTTTTCTCTCCACTCAAATATTATTGCATTTTCATTCATTAATTTCGATGAAGCAGATAAAACGAGTACTCGAGGTAATTTTCAATGAAAATTTAATGTCAAACTAATGCTCAATAAATGCGAAATTCTACAATCGTTGCACATTAATCGATAATGATAATATTAATAATAATGGATGATAAAGGAAGAATGAAAAAATTCAATTGTCCGTTGGGGAAAATGAGGAAAATCCCAATGGACCATTGTATCCGAGATTATCATAATCAATCATGGATAATAATTAGTCAGTGAATAATTTTATCAAAATCAATAATTCATATTTATTTTAATATTTATCGTAAAATTGAGGCAAACAATGGAAATAAAAATTCTTATTGATTCTTTTTATTCTTTCATAATTTCCTGATTAATTTTCAATTGATTCTGAACAATTTTCAATAAACCCTCATTTATAATTGATATACATGAATTTTGGCAATTTATTTAGTAGAATTGGGTGAATAAATGCAATGGAAAGGGATTCATTGGAATTTCGGTGGTTTTATATGAAATTTTGGGTTATAGCATAGTTTTACATTATTTTCCATTTTTTTCACCTATTTCAATTTAGTTTAATCAATTTTAAACAAATCAATTCATGCGACGAGAATTGCATCTCCATTAATTATCTATTAATATCCAAACAATCTTTTTTTTAATTATTAGAAAAAAAATGAATTCATTTCGTTGGTATTTTTTAATGAATTCTCCTTCCTTTGTTTATCAGTGAAAGAGAAAATTAACAAAAAAATCTTCAATATAATGTAAATTGCAAAATGTCTTTTGCATTTTACGTAGACAAAAAAAAATGAATTCTCTGGAGATCGTGAAAACGTATATGAATGATAAAATTTACTTTATTGTTTCAAGTAGAAATGTGAAGAGGAGAGGGTCTCTTTTCTTGCGATAAGGGGGATGAAAAAGGAGGGGAAAAGGAATGAGAAAAATGGCAATGAGGAAATGTCTTTCTCAGTTGAAATTGTCCGTTCATCATTCTGTAAATGCTGGAAATATTGAAATGACAGTCGTACGATTTTTATACTCGCAATATTCTATAAACTTTTCGTATAAAAATGAAAATAAAATACAGTGAATTTCAAGTTTTTCAATGGCGATGAATAATGAGTTTTTTTTTTATTATAGATTTTGTTTTTATTCTCAGTTTTTTAAGATTGAGAATGAATTTAATGTTTTTTGGAAATATCTCGGAAAAGCAGGGAACATTTTTTGTAGGAAATTGAATCATCTACAAAAAAGGTTTCCTTACATTTTTCTCTAAGCCCACTCTCTTCGGAGATATCTTCAAAATAAACTTCATGATTATTTTTTTTAATTTATAAATGTAGAAAATCGTTTCTTAATTATTTTCAATTCAATAACAGAATAAATTATATGAAATGATGTAAAAGAGATGGAAATCTGTCTTCGACGAGAGGAAACATTAATTAGTCTTATCAATTAATTAACTGAGACGCGTCTTTGATATCTCGATGAAACAATTTTTACGTCACGACAAATTGCCTCAAAAAGAAAAAATTATTGCACAAAATTAATTATTTCCCAATTAGTTCCATGAATTGTTTCATTCAACAATTCCCCAACTCCACAAAAACAAAAGAAAGGCAAAATATTTAATTGCGAGAGTAAATAAAATTCGAGAATGCTCCCTTCTTTTTTATTTACTAATTAAAATTTTGTGAAAGCAATTTAATTGAGATTTGAGTGGAATGAAATAATTCCCCAGTTTTCAATGAATGGAGTAATTAAATAAATTAAAAACACTCGAAAATAATGGAAAATTTATGCATTTAATGATTCTCATTAAAATGAAATAAAAAGGAACAAAAATAAAAACAAAAATCTAAATTTCTTCCAATAAATCCTCTCATACATTCACAGCGATAAGTATAATTTCACGTGCGACGTAAAACGTCATATTTCCCTTGTGCAATGTCACTAAAAAAATATAAATACGAGAAAGCTTATCCCAGCGACAGATCTCGTGCCCGTCAAGTCCTTTGCCAAAGCGAGCCCCAAGAAAAAGGGAAAAAACCCGGAGAAATCCAATAATCCAAAGACATTGAAGAAAAGTCATTTGTGGCTCTCGGATATTTATAGATAACCGCCAAGATGTTAGATTACTCGAAACAGCTCGTGACGTAATTTATCGATAGTAATAACTCGTAATTTGCATAGAGTTCATTTGAGCCTCAATTTAACAGGTCTTGTATTTTCTTGGGAAAATATTCAAATTTCATTCGTTATCTTCTCTGCCCCGGGGGCATTATTAATTTATCTTTGGTGGGAAAAATTAAGGGGGAAGAAAAAGGAAGAGAATTTACAAAATGAAGAGGAAAAAAAATGAATGTTGTTCACCTTTCCCTAACGTTCGAGGTAATTTTTTCTCAAATGCTCCAACAGTGTCTCCTCAACACAGAAACTTTCTTCTCCATTTTTCCGAAGCTGCGGAAATGCCGTGAAGTTATATGCCGGTGAATTTTCCCACAACGAATTTCACTATCCAAAGGCCCTGGAGGCTCTTTTCGACCTGCATATAACCGTGAATCTCTCTCTCACTCGCTTTCACGATGCTTCTATGTATGGGCGAGGTTTTTAATTAAAAACCACTGGTGATTGGAGGTCGGTTGATCCCGAGATGAAATTTTCTAGTCTTTGAGAGTCTTGCGTAGTCTTCAAAGACTCGTAGAGGGACTTTCGGGTCTCCCCAGGATCTCGTAAGTCCCACTATAGTCTTTGTGGTGTCTCTCGAGTCTTTATAAAATCCTCCTCGGTCTCTGTCCTATTCCGTTTATGTCTTTGTCGAGGTTTCCGTAGAGTTAATGGAAATTTTTAAAGATTCGAGTATCTCTAAGAGAGATCAAGAAACAAATTCATTTTCGATTATCAATAATTACGGTTCAATTTAAAAATGCTTATAATATTTGGGATTTTATGAATTGATGTCTTTTAGTCCACATTTGACTTCTATTGAATTGAGTTAACATTTCACTAGTCTTACAACGGATAATTAAAAAATATGGAACGTATATTCAATCATTGTAATTAATTACGATTATCTAAGTATGAAAGAATACGATTGTCGCTTCTCCAATTTGAAGTTGATAGGCTCTAAAATAAATTATCCCCAGAAAATATGAACTATCGCTGTACTGGTAATCGAAGAATTCGTAATTGATTGCTCATAATTCGGAAAATAACAAAATATATTATTCTTTTTCAATTAAATTTACAGGCTCTACAACATAAATATGTTCATTAAATACCCTTAAAAAGAAACATACGGAAAGTATATTGCTAACATCTATTGCAATCATATTTTCTGTCACATCACATTGAAAAATTCGTGGAAATTCAGGTGAAGTGATACATTCTTTCATTATTGCTGCATAGGTTGCTCCACATTCAGGATGACAAAAGGACTTACAAAGGCAACCAGATATTCTTATGTAACAAATAATCAATCCAAAGTGTACTTCTCCGTTGAGATCATACTTCACGCATGCAGAATTGTTTTTTTTAGATCTGCGATACATTAATGAGGAGTGAAGAATTCCATTTCTCATGAGACGATAAAAAATTCCGAAATTTGTGAAATTTATGTTGCGCGACTCGAGAAATTCCAGAATTCTTCTTGGAATTTGATTTTTATTTCCAAGTTTTCCTATCGCGTATAAATCTATTGATATTCGATGAGATTTATATCTCTTCTGAGGATTATGTAATTGCTCGCAGAAGTTCTGACTGATACTATTCGGTTGCAGTTTCTGAATCAGTTCTGGAATAGCCATAAAATATGAGAGAGTGCTACATATTTGTAACCCGGCGAATCGAGTTCCTGTCACTAGTGTCTTCAATTGGCCATTCATGTTCTCAAAACTCATACACGAAGTTACCCACAATGGTCCAAAATCTTTAACAGCTGCAGGTAAATGTGGTATTTGGTGTAAATTGGCTGTTAAGTTTCTCTCGCCATATAAATCAGCGAATCTAGCTACGAATTCAGTCAAAAATCCCTCCGCAATGTCTATCATTTCCCTTGAAATACTGAACTTATTGAGCAAATCGATTCCATTGATTAATAAGAGATAATGTTCCAGGTAAATTGATGACATTATTGATCATAAGATGGGTACAGAGTAATAATAAAACCAACATTTCAGTTCTGATGCTTTCATGTAGTGTAGATGAGCCGAAATGGCGCGAGGCAGCCTTGGGATGTAATCCGGAGGTGTCGTACCACAAATACCCTTATCCACAAGTTTGATAAACCTTGTTAGTGACCATCGTTGATTCCTAAAATTAGGCGAAAACCAAAGGATGAGAAGAGATTTCACAACTCCCAAAAAAGCAGCATGCATGACATCGACTGTGGTACTTCTGATGTAATTTGGAGAAAGCAGTGATATAGCACTGGGACTTTTAACGCCGTACATTCCTTGACCAGAACGTACTGCTGCAGCACCAAAATTGTTTGTTTCTTCTTGTGTACGATGATCTAAGTGCCTTTCGAATGGATAAATACGAACTGAAGTATCTTCAAATCGTTCCGAACGTATTTTGCATTTTTGACAGCCATATTCTCCGTTGAACTGTTTCATATTTAAGAAGAGTGCCTTCGCAGGGAGGTCACATGTTCCACAAAGTACGATCGCTCGAACTCGTATCGAAGAACTGATACTTGGCACTTCAAAATCAACACCATCCTTCAATAATTTTATTTCTTCCGAAATTGGTGCTAGAAAAGCCGGTGGGAAAGGTTTTTTAGGACCAAACCATAATCCTGCGAGTATCAGATTTTCTTTTTTAGTCCTTTCTTGAAAAGGAAGCTCATTTACAGAGAGGAAAAAAGGCCAGATCTGAAAATTTGATGACTTGAATAATGAAACGCCGTCTGTATTCCATGTAAATGGAATATTGTTAGGGTTCGATAAAATTCCTGGTGGAGCACTCAATTCTTGATAAATATCACCATCCCAGATATCTTCATAGTTATTGAGACAGTTTTTTGTTCGATTGAATCGACTCTGCAGGTGATGGAAAAAGTTGGACCTTTTGTACAATATCTGCAATTGCTCTATAATCGGAATATGTATGAAGTAACAGATTTCTGTTCCTGCCGGGCAGTGTTCACAATGCTTCTGTTCCCCGTCTTGTTCATTTAAAAGTGAATAACAATTGGAACAGTAAAATTGACGTTTCAATGAACTGCGAACGTTGGTGAAATACTTGCGAAATGAGTAGAGACTTCTTGTGCAGAAATTGGGTGCGATACAATGCATTTCCACGAGATTCAATATATGAGCCAGACATGCACCAGAAAGTGAGTGTCTTAGAAATAATGTAAGAATGGCTAACAAACTCTCAGCAACCGTAATTCGGGCTCCTGCATACAATGGCCTATCTTCTATAGCATCTTCATTCGGCTCTTCATAGCTTTCTTCAGCATCAAGCCACAACTCTTCTTCCTCTTCATCCGAATCAGCGACATCAGATGCATATTCGTTGTATGAATCTACAAGGAAAAAAAACTTTAGGTATTTCTAATCACATCCAGCAGAAAAATGGCAATGACAAGAATTCTTATTCTCAATTTATTATCATGCAAACTGATTCATAACACAGAATAGCTTTATTTCTATCAAAGAACTGATGAATTCTTCAGAAAATACAACAAGAAACCGTTATAACAAAATTTGGATTCAAGGATTTGATTTTTTTTTTTTTTTTCGAACGAGAATTTGAAATTAATTGACTTCCCTCTTCTCAGTGCTAGTTAATTGGGAAATAAGTTTCTCATCCTATCCACGTGTGTCCCATCGAAAAAAAAATATTTCTACTGAATTTTTTGTATCTTATTTTTGAGGCCCTGATGATTCAGCAATTCATTTTCTCTCTTCACTTTGAAAATCATAAAAATAGTAGAAATGCTGAGAATTGAAAATTTCGAGATGTGCAGAATAAAAAAAAATCCCTTGAATAATCAATTAAATATAATGCTAAAATAATATTCGTTGCTTCAATAGTTACAATCATACCTTCTTCCCTATCAGAAATCATAACATTCTCTTCATTTAACGATATCTGTCCTTCATCAACATACACATCCTGAGAGTTATCAGAATCACATCCTTCTGAATCGGAACAAGAACTTGTGCGATCATCCATTGTTCTACAAAAAACGAAATCTTGTATAACTTATAACTTGAAAAACCAACTCAAGGAGAAATAATTTCAAAAAATAGAAATAATTTCAAGAAATGTTTTTAACAGCAAAACTAACCTCTGTTTTCTTCCTTGATGTAGACTATTTCGGTCAGATAAATTTTGAATTCCTGTAGGCCGTGAATGCTTGACTTTAGAAGTGATTCTCTGCTGACTTCTTCGAGAATAGTCCTGCAGTCGTATTGGCTTTTCTCGACTGTTGTTTTGAGCCATTTCAAAAAAAAACTGTCAATTGCACTTGATACTTAATTTGTACGACACTTTTTGCATAACACATAGGACAAGGCAGTGTAATTAGGTTTTTAACCTTGATCGATAATGTCGATCCATGGAGGGAAATTGAAAAAACCGTTGTGATTACAAATTCTGTTCTAAATTGAAAACTAAAATTTGTAATACAATTTATGGAATACGTTCGAGAGAGATATGATAGCTATAAAATTATAAATTTTAATTTCTCGATAAAATATAAATCACATTTGAGTCACGCAGTAGGCCCGTACAGCGCCATTAGTTCTGACCACGGCCACAATTTCCGGGAGGCCTCATTTTCTAAGCGTTACCGGCTTCTTCACGCCTGATCAGAGAGTTGTCTTGCCCGCCATTTTACTGCGTGTTTTGCTTTCAACATCTTTTCAACTCCTAAATATTCCCTGAGTGAATGTGTTGATAAACTGTAATGGGAACTATTCTCCACGAAACTTAATTTTGTTTAAAATCGACGGACAGTTGAGTATAATTGTGGAAGTGATTTACTCAAGTGTATTGTGTTGATGCCGGCGTCAACATAACGAGTGGTGTATTTTCAATAATTTTATTTGAAAAACCAGTGACATTTGATTTCATTTCACGGTCATGAAGACCTACGTACTCGTCTTATTCCCTAAGGAAAGAAGAACGGGGATTATCGAAGATTCCGCTGTTTGTGGTGACAAACATGAGGTACCCGGCAAATCAGTGGTTGTTAAATGGGGGAAAAAAAAATACAGAGCAATCATCATTCGAACCTCAAGTAAGTACAAATCACTTAACTATTCTTTGTATAATTTCTCAAAAAAGGAAGATCTATAATTTTATTATTATTATTATTATTATTATTATTATTATTATTATTATTATTATTATTATTATTGTTATTATTATTATTATTATTATTATTTACTCCATTGATAAGTTTATTGTCTCCGATAGCATCAAGAACGTATCTGGAAGAGCTGGATGTGAATCCTGATACTGCCGAGATCCTGGTTCAGGAAGATAGAAGATTAAAAACAAATCTGAGTCAAATGAGCGAAAAGAAAAAAAACGTGGCCAAAGAAAACAAAATTTTTGCAAAAACAAAGAAAACTGTGCAATTGAAATATGATGAAGCACTCCTTTCATCCATGACTAAAAATACTGAGACAAAAGACAGGAATCGTGGTGATGACATTTGCACGAGTTCTGTAAAAGAAACGCCACAAAAACATAATCCAATGGCTGATGATGTATCACCAATAATAAAAATAGAGTATTCAAACCCAGAATTCGCAGGAAATGAAGAGCTTTTGAAAGACGAAAAGAAAAATATTTTTTGTGAACTTTGTGGATCTTTACCAGGTTCTCATTTCTTTTAATATGTATTTTCATTAATTTTCTTTGAATATTTCCTCTAATTACCTGATCAACAGGTTTCTGGTACTCATTTCTCTCTCATTGTTTTAGTAACTGCTGAAGTTCTTATGGTTTTTGAACATATAACAGGGCATCTCAGATTCAAATTAAATTATCGATTGACCAGTGATGAGGAAAACTTGCAGGTAACGTAATTTATAGTCCAGGCATAGTTGAATTTTTTATTTGAAATAATTAAATAGTAATTTTCATCAATAGGGTGGCACGGATCCATCGAACATGTTGAAATTACCTGAGTGGAGAATCCCAACAATGGGCAAGATATTTGTCCAAGAATTAGGTAGAGTTGGAATTGTGAGTCATTTCTTTTCTTTTTGTAGGTTGAATTAGTCAAAAACTCGGGTGTATGGCTTAGAAGTGGAGAACTGGATATTATCCATGCTGCCACCAAAGATCCGAATGAATTAATTAGAAGATTATCAATATTGATGCTAACAGAGAAGAAAATGGCTCGAATGTGTGCTATGGGTACCAGCGAGAACAAAGAAAAGATTGATGACAAATTACGTGAAACGATTAAATGTATTATTTATTCATTCAATTTTACTACTGTAATTAGTAATGTCATTGTACTCATTCTTCAATTATTATTTACAGGTTACGTGGAAAAATCTACAGGCAAAAATTACTCAACGAGAGAGTACAACCGGGTAATAAACTAAAAGTGTCTCCAATTGGCAGGTAAATACGGATATGTCATTCCGAAAAAAGAGAGACAGTTGGAAGCAAATACGAAGGGTGCACGAAATCCAAAATTAAAAGAAGTGAAGAATCAACCACTGAACCGATGCCCATCAAAGTCACCGCCTCTCCATCGAAGAAAAAGAAAAATTGAAGATTCAGATTCAGCACATGAGGAATTGGAATCTTTAATTGATAAATGGTTGATTTTCAAGAAAGCCAAGAGACTAAATGAGAATGCATCCCTTCCCCTAGAAGTTTCGGTCATTTCATCACAATCAGGAGATTTTACTATTGATTCTACAGAAGATGATTGGAAAAAGGGGAAAAATATCAAAACTTCGACGCCAACGGATAGGAAGCCAATGAAAAGTCGTGATTCTAGTTCCACATCTCAATATCTTTTAGGGAAGCGAACTTCCTCCGATTCTTCGTATGGTTCTGATAAATCTCACCGTTCCAATACTGAAAATCGGAGTGCAAAGGGTGCCGCAGGCAAATCAGGAAATGAGTTGAAGCAAGTGTCAGTAAAAGGAAAAAGTCCCAGGAAATCTCTGAGCCCCAAAAATCAGAATATTAACAATGTGTCTCAAGATATTCTTCAGTATTCAATACCTCACGACAGTAAAAATCACATTCAGAACGATTGTAAACGTAACGAGAATCAGATGCCTCCAACTTCATATGACCAAGTTTCAACAGGAAATACTCTTCAGCCACTCTCCAGTCCTGAACACATCAATTATAATCCCACACTTTATGAAATACAAGGACAAAATTACAATCGTAATGAAACGCCAATGACAGGACTGTGGGACTTCAATAGTCACTGGGAAAGTCATTAGAACTTCGACAAATCATTGGAAAAAAGTACGTCTATTCAATGTGAGATTAGAAAGGATAATTATATCCTTGTCTTTTTAAACTGTAAGAAATTACGATTCCACTACAATACTAATCTTATTTCATATCTAATCTTTTTTAGCTTTTCATTAGTTCCCATATGTTGGATGTAGAAAACCTTGAACTTAAAAAGAAAATCTCGTTATGCTTGTTGGACTGAAATAGATCAACGTCAATAATGATTAAAAACACTAAGCTGCATCCAACAGTCCATTGGAACTTTAAGAGGGTGTTTTTTCCTTCATTATATTATAGAAAATACTAGATTATAGCAAAAAAATTCAAGTACTAACTAAGATTTTCTTTTGAAATGTTTGTTATTGACCATTGGGAGGAGGAGAAATGTTATAGTTTCATACCTTTCATTTTCAATAGGGGAAAATAAAAAAAAACGATTATGAATTTTTCAGGAGAATCTATTTCATCCTATCATCGATTTTAGGAGAAAATTTCAGAAATTAAGTGAGATAGGGAGATGTTGCTGGAATCCTTTTTTGTAGATCTTGAAAATTTCTACAATAAAAGTCCAAGACAAAATCACTCTATCTCACTTAGATTCCGAGATATAAAGAAAAAGATGGCGAAATGACACCAATTTATCTGAAAATTTCATATGGTTTTTCAAGAATTATTGGTTAAAATAATCGAACAAAGCATTTCATTTTGTTGATTGAAACTTAAATTGTAGAAGATAAAGTATGTTCGGAAACTATTATTATGTTGAAAAACTGTATAAATATCAGTCATATGTAATATCCTATAAGTAGATAACCGTCTATACTATCTAGTAAGATAATATTAATATAATATTATATTTTTTCAAAGATATATATCAAGGATTATTAACAATAAAAAAAATCCGTTTGTTAATGAAAAAATGTTCAAAGTATTTTTTAATAATAAAAACTGTAAATGAATTTTTCTCTCAAAATCCCAAAGACTAATGGCTCTCTACAGAAGACTAGTGGATTCTTCTTCTAGAGACCGCGAGTCTCTGGAATGAAGACTTCAAGTCCTTCAGCAAGGACTATAAGTCCCCATGTAAGGGACACTAGAAGCGTCCTGCCAAGTATCCAGGAAGTCCCTACCGTGGCGCAAATAGAGACTCTATCAGAGACTGAGGCTGCAGTCTCTCATGCCCTCAAAGACTCCAATTTTTTCATCTCGGGATATGAAACTTTTCTGTGCGCGTAGTTTTTCCTTGTTCTCCCTCGGTTCTTTTAGGGATTGATTTTTTCCCCCCTGAAATTACGGAGCTTCGAGAGTAAATATTCGATCTCTTTTTATTTTGTAAATTCCTTTGTTAATCGTTTGAGAAAATCAATTATTCCAGAAATTTAATGGAGAATTCTGGGGGAATGTGTTTGACTTCTGAAAGAGGAGATCATCTCTTTGCGAATTTCTTTGAAACTACTAAATTTATAAAAAAACATTAAGAGACCTTTTCTGTAGAAAATTTCAAGGGCTACGAAAAACGTCTCTTGCTAAATCCTCGTAAACCCAATACTTTTCCGAGGTACTCTTAATTTAAGAAACAAAATCAATGAATTTCCTTGAGTATCAATTTGTCCGACCTAAATTTTCATTCACATATTTCGGTATAAACTCTGAAAGATATGTTCGTGATAAAACCGAGTAAGAATGGCGCACTGAAGAGAGAAAATGGCGCTGGGTATATATATGCCAGTGAAAATAGAAGCGGGTGTAAGATATAGGCGGTTGGGTCTGCGTCTACGTCGCTTCAGGAGCCATATAGTAGCAGAAACGAGTGAACGTTGAGGAGAAAAAGCGAGTTGCGGAATAAACAGTAAGAAAGAGAGGAGATGCGAAAAAAAGAAGAAACATTTGGATGGAAAAGTGCGAGGGTGTGTCGGGATAGAGGCTAACGTTGGGTGAAAAAAAAAGTTGATTTAGAAGCACTAAACACTGATTCCGACTTAACTCTGAGATACAATGCCAGTGCAGCCATACAGTCTAAACTTACCTTGCGAGACTATGGTTTCGCCAATGTGTTTTCGTGAATCCTACGCTTGATGACTCTCCCCAACTTTTCTGCAGCTATTCCACCTTCAACCGCCGTTTACAGATGGAGAAAGAGGAGAGTTTCTAACGACTAAGGCGTGTCTCTGCCTATTCCTCTCTATTCCCGGGATTCCTTCAGTGCACTGGTTTAAATACGCGGATATTTTTAAGGGACCCGAAAGATGACTTTCCCCGATTTTATCAGTTTCGTTGGAGAGAGGGAAATTGAAGTTTTTGGGTTTTTTTTGTGGATGAAGTAGTAAAAATCAGCGAATAACCAGCCGAATTTATTCATTTGATTTACGTTAATATTCATAGTAAAAATGAACAGTAAAATCGAAAAATACCCTCGAACCTCGTTTTTTCCATCACCAATATGCCTCCTCTCAAAATCCCTGTATATTTGTTTTTTCAACCACATCTACAAGGTAAATGTTAATGAATATTAATATGCCCAGAGGTAAAAAGCGATTTTAGCATGAATTTATGATTTCTCATTGAGTCTTTGTGTAATTCCACCATTTTTTCACCATTTATTGAACTGTGAAATTCCGACAATCAGAGATAAAATATATGAAATCATCTGGAAGCCCATAAAAGCATAGAATATTTCAAAATTTATTATGCTTCAGTTCAAATGAATTAGATATTTCAATGTATAAATTTCTGCTATCGAAATTACTGGATGATTATACTCTGTCTGCATAGATACATTGAAAATCCAATTTTAGTAGTGGATACATAACTATTATTGATTATCCGGCATTCGGCTTGAATAATTATCTGCTGTTGCAGATATTAATTAATTATACTAAAATTTACAGAAATATAAAAAATGAGAGCTTCATAAAAATATAAAAATTCTCTGCATCTCCAAAAAATTCCAGAAATTTTACGTAAAAAGTGTCGCAAACTCTCCAAGAACTTAATTAAAATCATGAAAGAATGTTGAATTAATTATCCCTCATGCTATGTGAATATCTGTTACAATAAACTCAAATTTGTCATTCTTCGAATTACATTCTCTCCCTTCCCAACAACATGACATTCATCTTCATTCTGTCAAATCAAACGAAAAGATTTGCAGGAACAATATATCATGCCAAAGGCATCAAGATTTCCCTCGCTGATCTCGTTACCCTCCCAACACCCCATTTACGATAACAGAATTGTGACACGTGTAGATGTGCCATCAGCTTATTGAGCAGTGACATTCTAACAATGAACTCCTCTTTTGCTTCATGATACCAGCTTTCTACCCTGTGTCACCAGTAGATTAGCATAAATAAAGCAATCCAACAAGAATTCCATTAACTTTAGTGATACAGCCACGAGGGCTTCCGGGCAAAAAGATTCTGCCTTCTAAAGCGAAACCCTCAGCTGAATCCCTTGCTTTTCAAAGCCCTCTGTATATTCAATACTCTGTTACTCTTGAAGGGATAAATTTGTAGTGCTACGAGGAAATTCATTAGGGCTGTCTGGATAGTTGGATTGAGACTCTGAAAGCACCTTTTCTCCTCAGTTTTACCCAAAATTCTATCAATTTCCCAGAAATCTGTAGAAGAATGAAAAATGTTGAAAAATCAGGATCATAGAATTTTCAGCTGCTTTCATTTTTTCCTCCACTTCTGTCATTGTACTTCAACGAATGAAGCTCTAAACAATGATCAAAGAGATTTTCCAGCAGTAGAAAGCGAAGAGGAAGAGAATGGACACAGGCCCTCGTATTGCACTTATTGCTTCTGCCTTTACCAAACAGCAGTGAGCTCACACGACAGCTTGATCTCCAAAGTATATGGTATATAAAAGTGGCCTTTATGTACAAAAGCCTCAGTTCAACGATCATCGGATTAATTTCCGGAAGATAGTTGAGTGCGAGCATTGTACGTCCCCCTTGTTTTGAAGTACAGAAGTGCCTTTATTCTGTGTATTTAAGAGCTACACCATGTGGTGCTGCTCTCTTTTTTCTCTCATGGTATTATGATATCAGAAATTTGTGTTTCTCCAAATGAAAGTGTACAGAATAAAGAAGGAATTAAATATTACTCGTGTTATTTTGTCATAGTCATCATTAAAGCTGGAAATACCTTCAATGAAAGTTCATTGGACAACTTTGTGCCTGGAAATTCTGGGTATTATTATGTTACGCAGAGGAATGTATCATAGTTTTGGTAAAGCAGTATCGTGCAACATGACGCGGTCTTACTCCAACCAAACGCGATGCGCGTAGACAGAACTAATGAGGTCCAGTGATGCTGGAGTGGATTATTGGAGTCAGATGAGAACGTTGCACAGAGTCGAGTCGAGGATACAAAGCACAGAGGAGTTGATGAGATGTAAACACAAATATTTGCATGAACATGTGCTATGGTCATTCGAATATTCTCCATTTTCTTCAGAATAGTTTTTAAAAAAGAGGATTTTTCTACTCAAAGTTCTTTATAACAGATGATTAGCACAAAATCACATTATCTCGTTTAATTTTCACTCGATTTGTCTGAATTTCGGATTTACCTCATGTCTTTAATCCAACGCTTTATTCCTGTTTGTTGAGGCAAAAATTCACCCTCACACATTTACTTGCTAGTATTTTCTAATAGAGTTTCATGAGAAGCAAATTTGGTAAGCAAATGTTGAGACAGTGGAGGACTTTGATCGATCTACTTTACTGCTTCTTGACTCGGAAGGATAGGGTCTATTTGTTATTTGATGAACGGAGTTTTAGTGGTGACCTGATAAAATTTCCCCTGAAGACTCCAATCTATAATACATTATGATTGGACATATGGATTCAGGACGATCCTGAGTGGTTAATCCTTTCTGTCAATAATTCACGAGCTAATGAAGCACATTGGACCTTTTTCATGTCATTTGAGAGGAAAAATTTTCTGCTCTTCTCAACTGTACCACTCAGATCTCTTCTTCATCCTCCATAGTTGACTGGGCTGACTTGATTCAACATTTACACAGTTTTTTTTTTTCACGGAGAATTATGGAAATCGGTTCAGCACGTCGATAAATACCGAAAATAACTCAATTTATGCTGTTTTAATTAGTGATTTTTCAGAGATTATTCTATGGCATCAATTTTGGGAAATTAATCTACAGATTCTAATCATCTTCATTGGATTCTCAATTATGGTAATAAATTTGTCATATTTTTTGCTTGTTTCTATTCGTTCAGAGAAAAACACTCATTTCATCTGCAAATCCGTAACTCGTTCAAAAATTATTCTCAACTAGTCCATAGCATAATTCCAACATTAATTCACCAAAGTGAGAGAGACAGAGTCATCTCATTTTCACAAACACTCATCGAACTGTATTCACAAGTTATTCTGGAGAATATTCACTCTGCAAAGCTCAATTGTTGCTTCAACTTTAGTTGCGCTGAGCAACGGGAAAATTGACAATCTAACAGACAGAGTTCATCCTAGTTTTGCGATGAAATTGTGTTTTGTCTCTGATTTTAACACTAGATGGGTCATCAAACGCGAGGTGTTTGATTTTGTTTAATGAAAAATTTAAATTCCGATTCTCATTCCACAATGAGTATTTCATGAAGCTCTTGATTAATGAAATAATTGAGGGAAGTTCGGAATTTGAGGTTTTGAAAAATGTAAATTATCTGAGGCATTCTATCAAATAATTTCACTTGAAAAACCTTCAGTTTCACAATTTTCTATCAAAAAACATAGATGAAAACAATGAAATGAAAATTTGAAATGTAGGAAACCTCATGCACCTGTCAGTTATAATTATTACATTCACTTTCAACAAATATTATACTCGACTAATTGTCAAACCTCAACAAACACTGAATGCCATACACTTTCAATTAGAAACTGGGGTTTCTAATTACTCCTTCATTATGAAACCCACTCAGTTCAACTTTTGGTAGAATGTTATGGTTTTCGAGTTTCCATGTCACCTCTCCCACGTTTTCCTGGCTCTCAAATTATTCCCCACATTCCTGTATATTTCATCTCGCACCTCTCTCTCTTTTCAAGAGCATTGCAGTGCATTCGTCGAGGACAATATTCACCTGGCCGGTTGACTCTGCACGACTCCTGTTTTTTTTCTCTTCTTGCTACTGAATTTTTTCCCTCCGCATATACCATTTTCGCTTATTCTAATGAAAGCACTACCCCGTAGGTTGAATAGGGCCGTGTTACCATTTTATATCATTTTATTTTTACAATTATTATGCCATTCTTTTCATTACCGCAGTAATGTGGAGAGGAAGAATGTTATGTTAAAGGGATAATTAAAATTTAATGACGCTCCTCTCTTCTTTCTTCGGAACGCTAAAGTTTCAGGTTGAAAGTGGGGTAAAATGGGGATTTTTATAGAATTAAAAAAGAAATTATTAAAGAGAGAACAAAATCGAGAAAAAAACAGATTTTTTCTATCATTTTTTTCCAGTTTCTTTTTTTCAAATAAAATCATTTTTTTTAATTCATGAAATACCTTGAAACAAGATAGAAGTTTTAAGTGAAAAACTTTTCGATAAATAATTCGTGAAGTATCGAAGTTTAATGAGCTCAAACCTTCCCCATTTCATCATAAAAATCTCTCATTTATTTAACAAAAAAAAATCTCCTCTCCAACTTCTCTCAGCTTCAATACAATAATTTAACAATACCATTCTCTCATTTCATCGAGCATAAAGAGAAATTATAAAAAAAACGGATAAGCCATAAAAAGTTTCGAAAAAAAACAATATGAAATAATAACAACAGTAATAATAAAAAAATATGAAATAATAAATCGAGCGAGGATTATTTCTTTCACATGCAGATTTCTAGACTCAACAAAAGTGTGGAACTTTGTGTTACCCTTATTATTATTTTTTCTCTCCTCTCTCGCCTTTTTGCCCGACTACGTCTTTCATTTTCCTGGGGATGAAGTGAGCGCCGCAGAACGGATTTTACTTTAGCTCAGTCGGCATTGCTAGTGGAGGGAAAAAAGAGGAGAAAGACACTGGATAAAAAGAAAAGACAGAATTGGTTAACCCGGAGTAGCCGAGGGAGGCTTGGACTTTCTTGTTTCCCTGGGGCACCCTTTATTTCCACTTGAGGGCCATTCATATTTAAAGCTATATCCGGAAAAGTGTGATCACTACCTCTACCTCACTCCTCTCCCTCCTGTCCTTTCTTCCCATAAAGATTTACAGTAGTATGTAAAACAGTTTACCGAAGCATATTCTTCTGCATGCATTATGAAATTGAGCGGCAGTGTTGACGCTATTGTGAATGGACTTTATGATTTTGTAGGATTGGGTAATACCTTTTTTTTTCCTTTTTCAGTGGCCAGTGTTATTTTTATGAAATGGGAAATGGTATTTACATGGTAATAAAGGACGCTTTTGATATTTCTTTACTCCTGCGGTTTATTCCCCGGGGGAAATCGGAGGAATCGTAATGAGGTTTTAGGAAAATTGTGAATATTATTTTTTAGTACCGAAGTTTCCGAGGGGGAATAAAATGATTATTATGTGGAAATGGTTTTAGGTGGGATTTGAAGAGGAGTTGTGATTTTTTTATCGTGATTTTCTTATTTTTTGAGGGAATTGAGGAATGTTGGAGTTTTATTTTAGAATTTTTTGAAGATATCTCAGAAATTATGGGGTTTAGGGGAATTTGCAAAGAGACATTTTTTTTAGAGGGAAAAATTTTGTACAAAAAAGGTCCCCTGTAATTTTTTCATAAATCCATCCATTTCAGAGATATCAATGAAATAAATAATGAATCTCCAATTTTAAAATTTCTCCAATATCCTCAGCTCCGAAATGAGAATAATCTCGACCTTCCAACATATTTCTCAAGAGCCCTGAAAAGTATTCAATTATTTCATTCCCGACATTTTTATTCACTAGAAAGAAAAATCCATGGAGTCGTGGACTTCTTTTCTGCATTGGCGTGAGTTTCGCCTTGGCTTACTTCCCACAATTCTGTATGGCAATTCCATTATCCCAGTGGGAGTTGGGTATGTGTTTCGTGGTGAATTACGAATTTTGATTAACAACTAGTTGGAAAATCCCAGAGTGAGGTAGCGTATGAGAGAGAGAGAGAGAGAGAGAGGAATGGAGGATAGGTTGAGGCTATTGGAGAGTTGGGAGGAAGTAGAAGGAGTCTGAGTGGGTTGAGGAGAAATGGGAATTCTGCCAGAGTTCATGGCCGATTGCATTTCGGAGCTGTTCGCTCTGATGCAAAGCAGAGTAGACGTATCTTTTGGTTAATTCATTGAGGGAAAAAGTATTTTTTCCAATGCAACTCGTGATTTTTTGGATTAAATTGGAGGAAGGTGACGGAGAAGGATTGGAAGATGGAGAAAAGTAGCTGGCAATGATCAGCAAGTTAGCTGTAACCTTTGATCCTGGAATGATTGCTTGCCCAGGGCTACCACAAAGTGCCTCATGTGGCGTAAAGTTCTGGTGTGAAATGGTTCAGGGTAGAACGGATTTCAATTGGAATTGAATATCCTGTGAATTGGGAATCACTCGCAGATTTGTGAAATAATTTGTCTCCTGCATGCAATTTTTTCCAACAATTTCCTCAATTGTCATGAAATTATGGGATGAAAGTAACTGCCTTTTTCTTTTATTAAAGTAGGGATAATAAACAGGGGGAGAAGAAAAGAATCGACCTAGATATTGTGAGAATGCACTTTAGAAAACATCTGAGATTGTTACTGGGTCTTATTACACCAAACATTCACCAAATCAACTTTCTGTGTAAATGGCCAATTTGATCAATTTCACAAACGACCATGATAGTAACCTGGGATAGAAAATTGTCGTGGAACAGTTTTACGTGACTTTTTTCGTCTGTTACTTCTGCTTTTATTGCTCTGTTCCACAATCATCTGATTGTGGATGTCGTTTTTTTATCACTTCAGCTTCTATTTCCCTTCGATTTTCTGTACCTGATTGTTTAATGTTCCTCGTAATGATTAGATGAGAATGTTCATCCCATCGCTTCAGCAGCAGAAGGAAATGAAATAAATTTAATGCTTTTTTGTTAAATCCGATAATAAACCAAAATTCCACGGTTTTCCTCCAATATGACAGAATAATTCTTTCGAATGTACCATTCTTTCGTCCACTGGCATTTGGCTCGAGTGCAGAGTGGTCGGTATGCTCTATGTACACCAGGAAATTGAGATTTTCCGTGATAACTGAACGAGTCAGCTGGCGTTCACCTACGTCCTTTATTTTCCTCTGACTTTTTTCATTCATTACTTTTTTATTTCAACTTTCTCACATATCGTACGATCTTGAAAATCCTCGGCAAATTGAATGGCACACACGTATGAAAATCGTAAGATTCAACAATGTGTAGGTAACAGCTGAATCATGCCGATAAATTTTTCAATCTACGTTACAATAGGCTACTGCATTTAAATGTGAATTCATTGAAAAAATAGTAATGAATAAAAGAAATTGATTTCATTCTATTTTTACTTTAAATCTGTATTTTATCTTTTGTTACAAGAAATTGACCAGTTGAGACAATGACCATGATCATCAGCAAGAGCACTTCAAAAAAAATCCAAAAAATATCAGAACACTTGAACAAAGCTGTTGAAAGAAAAATCGTGAACTTCTGGTAAAACTTCGTCTGTTCTTTCCAAGGATTTTCCTTGAATTTATGCGAAAAATTTCCGTACAAGAGGTCAATCTCACACTTCACCTTACATCGACCATCGTGAATTTGCATTTTCACATGGTAAGAGTTACTTTTCTTTAGACAAGTAAAAAATGAGTACTTCCCTGCTCTATCTGTTACTACCTCAAGATCCTTTTCGAGAAATGAGTAGAAGTAAAAATGGAAAGGAGAGAAAAGAATAGGATATCTGTGTCGATCGAAGAGAATGAAAGAGGCATTCGACTAGGCACCTTCCCAGAAACCGATTCCCATTGGCGTGTGTCTCGTGTGGAATAAAAAGAAATAGGGGTATACCTTGGACGATGAAATGTGACGGTGCGATATGGGATTTTCTCAGTACAAAGGATGATGTATTATTTTCTTTTTTATGCTCTTTCTTTTCGTTCATTCTTTCTCTTTATGAAGATTTTTGTTTCCAGATTTTTTCCTCACTGTCACTGGATTTTTCGGGGAAATTATCCATGAGAATTTCATCCAAATAATTCAATGGAATTGACAGGTAAGAAGTTTTATTATTCAAGATTTTAATCGGATTTCAACTCTTTTCTTTTTTTTGTTGTAGGAGAGAGTAAAATATCGCCTTCACCATTCATTACACAATCGACTGATAACGATTCATAATTTCTCATCTCTTTCGATTCTTTTATTCTTTTCCTCTCGAAACTGAGAGACATTTTTTTTTCCTCCAATTGTTCGTCATTCACTACCTCTTCTCCAGACCATTTCTCTTTCTTCACTATCTTTCTCAGGGTTTCTTCGTAAAAGTTTTCTTTCGAGAATTTCAAGTTTTTGGGGGAAAAAAGGATTATCCCATTGTCTGATGCATTTCAGTCTTCATTTCCTTTTTTCTCATCTAGAACCGACGAAATACCAGTGTACCATGGAGAAAGATAAATTGTAGAAATACTTTTTCACACACACACACACACACAAGAAGTATCACTATTTCACATTTATAAAAGTAGTGTCGAATGAATGAGAAGTTAAGGCTTTTTACACTATCCCATTTTCTCGACACTTGATTATTTTTCAAAGTCTACTTTTCTCGATGCACTTTCTACTGACCAGTGTTTGGACACTTCAGTAGTAAGTGAAGGGAAAAAATATTTTTGATGTTAGATGGATATTGGTAAGAGTGAATTGTTTGACAAGTTGGACATTTGCTTGAGATTGCTTTCTTGAACTTTCAAAATTCGTCAATTTTCTTTGATTTTGATGAAATCGGTTATTAATGGAATAACTCGGAAACTAAGAGAGATAGAGAAATTTTCACGTGATACTCATTTATTGGCTTAAGATGCACTATGATCTTATCCATGGTGATATTTCCTCGAGACTAAGGAAAATGGAGTAGACACTTTGAACAAAAATTATTTCACATACTTTCTCATTCGCTATTCGTTTACGTCTAATCGTTAATGTTGAATAATATTTTATTTTCTTGAATGCTGAAATTTCATTTGATTTATGTGGAATCATTGGACCTCAATTTACTGATAAGTCACACTTCTCATCTGATCCCTCGTTAATGAAAATGCTGCTAATTGAAGAAACGTGATCATGGCATAATCCAGAGAACGATGATAAAGCTGAGGCAAAAATAAATATAAATCTTTTTATATTATTTCTTGTCTCTCAGGTTTCTCTTATTTTTCGAGAGAAATAACCTTCTCTCACCTGAGGGCATAAGCTCGAGACGCGAGGAACGTGATGGGCAGAGGGATTTTCACTGCCTTCACTTCAAGGAAAATCTCACGAGAAACGAGAGATAATGAAGATCTGAAAGCAACCTTAACTAACAGAATAAAAAATATCATTAGTCTTCACTCTTTCCCTCATCCATCTCCTTTCATTATTTAAAATTTTGCTGCAGCACTGTCAGAGTGAAGTTGGATTTACTCATGGAAATTGCAGCATAACAAAACACTATTTCCTGCATGTGAGAGTAAAGTGCTACATTTTTCTTAAATTGGAGATTTTATTAAGTAATTGAATGTTTGAGAGACCTCAGGCACAATTTCTCAAACTCATTGGACCCCAGTGTGTCCAATGAGCTATATCATCTCACTTCTTGGCACTTTTGTCTGGTGTGGAATGTACGTTTTGACCATTAGCTAAAAACTGTCAGTGCTATCAACACCTGTTCTCTATTCTTGAGGGAAAAAATTATTTCAAAAGGTATTATTAGAATTCCTGGAGTTCTGAAGATTCTTTGAGAGTCTAGGGTTTTTTAAATACCAATTATTCATATATTATACTTGAATTTCATTCGTTCTGTTCAAATGAATTTTCAAGAAATTAATTGGGAATTTTGCGGAAAACTTCATAAGATTCCACCAGAATTACTTGGACAGCAATAACTGTGTTGCATGAAGTTTCAAAAATTCTGAAAGGGCGAAGAGGCTCTTGACTAATTGAGTCTCTATGAAATTGGAAGATCGATTTCGAAGGTTGGATCTTAGCCGAGAGTTGTGGAGTTTTCGGGATGAAATTGAATCTCGTGGATGGCATGAAACTTTGATTATACGAATAATGAACGTCCAATGGAATCAGATGGAGATGATGCTGCATGGTGTACATAATGTCTTGAAATTCATGGAATTATTGGGATCATTGGGGCAATTTTGTGCAGGTCCTTTTCGAAGCACCGGAAATTACCTGATATTTGAGTATTCAGTGTGTTTGGTCACTCGTGTGGTTTTAAGCGATATATCATGGATAATTATACCCCAACGTCCTCTGATATTATGAACTGAGGTGGCGTGTTAATACGATAGAGACTGGTTTATACTTTGGCGTTAAGTAAGGTGCTGCTATGAGCGGTAACAGTAACCATCACTTTATTTCACTCGTATTCTCATGCACCGGATAATTGGCAACATGATGTTGTGGTGTTGCCGTCAAACATCTTGAGTGGTTAAGGTTTTAGTGAATTTTTTTTCAGAAAGAACGGATTCACCGAAAATTATGAAAAAAATTGATGATATCGTAGACACACTAAAGCATCTTCAGGAACTTTTTCAATTTTTTTTGTTGAGTCCTTCAATTGATTGAAAATTCTGTAGCTCTGAAATTTCGAGAATTTGCTGTCAAACATTTTGAGTAATTGAGGTTTTAGTGATTTTTTTTTCAGGATAAACGGCTTCACCGAAAATTATGAAAAAATTTGATGATATCGTAGACACACTAAAGCATTTTCAGGATTTTTTTCAATTTTTTTTGGCGAGTCCTTCATTTGATTGAAAATCCTGTATCTCTGAAATTTCGAGAATTTGATAGAAAGCAATTTACATTTGGTGAAAGGTATGAACTTGAACAATAGAATCTCATAATACCAAAATTTCACAGTTTGGTATATATGTGTGCACGTGTTTTCGTAATTTCAATGAAAAGAGGGAACAACGGAAATGAGAGAATTGGAGGATTCCGAGAGTTGTAGCATAAAGGCTCGGATGAAAATAGTACGAAAATATGTCGATAGGATTTTCAGTTCCAAATGGTTTTCATTTAGATTCATTAAAAGACTTTAATGAAGTGGTTGCATTTGGAAATTAATAGCTTTCATTTTTCCACTTTATTTCATCAAAAAAATTCGGTTTTAAAGTATTGTCTCTAAATAATAATGGGTATAGTTCCCTGTGGTTTGCAAACCACATCAAATATTAAATACATCAATATTTTCATGTTTCTCTCCATCTGCTCAGGACGTCAATCATTTTAATTTGCTCGAGGCATTCAAATATTTGTATTTTCCATTGACGTAAAAGCGTGAATAGTTTTTGGTTAATTATTGATGAATCCAACATTTGGGGACACTAACAGTATAAATATGAGAATTATTGTGGGCTGGAAAATTTGAAATTAAGCTGGATTAAATATGTTTTTGAAACAATTCCTGGAACTAATCATTATTGCATAATCACTTAAATTACCTTCTCTACCCGCAAATTCTGATTAATGATATTTCATGTTGGTGAATTTCCTTCCTCATTTAACGAGATCACAACTACTTCGGGCATTAAGCCAATGAAAGCGACGAATTTCTACCTGATAATACAATCTCAACCTAATGTTCGTTAGATTACTGAAAACCTGTTGAGTTCAATGTGCGTAAATTTCCAATGAACTCAATAATAAGGAGTTGAATTAATGCAGAAACTGTTATCACTTCATTTTATGATTAAATTCTTTTTTATTTTAATATCTCAGTTTATCATTTATTTTGGGTGATTGACGTCATTGATGATACTTATTAACCAGTTGCAGGATTCTCTCATGAATCAATTTTTTGCCTCCTTTGAAAAAGAAGAAGTCAGCATGCCGAAATATTGGAGATGGAACTGGTTCAACGCTAACCAAGTTCGTTAAGTTATTAGCAAGTAACTGAACATCCTGTAATCATTGAACAAAAAAGTAAACCCATATCATCCTTTCATAATCTATTTGAGAAAATCTTCATGTCTCTTACCCGAATATTAGCAAGCCTGTCATGCTGAACGAAAATAAGTGAGACTTGACTTGTAATTTTACTAATATCATAATGCGGTGAATGTGTTGAGTTGTATGCTAGCATGTTCCTCTCATCAGATCCATAATCGAATTTTTTAAAGGCACCTAATCAAATCGCTTATGTAAAAGTGGCACATCATTGGGACAAAAGTTTTGACATTAATTTATATTACCATCATTTATTATCTGTCGATAATGCTCCAAAATTCTTAAAGATGAACCAGCAGGAGCATATTGGCTTATATTTCTTATCTCTTCCTAAAATTTAGCGATTGAAGGATTATTTCTATCAAATAACTATTCCAAATTCAGAATCTAAAGAATAACGCACGTTGGTAAAAGTAGTTCCACTGGTTCTATACCATTCATTCATGAGATCTGCACACCATGGAGTGATTGATTTGCTGCAGAGCCTCCTTTCCCATTCGGTAAAAGTATTATATTGTGAGACTATCTCAGCAGAAAAGTCACGGACACCAAGAAAGTCCTATGATTAGGATGGAAATATTGCATTCAATCAAATACTTTCAATTATAAATTAAGTCTTCATTGCAATTGATTAACCGAGACTAAAACTTGGAGAAAAATTTCAAAGAAATTGTAAAATTCAACTTTGTCATTATTCTGATATTTTAAGTCGTGTCAAGTTTTAGACCTTGTTAATCAATTCTTATTGAGACACATACTTCTGCAGCTAGTATGATGAATTTCAATTCGAAGCGTTGGAAACTGCTGATGCTGGTATGATAAAAAAAAGCAATTGGCGCTAAACTTATCAAATAATTGATTTTCTCATTGTATTGTGGTAGTTCTGAGAGAAGAATATAACTCAAACTCGATCCCATTGAATGGCCGATGTATGTCAGATTTGGCTTATTTGTCTTTTCCAATATATAATCGATCATTGCTGGCAAATCTTTTGTTGCTATGTCCTGGAGACTATAAATTAATGGGATTTATAATTAATAGAATTGAGGAAACTGCTGCTGAATGGACTTTCGAAGCAGAATGAACTTGATTCTTTTAGAAGTGAAGATTCTATTTAAATTTTCCTCTTAAGCTCGTTACTCTGAAAGAATCGGTCCATTCTGTCTCAGTCGTCTATACAGAAACACTATTTTCATTAACCCTACGTGAAGTTCCAGAATGCTTGATCCTCTGGGGATAGCGTCTGATGGCTTCGTCCATGCGTATTGCCTCGGATATTTGTCACCCAAATATCATAACCAGCATCACAGAGTAAATAAGCTTATCAGAGAGAGACAGAAAAGGACATTAGTTATTAAATATAGATTATCAGCAAGGCTAGGGTGTTTTTCTCGGATTATGATGATTAATTTTCTGGGCAATTGATATTAAATTTTTCAGATTCATGAAATTGACTGCAGAAAGTGCTTTTTTGTGACAATTTCAGTGATTTACCAAATAATTAATTCAACAACTCCAGAGATATGATTCTCGGCTCATACTGATTATCATTAATGAATTCATCTTACAAAGTGAGTCCGAGTGATTCAGGAATACAAAAAAATCTGAAGAAGAATAAAACCCATGTTGAAGCACAACTACTGGTTTTTTCGGAGCTGCTGGTGATGATGGAGATCCTGTCATTCTATAAAATGTCAAATTGTAACCGTCACTGGTTACGACCTGGTGAGATTCCGCACTGTATCCATTATCACTCACTATCTGTACCTAATTATTAATTATAAATTATGAGTATTTACTTTTCTAGCTCTCTTATTCAACAATATAACGAATGATTATGAAAAACTCACAAAATCTGGAGGGTCTGTCATATTAATTTCAGAGCACACGAGAAAATCTACTAAACTCAATAAAACTATCAATTTGTGAAACATCTTCACAGGTTGTGGACGAGAAGAATTAGAGCAGGAAAAGATTGAGTAATTATGCTATAATTATTGATGATTCCAGGAGACACCAGCTGCTATGTTTTTTACACTGAGAAGTAACGATTTGAGGAATCAAGTGGATTTATATATGTCTAGTTCCACGTTATCAAACACGTCATGTAATACGTGGTATAAATTGACTGGAGTTGGTTTCTTGAAAAAATGAGTATATGTACAACAACTATTTCGTGACTAGTGTGACGATCTCCTGATCAACTCAGTTTGAGTATTATACTTTTTCCTTCGATGGAATTATCAGTCTTCATAAATATATTGGGAATCTCATACTTTTTCATTTTACACATAATAAGTACAATCAAGAATTATTATTTTCTTTTCTCAGTTTATTAAGATATTTTGGATTGATTGATAGCTTTAGGAGTATAGTAGCATATTAGGGGAGACTGGGAAAAAACGCACTTATGGCGAAAAATTATATTTTCTTTCTCGAAACTGAGGCCTCTCCACTGAGAATATTGCAGCATCTTGACGATTTTGACTCAGATGAGATGTCATTTCAGGCGATCGGCTTGATTAATGGAACCGATTGACCAATTTCAGGATTCTCTCTTGAATCAATTTTCTGCCCCCTTTGAAGAAGAGGAAGTCAGCATGTCGAAATTGTTGAGATGACACTGGTTCATAGGTTACCACGTTCATTAATTTATAGGCAAGTAAGTGCACATCCTAGAATTATCGAGTAAAAAAATAAACCAACATCACCCTTCAATAATCTATTTGGATTTCAATGATCCTTACCACAGCACTAGCAAATTCATCATTCATAACCCTAATAATTGAGACTTTAGTTGTAATTTTCCTCAAATTATAATGCGGTGGTTGTGCTGAGTTATATGCTAGCATGTTCCTCTCAGTAGATCCATGATCGTAATTTCTAAAGCCACCTAATCAAATTTATTATGTAAAAGTAGAATATCACTGGACAAGAATTCCGAAATTATATCATATTACCATCCTCAATTAACTGTCGAAAATGCTCTAAGACTTTCAAAGATGAACCAGCAGGAGCATACTTGACTATAGTCTTGATCTCTTCCTAAAATTCAGAGATTGACGGATTATTCCCCTCAAATAATTCCTTCAAACTCAGAATATAAAAACTAACGCACCTCGGTAAAACTAGTTCCACTAGTTTTCAACAATGAATTCATGAGTTCGGCACACCATGCGGCCAGTGTTTCGTTGCAGAGCTTTCGCTCCCATTCGATAAATCTATTATATTGTGAGAGTATCTCAACAGAAAAGTCTTGAACCCCTAGTGATTTCTACAATTACGATAAAAATATTGTAATCAATCAAATACTGTCAATGATAAATTGAGTGGTTATTGTAAATTACAAGCAGGCACTGGAACTTGAAATGTTGAAGAGCATTGATAGCTGATACGATTGAATTCATCTTAAAAACTGCTTAATTGCTAATTTTCTTTTATATCAAGTTCTGGGCCTTGTTAGTAAATTATACTATTTACACATACTTCAGCAGTGACTGTGAGAGATTTAAATGCGAAGCGTGTAGTAGGACTGAACGTCGCATAATTGAAAAAAGCAACTGGCGCTAAACTCATCACATAAGTGATTTTATCATTGTATTCTGGTAGTTCTGAGAGGAGAATATAACTCAGAGTTGTTCCCATTGAATGACCAATGTATGTTAGATTTGACTTTTGTGTCTTCTCTAATATATAATCAATCATTCTGGGCAAATCTCGTGTTGCCATTTCATGGAGACTGCAAATTGTAAGGATTATATAATTGATGAAATTGAAGTCACCACTGCAAAATGAATCTGCAGAGCAGAATCAACCTGTTTTTTTAGGAGTATAAAGTTCTTTACTCTCACAAAAAATTGGTTTATTCAGCAGCAGTCACTCTTGCAAAAAAAACTATTTTCATTACGTAAAGTTCCAGAATTTTTGACGATCTGGAGATAGCCTCCGGTGCCTCCGTCCATGAGTATTGCCTCGGATATTTGTCACCCAAATATCATAACCACCATCAGAGAGTAAATAAGCTTATCAAAGAGAGAAAGAGAAATGAGTTATTAGATATTGATTATTAACAGGACCAGAGATATGATTTTCTTCATGATCAATTGACCGAATGATTAATTTGACAATTCCAGAGATATGATTCTCTGCTTGTACTAATTAATAAATTCATCTTACAAAGTGAGTCGGAGTGATTCATAAAGACAAAAAAATCTGAGGAACACTGAAATCCATGTTGGAGTACAACTACTGGCTTTCCTGGAGCTGCTGGCGATAATGGAGATCCTGTCATTCTGTAAAACCTCAATATGTAACCGTCACTAGTTACGACCTCATGAGATTCGGCAGTGTAATTATTTTTACTCACTATCTCTACCTAATTATACACTTTAAATCATCAGCATTCAAGTTCTTGATTCTCTGTTATATTATTATTGATGTTACAATTAATTATAGATTACTTACAAAATCCGGGGGATCAGTGGTAATAACTTCAGAACTCCCAAAAAAACATACTAAGGTCATTAAAACTATCAATTTTCGAAACATGTTCACAGTTTCTCGACGAAAAAAATTAGAGCAGGAAAAAATTAAATGTTTATGCAATACTTATTGAGGAGTCTAAAGACACCAGCTGCTAGGTTTTCTACACCGAGAAATAACGATTTGAGGAATCAAGTGGATCTATATATTTCTAGTTCCACGTTGTCAAACACGTCATGTGATACGTGGTATGAATTGACTGGAGTTGGTTTCTTGAAAAAATCAGTATATGTACAGTAACTATTTCGTCACTAGTGTGACGATCTCCTGATTATTTGAATTTGAACTGAGTTGTGCAAATTTTAATGATGCGTTATTGAAGAAATGAATATCTCCTTTTACTCTACAATATTGAATGCATTATACTTTTGTCTTCGATGGAATTATCAGAGTCTTCATAAATATATTAGGAATCTCATACTTTTTCATTTTACACATAATAAGTACAATCAAGAATTTTTATTTTATTTTTTCAGTTTATTAAGATATTTTGGATTGATTGATAGCTTTAGGAGTATAGTAGCATATTAGGGGAGACTGGGAAAAAAGGCACTTATGGCGAAAAATTATATTTTCTTTCTCGAAACGAAGGCCTCCACTGAGAATATTGGCGCATCTTTACGATTTTGACACAGATGAGATATCATTTCGGGCGATCGGCTTTATTAATGAAACTGATCGACCAATTTCAGGATTCTTTCATGAATCAATTCTCTGCCCCCTTTGAAGTAGAGGAAGTCCGCATGTTGAAATTGTTCAGATGGTACTGGTTCAGAAGTTACCAGATTCGTTAATACATTGGCAAGTAACTTAGTATCCTCGAATTATCAAGTGAAAAAGTGAACCAACATCATTCTTCGATAATCCATTCTAATTTCAATGACACTTACCGAAGCACTCGTATATTTATCGTGAATAACCCAAATAAGTGAGACTTTAGTTGTAATTTTCGTCAAATTATAATGCGGTGGTTGTGTTGAGTTATATGCTAGCATATTCCTTTCAGCAGATCCATGATTGTAATTTCTGAAGGCACCTAATCGAATTTATTATGTAGAAGTAGAACATCACTGGATAAGAATTTTTAAATTGAATCAGATTACCATTATCAGCTAACTGCCGGAAATTCTCTAAAATTTTCAAAGATGAACCAGCAGGAGCATACTTAACTATAGTCCTCATCTCTGCCTAAAATTTGCAGATTGACGAATTATTCCACTCAAATAATTACTTCAAACTCAAAATATGAAAACTAACGCACCTTGGTGGAATTAGTTCCACCAACTTGCACCATGTCATTTATAAGGTCTGTACACCATTTGTCCGGTAGCATGCTGCTGAGCCTTCGCTTCCATTCGAAAAAATTATTATATTGTGAGAATATTTCAACAGAAAAGTCTCGAGCCCCCCATAATTTCTGTGATTACGATGAAAATATTGCATTCAATCGAAGACGTTCAATGATAAATTGTGCGGTCATTGCAATTAACAAACAGGCACTGGAGCTCGAAATGTTGAAGAGTATTGATAGCTGATGCGTACATTAATGGTCCATTCAGATTGAAATTTCAAACAGTAACTTTGTCTTTATACTTAGATTCTCTGTCATGTCGAGTTCTGGGCCTTGTTAATGAATTCTACCATTCATACATACTTCAATAGTAGCTATGACATATTTCACTGTGAGGAGTAAAGTAGGAGTGAGCGGCGCATCATAAAAAAAAGCGACTGGCGCTAAACTCATCACATAAGTGATTTTATCATGGTATTCTGGTAGTTCTGAGAGGAGAATATAACTCAAAGTCGTTCCCATTGAATGACCAATGTATGCTAGATTTGACTTTTGTGTCTTTTCCAATATATAATCAATCATTTTGGGTAAATCTCGTGTTGCCATTTCATGGAGACTGCAAATTGTAGAAAATTTATAATTAATGAAAGTCAAGTCACTACTGTAAAATGAATCTGCAGAGCAGAATCAACCTAATTTTTTTAGAAGTCTTGAGTTCTTTACTCTAAAAAAAATGGTTTATCCAGCCTCAGTCACCCCTCCGAAAAGAAAACTATTTTCATTACCTAAAGTTCCAGAATTCTTGATCATTCGGGGATAGCCTCTGGTGCTTTCGTCCATGGGTATTGCCTCGGACATTCGTCACCCAAATATCATAACCAGCATCAGAGAGTAAATAAGTTCATTAGAGAGAGAAAGAGAAATTAATTATCAACTTTAGATTATCAGCAGGGCCAAAGTGTTTCTCTCGGAATTTGATGATTAATCTTTTGGGCAGTTAATTTTATTGTCATGAATCATCATTTTCTTCATGATCAATTGACCAAATAATTAATTTAACAATTCCATAGATATGATTCTCTGCTTATACTAATCAATGAATTCATCTTACAAAGTGAGTCGGAGTGATTCATAAAGACAAAAAAATCTGAGGAACAGTAATATCCATGTTGGAGTACAACTACTGGCTTCCCTGGAGCTGCTGGTGATAATGGAGAGCCTGTCATTCTGTAAAACCTCAATATGTAATCGTCACTAGTTATGACCTCATGAGATTCGGCAGTGTAATTATTTTGATTCACTCTCTCTACCTAATTATACATTTTAAATCATCAGCATTCAGGTTCTTGATTCTCTGTTATTTGATAATGTGACAATTGAAGATAGATTACTTACAAAATCCGGGGGATCAGTGCTATTAACCTCAGAACTCCCAAAAAAACATACTAAGGTCATTAAAACTATCAATTTTCGAAACATATTCACAGTTTTTCAACGAAAAAAATTAGAGCAGGAAAAAATTAAATAATTATGTAATAATTATTGATGAGTCTAAAGACACCAGCTGCTATTTTTTTGACACTGAGAAGTAACGATTTGAGGAATCAAGTGGATCTATATATTTCTAGTTCCACGTTGTCAAACACATCATGTAATACATGGTATAAATAGACTGGAGTTCATTTCTTGAAAAATATTGACGAATAATCTTTATTAACAAATAACTTCTGAATGTTGACGAACGATTTGGCCTTCAGAACCAGTACTGATAAAAAATACGTATCCATAAACGATGAAGATAAAGTTAAACTCTCGCCGATGCTTTTAACATCATCCAGCAAGAATAAGCCCTCACTCAACAACTTATTCTTATCTTCCATTTTCCTCACTTGTCTAACACAAGCTTTCACTTTAACGAAACAGCTTCAACTTGACAGTTTCTACATCTTGAGATTTATTACAATCTTTGCCCACATGTAAACCGTCTTTTTTCTCCAGTTTCTATTCTTTCAGGCGTAACGAAATGAAGAAAAGAGAAGAAGGAAGTGACTGATTTTGGCACTCAACATTTATTCTAACCATAGAAACCGAGCAAAAGTATCTCTAGGAGTTGCAGTTGGGAAAAAGCAACATGATAAACGTGAAACAATCAAGCAAAGAGATTGGGAAAGAGAGAAAGCACGCCAGAAGAGAAGTGATGCCAATTCTTGAATAGAGTCTGATCAGTATATTCGCATAATTTAGAAATAACCTCTAATTCATAAGCATAATTTATGTGAAGGTTTAGATTCGATTAAGGATTCACGGCAGATTAGATTCAAAAAAGGTAACTCATGTAACACTTCTGTTTTACTGTACTTTTCTACATGTTGGAGGTCGTGATAGGATCTGAGATATGTGTGAAGTATTAACTGAGTACAATACTGAATGATACGTAAAGCACGTCTGCTGTGATTGATTTATTCAGTACGACTAACTGCCTAATATAATATAAGCTATGACTGTAAGTGTGTGTGATTGTCTGTAAGTGCACATTGTTATGATTGTATGAGAGCATCTCCATTGTCCTCAACACTTCCCCTCAATGGCGATGCTTTATCTGCTAGGTGTTTCTGCAAACCGATTTCTGAAATCAAAAATTTTAGACGTGTTGGCCCTAAGGGCTTTGTTAGTAAATCTGCCTGATTGTGCTCAGTATCACAGTAGATCACAACAACTTGGCCTTTCCCTTGAAGCTCTTTTACATAGAGAAATTTCGTGCCGATGTGCTTTGTTCGACTGGTCCTTGTCCCACTCACGTTGCTAATGCAACCCTGGTTATCTTCAAAAATCGTGGTAGCCTGCACTTGTTCATTGCCCAGGAATTCCAGAATTTTCCTCAACCACATGCATTTTTTCGCTGCCTCTGTCAGAGCCATAATTTCTGATTCAGTTGATGAAAGTGCAACAGTCTTTTGTTTCCTGCTGCTCCAGCTGATGACTCCACCGAAGAATTTGAAAATGTATCCACTGTTGGACCTTCCAGTCACCCTGTCTTCTGCCCAATTAGCATCAGCAAATCCGAACAGCTTTTGCTCCTGAGAGCTCTTGTCACTTAATCTGAGTTCGTATGTCATTGTTGTTTTCAGATATCTACAGAGTCGCTTAATCTCATTCCAGTCAACCCTGTTCATGTCTTCCATGTGCTGCGATAAGAGTGAAACTGGTGCAGCTATATCAGGACGAGTATTTACTGCAACATAAAGTAGAGAACCAATTAGCTTGCGATAGGAATCATTTTGAATTTCTGGAGAACCGACACGGAGTTTTTCATAGTTTGTCACCATTGGGTGATCTGAATTCTTTGCCTCAGTAAGCCCTGCTTGTTTCACAATTTTCTTGATATATTCTGGCTGACTTATCATAAAGTCTCCCTCTCCATTTCTCCTCATTTGAATACCAAGGTAGAAATTAAGATTTCCCAGATGCGTGATACAGAATTCCTTGTTCAACTCTCTCTTTAGGTTATCCATTGTCTCCATTGATGGGCTAGCGATTATGATGTCATCAACGTGTACTACCAAGTATACAATTGTTGTCTCATTGATTTGTCTGAATAAACAAGTATCGTGTTCGCAGTTTTCAAAGCTATACTTTGCCAAGACTTCATTCAAACGATCATACCAGGCTTTTGCCGCCTGTTTGAGTCCATAGAGACTCCTATTGAGCCTACAACCCCATTGCTTTTCCTCATTATCCAAAAATCCTGGTGGCTGCTCCATGTAAATTATCTCTTTAAGTACACTATTCAAAAATGCGGTCTTGACATCGAAATGTCTAACAGCGTAGATGTTTATTCCTGCGATTGATAATAGAGTTCTGACCGTTGCTATTTTTGCTACTGGAGCAAAAACCTCATCATAGTCCACTCCATATTTCTGGCTGAAACCACGAGCAACGAGCCGAGCTTTAAAACGCTGTGGTTTACCTTCTGAGTTTCTTTTTATTTTAAATAACCATTTACAGCTTACTAGAGATTTGTTCCGTGGAACTGGTTCCAGATCCCAGGTCTCGTTTTGTCTCAGAGCCTGAATCTCTTCATTCATGGCCTGAATCCAGCGATTTGCATTTGGCCCATGAATTGCCTCTTCATAAGTTTTAGGCTCTATCTCTTCCCCTTCTTCGCACTGCTTTGCCTCTTCATGCATTTCCTCTGGTGTATCTGATCCCGCCAGACGTTCAGCTAATGGTAAATCATCACTGGAAAGATCTGATGTTGAGGCGTCTGTACTGTTGATCATAAGTGGCTCTTCTTCCCCTGAAAGTCTCAATTTTGGCATTGTCTTCCACGGAATCATGACTTCTGCCTCCTCTTTCGGGATTGCCTCTTCATGATGATTGTTCAGGACCTGAGTCCCTTTGAAGTCAAATATATCCACTTCCCCTTCGTCACGAGCTGTTTCTATGAATTTAGCATTTCTGCTCGTGATGATCCGATTATTTGATCTCATCAGCAGTCTGTAGGCTTTGGACTCTTTCGAATATCCGACCAGTATACATTCTCTCACTTTGGAACTCAATTTATCTTTCTTATGCTTTGGAGCAAGATCGTAAGCCTTACAACCAAAAACTCTCAGGTGTCCTACATCCGGTTTTTTATTGAACATAAGTTCATAAGGAGTTAGTGGTCTTGAACTTGTTGGTAACCGATTCTGTAAATATGCTGCAGTAGCAGCTGCTTCACCCCAGTAAGTTGCAGGCAAATTCGCATCCAACAGCATCGTTCTGATGCTCTCCACCAAGTACCGGTTTCGTCTCTCCGCTACTCCGTTTTGTTTCGGAGTGTATGGCGTAGTGTACTGGGATTTTATGCCTTGTCGCTGCAAATATTCAATGAGTTCTTTATTTACGTACTCACCACCTCTATCAGAACGAATTGTCTTTGGTTTCTTGTTGAATTGTGTCTCAGAGTATTGCACGAAATCCTTAATCACCTCAGTTGCCTGTGATTTTCTGCGCAATAAAAATATATAGAGGTATCGGCTGTAATCATCAATAATAGTCATAAGGTATTTTCGACCACCTGCTGTCTCCACAGGCATTGGCCCGCATAGATCTGTATGAATGAGGTCTAGTGGTGCTGTGCTGTGGTTTTCTGACTGCTTTGGGAGAGATGCCCTGGTAAGTTTGCCCTTAACGCAGCTCTCACACACCTGCTTGATTCCACAGTCCTCAATTTTTATTCCTCCTGCAAGACCTTGATTGAAAAGCCTCTTTATGGCCTTAGGATCACGATGTCCAAATCTTCCGTGCCATGTGTGGATGCACGACTCTGTGTGGCTCACAACGCTATATGCACTGTGTGGTATTTTTAATCCGTAGATACGTCCTTTTATCTCACCGAATGCCAACTCTTCATTTTCTCTGCAAACTTTCCCAACTCCATTACTTATTTTAATATTATGTCCAGATTTATCAAGACACCTAATGGATATTAGACCAGAATCAAATTCAGGGATGTACAATACATTGTCAAGTTTCAAAATGCTATTCTCACCTTGGCTTGTGACACAAACAATCTCACCCGATCCAATTCCAACTACTTTGCTCGATTCTCCATTTGCCACACGGACAGTGGATCTGTGTGCGGTATTTATTTTTTCAAAGAAATTAATATCACCTGTCATGTGCGCTGTAGCTCCAGAATCGATATACCACACTGATTTTCGAGAAATATTTTAGTGTACCTTATACGCTGTGTGTTGATCATTGCTGCTGTCACTCTCGCTCTCACTCTCTTGCCTCACTACCGTTGCCTTGTCGATGTTCTGCCTCTTCTTCTTTTGTTTTTCTGTCCAATGTTTATATTTTATACATTCCTTCTTTGGGTGTCCGAAACGATCGCAGAAATAGCATTTTATCCTCTCTTTGTCTCTAGATAATACCTTGTGTACTGAATCGACGTAATCTTTATTTGCCTCACGACCTTGTCTTGGCTTAAATTCTGTTATTAATATTCCCTTAATTAGCGAAACCGTGAGCTCTGCTCCATTTCTAGTTGCCAAAGGTGCAATTACTGGCTCATAAGAGTCTGGTAAACTGTTGATTATTGCACAAACAGCTAAATCCTCAATTCCTTGACATCCGAGCGACTTCAATGTGTCGATCATATTTTGCGTCTTCTTTAAATGTGCCTGTAGATCCCCTTCTTCTGGTAAATGCATTCTGAACAACTGCCTCAGCAAAAAAAATTTGTTCATAGATGCAGACTGTTCATGTTCTGCTTTCAATGCATTCCATGCCTCTTTCGCAGTTCTACACTCTCTGATGTACGTTGATTGGTCATCATCTACCACCATACTTATCAGTGAAAACGCCTGCTCACAGTCATCATCCCACTGTACCTTGGCTGTGACCTCAGTGGGTGCATTCTTAACTATGGTGTACCATACGCGTTCTCTCTCTAGCAGTCTCTCCGCCTTGAATTTCCAGGTCTGATAATTCGTCTCATTTAATTTTGTTACCCCAAAAGCCGTTGCCGATTCTGCCATTTTCTTTATTCTTCTTCTTCACTTGACCGAAAAGTTTTCGCTTTATTTTTCTTTACCCGGGAAATTCCCGCCTTAGTTTTTCTCACACAGAAAAAAAATTTTAACCGGAATTCAACACATTCTTCCACCTGGGCCCATAACCTGTTGGAGGTCGTGATAGGATCTGAGATATGTGTGAAGTATTAACTGAGTACAATACTGAATGATACGTAAAGCACGTCTGCTCTGATTGATTTATTCAGTACGACTGACTGCCTAATATAATATAAGCTATGACTCTAAGTGTGTGTGATTGTCTGTAAGTGTACATTGTTATGATTGTATGAGAGCATCTCCATTGTCCTCAACACTATAGCCATTCTGTTTTCAAGATTTGGCTCTCCATTCATAATCACACCAAGAATTGGAATCTTGCGCGCACGAAGTGCATTGATAGTGAGACAAGTGTGGTTAACGCACCTCGGGAGTATATATATAGATATACCACGACGTGGGAAACTTTGCGCCATCCCCACGTCGTTATTAATTAATTAACAAATATAATAAATACCTTGAAGAAATTGTTTTTTATTTCTTCACCGCGTGAAATACCTTGTCACTCGGAAAAAACGCGCACTCCGGAATTAATAATATTTTACTTTACGAAGCGCGATGACAGCCGGCCGCCATGTTTTCTCACATGAATTGAGAAGCCGATAAATGGAGTGAGTTGATTTATCGACTGCTCTACCGGAAAATCAATATTTTCATTTCCAATATTGGTACTATTGGCAAATGAAAATATTCAAATTCACGTCATGAGGAAAATTTGTCATTTTCTCTCGAAGTATTCGTGAGTGACAGTTCTGTTCGAACAAGAAAAAAATACATTTTCGAAAGATGAGGGATCGGAGTCATCATCTAGGGAAGGACCATAAGTACTGCGGCTCACGGCGGCCTCCTAGTAGGAAAAAGAAACACCGTCAACGGTAAGTACAAAATTTGTTTACATTATTCCTCACGTTTCAGAAAATTAAAATCTCGGTCACATTTGGAGCAGCGCATCGTTTTCGTCTCGCTCATGCCGATCTCGTTTTTTTTCTTTCTCTTCCCAGGTCAAATCGACATTCTGATTAAGCAGCTGGAGATAGCGATTTCCTGATAATTTTATTGGAAAACTGAGACGATTTTACATAGGAATCAAGTGTCAAAATGGATTTTTTTGAATTTGTGAAGAATTCGATTTTTTTTACCCAGATTTGAAGGGGTTTGCCTTCCCAAAATTAGGGAAAATCAGTTTTTTGTGCTTAGCCTAAGGGTCTCGTCATTCCTCACATTTTCGTTAGACTCCCATAGATTTTTATCAGAAATTGAAAAAGTTACAAGCCATTTTATGAAAATCAGTTTTTGGCCCATAACTTTTTCAATTTCTGATAAAAATCGAGGGGAGTGAATCAGAATGTGAGGAATGACGAGACCTTTAATTTGAGCACGACCCCAGGGCACTACGACCAATAGAACCAGAGATATCGCCAAAAATGTGATTTTTCCGAATTTTGGGAGGGTAAACCCCTTCAAATCTGGGTAAAAAAAATCGATTCTTCAAAAAACTAGAATAAAATTATTCCGACACATGTTTTCCGCTTCGCATTCCCTCAGTTTTCCAATGGAACCATCAAAAACATTCTATCTCCAATATTTCCCCAAAGAAGTAATTTTTCCAATTTTAGCAAAAAGACTAAAAAAATCAGTTTTTTTGAAAAATTGAAAAAAAAAACTTTTTCGGGAAAATATTGGAGATGGATTTTTCTCGATGATTCCATTGGAAAGATGAGGATATTTTAGGCGGGAAAAATGTGTCGAAATGATTTGTTTTTTAGTTTTTTGAAAATTCGATTTTGTTCACCCAGATTGAAAGGGGTGTCACATCAAATTGAACAGAAGGTTCAATTGTCAGATAAAAGATTTCCCTTTTTTCCCTGACTTTCGCCAATAGGTTGGGTTGGAATTTAGAGGATACTTGTAGATATAATAAAAGAAAACTCGTAACAAAGGAATTAAGTTTAACTGACCCTGAGGGTCTATATTAAAGGAAAATTAATATTTGCAATACAAAAAATAATACACAAAAAAAAATTAAGTTTCGCGCACACTCATCCGTTTTTTCCCGCGTTTGAAAACTTGGCTGATTTACCCCTCCAATATAAGTGCAGACTTACGAATTCGAAGATCTGGATGTATCCTTTGTTTAGTATCACACACACACACAATATTAAATCGTCTAAGCAATTTTAACACACTCAAATTATTGAATTCGAATTATTCGAAAAAGTACAATACATATAACATAAAATTCAATTAACGAATTTAAGAATCACTCACACGAGTATAACCTTAGAAAAAAAAGAATATCTAATAATTATAATTCAAAACCGAAAAATAATTTCTAAACTATTTAAGTAAATCCCGACTAATAAGTAAATACCACGTAGACTGTGGTTTGACAATTGCGTAAACTGCAAAATTCTACTTTCCTCAAGGGAACCGAACACAAGACTGAAGTAAAATTTTCATTCTTGAAAAGAAGAAAATTCCACTTCAGGATCTTTGATTTAGGGAAGAGGGGAATCCTTTGGTCCAATGACAGTTGTCCTTGACCTCTGGACGTCCCTCCCTCAACTCTAGGGCCCAATGGTTCGGAGGTCAATTCCCCCTCCTCTCCATTGGCTCCAATAGTGTGAGCGGATGGAAATTTCCAACTCCTCGGAAAACTGTATTTCAGGAGGCCCATTCTCCCTCCATATAGTTTTCAAACAAATTGTTAATGTTATCAATAACTAAGAAATTATTTTAAACAATGGCATCTTAATTTAATAATTCCTAAAAATTACTAGTCGTTTTTATGAATGTATTAATAGTAATAATAATTCCATAACGATTAAAAACGTGACAGTTAAAGTGGCGTTTGTTTAAATAATTATTTTATTTAAACAACATAGCCATCTGCCGTTCAAGTGTCCTCTTACACTTTCTAGAAGGGAAATTTATGAGGGCCTCATGTCTCAGAGTAATAAAATGAAAAAAAAAACTCTAGGGTCGAAATTTTCCAGACCTTGGCACTACTCACATTGCGTCTAAATTAGTAGAAAATATTCCAAGCGGGGACAGTTGTAAATCTATCTCTTATTTCTACAAAAAACTCAGCTTGGGTCTGGATTATTTCCATGGGACTTAAGAAAATTCAAAGAACGTAATAATAACAATTCTTGAATTTCTCTTCCCAAAAATAATAAAATCCCTAAATTATTGGGGACACTTGTCGCAGGCAATCTAAACGGAAAAAGGCCCTTTGTTCAAATATCCCGCCCCAAACGCATAAATTTGAAATTCAATACAATTCGTTGAAGACGAATTGCATTGAATAACTGAAGGTTTACGAATAAAAATAATAATATATATAATAAAAAAAAAAAAAAAATAAACATCTTACTGATGTTACACCCCCACTGTTAGACGGAAGCACGAATAATAATGAGTGCGACGCGAATTAATCTATGTAAATTATACTAAATACATTGAGATGATCTGCTGATGATGTCCGGTTGAATGTTGTCCATAATTCGGTGTAGATGTTAATCCAACGGTACTCTCTCCTCCTCGATGATGAGCTTCCTCTCGGCCCAAAAGTATACTTCACTGGTTTGTAGTTCCTTACTACACTCTACACATCCTTTTGCAGGTCTGATTTCGATTAACCATTCACCGCAGAAAGTGCAGCGTAATGGCGGTGGACTAACTGTTGTCCAGTGGAGACGTTCCACTGCGTAACGTTCTTCTGCAGGAGGCTTCGGGTACATAATGTATCCGTTCGGAATAGGAACGTTATGTTCTAAACAGCAAGTTGCTGATCCTATCTTTTTCACATATAGGTATTTGTCGAGTACTACACTTCTCACGCAGATGGCGTTGGCGCGTTCTTGTTCCATAATCCCAGGAGTTCGATATTCCGTTCTCCTCCTTTCAGATATAACTTTATTGGGACAGTTCTTCCATGCCTCTCCTTGCGTTAACTGTTCCTCCGATTTCCATGGGATGTTCAACATGGAACTCATGTTGAATGGTGCTGACTTTGCGTTGGCTTCGGTGAAGTCTGTATCTGGAATATCCGGATACGGAATAAATGGCTTAGCCGTGAATTCCTCAATGGATAAAACCAGAATCTCATAATCGGTTTTAGGCTTTGTAGACTGCTTCATCCTCTTGAGTGCGTTCTGTGAGAGTTTTCCTTCCATTTCTGAGTGAGAGTTGGAGACGTTGGAGATGTTGATATGTACTCGGTATTGGAGACGTTGGAGAGATTGGGTTGGTTGTTCGACGTTGGAGACGTTGGAGACGTTGATGTATGTGCTCAACCTGTAACAGTAATTAAGCCGGGCACATTTCTGGATGATGAGGAAATTAGGCATGCAATCAAATAAAGAGTTTCGGCTGAATCTCTTTACTCTCATCTAATTTCGGATACACTGGCGCCGACGCAGCCGCTGGTTCCTCAATTTCGTGAAGAGTATCAGGTCCCCTCTCTCTGTCTTCATTAACCTTGCGGGTGGGAGTTTTCGCCGGTTGTTCTCCCATCTTTGCTAAATGCAGCAGTAAATTGGTCACACTATCCCAGAGTGCGCCGACGAGATGTATAGTAAAACCGTATACCGTGTGTAATGCGTAACCATGAATGATAGTATCTATAATCAACTTCCTTATTCGACACATCATGAATATTCCTATTAATCCAGCGCTAACGGAGCCGAATTTAATAAATCTTCCCCAAGTTTTGTCCCACGCATTTTCCGCTAATTTGTTCAACGTTCCTTCGTCAAGGAGATTGTAAACGGAAGGATTTTGATTCTTCCCATTGTTAGTCATCTTCTGAACTAACGTATGGAGAACAGGTGCCTGCTCCATGGGGAACATAATCCGTTCCTCCATTTCCCGCAAGTCTTCTTCCGTATAAATCCCACTTGTTGCCAAGTTTCCTGGGTTTTCATACGTCCAAGTTGACTTCGTATATGGTTTGAGCTGAAGCGGTGCGATGGTCCTCGTAGGTCGTGGAGTCATCTTATACCAGCCATCTCCCAACTTATAATACTGAAGTAGTGGGGAGTTACATGGTATCTGTGTCGCTTGATTTACAATTATGTGTGTACGTGGGGTGAGAAAAAGACTCTCATTTCCTCGTGAAATGGGTAAACGATTGTAACATAATTCCTTATGTTCTAATTTAATTTCTACAGGTATGCATTGGACAATATGGATCACTTCTCCCGCGAGTACCGCCATGTAACCTGGAGCTTTCATCAATCGAAAAGCAAACTCATCGGGCATGCTTGTAGCGATAGCTAAACCGTTTCTCAAAATTTGTTGCTCCAGTTTACAACGGTGATACATGATGTCTTCATACAGACTTTGTATCTGCAATCTTATATGATGCTCGACATAAACGAATTTAGCATTCATATAAGTTCTTCGGACCCAGACAGGAACCCCGAAAGGGGGAACTGTACGGGCGGTTGAGCAATCGACCGAGGCGCGTCCCCCGGTGGCGGATAGGGGAAGTAGCCAGCGCGAGTAGGAGGGGCCATGGGAACCAGCTGACTAGCTCAGCAGGGAACCAATATGGAACCTCCGGAAAGGCTGGTGAAGTGACGGTGATAAGGGAGACGACGGAGGTAAAAGTCCGGCAGTCGAACGAACACCGCCACCGCGGACCAGCTCCCCCAAGCCAAAGGTGTAAACCATCGTGCCGAGGGCTGAATGGCACAGGGGTGGCGACAGGGGGATAACCCTTGGAGCCATGTGTCGTGAACGATGTCCCTGGGGCACCGGGTCGCACCCCACTGTATTTTAGACCTTACCCCCACATACCGGGCTCTGTGGGGGCGGACCTTTATTTCCCGGACACTCGTGGGACCTTTATGGAACACTACAATATAAACAATGATACTAATCTTTTTGACGCCTCCTTAGGGGACTCCACTGGAAGGACCCGGGAGGCTTTTCAGGCCGGGAGAGGGGACGACCTGGGCGCTGGGGCCACGACAAGTGGAACCGGCACCAGGGACGAGACCTTCTCCACAAAGGAGATGGTGGAGGCTTTGGCCAAAACCACTCCAGAAGGAGAGGGAGCAGGGGCAGCCCCTGGACAAGAGGCGGCGACAAGGGACCGGGTACAAACCGGGACCATGGAGCCGTCCGGGTCAGGGGCTCCTGCTCCGGGAGGAGAGAAGAAGAAGCGAACCGGGGCCATGAGGAAGAGGAAGGCCAGGGCCAGGAATCTGGGGACTGGCCAGACCCCTCAGGGAACCGGGGAGCCAATTCGGGGGACGGTGGAGGGGAGCGCCGTGGAGGGAGGAAAGAGGCCGCGATCAGCGGGCAACACTCCTCCCTCTGCTGGCCCCCCACAAACCAAAAAAAGGAGAGGGGACCAGCTGACTCCCTCCTTCAGTGTGGCTGCAGCGGGGGGCGGAAGGTACGCTATCGTACCGGAAGCGTACCCGACGGACACACTGGGGGGGGAGCAGGGGAAGACCCTAGAAGCGGCACTGACCGAGGCGATCTTCAGCCCCGGCAGTGCTGCAGAGCCAGCCCCGAGATTCGAGGGCTCGCGTCTGGAGGGCGGGATCCTTTGGGTCACGTGCTCGGACGCGGGCGCGGTCTCGTGGCTGAGGAAGACGGTCCCGGCATTAAAGCTGTGGGAGGGGGCGAAACTTGCGGTAAAACGCAAGGAGGACCTCCTCCCTAAGCTCTGCCGCCTAACGGCGACAATGCCGGGACCCACAGTGGGGAATGCCGAGGCCCTCATGAGGCTCTCCAGGCAGAATCCAGGACTCTGTACGAGGAACTGGAGGGTCTGGAGTGCGTCGGCCGGCCGGGGATGCACCAACCTAGTGGTTGGTGTGGACCAGGCTGGACTGGCGGCCTTGAGGGGGCTGGGCATGACCCCCCACTACGGCCTGGGGAAGGCAAAGTTCTTTGAGGACGCCAAGAAGGCCCTCAATGCAGCTGAGGGGGGGACTGCCGAGGGAGGTGGCAGGACACCCTCAGGGGGGGGAGGGGAGGATTGCGCCGCTGACCGGGCGGGGGTGGAGCAGCCGGCAACGGCGTCACCACGGACCGCGGTCAGGGAGGCAATCTTCCTCACCCCGAGCGGGAGAGGCCGGGAACCCCGCAACATGGTGCGGGGGACCGGCAGGAGAGGGAGGCCGCCAGGAAGGGGGCGGGCAGGGGGGGGCAGGGTAGAAAGAACGGGGGGCGCACAGCGCACCCTCGAGGGGGTATTCCCTGCCCTCCGAACGCCGGCGGACCCCAAGGAGGGAACACCCGGGAACATCCCCCAATAGGGGATGGAACCGGGGATCCTAAGGGAGTCCGGCAGGCAGGGACGGGCAGAGCAGGGACTGGAACTGATACTCCCATGGGTATCAGGAACACCCGATGTTCACAAATTAACTTGCAACACTGCAAGGCTGCGGTAGCACAACTACACCGCAGCATGGCAGTGGAGCAAACAGACATATGCCTCATACAGGAACCCTGGCTGACAGGAAAGACTGTAGGAGGCCTTAACATGGCGGGAATGGAGACATTCTTTGCCAGGGGCGATGAGGGGGCGAGAGCCTGCATCATCGCCAGCAACAAATGCCTACCAAGGCTGGTCAGGGACTTCTGCTCGAGGGACTTGGTGGGGGTAGCCGTAAAGATAGCGGTGGGAGGGACGAGACGAGACGTAGTCATCTGCTCGGCCTACCTACCGCACGATGCGGAAGAGGACCCGCCATCACGCGAGCTGAGGAGGCTGGCCAGACACTGCAAGGCCATAAACATCCCCCTGATAGTGGGCTGTGATGCTAATGCACAGCACACGGTCTGGGGGAGTAAAAGATGTACAGGAAGAGGCGAAGCCCTTCTAGAGTTTATCCTCGAAGAAGGCTGGGAGGTACTCAATAGAGGCACCATGCCGACCTTCGTGACGACCAGATGCCAGGAAGTGATCGATGTCACACTGTGCACGAGATCGTTCCTGACCAACTGTGAAGGATGGGAGGTATGTGATGAGGACTCACTATCGGACCACCGGAGGATGAGATTCGAAATCACAGGGGCCACCATTCACGTCGAAGCGCCACCTAGAAGGAATCCCAGGAACACAAACTGGGAGGAATTCGAAGCCACCCTAGAGAGGACTCTAGGAGGCAAGCGCAAAGGAGTCAGTGGACAGAAGGGACTGGACAGAGTTGCCCTATTCATACAGGAAAACTTGGTACGGACCTTCCAGGAACACTGCAGAGAGAGCACCATCAGATCCAACAAGAGGGTGAAATGGTGGAACAAGGAACTCACGAGGCTCAGATCCCTTGCTAGAAGGCAATGGAGACGGGCCTATAGCTCCAAAAAGGAGGCAGACTGGAATAAGTACAGGGCCACAAACGCACTGTACAAGCACCAGATAGTCGAGGCAAAGGACTCCCACTGGAGGGACTTCTGCTCAGAGCTAGAGAATATTTCTCTGGTCTCTAGACTAAAGAGAATCTTCACGGGAGGACCGAGAGCTTCCCTGGGCAGCATAATAACCCCGGAAGGGGGAAGTATCACCCAACACAAAGACATACTCCGACACCTGATCCAGGTACACTTCCCAGACTCGGAAGAGAGAGAGGAGGGAATGGAATATGCCGGTAGGAGCGATGCACAAAGCCGTAGACCGGACTGGGAGACGGCCAAGAGTATCGTAACGATGGAGAAGCTCGAATGGGCCCTAAGTTCTTTTGACAACTACAAAAGCCCGGGACCAGACGAGATTTACCCAGCAATGCTAAAGAAAGGAGGGAGAGCCCTGAAATCGGGGCTCATCCAGACCATGAGGGCCAGCGTGGCCCTGGGACGGATACCCTCCATCTGGAGAGAGGTCAGGGTTGCCTTCCTGCCCAAGCCAGGAAAGAGCAACCATGACAACGCCAAAGCCTTCAGGCCTATCAGTCTGAGCTCCTTCGTCCTCAAAACGACGGAGAGACTGATAGACAGATACCTGAAGGACAATGCGCTGAAGAGGAAGAAACTCAGCAACGCGCAACACGCCTACCAGGAGGGCCGTTCAACAGAGACGGCACTCCACGTATTGGTAGATGAAATTGAGAGCGCCCTTTTCAGAAAGGGAGCCTCACTCGGGGTGTTCATCGATATCGAAGGAGCGTTCGACAACACCTCATTTGAAGTCATCGGGAGAGCAGCCAGGAACTTTCAGTTTGGGGAAACCATAACTGAGTGGATACTGGAGATGCTCAAGACCCGGAACATCAACGTCACCTACGGAGAAGAACGAGTTAGAGCAGGAGTGGGCAGAGGATGCCCACAGGGGGGTGTAATCTCACCTACCCTGTGGTCTATCGTTGTAGATGAGCTCCTGCGGGAACTCGAAGGACTCGGGGTGAAAGTGGTTGGCTACGCTGATGACGTAGCCATACTGACAAATGGGGAACACGCTGGAGAACTACACTGGAGAATGCAAAAGGCATTGGACCATGTGCAAGCATGGTGCACCAGGCAGGGACTCAGGGTGAACCCCAGCAAGACGGAGATGGTACTCTTTACCGGAAAGAGGAACCTGGTGGTGAGACCGCCCAGGATCTTCGGCACGGAGCTCAGCTTCTCGGACGAGGTGGACTACCTAGGGGTAAGACTCGATCGGAGGCTGAGCTGGAGACCACACATTGAGAAGCAGATAGGTAAGGTGACGAACACCTTCTGGGCCTGCAGGAGGATGATAGGAGGAACCTGGGGTCTCAGCCCGAAAGTGATCAAATGGATCTACACAGCGGTGCTGATACCCCAGTTCACCTATGCATCGGTCGTATGGTGGAGGGCCCTAACGAGGACTTCCACCATACGAAGAGTGAACAGGCTGGCCAGATGGGCAGGGCTGGGAATGAGTGGGGCTGTGAGGACCACACCCACCCTCGCCCTGATGGCTATCCTGGACCTAAAACCGCCGCACCTGCTAGCCCTAGAAGCAGCGAGGGGAGCGGCGGTGAGACTCAGGACGTCAGGGCTGTGGAGGACCTCGACCTACGGTCATGCGTCGCTGCTAAACGAGGGAGAGATGAGGAGGACCCTCGTAATAGGCAGTGACGCGGGCGTTAGGACGAGGACTTTTGAAAGAACCTTCACAGTCCATAGACCAACTAAGGAGGAATGGCTGAGGAAGGAGAAGCCGTTCCTCACACCAAAAGGCCCAACCTGGTACACGGATGGGTCGAGAGGGAAGGCGGGAGCGGGTATTGGGGTATGGTCTGAAGGACCAGTGACCAATACCTCAGAAAGACTACCGCCCCATAGCACAGCCCTACAAGCAGAGCTGGCTGCGCTAATAGTATGTGCAAAGGAGATCGTGGACCGGCGAATGAGCGGGAAACACATCTACATTTGCACGGACAGCAAGCAGGCCCTTAGGGAACTAGAAAGGGTTGAAACGACCTCACGGTTAACTAAGGACTGCGTTGATCTGCTGAACATCATAGGAGCAGACAACTGGACCAAGTTACTCTGGGTTCCGGGACATGCAGGAATCAGGGGGAACTTGGAAGCAGATGCACTAGCTTCCATGGCATGGACACAGAGCCATGGGGAGGCGCGTGTAGAAATAGGTGCCGAGAAGGAGCTGGTCCGGAAGTGGCTCAAGAGAAAGACACGAAAGGACTTCAGCAGACTCTGGCACAGCGACACGGGACTGGCTCATACCAGACTCCACTTGGAAGGACCGGATGAGGCACTGTCAGACAGGGTTGCCCAGCTGAAGAAGAGGGAACTGCGCTGTCTGATAGGTCTCATCACGGGACACTGGCCGACAAGGGCCTATCTTCACAGGGTCGGGTTCGAGGAAGATCCCACCTGTGAGTTATGTGGGATGGAGAGAGGAGACGCCAACCACTTGATCATGAGATGCGGTGGACTGGACTGGGCCAGATGGCAAGTCTTTGACACCTACGGCATCTCAGAGCTCAAAGTCTCAGGGGACTCGGTAGGGGGCCTATTGCAATTCGCAAGGCTGACCAACCTGATGGAACCCTGGGACAGGACGGTCGCCTAGAAAGGGCGGGCATAAAATGGCGCAAGCCCATTATGCCCAAAGGTCGTCCGATTCATAACACATACATACAACACATACATTCATATAAGTTGTTAAATCCATATTATCCATGTTAACCTTTACCACGTCGTTAGCCGTTATTTGTTTAAAATACTCAGCTTCGACAATAAAAAGTTTAGGATGTTCAGTCCTGATTAACTCCAACCCACATGATTGTTGGGTTCTAGTTTTCACGAACGTAAAACTGGTGCCTTCCACAGCAACAGAATATAATTCCTCTTTATCGGAAGAAATTTTATTTGCCAAACCTTTATAGAGTACACTATAACTGTTTTTTGGACAAATTTGTTTCAGAGGCATAGAATTCCAAAAACTATGTCCCCCAACTGAATCAATGCAAGATTCAGCTTTTAACGAACAAACGGTACCAGATGGAAGAATTATCTTATCTGTACCAAGTTTAACGTGAGCTACTGTGGAAGACAAGGTTATTTTTGCGGATCCCATTACTATTACGGAATCCCAGCTACCATAAGGGTCTGAATAAGAGGCGCCTACACAATCGCCATTATGGTTGATTCTACCTGCCAACACAATGCTACGGGTTTCCGTAATATTAGAGACCAGCCGATCAAGAACAATGTCACCTATTTGAAGCATGCCATAATTATGGGCCTTATAACACGCTTCACGTGCAACCGAACGAAGATACTGTCGGTATCCTTCATTAACCATTGAGGCATGGGAATGCATACCGCAATGATTAATTAATCGTGTAATTTCAATTTTACACTGAAAAACTTCCGCGTGATCATAATCGTTTAATTGTAATAAAAATACTTTTGTAGTAGAACTTCTGACATTGTTCACGTTAATATCGCAATCATCAATGTCCAATAACGAGATTGTGGTCAAATTTAATTGATTTGTTCCACAATCGTACCCGATTAACGCAGATACCATGCTCCGCATTACTAACAGTAAAAAGAAAGGGACGAAATCCATCTCGATTTCTGGAATCGAAAAAGATATTATTTAATATACATATCTTTTTTTTTATCGTAAGTAAACATGAATAATCCTATGGTTTGTAATGTGGATCAGTTTCGCGATTATTTTTTGATTTCTTCGCTAATTTTCCATGTATTTTCTTGTTTAATTTTTCCGTTTCGTTCGTCGGTTCGATATGTGAATATTTTAAACGATTTGAATTGACGATTTTAGACTTCTTTTTAAATTCGATTCGGATATTTCCCGACGGTAAAATTTCTAAAATTTTATGAGGCCCAGTATAATGGTTACCCAATTTCCCCGGTTTTGGGCCATTTAAAAGAAAAACATTGTCATTAACTTTGAAGTCGACCGGATTAATTGTTCTATCGTAATAATATTTTGACCGTAATTTCGCATCTACTAAATTCTCATACGCTAAAGTTCGAATCTTTATTAAACGTTCCGTTAGTTTCTCGATATATCCGTCGTGAGTGGGTAATTCATCCAACTCGTGCAAGGGCTCTTCAGTTGAAAGACGCGCAGTTTTTCCGAAAATTAATTCGTAGGGAGTGAATTTAGTGCCTTCATGAATACTAGTGTTATACGATAACATAGTTAAATCCAGCCACTCATCCCAATCGTCATCATTCGACGTATATTGTTTTGAATATTCCGCCAACACATGATGAGATCTCTCTAGTGACCCATTTGATTGAGGTCTAAACGCAGTCGTTTGTAATTTTTTTATTCGAAAGCGTTTCGCGATGCGTTGCATAAAAGCACTTATAAAATTCCGTCCTTGGTCAGTTAATACCGCTTTCGGCGCTCCGAATATACAAATGAATCTTTGAACAAAAACGTCAGCAACCGTCTCGGCAGTCATATTCTTTATTGCTATTCCCATTGAAAATTTCGTTAAATGATCCTGAATAGTTAAAATATATTCATTACCGTTCTTGCTAATATTTGTAGGATCTTTCCAAAGGATGGGTATGGTAGGTATTTCAGAAATTACTGAAGACCTTTATTAAAATAACGAAAATGTATTTAATGTTCTTCTACGTTTGAAATTACAAAATTAACTGCCTCTTAAAAATTATTCACCTCAATTTATCTATATTTTTGGTTGCGGCCCCGAGTGGCACTAAGGCTGTGATTGGTTCGTTAATAGGGAGTGGGGGAAACTTTGGAGTTTCGGGACCGGACTACGTGCGTGAGTCACTCAGGTATGGGGTTTTTCCACCAGGCAGGAAGGGAAATACCCAGGACTACTTTTATTGTTTTATTGCGGGCTAAACAAAATTCCCGGGAAGGATTAATTTTATTGCACGGCAGATGGTGGAAACTTTGAGGGAAAAACCAATCATAAAATGCTCACAAAAGAAAAATTGAAATTTTTTCCCCAGTTCTCGCGATTCTACATATTTATGGGACCTACAATGTCCATAGCAATTTTTTCAAAAGCCATTCCCGGTGTATCTGTAATATACATAGGCTGTTTAGTCTTTAAACGCGTCAATTTCCGTAATTGACACTCAATACATTGTTGAATGCGTCTTTGAATGTCTTCCTTTAAATTCTCCCAATAATATTTACTCTTAATTCTGTTGTAAGTTTTCGACACACCCTTGTGTCCCCCGATGGGTGATTTATGGAGCTCATAAAATATCCTGTCCCTATCCTCAACAGGTACAATTTTTATCAACCCTAGACAAACTAAAACCTTAATTTCCGCATTTCCAAATATCTCTTCAATGAGTACTAAAAAGTCGCTCCATGATATATTTTCGATATATTCACTATAAGCGAGTGAAAATGTTTCCCGCTTTTCTTCTAAAATTCGTTCTTTCAATTTAGTCAAAGTTTTCCGCAAATTTTCCCTAATAGTTAATCCCGATTCTCCGTTTTGATCTTTTATAATTAATGCGTAATGTTTATATTTTCCCATCTTATAAGAGTAAATTTCGTTGACTGCATAGCCTTTATTGGACGGTAATCGTTTCAACTTTTTTAATAATTTTGAACCTTCGTCTCATGGTTCACCCGATTGATTCAAAAAATAAACTAAATTATCTCGACGGAATTGAAATAAATCCTTTGTTAATTTTATATTAGATTCTCGCGGTTTTTCGATTTTATTCTTTTGTATAACATCTTCGTTGTCGGATGTTATTTCCTCATCGCTTTCGTCTGACTCATTATTCGAATAAGTAGACTCATCATGTAGACTATTTTCCGCGTTACTCTCATCGCCAGTTATGCGTTGTAAATTAGAATTAGGAGGAGCACCCGTTTGTTTACGTGGTCGTCCCCGTTTCTTCTTACTAATTGGCTCCGTAGACTGGGCCTTTTCCGTAACCTTTTTTAAATTTCTTCGTAATAATTCCTCTTCGTTTATTTCAATTAATTTATCCCGTATATCGCCTAATTCGCTCTGTGTAAACTTCGTAATTGATTCGTTTCTTGAATTGTCCGTTTGACGTCGCTGTTGTGCACGAGTTGTTACTGATACGAGTTCTACGGGATTTCTTGACAACGCATCAGCGTTCAAATTGATTTTCCCCGGTTTATACCGAACTTCGTATTCATACTCAGCTAAACGTAGACGCCATTTTAAAACCCTACTATTTGTATCCCGTGCGGTTTGAAACCATACTAAAGGTTTATGATCGGTTACTAGAATAAATTTATGCCCGCAAACGTAAGGCCTAAAATTTTTAACCCCTTGAACAATGGCTATCGCTTCTTTTTCATAAGTGTCGTAGCGTAACTCCGCCCCCCTTAAAACACGAGAAAAATACGCAATCGGTTTGTCTTTCCCAATTTCGCCTTGGGAGAGAACGGAACCGATGGCGATTCCGGATGCATCGGTGGTGATTACGAAGGGCTGAGAGAAATCTGGGTATTGCAAAATAGGTGCAGTACACAGAGCCTCTTTCAGTGTTTCAAAAGCCTCTTGGGCTTCCACTGACCAAATGAAATCCGTCTCTTTCTCTAATAATTTCCGGTTAATACCCGGTTAAACCCAAAAATGCTCTAATATTTTTTTGTTTCTTCGGCGTAGGAAATTCCCTAACAGCTGTTAATTTTGAGGGATCCGGTTTTAAACCCTCACTACTTATAACGTGACCGAGGTAATTTACTTCCGGACGCAAAAATTCGCATTTATCCGGTTGTAACTGTAGATTCGCTTTCCGTAACCGCTTCATTAATTCGTCAATTTTCCTATCATGTTCATCTAAATCTTTCGCAAAAACAATCACATCATCTAGATACACGAACATGGAAGTGCCTTGCAAACCCGACAGAACCGTATCCATTAAGCGTTGGAACGTTGCCAGTGCATTTTTCAATCCAAAGGGCATACGGTTAAATTGCCAATGCCCTGATGGTGTTGAAAAGGCCGTTTTATGCTTATCCTTTGGGTCCATCTCTATCTGATGATACCCCGAAGCCAAATCAAAAACAGAAAAGTAATTCGACCCACCTAATTGATCTAAAATATCCGTTATATTTGGTAATGGATACGCGTCATTTATTGTTTTTTCATTTAATTGCCTAAAATCTATTACTACACGCCATTTTTTATTCCCTTTGGAGTCGGCCTTCTTCGGGACTATCCAAACTGGACTACTATAGGGTGAATCCGATTCCTCTATTATTCCTGACTCATACTGTGCTTTCACCTGTTTATTTATTTCCTCTTCTAATGAATGAGGAACGCGATACTGTTTAATTGATATTGGCGCATCACTCGTCGTCGGTATATGATGCTGATAAGATTTCGTTGAACCAAGCGGTTCACCCGGTATATAGAATCTATCCGAATATTTCTTAATTAAATTTTCTACATGATTTTTTTCAATCGCTCCTAAATGCTCTAAACGCAATAATTCCTTAATTTTTTCAACCCGTTCTTGTCCCGTTAACTTGGAAATATGAGCTATTATTTCCCGACTAAGTCCCTCGAAAATGGGGTCAGTTGGAGATTTATCCTCCGATTTCCGAGTCGATAATTCTTCGAACTCGAAAATCGGTAAAGAAGGAATTCTCACTGCCACCTTTTCCTCAGTCGTATTATATACCCGCATGTATGCATTTCTATCATAATTTCGCACGAGACACTCTCCCGCGTATACGCCCTTGGCTATCTTTAAACGCGGAATATACCCCTCCTCAATTTCGGGATTTGCTACCTTTATAAAAAACGTAGCTTCACTCCGCGCTGGAATGTTCATTATATTATCAACCGCATGAACATCGAACGGGAAATAATTACCGTTAATTTTTAAACGCGATTTACGGAAATCCACTTTAGCTTCGATTTCCTTTAAAAATCTCGCGCCTAAAATTCCCGCGCATGGAATTGGCACATCATTCGGTACGATATGGCATGTTGTCAGACGATTGAAAATTTTTAAATTAATTTTTCCTAGAGTTGAAATTGAGAGTTCCGAAATCCCTAATAATTCTAAAATTTCGCTCTTATCGATAGCATTTTTGTCTTCTACAAATTTTTCTTTTAATGATGTAGGTGCGGCTCCCGAATCTATCATCATTCGGACTCTTTCCTGATTGGATGTTGTCCCAATGGATATGAACGGGATATCCCCTACTTCTCTCTCAAATTTTACAGTGAGGACCCTATTGAGGCAAATTCCACTGTTTTGATTGGGTGCTGTACCGTATTTGCTTCGTCTCTCCTCGCACCCGATTGGAAAGACGTGTGAGGGTTTCCCGACCCATTATTTATTTGTTTTTGGGTCTTTTGTACCTGACATTCGTTGTCGGAGTGAGACCTAGATTTATGATAGGTGCAGTACCTGGACTGCTGACCCATTTCTCCGGAGGGCTTAACACGACAAGTACCTGCCTCATGACCGAATCTTCGGCACAATTGGCATTGAGTCCTTGAGTTTTGTGTGTATCCACCCTCACCTCGACATTCCCTCGCCATATGGCCTATTCCGTTACAATTGTAGCATTTTATTTCGTTTCGATTCGGATTTCGACCTGACTGTCCTCCTTTTTGATTATTGGGGTTTACTGTGTTACTCGCGTTATTCCGTACATTTGGATTCGAAAAGCATGTTTTAGCATTGTGACCTCGTTTGTCACATAGCTGACAAATTTCTCCTTGATTCTTATTTTGCACCGTCCCGCTTGAATTTACCACCGAATTGGATTTTACCCGGTTATCTCCATGCTGATTTGCGCTAAAACTATTCACGGATTCGGCATTGACCATTTGGTCAATCCCTTTTTCCGATTCACCCGATTTCTTTTTATTTTTAATGAATTTAACGGCATTGGGATTACCGTTTCCCCTAATTTTACCCCTAAGTTCGTCTTTCGCGAGTAAAGTACGCTCAATCTCAATCGCATTACTTAATGCATCGGTCATCGTCGCGCAGTCGGGCATTCTCTGGTCTATATTATCCTTAAGGCCCCTAATAAAACACTGCTTAACGTTCGCGTCCAACTCAGTTCGGTACTGAGTCAATTGTTCGACCGGAACAGCAGGGTTTCTCGCCTTGAATTGTTCAACTATTTCCGAGGCTTTCCGTTTCAGCCTATTCGCAAAATTTACTACCAATTCGTCATTTTGTTGGCACATACTACCGAGTTCACTTTGCAACTGCTATATTGTTTTTGACGATGTATATAATTAATCTTTAAAACGCTAACTAATTGATCGATTTTTGTATATGTGGTATCTAACGAATCCTTAACTGTGTGAGTTAATTTCGTTTTTTGAATTAATTTGGTGATATTCTCCTCGGCTTCAACGGGTAGAATATCCTTTGCATCCTGACAGCTCCTGATAAATCCATACAATTTATCAGGTTTACCATCAAAAACGGATACAATTTCCAACGCGTCTTTTAAAGATATTAATTGTGAAGTTTTTAAATTCGCCATATTTTCGCAATTATTTACTACAACCGTTTCATCAATTTCTTCCGGTAATTTAAAATCTATAACCGGGTGTTTTTGATTATTCCTATCTAATGCCACGACCGGAGTAACTTCCTTAGATGTTACAATCGGTGTGTTGCTACCCGTCGGATCAGCAAAAGGGTTTCCACCCTTCGGCTTACCGAGTAAATTTTGTCCCGTCGGATCGTTGGATAAGTTTTGACCCGTCGGATCGGTTTCCACTACCTTTTCCGCGTGCAAAACTTGTTCCGACTTATTACCCCAATTATCCCCCCTTGTCGCTGTTTTCGGCTCTATTACGTTCGCAACATATTGTTCGATATCGATATCGAAAAGTTTTACTTCTTGTTCGTGGAGTGTTCTATCTCCATCCGATGAAAAAGATGCGTATTCACCCGATGTATCAAATTCCGAATCCGAAGTACCTACGACGCCCGATTTACCTACTTCCGAATCTTCTATATATTTATCCGGACTAGAGGATCCCGCACGCGTTTTTTCTGAATCTTTCTGTTTTTTAAGCCGCGTTGGATCTGATAATCCCGGTAACAATTTAACTCCCGATCCGCTCCTGAGCGCATAAGCAGCACAAGGTTTTTCCGTCGGATCGGATAATGACGCCGCTTTTAATCTATCACTTAGACTAAGGCTATCGTCAGACGGTTGTCTTTCGTCGTCAGACATTTATCATTCATTTCCGCGTCTTAAGTTTCACTTTGTTATGTATAAAAACTTATCCTAAATAATCGGAGTTCAAGGCATTGACCTTTTCCAAGTTTTCTATTATTATTTTTTTTTTTTTTTTTTTTTATTTCGTTTTTAATTATAACATTTCATTTATTTATTTATTTATTTATTTTTTTCTCTTTATCTTTAATAATTTTTATTTCCCGACAAAAGAATTGAAAACAGTTGATTATTTATATTCTCTACAATTATAACCATAAATTATCTTTAACAATCCTCTAAAAAGGCAATCCCGGACGAGCCCCCAAATTTGTTACATCAAATTGAACAGAAGGTTCAATTATCAGATAAAAGATTTCCCTTTTTTCCCTGACTTTCGCCAATAGGTTGGGTTGGGATTTAGAGGATACTTGTAGATATAATAAAAGAAAACTCGTAACAAAGGAATCAAGTTTAACTGACCCTGAGGGTCTATATTAAAGGAAAATGAATATTTGCGATACAAAAAATAATACACAAAAAAAAATTAAATTTCGCGCACACTCATCCGTTTTTTCCCGCGTTTGAAAACTTGGCTGATTTACCCCTCCAATATAAGTGCAGACTTACGAATTCGAAGATCTTGATGTATCCTTTGTTTAGTATCACACACACACACAATATTAAATCGTCTAAGCAATTTTAACACACTCAAATTATTGAATTCGAATTATTCGAAAAAGTACAATACATATAACATAAAATTCAATTAACGAATTTAAGAATCACTCACACGAGTATAACCTTAGAAAAAAAAGAATATCTAATAATTATAATTCAAAAAAGAAAAATAATTTCTAAACTATTTAAGTAAATCCCGACTAATAAGTAAATACCACGTAGACTGTGGTTTGACAATTGCGTAAACTGCAAAATTCTACTTTCCTCAAGGGAACCGAACACAAGACTGAAGTAAAATTTTCATTCTTGAAAAGAAGAAAATTCCACTTCAGGATCTTTGATTTAGGAAAGAGGGGAATCCTTTGGTCCAATGACAGTTGTCCTTGACCTCTGGACGTCCCTCCCTCAACTCTAGGGCCCAATGGTTCGGAGGTCAATTCCCCCTCCTCTCCATTGGCTCCAATAGTGTGAGGGGATGGAAATTTCCAACTCCTCGGAAAACTGTATTTCAGGAGGCCCATTCTCCCTCCATATAGTTTTTAAACAAATTTTTAATGTTATTAATAACTAAGAAATTATTTTAAACAATAGCATCTTAATTTAATAATTCCTAAAAATTACTAGTCGTTTTTATGAATGTATTAATAGTAATAATAATTCCATAACGATTAAAAACGTGACAGTTAAAGTGGCGTTTGTTTAAATAATTATTTTATTTAAACAACATAGCCATCTGCCGTTCAAGTGTCCTCTTACACTTTCTAGAGGGGAAATTTATGAGGGCCTCATGTCCCAGAGTAATAAAATGGAAAAAAAAAACTCTACGGTCGAAATTTTCCAGGCCCTGGCACTACTCAAATTGCGTCTAAATTAGTAGAAAATATTCCAAGCGGAGACAGTTGTAAATCTATCTCTTATTTCTACAAAAAACTCAGCTTGGGTCTGGATTATTTCCATGGGACTTAAGAAAATTCAAAGAACGTAATATCAACAATTCTTGAATTTCACTTCCCAAAAATAATAAAATCCCTAAATTATTGGGGACACTTGTCGCAGGCAATCCAAACGGAAAAAGGCCCTTTGTTCAAGTATCCCGCCCCAAACGCATAAATTTGAAATTCAATACAATTCGTTGAAGACGAATTGCATTGAATAACTGAAGGTTTACGAATAAAAATAATAATATATATAATGAAAAAAAAATAAAATAAACATCTAACTGATGTTACACGGGTTTACCTTGCCAAGATTTGAAAAAAGCAGTTTTTCTTAAATTTTTCCGGTTCTATTGGTCGTAGCGCAGTGGGGTTATGCTCAAATTAAAGGTCTCATCATTCCTCACATTTTCGTTAAACTTCCATCGATTTTTATCGAAAAATGAAAAAGTTACAAGCCATTTTATGAAAGTCGGTTTTTGGCCCATAACTTTTTCAATTTTCGATAAAAATCGATGGAAATTTAACGAAAATCTCGAGGATGACGAGCCCTTCAATTTGAGCACAATCCCACACCGCTACGACAAACCGAACCTGAGATATTTACAAAAAAACTGATTTTTTTCAATTTTGGGAAGGTAAACCCCTTCAAATCTGAGTAAAAAAATCAAATTTTAGAAAAATTGAAAAGAAAATATTCTGGCACATGACTCTCATCGCAAATTCCCTCAGCTTTCCAATGGAATCATCAGAAAAAACCTATCTTTAATATTTCTCTCCATTTCTTCTAATATACAAATTTCAAAGTGAGCATGTGTCCATCTTACCCCTTGTGGCCTTTTTATCTCACCTTCCCCTATATGCATACAAATATTATACGTATATATAATATATAAATATAGATAATATACGTATACATAGCGTTTTGCGATGACATGAAATCAGGCCATGCTTTTTTCTTATTTCGGAGTTCTCAATAAGAATTATCTTCTTTTTAGGAATATTCCAGAAGCTAATGGAGATACGGCCTCTTTCCACTGAATCTTTCTCACAGAGAATTTCAAAAGCTACGAAAGTGTATCAGAATAGGAAGAGCGTATCTCCATTATTAACCGATATATTCTCCAAAAAACGTAGAAGAAACCACCCAAAGTAGATATTTTTTTCAATAAACGGTTGTGTAATGAGTAATAAGTGAATACTATGTTTGTATAGTGCCTTTGAAATAGCAGGGATTATTGGGTTAAAGAATCTGTGCCATAAAGGCTTGGAATCACAAAATTAAAAAAAACATGTATTCTAGGAATTATGGGAAGACCCACAGACCTTGCGCGTGCACGAGTTAGATATACGAACGGTGCAAATGCTCCCGCTTTGTGCAATATGTAGCCTTCTATGTTTTTTGGCCCAAAATAAAAATCTTCAAAAGTTAAAAAACTTTTTCATATCTGGATCATTTTTCCCCGATAGTAAAATGCGCTATTCCAAATTTGGACCAGATGAGTAAGAGAAGGGCGGGCACAACGGGGTACTTGCGGGAATACTAAGGTTTGGTGTATGTACGTATGCTAAATCGTCTTTCTCTTAATGAGAACTAACGTAAAAAAGGAAAGCCTGCTATTTTTTGTGAGAGTTATAATACAAGATTATTCAACAAAACCACCTACGATATCGACAAAAAAAAAAAAAAATCTGCATACTGGGACGAAAGAGAGACTTTCGGCCCTCGCTGTGCTCCGGCGTAAGCTCACTCTCGTCCCAGTGTACAGAAAAATAGTATACACACCTTGGCCAGTAAAAAAGAAAGCTCCAGATCACATGTTTGTGAGCCTCGGCTTCGCGTCAGCCAACAATTTCATGTGATCTGAGACTTTTCTCATTCTACTGCCCTAGGTATGTAATATACTATAGCCCAACATCTCCATTTTAGGGACACTTTAGGGCAAAATACCCTCTGAGCTGTTGTGAAGCTCTTTCTATGACAATAATCTCCACTATTTTTTTTAATTTCTCATCTATTTTTCAAGATTTTTTTGAAGAATGTGTCTTTTTCTGAATTTTTGAGGTATCCCATTTTCCCGGCATACCCCGTTTTGCCCGTCTTTTCCCTAGTTATTGAGATGAATACATAAAACCCAACTTCAAATGGCGAAAAATTAAAAATTCATACGCCTCTCGATGGCAAATTTTCCGCTCTTTTGAAATTGTTTTTTCGTTCGTCCTAACCCAACAGTTCCATTCTCCTGCTTTCCCTACTTTCCCATTTCCTTTTAGACGTTTGAAGGAATATGTCGAACGAAATCTCGAATCCATCATAGGTGAGATGGATGGAGGAGAAACCGCCCCAAGGAAAACTGAGCTCATAACAATGAACGAGTTAATTTACACATTAACCGGTGAACCAGATGGATCTGTTTATTTAGTCGACGTAGAAGCGGAGAACACCAACAATCATGCGATGACTATCGATGATTTGTTGAATGTATTGGAGGATGATCATGAACTTCTTGGAACAGTTCCTAGGGATCATCAGATCAGTGACAATCACGACCATACTGCCAATGCCGATGGGAGTCAAAATCATAACAAGGGAGACGGTGGAGTGCCATATTCAGATTCGATTGATGAGACTCAAGGTAGTTTCAACAATGGCCACCAATCCGAGTCCGCCAACGACGACTCTGCAGAATATGATAAGTGTTCAGATGCAGATGTTACAGAAGATTTAGGCAAAATAAGTGATTATTCATCTGAAGATCGTGATGATGATGATCAAGCAGATAATAACCCACGGAACATCATACAGTGCAGTGATGACGGAAATTCAGTGATGGAGGGCCGAAGGATTCTTGATTTCAATTATATATTTCAACATATGCACAAAGCTCTCGATGATCATTCATTGGACAACCAATGTCTCTTTAAGCATATGAAACATGTTGATTCAAGAAAAGTAGGATTAAAAACTTTGTTAATCTTCGAATGTCAAAGATGTAAATTTACTTCAACAATCAGTAGTGAAGCTGAAGATAGTGTCTTCAATAATCGAATTGACATAAATCATGCTGCAGTTGCTGGTACATTGTCTACCGGTATCGGTATGTATCTTTTAGAAGAGTTATTAGCAGCGATGGACATACCTTGTATGGATGGGAAAACCTACCGGGCTCATCACAATGATTTATTAGAACATTTGTTGGAAGCGGTAGAACAAAGTATGCTCGAAGCGGGAAAAAAAGAGAAAGAAATGGCTATAGCGAGAGGAGACATTCATTGTGGAATTCCATGTACAAAAGTTGTATCTGATGGAACATGGTTGCAAAGGACTTATCCGACCAGCGGCTTCGATTCTAGTTCAGGCGTCGGAATTATTATTGGATTTTATACAGGAAAAGTTCTATTTTTTGGGGTTAGAAATAAATATTGCTTCATCTGCTCCAGAGCTGCGGAAGCATCGACTATACCCAAAGATCATACGTGTTATAAAAACTGGAATGAGAGTGCATCTGCCATGGAAACTCATGCTGTTCTTGAAGGTTTCAAAATGAGTGTAGAACAACATGGTTTGATTTACGCTGATCTCATTGCAGATGGTGATAGTAGTGTGATGAGTGCAATTCTGAAATGGAACCCATATCAGAAATATAATTTGGAAGTGAAGAAAATTGAGTGCACTAATCACTCGTTACGAAGCCTAGTGAAAAATTTGAAACAATTATTCAACGGGATGGCTAAATATCGTCCATGGAGGAAGTTGATTCATGACAATTCTCGTCGATGTCGGAACGATATAATGGCTGCCATTGATTTTAGGAGAAAGGAATCCGTTCCTGAAGAAATGAGAATAGAGCGGTTACGCCAAGATATAAAGAATGTTCCCTTTCACGTGTTTGGAGAGCACTCTCGATGTGCTGACTATTTTTGCAAGAAGACTCCAGAAAATTACGAAATAAACCACGTACCAACCATGAAGAAGGCAGAAGTGTAGGATCAAAATCATTCAGGAACAGGAAACATTTATTTTAAATGAATAAAGAAATTATATTTGAAGTTATAAAAAAAATACATAAAAATACAAGTGAGGTCTCGTCATCGGCTGAAGGGGAACTGATTCCAACTTCAATCTTTCGCCCAAAAGTAAACTCATTTTCTCTCTTTATTTTGAATCATTTTTCTCAGTCACACGTGCATCCATTCGTCACACTCTTTGTTAATACAATGACCATTCTGTGACGTCACTTTTAGCCACCCGCACTCTTCCCAGAGACCCTTAAACCTAAACACGACCGTGATAAAAATGTCAAAAGGAAAAAACACTTTTCACTTCACACTTTTCCGTAACGAATTTCAAACCTTAGAGTCTCTAATATTTAGTCTATTTCTTTTCTTAAAATCGTTAAATTCATGCAACACAATGCCTACTCTATTCTCTCAAACTCTATTCACTCTATTCCCACAGGTGTGTTTCAAGATATTGAAGCTACTTTCGAGAGAGCTGCTGCAAATGCCGACAGCTTACCCCAGAAAGTCACCACCAATATCGTAGAAACATGCAACTCAATCCACGCTAAAATGGTTGGCGGAAAACGCATAAATTTCGGTTTACGTGGATCCTATAATGCGCGAGTGTGCATGACAGTTCTTCAAATGAACGGTCAAGATTGTCTCCAGAAACTCTGTAGGAGTATGAACAAGCAGCCGACAAGAATTTTGAAACGGTTGGAAACTGGTCGCAAAATGGCTAATGAAACGAAAAAAATTCGCCGCAAAATGTCCCAAATGTTTGATACTCCGAAAAAGTTTCAGTCGAAAGAAAAATCCAAGAAAACATCAGAGTCAGCGAAAACGAAAGATTATGGAGACAGCTGCCAGCAACCTCATCTTGATGAATCTGAGAGAGAGAAACGAAAACGAGAAATTCTCCAGAAATTATCATCCTGGAGAGATAACAGGCTCGAAATAGAGAAGAATACTCGAGTGAAGGGGAATGAATTAGCATTGGATATTCTCAATAATGTTATCACGACTGAACATTTTGGAAAAATATGTCGTGCGAGAGCTTCAACCTCCTGCGATAAAAAAGTCAAAGACATATTGTATCCATCAGCGAGAGATAAAGTATGGAGAGATTATGAACTGAACAGTACTGCTCAAGCTTTGCAGTCACTGGCAGAGATGGATCGATTCAACATTACTGAATCCGGTATTTTCATTGATGAAGGAGAACCTTATCTAGCGGCAATTCCTGCGGGTCTAATTGATGACGATGGAATTATAGTCTTTTGCCGACTAAAAGCTAAAAATTTGATTGCTGCGGAAGCGCTAGAAGAGGGCGTTAACGAATTGAAGAAAATTTTCCACGCAGACTTTAGTGGCATCAACGTAAAACATTCCTGGTATTATAGGATTCAAGGAGCGCTCCATATTACTAACAAGAAATTCTGTATCCTTGTACTGCAGACAGGATTAGATATGAAGCTGACGCGAGTCGATAGGGATGATTGATTTTGGGTCGATGAAATGGCGACAAAGCTGAAGCTCTTCTATTTTGATTGTTTACTGCCAGAGATAATTGATAGTTGTTTTAAAAGGAACAAAAAAATTAGAAATCCTGACAGAATTATGGAAGAAATGCTACGAAAGAAACGCAAAAGTCTTACGCTATTAGAAAATGGTGTCTTTTCAAACAAGATATATTATATATGGAATTCTACAATCCATTTCATCATGACCAAATATATCCGTGAAGAAAAGAGTTCAAATGTCGGTAACCATTGCCTATATCTATCATCAAAAGATTACGGAACCCTATTCGTAGGTAATAAATGGATTGATGGCGAGGTCATTGATAGTTTCATGTTCGTACAATCACACAATTGGACCAAAGTGCAGTTCATTCCCACCAGCTTTACCTATTATTTATTAGGTCAGGGTGCGAAAACCGCTAATGTATCACATTGGCAGATGTGTAAGATTGATTGGAGTTTTGAAGGACGATTGTTTCTACCGTACACTCATAATGGTCATTGGTGTCTTGTCATCATTGATATTGGAAGGCGAACTATTTTGCACATGGATCCAATGCGTCGTGGACTTTCGGAGCATGGACAAAGAGCTCTGCTATTCATAAAAGGCTATCTGCAAGCTAATCCTCTCAGTTCACCTACTCAACCAGAAATTACTGAATGGACTGTTCAATATGATAACAATTCACGACCCATTCAAACAGATGGATTCAATTGCGGTTTTTTTGTCATGTATTTCATGAATTGCATCGCATGTGATTCAGTATTAGATCCGAAATTTGATCCAGATAAATATCGGCATGAAATCGCTCAACTGTTATTGGTGAAATCTCAGCCCATGGATGAAACATGTTTGAACTGCAGCAGTTCCAGAAATGGATCGGGAAAATTGAAATGTCTCTGTTGTGAACTATTTATACACTGCAACTGTTCACAGGCTATATCTATAATTAGTGAAAACTGTACATTATGCCGATCGTTCCTTCCTCGTTGAATTCCTCATCCTTCAACCTGATCGTGCAATGTTACAATTTTCCACCACGATCATAAATCTGCAGTAAAAAATTACTGATTTGATATGGTGGAATTGAAATATCTGACTGCGAGTTTGACAGTCACGCGCCACGCTGCCATTGTCACCGTCAGCCTGCTGGAGCAGCTCACACTCTGCCATTGCGAATGCCAGTCTGCCATTGCGACTGCACAATGCAACATTCAGTCTGTCATTGCGACTGCCAGTGCAGCTCTCAGTCTGCTATTGCACCTGTCAGTGGAACACCTAGTCTGCCATTGCGACTATCAGTCTGCTATTGCGACTATCAGTCTGCTATTGCGACTGCCAGTGGAACACCTAGTCTGCTATTGCGACTATCAGTCTGCCATTGCGACTACCAGTCTGCCATTGCGACTGCCAATTCACTCCCAGTCTGCTATTGCGACGGCCATTGCAACACTCAGTCTGCAATCGGGACCATGTATCAAAAACTGATTTATAACACGTGTCATGACTCAAAATTTGATACGCGGTCTCCATTGTGGGATAATACCCTAATACTACATACTAATCTCTATATTTCAGGTGAGATTGATTCGGTCATCCAAGGGAGAACATTATCTATACCCAAGTGGAAATGAAGACTCCTGACCCGGAAGGGGCCCAAATGATCAAGTGCAGCCAACTTCCGAGAAGACAGTACAAATGGAATTATCACTGAGAGATTGATCCATATTCCAGTTAGAAATCAAGAATGTATGGATAATAGATGAAAGTGAATAAATGACACTCGAAGCATAAACCAATTAGAATCAAAATTCCTTACTTACTCATTAATTCTAAAAAAAAGTACTGCAAACAAATTTTTCAATATAATATTTTTTAATTTTTTATTTTCACCATGAGATACTTAACAATAATAGTAATCATCATAATAATGGTGATGACGATAATGATAATGATAATGATAATGATAATGATAATGATAATGATAATGATAATGATAATGATAATGATAATGATAATGATAATGATAATGATAATGATAATGATAATGATAATGATAATGATAATGATAATGATAATGATAATGATAATGATAATGATAATGATAATGATAATGATAATGATAATGATAATGATAATGATAATGATAATGATAATGATAATGATAATGATAATGATAATGATAATGATAATGATAATGATAATGATAATGATAATGATAATGATAATGATAATGATAATGATAATGATAATGATAATGATAATGATAATGATAATGATAATGATAATGATAATGATAATGATAATGATAATGATAATGATAATGATAATGATAATGATAATGATAATGATAATGATAATGATAATGATAATGATAATGATAATGATAATGATAATGATAATGATAATGATAATGATAATGATAATGATAATGATAATGATAATGATAATGATAATGATAATGATAATGATAATGATAATGATAATGATAATGATAATGATAATGATAATGATAATGATAATGATAATGATAATGATAATGATAATGATAATGATAATGATAATGATAATGATAATGATAATGATAATGATAATGATAATGATAATGATAATGATAATGATAATGATAATGATAATGATAATGATAATGATAATGATAATGATAATGATAATGATAATGATAATGATAATGATAATGATAATGATAATGATAATGATAATGATAATGATAATGATAATGATAATGATAATGATAATGATAATGATAATGATAATGATAATGATAATGATAATGATAATGATAATGATAATGATAATGATTATGATTATGATTATGATTATGATTATGATTATGATTATGATTATGATTATGATTATGATTATGATTATGATTATGATTATGATTATGATTATGATTATGATTATGATTATGATTATGATTATGATTATGATTATGATTATGATTATGATTATGATTATGATTATGATTATGATTATGATTATGATTATGATTATGATTATGATTATGATTATGATTATGATTATGATTATGATTATGATTATGATTATGATTATGATTATGATTATGATTATGATTATGATTATGATTATGATTATGATTATGATTATGATTATGATTATGATTATGATTATGATTATGATTATGATTATGATTATGATTATGATTATGATTATGATTATGATTATGATTATGATTATGATTATGATTATGATTATGATTATGATTATGATTATGATTATGATTATGATTATGATTATGATTATGATTATGATAATGATAATGATAATGATAATGATAATGATAATGATAATGATAATGATAATGATAATGATTATGATTATGATTATGATTATGATTATGATTATGATTATGATTATGATTATGATTATGATTATGATTATGATTATGATTATGATTATGATTATGATTATGATTATGATTATGATTATGATTATGATTATGATTATGATTATGATTATGATTATGATTATGATTATGATTATGATTATGATTATGATTATGATTATGATTATGATTATGATTATGATTATGATTATGATTATGATTATGATTATGATTATGATTATGATTATGATTATGATTATGATTATGATTATGATTATGATTATGATTATGATTATGATTATGATTATGATTATGATTATGATTATGATTATGATTATGATTATGATTATGATTATGATTATGATTATGATTATGATTATGATTATGATTATGATTATGATTATGATTATGATTATGATTATGATTATGATTATGATTATGATTATGATTATGATTATGATTATGATTATGATTATGATTATGATTATGATTATGATTATGATTATGATTATGATTATGATTATGATTATGATTATGATTATGATTATGATTATGATTATGATTATGATTATGATTATGATTATGATTATGATTATGATTATGATTATGATTATGATTATGATTATGATTATGATTATGATTATGATTATGATTATGATTATGATTATGATTATGATTATGATTATGATTATGATTATGATTATGATTATGATTATGATTATGATTATGATTATGATTATGATTATGATTATGATTATGATTATGATTATGATTATGATTATGATTATGATTATGATTATGATTATGATTATGATTATGATTATGATAACGATAATGATAATGATAATGATAATAATAATAATAAGTAGTAGAGGACGTGACGCACTCATCGTCCGGATGGTTTGTATGAGCCATTCGCAATAGTCATCGGTAGATCAGGCTAACCCCCTAGTTTACTGTATACTCGGTTACATCTACTAACCGCAGTACGGCCCACCACAACCGATCCCCTTCGGATGGGGATCATGGATCAGTTGGGAGGGGTCAACGACCGGATCCAATGGAACGACCTTGGCTTGTCAATGGACGCCGTAGATGGACGGAGGATCTGAAGATAGATCTCATGCAATGTTGGGTAAATAGTGTGCCGCATCAGAGGGGATATATGGCCAGAATGCAGGCTCTGTGGTGTGAAATGCATCCAGAGTTCTCAAATTATCCGCAAAAATATCTGCAGATCAGGCAGCATATCTGGCGCGGCATGGATACGAACTGCTGGTCATCCGAAGGGAGTCGACTGATGGGAGAAATGATGAAAATCACCAAGTTCTCGGTGGTTCTCCCCTAGTACGGTCTCCTCAGCAGCGTGAGACAGTCAGGAGATCTGAGGATGTCAGAAGATCAGAGGACATCTTGAGATTAGAGGATGGAAGACCGGAGGACATGAGCACGAGGAGGAAAATCAACAGCAAAGTTCCTCCTAAGCCGGAACAACTGGCATCGGAGAACGTCAACCTGACAGATAGTCTTCCGGAAGATGTAGACCTGCTCAGCTTGAACTGGGCTGTGTATGAACATGCAGCAAAATTGGTTCCACGCACTCGTAGTGGTGAATCACTGCGAATTGTGAAGATGTGTGGACGCTGTACACAGCTCCAGAAGAAGATCGACGTGGCACGGAGGCAGGCGTCTCGCATTCAGTGTGTGATCAGCTTCATCGAGAGTGGTCGGGCGTTTACGCCCAAAGTTCGCCGCATCAGCGCTGATCTGAGGTACCATTATCACACGTCGATGGTTTCAGCCCACTGCGCCCGTTTCTGAAAGAGCACCGGCAGCTGATCGGGTTGAAAGCTTTTGGAGAGGCTGGTATAGTCATGAGCCAGAGTTCCATGAAGATACTCCTGCTCTGCAGCAGTCTACAGAAATGTACAGAAATGTACAGAAATTTGGTGGATTTCGATGCTCCTGTACCGATTATACAGAAAATCCCCTAATTCCTATGGACGTCTCGTCAAGAAACTTATGACGAGGCGTGCTGCTTGGCGTTGATGATCTCCTTAGTGAACTGTATTTGCTGCAATCGATGAATTTCTTCAGTAGCTGGTTCAAGGCTGATTTCGATAGGATTTGTTGGATAGAGTACGATAGGTGAATTAATGATCACACGCGATTATATAAAAATATATCTATATTCCGACTAGAATCACTCGTTGATTTACACTCATAATTTTCTCTAAGTCTTTCGTAATTATCGGTTGTAAGGCGATAATCACTCACAAATTGGATCGGATGGATCCCTAGATGATGCCCGAAAATCCCAGGAAGGATTTTATAGCGATGATTTACGTAGCGTACAATTTACGCGCTGGTTTAGATATCTCTTAATCGATGGACTCGTTAAATCGAAGGATCAAAGGATACTGAGACGCTTGGCGTCTCAAATTGGGCTGCTCGCGGTCAGTGGAGGCACTGACCCGTAGTGACATCATGTCAAGTTAATTGACGCATGATTCGTCACTTGTTCCTCCGCCGATACGGCCGTTTATCGACGTACGACTTAGTTTTTGAACATACCGCCCGCCGTCGCCGATCGCCTGGAGGTGACTTAGATGGTGATGCTGAAGGTACTGGTTGAGGTTCGTTGATATCGATAATAGCTGCTGCTGCTTCGTCGCCAGGTTCATCTGGCTCTTCTGGTTGCTCGTCGTCTCGTTCAAGATGTAGAGCTCTTTCCAGCTCTTCTGGAAGTACGTCTCCTTCATCTCGAAGAGGCAGAGGTACTAGTTTGTGCACTGGACGCAGAATGATTCGTTCTGCTGTCCTGCACCTGACGATTCTCACGTGACCATCCCTAGCCACGTGAGGGACCACGATCCGGGCTAGTGGCCACTTCGATGTAGGATAATTGTCATCGACAACTAGCACTAGTTGTCCCACCTTGAGATTCTCCTCCGGTTTCATCCACTTGCTGATGGCCTGATACCGTTGGATGCACTCCTTGTGCCAACGATCCCAAAATTGTTGGACTCTGTGCGAGATGATTTGCCAACGTCCGAGAACGTTCGTTTGTAGATGCTGCAGCGATGGTTCCGGAACTGTTGTGAGCGGATGTCCCACCAGAAAGTGTCCTGGCGTGAGTGCTTGATAATCTTCCGGATCGTCTGTTAGAGGACACAGTGGTCGTGAGTTGACTACTGCCTCTATCTGACATAGAAGAGTTGTAAATTCCTCGTATGTCAGGTTGCTGCCTCCGATGATTCGCTTGAGGTGATATTTTACTGATTTAACCGCTGCTTCCCACTTTTCACCCATGTGCGGTGCTCTGGGAGGGATGAATTTCCATTCTGTGCCGTGGTTGGCCAGAACTGATGCTAGTTTCTTAAGCTGCTGTGACTGCTGTCCGAAAAGTTCCTTGAGTTCGATTTCTGCTCCGATGAAATTGCCTCCGCTGTCACTATGCAAGGTCTTGCAGATACCTCGCCGTGACGTGAAGCGCTTAAACGATGCAAGGAACGCTGGAGTGGAGTAGTCTGTCACCAACTCCAGATGAATGGCCGATGTCACCATACAGACAAATACTGCGATGTAGCATTTGTATGTCTTGGCACCAAGTCCTCGATATCGTAGAACCCAGATGGGTCCAGCAAAGTCTACTCCGGTGTGCTCAAAAGCTCTTGATGCGTTGAGACGTTCACTGGGTAGTTGACCCATGAGTTGCTTTGCTCGGATCTCTCTCCAGCGCGCACAGATCACGCACTTGAGAATATATGATCTCACAGGCGCTCGTCCTCCAACGATCCAATACCGCTGGCGAATTTGTGCTAAAGTGAGCTGCGTTCCTCCATGATGCGTTTTCTGATGCGCCTCTCTGATGATTAGCGTTGATAATTGCGAATGTCTTGGGATGATTGCTTGATGCTGTTCTTCGTAGTCTATCTGGGCGTTCCTCAGTCGACCACCAACCCGTAGCATTCCCACGTCATCTAGGATTGGAATGAGATTTTTAATTGGACTGTTCGATGGTAGAGGATTACCTTCTCTGATGATACTGATCTCGTTGTCTAGGTAGAGTGTCTGTGTGTAGATTGTCCAATATATTCTCTCATTTTCCATCTCCCATGGCGTGATCACTGGAGAGTCGGCCACTGGTAGTTTCCTGAAGATCTTGATGGCTCGGCGCAACCAGGCTGAAATCTTTAGCAGCCTGGATAGCGACGAGTAGCGGTCCAAAAATTCATTTGGCTCTGGATGATGAACTGGAAACGCTTGAGTCACTGCTGGTCGTTCTTCAAGAGTCACTTCTGATGATATTTCTACTGCTGGTGCTGGCCAGTGTTGCTGCTCTTGTCTCAGCCAATCTGGACCAGTCCACCAGAGATGATGCTGTGCTAGTTGCTCTGGAGTGATCCCACGGGAGGCACAATCTGCAGGGTTGTCCTTTCCATTGATGTGGCTCCAGATCGCTGATGGCTGAAGATCTTGGATCTTTTGGACTCGATTTTGAACGAAGTCCTTCCATCTCGATGGGTGGCTCTTGATCCATGTCAGAGCTACTGATGAGTCTGTCCATAGATACGTTGCGATGTCAGGCTGCTCGATGATTTTCTTAACATACACTGCTAGGTCTGCAATCATGACCGCTGCTGTCAGCTCCAATCTTGGAATGGTCATTTTCTTCAAGGGTGCCACCTTGGTTTTTGAACAGACCAAGATTGTTGATATCTCTTGATTTTCTGATGTGATTCGCAGGTAGACTGATGCTCCCATAGCATCGTTAGATGCGTCTGCGAATCCGTGTAGTTGGATTTCTAAGTTGCTGGGCGATAGTTGAAGCCATCTTGGAATTCTGATGTCTTCTAGATGCTGTAGACTGTCTCGAAAGTTGCTCCACGTTTTCTGGATAGGCTCCGGCAGTTCCTCATCCCAGACTGCTTTGATGAGCCATAGCTTTTGCATGATTATCTTCGCTCGCACTATGACCGGTGCTATTAATCCCAACGGATCATAGATCTGAGCGATCTCAGATAGGATAATTCTCTTAGTGATGCTGGTCTTGCTGCCCGGTTTGGCTTTGAATTGAAGCACGTCTGCTTGTTGATTCCACTTGATTCCAAGTACTTTGGTTGATGCTTCTTCCCAAAGTGATGATGTTGACGATGGTGTTGATGCCAGTTGCAACTTGATGAGGGTTTCTGGGGTATTGCTACACCACTTCTGCAATGGAAAGCCGCCCGCCATGCAGAGATTAGCTAATTCTCTGATGATGGCTTCGAGCTCGTCTGAAGTATCAGCTCCACCAAAGATGTCGTCCACGTATCTGCCCCTTTCCAGGGTTCGCGAGGCCCTGGGGTAGTTGTGTCCTTCATCCTCAGCGAGTTGCTTCAGTACTCGAAGAGAGAGCCATGGAGCACTGGTGGTTCCATAGGTCACTGTTGTTAGTTGATATTCACATTGCCGTTTATGCTTGTCGATCCAAAGTATCCGCTGGTAGTCCCAATCTGCTGGATCTACCTTGATTTGGCGAAACATCTTGGTGATGTCTGTGCCGAATACTAGTCGATGCATCCTGAACCACAGAAGAACATCTGAGCTGTTCGTCTGCAGTTTCTGTCCAGGATGAAGTATCTCGTTGATGGCCACTCCGGTTGATGATTTTGCTGATCCATTGGAGACAACTCTGAGTTTGGTTGTCACGCTGTCTTCTCGAAGAACGCCGTGATGAGGAAAGTAGAAGGTTTTCGCTGATTCGCCCGTCTCTGGCGCGGGAATCATGTGCCCCAGATCCTGGTACTCCTTGAGAAAGTCGTGATACAGGTCACTGAAGGCTGATTCCTTGGATAATCGTCGCTGCAGTCGTTTGAGAAAATTCTCTGCTAATTGTCGTGATTCGCCAAGTGATTCTGGACTCGATTTGAAAGGCAGTCGCACTACGTATCGTCCTGTGGCGTCTCGATAATGTGTCCGTACGAAATATTCTTCGCACTCTTGCTCTTCTCGAGTCAGATCACTGGTTGCTGTCGTAGCAATCTCCTCTTGCTCCCAAAAGCTGCGGAGGAGTTCGATGAGTTGCTGGTTCGAGGACTTCTTCACCACAGATAACGAAGACCTCAAATGTTGTTTCTTGAGCGATCAGTTGATGATCACTCCCCTTGATGAGGCCTGACTTGATTATTTGATGGTAATAATCAGCCCCGAGGATGATGTCGATGGACCCAGCTTGCCAATACGTTGGGTCAGCCAGTTCTAGATGTTGAAATTCGCTGATGGCCTTGGACTGGCACGTAAATGGTGGTATCTTCGCTGTTAATCTCTTTAAGATGTGTGCCTTGCATTCTACTGCCGGGTTGTAAGGCCGGTCTGACTGAAGAATGACTGCAGTTTCTCCTCTTGATGTTGTCTCTGAATGTCCGATGCCGACGATGCTGATTGTCGATGCGTGACGATGTAATTTCAAAGCTGATGCAAGATGCAAGAATTCTGATAGATCAGGGATCAGAAGCCTCTGTAATGAATGTGGCTTCTGATCCCTGATCTATCAGAATTCTCGCTCGACGTTGATGTCCAGCTGGAGATCTTGCTGTCACTACCGCCGTTGCTAGCAAGGTTAATTTCTTTGCTGCTGCAGGTGACGATGGTGACTCTGTTGATGCCGATGAAGTGATACGTTTCTCTGATTGTTGAGTGTCTAATTTGTCGTTGAGGGCCTTGGCCTCTTGGCCTTGCCGGATGATGAATCGTTGCGCTCGTCTGATGTCCTTTAGCGTTGCTGGGACCGTTGGCTTTCTTCGCCTTCATTGTTTATGGCTGGAACTCGATGATTGGCTGGGTGCAGACGATGTGCCTGCCTTCGGTTGCGTTGAAGCTTCTGACGGGCAGATCATGGTGTGATGCTTCTCGTTGCAGTTCCTGCACCTCTGTAGGGACGTGCACTTCCTCAGGATGTGTGGCCCAAAGCAGTTGTAGCACAGCGCGTGATCAAGAAGCACCTGGTAGCGTTTCTCTTGATTCATGCCTGTGAACTTTCCGCACTTGGGTCCCAGCCAATGATCTCGTTCACACGCCACACATTTCGGAGCCCTCGGTGCCTTCTCTGCACCATGAGGCGTTGCTGTTCCGGCGTGAACAGTGATCAACGGCGGTGAACTCGCGGCTGGCTTGCTGATTTTCTTGATGGGATGTGTCGATGGCGGCTGTGTTGATGTCGTAGCGGCTTGATCAGAGCTAGAGTCCAGATACAGTGCTCTGGTTCTTAAAAACTTGAAGAACTCCTTCGTTCTAGGGAGTTCTTGTCTGCTGCCTTGATGGAGATCCCATGTTTGACGCGTGTGATCATCCAGCAGCCTCCTGATCATGTAGATAATGATGATGTCCCATGTATTCACCGGGACTTTCAATGCTCTCATGGCTTCCAGCGATTCGTGCACCGTGTCTACCAGTTTCATCAATGATTGCCCGTTCTTCGTGATGGGCTTCTGGTCTAGGATGCGCCGCATGTGCTCGGCGATGATTTGCCTTGGATTTTCGTAGCGATCCTTAAGTGTTGTCCACGCTACTTGATAGTTTTCGGCCGATAGCGTCAGGTTGCTGATCAGCGATGCTGCATCTCCAACAATGACTGATTTCAGGATAGCGAGTTTCTCCGTATCCGTCATGTTGGGATTTCCCTGAAATAGAGCTTCGAACAGGTTGCTGAACGATGGCCATGCCTTATAATCTCCCGAGAATTTTGGGAGATCGATCTTAGGCGTTTCGATCGCTGATTTTCTAGTTTCCACTCTCTTCAGGAGTTCCTCCTGCTTGACAGCGTGCTCGATGAGTAGCGCATGGAGTGATTTTGTCTCCATGTAAATGCGCTCCACGGTCGAATAGATATTCTCCGTGAAGTACGCATGACTCGATAACTCCTCAGGAGCTTCCTCGATGATTCTCTCGTGATAGGCGCAGAACTTGTCAAACTGCTTGTCTAACGTACTATCCCAAGCCTTCACGGTGATTTGCCCATCAGTTCCTGGGCCATTGAGTCTCAAAAGCTCAAAGTTCATCTTCATCGTCTGCATTCTCTCCATCTGGATCTTAAATCGTCGTTCCCAGACTGGATTAGCAGTACTCGCTGCCGACGTTGCTTGCACTTCTGGTTGTGCAATCGGTGTGATGGGTGGTGGGTGCACTTCTGCACTCACTGTTACTGTTCGTTGCGTCTCGATGATGTTGTCGTCGATGTTCTCGGTGACATCGTTCCCCTGAACTTCATTCAGTGGACCGAGGTCAGGCAATGTTGATTTTCTTGTCTTGATTTGCAAATTGATCTTTGCTGTAACAGGCGTAGATGACTCTGACGAAATCTCTTCTTCGTCGTCTTTCTCAGAGTCCCCCATTTCCTCAATGATTTCAGGATCTACTGCTGTCGATGTCGTTGCTGGGTTCTCTGGCTGCTGTTCTTCGGTGTTATTGCCTGTCCCCTCTCCACCTAGAAGTTCAAGGGGCTTTTCATCGATTCCAGACATTGTAATTAATTGGAAATTAGCTTATCTGGAGTTTCTGTTGATTTTCAAGGAGCGTAGCAATTTGAATGGATTCAAGTTTGCCGCGCTCGTGAGTCTCGTACGTCGTGCTGGAACAGCTGCGTCGAAAATCGATGAAGGGGCGAGGCCTATCGTCCCACTCTGCTGCTGTCGATGGCTCGATACTTCGATGCTGCGGTCGATGGAGGGGATGCTTGGCGATGCGGCTTCTCGGCTACTTTCGTCGAGTCGAAGACTCCCGACGCTTGTTGTTCTCGTTCGAAGAGTTTGTATACTGCCGATGTAAACAAACGCGCGCTGAGTCCTCGAATTCGGCAGAGTTTTATGTCGTAAACAATACCGAATAAAACCCGAAATTTACACGATAGTTTTCAAAGTTTTATTTCACTGCCAATTTCTCGACGCTATCGAGAAAAAGGGAGGGGATAAACCACGCTAACTGTCTCGTTTTTGTCCGTTTTTTCACTAAAACACTTGATTTTCACTGCGTCGGATAATTTATCGTAGATTATTATCCGGCTCGAAGGACCATGTACAGAAATTTGGTGGATTTCGATGCTCCTGTACCGATTATACAGAAAATCCCCTAATTCCTGTGGACGTCTCGTCAAGAAACTTATGACAAGGCGTGCTGCTTGGCGTTGATGATCTCTTTAGTGGACTGTATTTGCTGCAATCGATGAATTTCTCCAGTAGCTGGTTCAAGGCTGATTTCGATAGGATTTGTTGGATAGAGTACGATAGGTGAATTAATGATCACACGCGATTATATAAAAATATATCTATATTCCGACTAGAATCACTCGTTGATTTACACTGATAATTTTCTCTAAGTCTTTCGTAATTATCGGTTGTAAGGCGATAATCACTCACAAATTGGATCGGATGGATCCCTAGATGATGCCCGAAAATCCCAGGAAGGATTTTATAGCGATGATTTACGTAGCGTACAATTTACGCGCTGGTTTAGATATCTCTTAATCGATGGACTCGTTAAATCGGAGGATCAAAGGATACTGAGACGCTTGGCATCTCAAATTGGGCTGCTCGCGGTCAGTGCACTTGTTCCTCCGCCGATACGGCCGTTTATCGACGTACGACTTAGTTTTTGAACAAGCACGAGGAGGACAATCAACAGCAAAGTTCCTCCTAAGCCGGAACAACTGGCATCGGAGAACGTCAACCTGACAGATAGTCTTCCGGAAGATGTAGACCTGCTCAGCTTGAACTGGGCTGTGTATGAACATGCAGCAAAATTGGTTCCACGCACTCGCAGTGGTGAATCACTGCGAATTGTGAAGATGCGTGGACGCTGTACACAGCTCCAGAAGAAGATCGACTTGCCACGGAGGCAGGCGTCTCGCATTCAGTGTGTGATCAGCTTCATCGAGAGTGGTCGGGCGTTTACGTCCAAAGTTCGCCGCATCAGCGCTGATCTGAGGTACCATTATCACACGTCGATGGTTTCAGCCCACTGCGCCCGTTTCTGAAAGAGCACCGGCAGCTGATCGGGTTGAAAGCTTTTGGAGAGGCTGGTATAGTCATGAGCCAGAGTTCCATGAAGATACTCCTGCTCTGCAGCACTCTGTCGCATTCTGTTGTGAACATTAGAGACAGGGTGATGAGTGTCAGCCGGTTACTGTGAAGGGAATTTGTGAGGTGCTGAAGGGCGCGAAAAACCATTCTGCACCTGGGCCAGATGGCTTGACAATATTCTGGTGGAAGAAGTTTACTTCGACCCATCAACATCTGGCTAGGGTGTTTTCGTCCTTCTTGAACAGGAACACTCCGATTCCGCAGTGGCTGGTGGAGGGAAGGACAGTACTCATTCCGGAGAAGGGTGATCTGTCTGATCCAAGGAACTATCGGCCCATAACGTGTCTCAATGCGCTTTACAAGATATTTACCAAAGTTCTGTACGAGCGTATTCTGGTGCAAGTGGACCCGATATGGCGACTGATCCATGAACAACGTAGTGCAAAAAGGGGGCTGTCAGGTTGTAAGGAGAACTTGCTGGTTGATCGCAGCCTTGTACAAGATGCGATCCAGTACAAGCGTAACCTGTCAGTTGCCTGGATTGATTACCGCAAGGCATTCGATAGTACGAGTCATCAGCTTTTGCTCTATTTGCTCGAGTGCCTTGGGGTGAGCGAAGATCTGGTGAGATGTATTAGAGATCTTGTACCACTTTGGAGGACTCGCTTCACTATAACATCTGGTGAGACGAAGGTTACCACCGGAGTGGTGCAGTACAGGAGAGGTATATTTCAGGGAGATTCCTTGAGTCCACTCCTGTTCTGCATCTCACTGTTGCCACTATCGGTCGCCCTGGCCACCGGGTGCATAAGATCTCCCATTTATATTATATGGATGATCTCAAATTGTTTGCATCCGGAATGAGAGAACTCAACTTACTCATTGAAGTGGTGGCCACTTATTCCCGTGCGGTTGGGATGTCCTTTGGATTGGACAAATGTGCTGTTTTCCGTCTCAGGAGAGGGAGGCTTGAGGATGGGGAGCGAGATATCCAGTTAGTGGATGGAGGTGCCATTCATCATCTTGGTGCTGAGGAGTCTTATCGTTATCTCGGTTTCGATCAGCGATCATTGATCGATGTCGAAACTGTGAAAGAGACTCTTTGCAGTGAATATAAACGGCGACTCCAGAGGATCTGGAAATCAGAACTTTTTGGAAGGAATAAGGTCGCTGCTACTAATATGTTCGCTGTTCCAGTCCTACTCTACTCCTTTGGCATTGTCATATGGAGAGGAGATGAATTGAGAGATCTGGATATCGTGACGCGAAAAGTGATGAATCTGCATCGCATCATCCTCGGTCTTCTACGCCGCGATTATATATGCCTCGTGAAGAAGGTGGGCGTGGTCTCTTGGGATTGGAGTGTCTTCATGACCGCTTAGTCCTTGGTGTTGCGTCTGATGTTTGGGAAAGTGTGGATGCACTCTTGGTCTTCGTGCACAATCATGAACTCCGGGGAGTCGGAGCACATCTGTACAAGGCAGCAAATCATGCCGCCGAATCTCTTGGTTTAGAGTTCTGTTCGCCTTCTGGGAATATTTCCGTAAATTCCATCGTGCGGGAATCAAAGCTCCAGCGTAAACAGATCATCAGAGCTGCTGAACAAAACGCGTTCTTTCAGCAGCACTTGAACAGGCCCATGCATGGCATGTTTTTCAGGAGTGTGCAAGGACAGGGTCTGTCTGTCCAGCTGACATTTAACTTCCTCAAGTCAGCTGGTCTGATGTCAGAAACAGAGGGATTCATTTGTGCGTGCCAGGATGGTGTCATCAACACCCTTCAGGGTCTCCAGATCTTCCCTTCGACGTGTAGCCGACTCGTGGCGTTAAAGTCGCCCAAAGTCGCCGCGGTCGATTCAAATGTTAAAAATGAAATAAATTTTTGTTTAATTCTGTTTTATTAAGAATTATAAAATTATAATCATTCATCAAATTTTTAAATAAGCATCCGAAATTTAACTCAATTCTATAAAGTTAAATTTTAAAGATAAAATTAGTTTAGATCAGTTGACATATTGCTTAGTTTTAAGTTTAAGACTATGTTATACAGATAATCAGTCATCCATTAAATCATAGTTATCAGTGTAATCACCATTATTTTCGGCGTAGTCGAACAGGTCCATTGCCTCTATAAGAATATCCTCTCCAGACTTATTTTTATTAGCCTCTGTAAGAGTATCATCACCAGACTTATTTTTATCAATTAAAATACGATTTTGCTCTGACTTTTCATACATTTGACTAGTGAAACGTTTGAGCATTTGTTCCGACGGTGTGTAATCTTTACAACAAATCTTAAATACGCGCATGTGAATTCTTACACGCATTAAAGCTACTAACATTGGAATTAACATCCGATTTCTAAGCTTAGTTTTAATCACAGCCATAATACTGAAAACGCGTTCTACATCTGCGTTACTGGTTGGTAAAGACAACGCACGTAATGCGAATCCAGCTAAGTCTTTGAACGTTTTCGAACCGTCAGCGCTTTCGATTTTATTAACAGATGTCCAAAAACCAATTGTGCTCACTTTTTCTTTTTCAGATAGATTTTCACATATTTCATCTATCCGCATGGTTCTCAACATACGCCACTGTGCCTCAATCGCATCTTTATTAGCATCACTACCTATAATTGCAAAATACATTTATAATATACATAAATTTCACATCCATACATTTATAAGCGCATATAAATATTACCTGCTAAATCCCATGGTAAACATTCAACAGTTAAATTTGTAGTTTGGTCCATGCAAGTCTTTGGTATAAAAAATCTCAAGTTAGTCAGCACAGCAACATTAGCTGGAAAACGTTTTACTAATTCCTCACATAATTTAACCATAAATGTACGTGATCTTAATTTGACAGTAGTTAAACTTTCCGCAGAAATAGTTGCTTTACTCGCATACAACGAAAACTTAATGCCAAAATCGACTGATTCCAAAGGCAGTAAAGAGTCTCCAAACTCCGAATTAGCTTTCAATAGAGCTGCTTTCACAGCTGCTATATCTGCTTCATGTAACATTGCTGTAGAGGCAGTTTTAGGAGCAATAGGCTTCAAATAAATCGGTTTAAATATGCGTCGAGCAACAGATAACAGTAAGATTCTGAGCTCAGAGTACAATTTTGTAATGTCAGCGTTCGCTTTTTCAAAAGCTATGTTCAAATCTGTCACTTCTTTTAGAACAGTGTCTAAAAAAATTAAATACAATAAATTACTATCATCTCGATACATTTGACCAAGATTCCGAGCGATGATACATTTGTTGGCCGGAGAAGCTTCTAATTGCACAAAAAAACTTTTCAAAGCATCCCATTGCTTTAAAATAACTGAAACTGCGTTCGTACACGCTAACCAACGTATACCTGACAATTGTACCAGCTTTGGAGGCTTTTTACCACTAGTTAGTTTTTCAAACATATTTTTATAAATAGTTTGTCGTAATGGGCTTCTCGAAAACCAATTCCTCGACTCTCGTAAGAGGAATTCTACTGATGCCGGCAATTCATCACTTGCTTTAGAGGCACATAGACTCAGCGAATGACAACTGCATTTCATGAGTTGAACTTTAGGATAGTCTTTTTGAATCAGGGTAAACAAACTATGTTTGATACCACACATATTACTAGCTCCATCCGTACCAATAGCTACAAGTTCATTTATATTCAGGCCCACTTCTATCAAGAGGTCTTTAAAGTTTTTGTATAAGCTTTCAGCAGTAGCACGAAACACTTCATCAAAACCTAGAAAATCAGTGACAAATTGATCTTGAGACCGACTGAAGTAACGAACACAATATGCCATGTATTTAATTGTCGATACATCAGTCGATTCATCAAGAATTATTGAATAGTCTTGATCACCAATATCCTTAATAAGTTCTTCCAACATCACTGGTGCCACAACATTTAAAATTAGCTTAGAAGCTTTAGTTCGGTGGAGGCGTAGTTTTTCCAACTGGCTTCCTTTACCAAGTTCTTTCAATAATTCACCTAAATGATCAATGCTCCGGACTGAACTGTGACTAGTTCGGTGGAGGCGTAGTTTTTCCAACTGGCTTCCTTTACCAAGTTCTTTCAATAATTCACCTAAATGATCAATGCTCCGGACTGAACTGTGACTAGCTGTGTACGAAACCATTCTTAACTCTGCAATCTTCAATTCATTTTTTTGCGAAGAATTAACTGAAAACAAAATACATATTGATATTCTCATATTAACAAAAAAAATTTACAGTTACTTTATAAGTTGAAAAGAACGTACTGTGATGTTTTAGTGATGGTTGTTCTTTTCGATTCCAAGACCTTGCTTGTCTCCGATGAGAATCTGTCATTGCATCCTTTTTTAAATCGGAAGCATGAGCTCTTAAAGAAGCTTTGCAAAACTTACATCGAGCTTCGCCGTGTCCTGCTGCTATCAATTCTGCTGAATTTTTTGTCAACCAGCCTAAAAAAAATTATATAAAAACATTTGTTTAGTTTCAATTAACCTACAAATGGCATAAATAAGATTTTTAATTAAATTAGTATTACATACCTTTGAACGCATCTTGATTTTCCCACGCTTCACGGTAATGCTTTGCGTTCGTCATATTGCACTACTTAAAATTATTTATTTAAAAATATTTATTAATAAAAATTGCACATGTAAGTTGGTCCATCGGGTTTTGGCGGGCGTTGTATAGTTAAAATAAATTTCCCGAGTCTTGAAGCTAGTCAAAACTCGTAAAAAATGGAAGACGATTGATCATTGTTCGAAATGTAGGTGCCTGCGTTGCGCGTCATTCAAATATTTAAGATTTATACAAAGTTCGATCTATGTATCTATCGGTACATAAATACTATAATTAATCTTTCCATAAAGTCTTAACTTTAAAAAAAAAAATTCATTTTATTGTTTCGTTTCAAAAAATTTCAAAAGTCCCCTTCAAAAACATTTTAGTCGCCGAGCCTTGTAAAAAGTAGCCTAAATGGCGATAAGTCGCCACATCTGGCAACAGGTGTACATTTACATTTACATTTACATTTACATTTACATTTACATTTACATTTACATTTACATTTACATTTACATTTACATTTACATTTACATTTACATTTACATTTACATTTACATTTACATTTACATTTACATTTACATTTACATTTACATTTACATTTACATTTACATTTACATTTACATTTACATTTACATTTACATTTACATTTACATTTACATTTACATTTACATTTACATTTACATTTACATTTACATTTACATTTACATTTACATTTACATTTACATTTACATTTACATTTACATTTACATTTACATTTACATTTACATTTACATTTACATTTACATTTACATTTACATTTACATTTACATTTACATTTACATTTACATTTACATTTACATTTACATTTACATTTACATTTACATTTACATTTACATTTACATTTACATTTACATTTACATTTACATTTACATTTACATTTACATTTACATTTACATTTACATTTACATTTACATTTACATTTACATTTACATTTACATTTACATTTACATTTACATTTACATTTACATTTACATTTACATTTACATTTACATTTACATTTACATTTACATTTACATTTACATTTACATTTACATTTACATTTACATTTACATTTACATTTACATTTACATTTACATTTACATTTACATTTACATTTACATTTACATTTACATTTACATTTACATTTACATTTACATTTACATTTACATTTACATTTACATTTACATTTACATTTACATTTACATTTACATTTACATTTACATTTACATTTACATTTACATTTACATTTACATTTACATTTACATTTACATTTACATTTACATTTACATTTACATTTACATTTACATTTACATTTACATTTACATTTACATTTACATTTACATTTACATTTACATTTACATTTACATTTACATTTACATTTACATTTACATTTACATTTACATTTACATTTACATTTACATTTACATTTACATTTACATTTACATTTACATTTACATTTACATTTACATTTACATTTACATTTACATTTACATTTACATTTACATTTACATTTACATTTACATTTACATTTACATTTACATTTACATTTACATTTACATTTACATTTACATTTACATTTACATTTACATTTACATTTACATTTACATTTACATTTACATTTACATTTACATTTACATTTACATTTACATTTACATTTACATTTACATTTACATTTACATTTACATTTACATTTACATTTACATTTACATTTACATTTACATTTACATTTACATTTACATTTACATTTACATTTACATTTACATTTACATTTACATTTACATTTACATTTACATTTACATTTACATTTACATTTACATTTACATTTACATTTACATTTACATTTACATTTACATTTACATTTACATTTACATTTACATTTACATTTACATTTACATTTACATTTACATTTACATTTACATTTACATTTACATTTACATTTACATTTACATTTACATTTACATTTACATTTACATTTACATTTACATTTACATTTACATTTACATTTACATTTACATTTACATTTACATTTACATTTACATTTACATTTACATTTACATTTACATTTACATTTACATTTACATTTACATTTACATTTACATTTACATTTACATTTACATTTACATTTACATTTACATTTACATTTACATTTACATTTACATTTACATTTACATTTACATTTACATTTACATTTACATTTACATTTACATTTACATTTACATTTACATTTACATTTACATTTACATTTACATTTACATTTACATTTACATTTACATTTACATTTACATTTACATTTACATTTACATTTACATTTACATTTACATTTACATTTACATTTACATTTACATTTACATTTACATTTACATTTACATTTACATTTACATTTACATTTACATTTACATTTACATTTACATTTACATTTACATTTACATTTACATTTACATTTACATTTACATTTACATTTACATTTACATTTACATTTACATTTACATTTACATTTACATTTACATTTACATTTACATTTACATTTACATTTACATTTACATTTACATTTACATTTACATTTACATTTACATTTACATTTACATTTACATTTACATTTACATTTACATTTACATTTACATTTACATTTACATTTACATTTACATTTACATTTACATTTACATTTACATTTACATTTACATTTACATTTACATTTACATTTACATTTACATTTACATTTACATTTACATTTACATTTACATTTACATTTACATTTACATTTACATTTACATTTACATTTACATTTACATTTACATTTACATTTACATTTACATTTACATTTACATTTACATTTACATTTACATTTACATTTACATTTACATTTACATTTACATTTACATTTACATTTACATTTACATTTACATTTACATTTACATTTACATTTACATTTACATTTACATTTACATTTACATTTACATTTACATTTACATTTACATTTACATTTACATTTACATTTACATTTACATTTACATTTACATTTACATTTACATTTACATTTACATTTACATTTACATTTACATTTACATTTACATTTACATTTACATTTACATTTACATTTACATTTACATTTACATTTACATTTACATTTACATTTACATTTACATTTACATTTACATTTACATTTACATTTACATTTACATTTACATTTACATTTACATTTACATTTACATTTACATTTACATTTACATTTACATTTACATTTACATTTACATTTACATTTACATTTACATTTACATTTACATTTACATTTACATTTACATTTACATTTACATTTACATTTACATTTACATTTACATTTACATTTACATTTACATTTACATTTACATTTACATTTACATTTACATTTACATTTACATTTACATTTACATTTACATTTACATTTACATTTACATTTACATTTACATTTACATTTACATTTACATTTACATTTACATTTACATTTACATTTACATTTACATTTACATTTACATTTACATTTACATTTACATTTACATTTACATTTACATTTACATTTACATTTACATTTACATTTACATTTACATTTACATTTACATTTACATTTACATTTACATTTACATTTACATTTACATTTACATTTACATTTACATTTACATTTACATTTACATTTACATTTACATTTACATTTACATTTACATTTACATTTACATTTACATTTACATTTACATTTACATTTACATTTACATTTACATTTACATTTACATTTACATTTACATTTACATTTACATTTACATTTACATTTACATTTACATTTACATTTACATTTACATTTACATTTACATTTACATTTACATTTACATTTACATTTACATTTACATTTACATTTACATTTACATTTACATTTACATTTACATTTACATTTACATTTACATTTACATTTACATTTACATTTACATTTACATTTACATTTACATTTACATTTACATTTACATTTACATTTACATTTACATTTACATTTACATTTACATTTACATTTACATTTACATTTACATTTACATTTACATTTACATTTACATTTACATTTACATTTACATTTACATTTACATTTACATTTACATTTACATTTACATTTACATTTACATTTACATTTACATTTACATTTACATTTACATTTACATTTACATTTACATTTACATTTACATTTACATTTACATTTACATTTACATTTACATTTACATTTACATTTACATTTACATTTACATTTACATTTACATTTACATTTACATTTACATTTACATTTACATTTACATTTACATTTACATTTACATTTACATTTACATTTACATTTACATTTACATTTACATTTACATTTACATTTACATTTACATTTACATTTACATTTACATTTACATTTACATTTACATTTACATTTACATTTACATTTACATTTACATTTACATTTACATTTACATTTACATTTACATTTACATTTACATTTACATTTACATTTACATTTACATTTACATTTACATTTACATTTACATTTACATTTACATTTACATTTACATTTACATTTACATTTACATTTACATTTACATTTACATTTACATTTACATTTACATTTACATTTACATTTACATTTACATTTACATTTACATTTACATTTACATTTACATTTACATTTACATTTACATTTACATTTACATTTACATTTACATTTACATTTACATTTACATTTACATTTACATTTACATTTACATTTACATTTACATTTACATTTACATTTACATTTACATTTACATTTACATTTACATTTACATTTACATTTACATTTACATTTACATTTACATTTACATTTACATTTACATTTACATTTACATTTACATTTACATTTACATTTACATTTACATTTACATTTACATTTACATTTACATTTACATTTACATTTACATTTACATTTACATTTACATTTACATTTACATTTACATTTACATTTACATTTACATTTACATTTACATTTACATTTACATTTACATTTACATTTACATTTACATTTACATTTACATTTACATTTACATTTACATTTACATTTACATTTACATTTACATTTACATTTACATTTACATTTACATTTACATTTACATTTACATTTACATTTACATTTACATTTACATTTACATTTACATTTACATTTACATTTACATTTACATTTACATTTACATTTACATTTACATTTACATTTACATTTACATTTACATTTACATTTACATTTACATTTACATTTACATTTACATTTACATTTACATTTACATTTACATTTACATTTACATTTACATTTACATTTACATTTACATTTACATTTACATTTACATTTACATTTACATTTACATTTACATTTACATTTACATTTACATTTACATTTACATTTACATTTACATTTACATTTACATTTACATTTACATTTACATTTACATTTACATTTACATTTACATTTACATTTACATTTACATTTACATTTACATTTACATTTACATTTACATTTACATTTACATTTACATTTACATTTACATTTACATTTACATTTACATTTACATTTACATTTACATTTACATTTACATTTACATTTACATTTACATTTACATTTACATTTACATTTACATTTACATTTACATTTACATTTACATTTACATTTACATTTACATTTACATTTACATTTACATTTACATTTACATTTACATTTACATTTACATTTACATTTACATTTACATTTACATTTACATTTACATTTACATTTACATTTACATTTACATTTACATTTACATTTACATTTACATTTACATTTACATTTACATTTACATTTACATTTACATTTACATTTACATTTACATTTACATTTACATTTACATTTACATTTACATTTACATTTACATTTACATTTACATTTACATTTACATTTACATTTACATTTACATTTACATTTACATTTACATTTACATTTACATTTACATTTACATTTACATTTACATTTACATTTACATTTACATTTACATTTACATTTACATTTACATTTACATTTACATTTACATTTACATTTACATTTACATTTACATTTACATTTACATTTACATTTACATTTACATTTACATTTACATTTACATTTACATTTACATTTACATTTACATTTACATTTACATTTACATTTACATTTACATTTACATTTACATTTACATTTACATTTACATTTACATTTACATTTACATTTACATTTACATTTACATTTACATTTTCACTTGCGCCTCCGTTGGACTCTCAGAATCATCAGCAGCAGGTGGAACTCGCGGAGCTCGCGGCGCTCCCACTGCAGAGTTTGATGCAGCAGATGACCCCATGTGTTGCATCAAAGTCTGCAGTCATCTGGTTTGCTGCTCGGCGAACATCATCTGCTACTGATGCTGATAGGCCATCTGATTTTGGAGGGCGATCAGCATCCTCTCCATCAGGGATTGCGGTGCTCGATCTGGGAGAGAAGAGAGGAAATAATCAACATTTATGAAAAGAATAAAATTCAATGTACTCACTGTCTCCAACATTCATATTCTGGATCCCCTCTGTTGTGTTATGGATCTCTGCAAAATTAGAAAAAACGTAATCAGCATGGTCATAAAATATTGAAAGTTATTATTATATAAAAAAAATTATAATCAAAATAAATTGGTGACAGTTTTTCAAAACTTACCGTTATTTTCACTGTCGGGCATCCTGCTGGACTTTTGCTCTATAACAGAACGTTTATTACTATTCCTGATCAATTTCAAATGAAAAATTGATCAAAGCAAACAAGATTAAATAAATTTTTAAATACTTACTTTCTTGTTCAAATTTTAGCGGTCACATTCACTAATGTGAAGATAGCCGCGCACGAGAATTTTCTCGATCGGAGAAATGAAAAAAAAACACTAAAACATCGCGGCCGGCTGTTATCGCGCTTCGTAACTTAAAATATTATTAATTCCGGAGTGCGCGTTTTTTCCGAGTGACTAAGTACTTCACCCGGTGAAGAAATAAAAAACAATTTTTTCAAGGTATTTATTATATTCATTAATTAATTAATAACGACGTGGGGATGGCGCAAAGTTTCCCACGTCGTTGTATATCTATATATATACTTCCGAGGCGCGTTAAGACTCTGCCTACGAAATTTGCACGACGCCCCGAGGAAATATCAAATTTCTCCGATAAAAATGGTCTCAGAAGGAGATGAAATCGATAAAGAAATTGAAATCAGATTGTTTCTAGAGAAGGAGTTCCAAAATTCTCCTATTGGAATCATTCTATGTCATAATGGCATACGGGTGCCTCCTGAGGGAATTCGCCCTGAAATAATTAAGGAGTGCCATGAAGCTCTTGCAGGAGGACATAAGGGGATCGTAAAGACTTTCCACCGGGTAAGAAAACGCTTTTATTGGCCAGGAATGAAGCAAGAGATAGAACATTTCATTAAACGGTGTAGAACCTGCCAGTTAGAGAAGCTTCAGTGAATCAAGGTCAGACAACCGATGCTAATCACGGAAACACAGATGGAATGCTTTGAGAGGATATCTATTGATACAGTCGGATCTTTACCTGCGACATCCAGAGGGAATCTTCACATCCTGACGATTCAGGATAACTTCTCAAAGCATTGCACTGCTATTCCCATCCCGGATATAAGAGCACATACTGTTGCGCATGCAATAGCTACCAAATTTGTTGCTCTTTACGGTTGTCCAAGAGTTATCCTTACGGACAAGGGTGCCAACTTCATCAGCAAAGTGTTGGCCCAGCTAGGGAAGCTACTGAGATTCCATCGCGTGACTACCTCAGGTTACCGACCACAATCCAATGGAGCTCTAGAGCGAAGTCACCACGTTCCAGCTGAATATCTGAAGGCCTACACGAACGAGATCAACGAATGGGATACATTGTTACCCCATGCAATGTTTTCCTATAACACAACACTGCATAGTGCTACAAATTTCGCCCCCTTCGAGCACTTATACGGAAAAAGGCTAGATTACCCTCGAATTTCCATGATTTGGAGAGAATCGAAACCTACAATGACCATGTGGTTGAACTAGTTACAAAACTAGACCGCATTTAGCAGTTAGCAGCTGAAAACTTAATCCGCTCCAAAATCCGATCCAAGGAACTGTATGATCGCAAAGTGAAACCCCTGGAGCTGGAAATTAGTCACTTCGTTTATGTAGAAAAAGAGCCCCGAAGCGGTAAACTGGACTCACAGTACACGGGCCCGTATGAAATTGTGGATTTAACGGAAAAAGGGAATGTTATCTTCGAAACTGAGGAGGTGTTAGGTCCAGATAAATATTTTCTGTGGGATTTATTATTTAAGTGGGGAACGAGTTCTTTAGTGATTATGAAATTAGGGCAGGTTATTATTTCAGCAGTCACCCAGTTTTATGAAGGAGAAATGAGGTGATGAGTCAGTGTTCGAATTCTTAACCGTTGTGACACCTTGTTTTCGTTGACTTATTAACTCATTTCTTGCAGCTGGCTTTTTGCGGAGTCAACAATTTCGTAATCTTAAGTAATTGTTAATTTCAGAGTTAACAATTGCTCGAATTCTGAAAGGTGTAAGCAGTCTGTTTCTGATCACGGTAGCAAGTACACCTACTTTGAGAACAATTTCGCGAAATTGATCTTTCTCCCGCAAGTTAGCTGTTATTATATTTTTATCATAGTGACAGGTGTTTAGTTGAAATACCGGGTGACTGGGCTTAATTTGGCCTTGAATCAAGTGTAGCTAATTGATTCTCACATAAAAAGAACGTGTATACTTTCTAGTGTTGGAAAAGAAGTCATAAACATTGTTAAACGAAAAATATTAAAATCTGTTGAATCGTGGACACCGATCATCTTTGGGATTAACGGAGAATAATCAAGGATCCACTACATAGAATGAGAGCTGTAGAATAATAATTACTTTCACGAGAAAGAGAAAGAAATCTTGTAAGTAGCTTTCAGATTTAAAATTCCATTATTATCAAAGAAAATCATAGAATCTTATTCGACGTTTCTGAAGGAAAATTCCTGTCGAGGTTGATCTGGTTTGAAAAGAATTGGTTTCAGTAATCCTTTTGCGATTTGTAATGCGAGAGTTTGCGAATATTAGAAGTGATTTTGTATTCTTGGTTATGTGTTTTATAAGAATGAAGTAAAGATTGTTGAAAGTATAAAATTGTAGCGTCCTTAATTCATTTATAATTTTACCTGTTGGTTTGGGGTTTACTGATTGTCCTCGACGCTAGCAATCGCGTCTCAGACATAACAGAAGGTCATCGCTTTATGAAGCATCCAAGTGAATTAAAACCAAGTTACGAAGATTAAGAAGATATCATTATTAAAGTTCATAACACTATAACGATGTCTCCACAGGCACCCGATTATTGAGCGCCGAAAGCACAGGAAAATCTCCCGCAGAGAAAGCTCCCGATGAATCGACAGGAAGAATAAAAAGTCATCCAGATAACCCTCCAGGATTTCAACCTAGAAAAAAAAACACCATCGAAATCATGTATATGGATATATAAAAAAAAACCAAAACCCTTACCGAATAGATGACAAAATGAGGTCTAAGGAAACCAATGAATCCCACTAAAGCTTCATAAATCATGGGAACGTATCGATGCACTTCCGGTAGAAAGACAGAACCGCCTTCAGCCAATTGAGCGAAAAGATCCTGCCTTCGCTCATACCACCATAGAAGTTCCTGTAAGGTCTCCCCGTCAAGAAGTTCCTCTGAAGGGGGGACCACCATCTGAAAAAAAAAAAAAAAAAAAAAAGATTAATATTTTATTAGTTAGATATCTATGGATTCTTTTAATTTTTTTTTGATGACATTCGCAATTAATTCGGAATTCAGCGGACAGCTGAGAACTGTTTTTGCGTAAAGCTTAAACGAATGAATTGATTCCTTACCTCCGTAAAAGGAAAAACGGAACTTCTGTGATAAACACTGGAGAAGCACAAAAACACCTCACTTGCTGTACGAGATAATCAGACTGCCCGACGAGCGAAGACTGAATAAAGAGAATGCAAGTGCTGCTGAGACTCCTCAGTCACGCAGGGAAAATTCCCTGACTCAACATATTCTCGACACTGATAACTCCTGTTATCGAAACGAGTCGTCTTACTGGCTACAGAAATTAAGAAAAAAAAATAATTTCTAATTCTACTAGTGGGGAAATGGATCACCACATAAACCAATATAACTCTGAAAATATGCAACCGATCGTGTTCAAATTTCAAGACTATATACTCAGGGAACCATCTAGATTAGATAAGAGCAAAACAAATTTTGGAAATTACGGAAACCTGATTTTTACAAGCTCGAACAACCAGTACTGGGACCTCCACTCGAGAGAAAAACGATGACGAGAAGAATCTCTTACCTTTTTCCTATCTCCATTTTCAGAAGATGACATCAGAAAAATATGAACCGCTGTTCAGAAAGGACTATACTGGAAGAATAGAAATTTTCGTGGATGGCTCGTGTTCCTTCAACGGGAGTCCTCGAGAAATAGCGGGAATTGGGGTATGGTTCAACGATGACAACCCTCGGAATCTCTCTAAAACTCTGAGACTAGAAAGGGTTACCAATATTGTGGCAGAAATTCGCGCCGCAATTGAGGCCTGTACTACCGCCATTGAATTCGACCTGAAACGCATCAAGATCATCACCGACTCGGAGTATCTGATTGATTGCGTTTCGAAATACATTCAGAAATGGAAGTTGAACGGTTGGAAAAACGCTAAATCAAAACCAGTCGCGAATCGAGATCTGCTACAGGAACTGGATATAACCAGGAGGAAAATTGACGTGACCTTTGATTTTGTTGAAGGGCACAAGGGCAACTATGGTAATGAAAGAGCCGACGAACTGGCGAGATTAGGAGCACGTATCTTACAACGGCCGAATTCCTTCTGCGATGCCAAATTCCTGTCGTCACCACCACGGCTTTTGAAGATCTATATTGCCTAGGAGCATCTTAAGATTAGCTCTACCAGTATTCCAACTAGCCGATGGCATACCGCCCCTTAAAACCCTTTCAAATCGGGAAAAAAGGAAAAAAATTATTTTGTTTTACTAAAAATGGTTTCAGCCGGCCTTTTCTCCATCAACACGATGAACTGGGCTCCAGCAAGAGGCTTGTTACTCTTGACCTGCATCAGTTTTGCCGAGGGGGTGGCTAAACCATCAGCGGGTTATCAAATTCAAGAATTAGAACATAACCCCGGCTTGTTCTTCGAGAAAATTGACCAGATCAGAGTAATAAACAAAGAATGGGTACTCATTTTTGTCCTGAACATAGAAGGGTACTGGGGCCAGCAATTACCCGGAGAGAAATTAGTTCGAAATCTTCTGCCTGAATGCAGTAAACTGATGAACCCTCCGCTATGCCGGGCAGATCTGCGATGGGAAAGATACATGGATCTTAGGGAAGAATCGAAAGGTATTCAAACCCACCTCAACTTCCTTTTGAAAGAGAGCGCCCTCAAAAAGAAGAGAGCTCCCCTCTTAGGATTCATAGGAACCATCGCGAGAGACGTCTTCGGAACAATGGACTATAACGACCACGAGCACATCACAAAGGAGATTGATCGATTGTACCGAGATCAAAGACAAATTACCCACTTAATTGGAAATTCGAGCCACGTGATTCAGGCAGAAATCGAGAATTTGAGGAAAATCAGTTTGGAGAACAGGGAAAACACGAAATTACTGGAGAGTCAGCTGAAGGCGATACTGACAGATACTTTCGACATCGGCAACCAAATCGCTCAATTCAAATTCGAACAACATGTGAGAAGAGTAGGATTGGAAATGGAATTTGTGGCGACTGAATTCGTCGATTCATTACACAAAATCGTTCAAACCATAGAAGACGCTGAACATGGGAAACTGAACCCATTCTCGGCCAATAATCAACAAATTTTGGAAGCTTCAAAATCCATTGAAAAGGAGTTCGATAATAACATCTTTCCACTATCAAGAGAAAAATCTGATCTAGCACTACTCTCAAAAATCTCAAAGATAGAGATCGGAGTTAACAAAGGGAGATTTTTAGTTATTGTAAAAATCCCACTCCTTCCCCGGGAAAGCATGGAATTATACCGGATGCTTCCTTGTAAAGTACCGCAACTGATACAAGGGAATAAGAAAATCATGGCGTTCATAGAACCGAAAACGGACTACATGCTGTTCTCCAAAACCTTTTCCCAGTTCGCCCTCATCACAGAGAAATTCCTTCACAGATGTACCCTGCTCGAGAACTGCCTCGCCTGCCCAAACCTACCCATCAGAAAATCCAGTAAAGAAAACATGTGCGAATATAACCTATTAACTAACAGTGACGTAAATCCGACTAACGAGGTACTGAAAGGTTGTGATGTCCGGATGACATCACAAATGGAAACGATGTGGACAGAGTTGAATGGAGAAAAAGGATGGTTGTACTCAACGTCCGAACCAGAAAAGCTAGAAATAACCTACAACAACAACCTGATGAATAGCACAGTATTAAAGGGGACGGGAGTGCTAAAATTGGAGGAAAATTGCACAGCAGAAACATCATTCATCGTGCTGAGAAACAACGGATTGATATCCTCCGAAATGCCCGAGATCCATGGATTACCCATCACCATTAATATATCTGAATTGGCACCTATTCTATCGGTAGAGCCGGAAAACCCAAATCTGTTAACAAAAATTCAACACAGTCCCATACCAGACTCTGCATTTGTTGATGGATTCGATGAATCTATGAGGAAAACCATCCAAAAAGCAGAGGAAATCGGCTTACATCATCAGGAAGAATATTACCATCGGCTGTTCTCTTTGTCAAATGGCGGCATCACGGGAATTATCATTACCAGCCTGGGATTCGGGGCCTTCTTCTTCTTTCGAAGTCGAATTAACCCTTGCGCATTCCTGAAATGTTGTTTTAAGAAACCGCAGCAAAAGCGAAGCAAATTCAACAGAAAGATCTCCACTAGGATCTCCCAAATCAAGAGAGTGGATGAGATACCCACCCCTACCATCATGCTGCCCACGATTCCCCGATGGAAATCCTGGCACGTGTGGTTCCTCCAAGCCCACGAGTTAAGATAACCAAGAAAGATCAAAATCACCTCGCAGAAGGAACGGCGGGTGAGGAGTTTGGTTCCACTTTTCGAATCAGTTATTCTCCATAAGGGATATGGGGATGAATCCAATAAAAAGCAGTTTTTTCGGATATACATATATATCTCTATTTTTATTTCTTTTTTTTTGTTTTTTTTCTTTCTTGTTTTGTTTTCTTTTATTCTCCTCTTCGCTTACTGATAATACAGCTTTTAACAAAAAAAATACAAAAATATAAAATGTGGCTCTAACAGAGAATGGTATACGACACATCAATAAAAATCCACTGGAGCACTCAAATCTGAAAACATAGAAAGGAGAAAGAGAAAAATTAATACTAATAACAATGTTAATATTTTACTCGGAGTTACTTGTCGCAAATCCAGGTAACTTACCAGGAAAAGAAGTCACCGCATCAACAGAAAATCACCCCCACAGGCCTTCTCGTGGGAACCCCACCAGGGAAAGGCCTTGCACCGATGAGGAGCTCTTCTGATGGTTTTTTGTACCTTCTTTCCGCACTTCCGGCACTTGTAAAAATAATCCTCGAAATCAAAGAGACGAGGATCAACATCGGCATCGTCTTCAAGGCAGAGTCGACCCTCCTTGTTCACCCTCTTCACTCCATCCTTGAAGGTCCTCCGATGATTTCCGTTGTTATCCCTCACGTCGCCAAGATTATCCAGATACGCGTGTACCATTTCATGGAGTAACTTGCGGACCAACACCGATCTCCGCTGACCTTGGAAACAGGAAGTTACCAGGTGAATGACGGCCCGATTGAAGTGGGTGAAGCCCCAACAATATTTCCTTGTGGAAGTCTTCCGTAAAGTGAACCGGGTCATTTTTCCACCAAAGAAACGGCAGTTAAATTGGAAAAACATCTCCCAGATGTCCATCCTTGTGTCCGCCTCAAGGATGGGAGAGACCACCGAGCAAGTCTTCGGATCAAAACTAGCAGGCAAATCCAGTGGCATCGTGATTCCCAGGTCCCAATCCAACTGCTCACTGCGTTCACTTTTCACTGAGCCTGCACTCCGTAACAATCTTGAGGACATGCCTTGTGTTGATTACGACTAACGATGATTATTGTACCAGAGCACTGAGCCAACTAAATAAAAGTCACCAAATAAATAGTTCGAGAGCTGTGAGAAAGGAAGTAAGGAATCGAATATCAGCAGATTGAATACCTACCTGATGAGCAACGGTCCAGGAGAAGAGTCATAAGAGAACCTGATAAGATAAGGCACGGTACGAAGAATAACCAACGGCAGTACAGTCTAATTCAAATTACTATTACTATAAGTTTACAAAGTACAGATTATATGAGAAATTTACAATTATACCTTTATTTAGGAATACAAAGGATGAACAAGCGTAACCTTTAGTCCATTTAGGTATTTCCTGGAATTACCCTAGGTTTATTATGAGGTCAAGAAACAAAAGGATCGAAGTGGTAGGGACAAGTTTACGGGTTTACTAATATTGGGTTTATTTAGCCATACATATAGCCATATATATATATATATATAGATACAAATATAGAAAAAAACCACAAGATAATGAAAAAAACATTGTTCCACCTTTTTTTTATATATATAAATCCAGTTTTTTTTTCCTCTCTGTTATCTAAAAAAAAAAGGAATGGAAGAAAGAAAAAGCAAGTAAGCGTCTGTCGTGGTATTAGTCACCATTTCTCCTATGCTATCCCTTGAATCACTATTTCTTTCTGCTAGCGAATTAGGAGAATAATATTTTTATGAATAACCATTTCTATGAAACAATTGGATTCAATTAAAAAAAAAAATATATTTACTCAACGCAACCTAAACTCAACGCGACCTTGTATAATGAATTTGAGATGCCGATTGAATTCATTATTAGCGAGCGACAACATAATTAATTCTAGAAAAATCATTCCCTTCAAGTCAACTCCAGTAGATAACTCTTTCAAGCGAATCGTTCCTAATCCCTTTTACGCAATCCAAAAATCATTTAAGGAAATAACTCTCAAGGAGTAATGGCGGTTCACACTGTTGGATATCCCGATGTTATCATCCTTCACGGAGTCGATAAAACGTTATCATTTGTCCCTCATCCATTAGTCATGCATTATTCAGTAATTCTTTGCATTTCAAGAAAATTGATACATTTATTACTGTTACAGTTCCATAAATTCTGAAAGAGGGAATATACACATAATAACAAAAACTAACTGAAAAAAAATCAAGTGAAAAATGTTCGCACTAACGGTATTAACCATTGTGGCCATGGGAGGTATGACTGGGAATTGCTTCCAGATAACGAGAATGGACAGGAATCTATTATGAAGGCATGTCGCAACTCTTCCTAATTGCCGATTACTGGAAGTTAGGAGGATGTGTCGATATAGGAGCCATCAGGCAACTGTCGCAACGTGGAGAATTGTTAAATATTGAGGAGCAGTACACAAAATGCTCCGGGTTTATCAATAATTGCGACCAAATACTGCCATATCCGAAATTCCTGGAAGGTGAAAAAGACATAGCCAGAACAATCGAGCACATTGAAGAATTGCTCTCCCACGAGCCCGAGAAGTTCCAACGAGACAATGAATTCAAAAATTGGTTCCTGCATGTCACTCCAGAATCCGAGATAACGAAGAAACAGTTCTATGCCGGAGAGTTTAACAAACTCCAATACTCTGGAGGGGTCATCAAACATTTAGGAGGGAACAAAACCACGTTAGTCCGTTCTACACTGGACAACGAAAGAGAAACCATCCGGTTAACTTACAAGAATTGGTCGGAAATGGCCGAAGCAATGCAGATGGAAAGAAAACATAGCCCGTTTGGACACGCAGGATATCGGAATAAAATCGCTAACTGGTCCAGCTTGAAGGAGAAAAATCAAGACAGATTCCTCAATCTTCTAACCGATATTCAGCAAATAATCCTGAACAGCAAGACCGGGACATTGAGTTCTACGGCTATGATGCCCCGTATCTTGAAACAGTCCTTGAGCCTCATCCAAACACACTCCCCCACCATGAAACTCCCATTAACATTGAGGAGACTGAGCATCGGAGATTTGGAAAAAATAACATCGATGAGAACTTTGTACTTCGACAATAAGTTCTGTGACGTGACATTTCGGGGAGAGCCTACCCCTCCATGCCAGTCATCGTCGTCCCCTTCCCTACCCCCTCAATCTCCTAAAACTAAACCTAATGAACGCCAGTTGGTCGAATCTCGGCGGGACCAACACCGCAAACAGCTCCAGCAGCAAGATAAAACTTATAACCTAATCGGGAGGCACACAGCCCTCTCCCTCTGAATCACACCACAACTCAAACGCAACTTCCAAACAGAATTCCAAAACCAACGCGAATCATTCCGCAATCCAGAAAATACTCCACTTAACATTAACCAATAAAACTCGGAGGGGAGGAAGGGTACGGAACAGCCTCTCGGCAGCTCAGCACTCGGTTGTGTAGAGAGGGCGTGGGTCCTTTGGTGAAGATGGGGGGAAAGGGTCGTAAATAAAACACCAAAACTCCGTATTTTCCTTACGAGTTCCGCTATTGAACGTGCCCTCGGCCATAAGTCACAATACAATGATTTTCGATAATACAATAATGAGCTAATTAGTATAAACAGGGCGACGGACGTCCAGCCACAGATCCTCTTCTCGGTCGTCGGGGTCTCCCTCCGGGAAGGGTGGCTGCCCGCTCTAGGTCCACCAAGTTTAACGCCCGCAAGGGTTCGAGTGACCCCTCGATGAGGGACTGAGGGTCCCCAAGCCTGCAGGTACTTCTCGAAGTTCCCCGAAAACCCCCTAGGGGTGGATTCCCGCAACTAGCCCCACGGCCAGTCGATAATCTCTTCGCGTCTCTTGATTCTCCGTTGGGGAGACACCAGGAACGAGTATGGCATCCGTGGATTCCCTTTTGGGTCCCTCGGACGATACTAGCATCCCCTATCCCTCTGTGGGACAACGGGAACGAGGATAACCGCCCCTATCCCTCGCTGGGACAGGCGAAACAAACTACCATCCATGGTTCCTTTTCGGGCCCATCGGACGAGCGTAACATCCCCTATCCCTGTCTGGCACAACCGGGACGAACTACATCCCTTATCCCCTCTTTGGGACAAACAGGGCGCAAATGGCCGCCCTTATTCCCCTTTGGGGATGAACGTACGCGGATATCCTCCCTTATCCCATTTGGGGACAATTGTACGCCCATCGCATCCCTATCCCTCGTTTGGGACAAACAAGACGATCGTATCATCCCTTATTCCTTTCCGGGACAACCGTGCGCGAGTAACATCCCTTATCCCTTTTCGGGACAAACAGGACGATCTTATCATCCCTTATCCCTCTCCGGGAGAACCGTGCGCGAGTAACATCCCTTATCCCTTTTCGGGACAAACAGGACGATCTTATCATCCCTTATCCCTTTTGGGGGACAAGGGTACGCGACTACACCCCGGTTTTAGGCTGAAGGGGTGCGAAGGGCACGAGCTTCCCCCACTTAACCACCCTCCCTACGTTGGATCATCCGGGGGTCCGACTAGTGAGCCCCGGAACCCAAATTCGCAAGGGGATGAAAACCGCCCCACGACGTTGGCGCGAGCGCCTGAAAACACGCGTGAGCACGACATTCACCAGAGGGGTGAAAAAGCAAGTGTCCAACAAGGGTTGAATAATATGCGCGACCGGGGTCAAAAGGGGGTGGTGGCTCCGGCGTCATCTCCGTTCTTTCCTACCATGAGAGTGAGAGAGAGCAGTGACGAACCCACCAAAATGACAAAAAAACACTCACCTGGACCTCTGGAGGGTCCACCGGGTTGTCCATCCTTTCTCTCACCTCTGGAAGTCCCCGCGGGGGTGTATTTTCCTCCCTCGTATCCATGACTCTCTCCCCTGCACTTGATTTTTCAATATTTATTGTCCTCACCACGTTATTCACTTTTTCTTTTTTAAAAATCCTCGCGGGACGACGTGTCTGTGCGCGACGTAGTGTGGGATGCAACTGGTATCGAAAATGGCGTTCGCCACCGACACCATGCGTTCCCTGCGCGCGCAGTCCTTCACGGCGCGCGCCGTTCGTCTTGACGCGCGTAGTCCCTTCAGGACGCGCGCGATTTCAATTCGCCTTTCGGTTAGAAATAATTAACATCCCCCAATAGGGGATGGAACCGGGGATCCTAAGGGAGTCCGGCAGGCAGGAACGGGTAGAGTAGGGACTGGAACTGATACTCCCATGGGTATCAGGAACACCCGATGCTCACAAATTAACTTGCAACACTGCAATGCTGCGGTGGCACAACTACACCGCAGCATGGCAGTGGAGCAAACAGACATATGCCGCATACAGGAACCCTGGTTGACGGGGAAGACTGTAGGAGGCCTTAACATGGCGGGAATGGAGACATTCTATGCCAGGGGCGATGAGGGGGCGAGAGCCTGCATCATCGCCAGCAACAAATGCCTGCCAAGGCTGGTCAGGGACTTCTGCTCGAGGGACTTGGTGGGGGTAGCCGTAAAAATAGCGGTGGGAGGGACGAGACGTAGTCATCTGCTCGGCCTACCTACCGCACGATGCGGAAGAGGACCCACCATCACACGAGCTGAGGAGGCTGGCCAGACACTGCAAGGCCATGAACATCCCCCTGATAGTGGGCTGTGATGCTAATGCACAGCACACGGTCTGGGCGAGTAAAAGATGTACAGGAAGAGGCGAAGCCCTTCTAGAGTTCATCCTTGAAGAAGGCTGGGAGGTACTTAATAGAGGCACCATGCCGACCTTCGTGACGACCAGATGCCAGGAAGTGATCGATGTCACACTCTGCACGAGATTGTTTCTGGCCAACTGTGAAGGATGGGAGGTATGTGATGAGGACTCACTTTCGGACCACCGAAAGATGAGATTCGAAATCACAGGGGCCACCATTCACGTCGAAGCGCCACCTAGAAGGAATCCCAGGAACACAAACTGGGAGGAATTCGAAGCCACCCTAGAGATGACTCTAGGAGGCAGGCGCAAAGGAGTCAGTGGACAGAAGGGACTGGACAGAGTTTCCTTATTCATACAGGAAAACTTGGTACGGACCTTCCAGGAACACTGCAGAGAGAGCACCATCAAATCCAACAAGAGAGTGAAATGATGGAACAAGGAACTCACTAGGCTCAGATCCCTTGCTAGAAGGCAGTGGAGACGGGCCTATAGCTCCAAAAAGGAGGCAGACTGGAATAAGTACAGGGCCACAAACGCACTGTACAAGCACCAGATAGTCGAGGCAAAGGACTCCCACTGGAGGGACTTCTGCTCAGAGCTAGAGAATATTTCTCTGGTCTCTAGACTAAAGAGAATCTTCACGGGAGGACCGAGAGCTTCTCTGGGCAGCATAATAACCCCGGAGGGGTGAAGTATCACCCAACATAAAGACATACTCCGACACCTGATCCAGGTACACTTCCCAGACTCGGAAGAGAGAGAGGAGGGAATGGAATATGCCGGTAGGAGCGATACACTAAGCCGTAGACTGGACTGGGAGACGGCCAAGAGTATCGTAACGATGGAGAAGCTCGAATGGGCCCTAAGTTCTTTTAACAACTACAAAAGCCCGGGACCAGACGAGATCTATCCAGCAATGCTTAAGAAAGGAGGGAGAGCCCTAAAATCGGGGCTCATCCAGACCATGAGGGCCAGCGTGGCCCTTGGACGGATACCCTCCATCTGGAGAGAGGTCAGGGTTGCCTTCTTGCCCAAGCCAGGAAAGAGCAACCATGACAACGCCAAAGCCTTCAGGCCTATCAGTCTGAGCTCCTTCGTCCTCAAAACGACGGAGAGACTGATAGACAGATACCTGAAGGATAATGCGCTGAGGAGGAAGAACCTCAGCAACGCGCAACACGCCTACCAGGAGGGTCGTTCAACAGAGACGGCACTCCACGTATTGGCAGATGAAATTGAGAGCGCCCTTTTCAGAAAAGGAGCCTCACTCGGGGTGTTCATCGATATTGAAGGAGCGTTCGACAACACCTCATTTGAAGTCATCGGGAGAGCAGCCAGGAACTTTCAGTTTGGGGAAACCATAACTGAGTGGATACTGGAGATGCTCAAGACCCGGAACATCAACGTCACCTACGGAGAAGAACGAGTTAGAGCAGGAGTGGGCAGAGGATGCCCACAGGGGGGTGTAATTTCACCTACCCTGTGGTCGATCGTTGTAGATGAACTCCTGCGGGAACTCGAAGGTCTCGGGGTGAAAGTGGTTGGCTACGCTGATGACGTAGCCATACTGACAAATGGGGAACACGCTGGAGAACTACACTGGAGAATGCAAAAGGCATTGGACCATGTGCAAGCATGGTGCACCAGGCAGGGACTCAGGGTGAACCCCAGCAAGACGGAGATGGTACTCTTTACCGGAAAGAGGAACCTGGCGGTGAGACCGCCCAGGATCTTCGGCACGGAGCTCAGCTTCTCGGACGAGGTTGACTACTTAGGGGTAAGACTCGATCGGACGCTGAGCTGGGGACCACACATAGAGAAGCAGATAGGAAAGGTGACGAACACCTTCTGGGCCTGCAAGAGGATGATAGGAGGAACCTGGGGTCTCAGCCCGAAAGTGATCAAATGGATCTACACAGCGGTGCTGATGCCCCAGTTCACCTATGCATCGGTCGTATGGTGGAGGGCCCTAACGAGGACTTCCACCATACGAAGAGTGAACAGGCTGGCCAGATGGGCAGGGCTGGGAATGAGTGGGGATGTGAGGACCACACCCACCCTCGCCCTGATGACTATCCTGGACTTAAAATCGCCGCACCTGCTAGCCCTAGAAGCAGCGAGGGGAGCGGCGGTGAGACTCAGGGCGTCAGGGCTGTGGAGGACCTCGACCTACGGACACGCGTCGCTGCTAAACGAGGGAGAGATGAGGAGGACCCTCGTAATAGATAGTGACGCGGGCGTTAGGACGAGGACTTTTGAAAGAAACTTCACAGTCCATAAACCCACTAAGGAGGAATGGCTGAGGAAGGAGAAGCCGTTCCTCACACCAAAGGGCCCAACCTGGTATACGGATGGGTCGAGAGGAAAGGCGGGAGCGGGTATTGGGGTATGGTCTGAAGGACCAGTGACCAATACCTCAGAAAGACTACCGCCCCATAGCACAGCCCTGCAAGCAGAGTTGGCTGCGCTAATAGTATGTGCAAAGGAGATCGTGGACCGGCGAATGAGCGGGAAGCACATCTATATTTGCACGGACAGTAAGCAGGCTGTTAGGGAACTAGAAAGGGTTGAAACGACCTCACGGTTAACTAAGGACTGCGTTGATCTGCTGAATATCATAGGAGCAGACAACTGGACCAAGTTACTCTGGGTGCCTGGACATGCGGGAATCAGGGGGAACTTGGAAGCTGACGCACTAGCCTCCATGGCATGGTCACAGAGCCATGGGGAGGCGTGTGTAGAAATAAGTGCCGAGAGGGAGCTGGTCCGGAAGTGGCTCAAGAGGAAGACACGGAAGGACTTCAGCAGACTCTGGCACAGCGACACGGGTCTGGCTCATACCAGACTCCACCTGGAAGGACCGGATGAGGCGCTGTCAGACAGGGTTACCCAGCTGAAGAAAAGGGAACTGCGCTGCCTGATAGGCCTCATCACAGGACACTGGCCGACAAGGGCCTATCTTCACAGGGTCGGGGTCGAGGAAGATCCCACCTGTGAGTTATGTGGGATGGAGAGAGGAGACGCCAACCACGATTATGAGATGCAGTGGACTAGACTGGGCCAGATGGCAAGTCTTTGACACCCACGGCATCTCAGAGCTCAAAGTCCCAGAGGACTCGGTAGGGGGCCTGTTGCAATTCGCAAGGCTGACCAACCTGATGGAACCCTGGGACAGGACGGTCGCCTAGAAAGGGTGGGCATAAAATGGCGCAAGCCCATTATGCCTTTAGGTCGTCCGAACTACAATACATACATACATACCCTATTTATTTTATTACTTATTTATTTATTATTCAATTATTTTTTTCCCTTCTCTATTTCTTTTATTTTACCTTTTAATTTTATTTGCCCCTTATTTAATATTTCTCCCCAATCAATATTTTATTTAATATTCTATTCTATTTTCTCACTTTTATACCCTGACGGATTCCGTCAAAGTTCATGTATTCTATACAATTACCAATTATCCACGAGAAACTGTTCCAGCTCTACCAACTGCATCCTCATCCAGTCCCACAAATTATCCATGGAGAATCAACAATCTATGCTCACGTTGAACCTCGTCTCCAATATTTAATGTTGTCAGAAGAAAGACAATACTTCAGCGAAATAACCAAGGAAATCCTTAGTCAGTGTTCCCATCTAGATTCCCTCTATTTATGTGATTCTTCTTTCATACTGAAGCCCGTGATCCAGAGCAATAACTGTGAGGTGGCTCTCCTCTTTAACCCAACTCTCAGGACCTACAAAGATTGTCGCGTAATCGTATCGGAAAAGGCTGAACCAGAATGGACCTCCCTGGTAACAAGTTCCAGTTTCCTCTTCACAACTTCCACGCCAACCTATGGCAGGATAACCTGCAATAAAACGGGAAGTACTCGAGTATCGTTCCCAACTGTTGGACGAATTTGGTTGGACAGCAACTGTACCATGAGCATCGGACCCAAGATCTTAACTCCTGTCAGGAAAACCTATACTAAATTAGTTCCAGACATTGTTCCAAAAATAAATTTGAATTTCTCGGTCATCTCACCGATCAGCACTCTCGTTTACGACATATCTCTACACCAACATTATCAACTGCCATACAGAGTAGAGTTGCATGAGACGCAGAGGAAATTCATGGGCCTCCAATCAATCGTAAATCATATGACGGAATTAAATGATACAATTTTAAGATTAAGAGAAATAGTTACTGACTCCACGCAAAAGTACGAGACACTAAAAGCCCTGAGTGGAATATGTCTTGGTATGGTAATTATACTTGCGCCTGCCACGCTCGGATATTTTATATATATATTAATAGAATGGGTGAAAAATAGAAAATATAGGAAACAAGACTGTCGCATCCGAGCTACACCCCTCATCCCTGAATTCCTTGTAAATGTGCAACAGGAGTTCAGGATACCTTCGCGTCTTGGGGAACCCTTATACCAAGAACTTTTTTTCACCCCTCCTGACAACTGTCCGCCAGAAACCCAAAACACGACAACCCTCTGAAAAAAAAAGGAATGGAATCGAATAGAATAATATAAGAAAAAAGCTTTTATCTATCCATATATTTGGGAATGCATGTATCTATCCCATTAACTTTACGATTTTTATTATTTTGAGAGAGAATGTCTATATATCCATTTTAATGATAGGAAAGTTTTTTGTATTTTTAATAAGTTAATAATAAAAAGACAAATAAAAATAGTATACTAGGGAATAGTATAAGGGAATCAGTTATAAGCGAATGATTTTTACTAATTTTAATAATAAAAGAAGGGTAAATGTACTTCTTTGTAGCACAAAAAAAACAGCCTATGACTTTTTCCCTTTTTGCTCATCGTATTAAGAAATAATAAAGATGATTTCTTATTGTAAGTATATATATATGTGAAAACTTCTGTGAGAAAAAAAAACTGAAGAAGAGGAATTGATAGACGCTTAGATTTAGTACTTCTTTTCATTTAACTAAATGCTGATAAAATGAGAGTCATCACGACACAACAATGTCACTACACAATGAAACAACGAGGACGTTTTTAATCATCAGTCAGGGAGGTGTTACGGACGCAACAATTCCTGTGATGAATTCAATTCTTTTTTTTTACTTTTCCATTTCTTTATTCGAGTAATCAAAACGATAATAAATCAAACGCATAGGCGTGATTATTATCAAAATGAGTAACCCACTCGAACACGGGCTAGACTGCCCCACCGGGTTTTACTTACTGCTTACTCGGGACACCTGTCATCACAAAAAGATAGGAAGAACGAATACAGAGGAAAATAATCGTAGAGTTCATTACCTCATCTTTATGACGACGGAAAACTTATCAACCCAAAAGTTGGTGGTAAGGAGGTCTAAACGAATCGACATCCGAATTTCTTTATGGAGCACCAAATTACCGTGTCAAAGAAAAACCGGTGCCACGTTTCCTTATCATCGAAAGATTTACAATTATACGCCTAATTGAGATTCCAAGAAAAAGAATCATGTGATTCTGGGCGTTTACGAGCCCGTGTGCAAGATACAGGGAATCTCTATTATAAAAACGGAGGAACACTCAACTCTTCACCCTCAGTACCTAGTGCGACTCCAGGCGTGACTCTGTTCATCAACACCGAGAACTTCTTACAAATTCTAAGACTACTGATTGAAAGAGAGGCGCAATCTCTACCTTCAACCAGACGTCGAACACCCAGTTTAGTCTACCGAGTTTTCGTTTAACGATACCAGTTGAAGCCCGTGAAGTTCGATCATATTAGTAGTAGGAGTAAGGCCGGTTCTGGATCAACGTTTCCGCCATCTTGGATCCAGAGCTCGGTGAAAGGGGGGTACCTGCCCGTTTTGGACCCCGTTAATTACAGGTGAGTGGGTGGTGGGTGGTGGGTGGAAAGTGGGTGGTGGGGGTACCTGTCCGATTTAGACCCCGCTAATTGCCGGTGGGTGGGTGGTGGGTGGTGATATCCCTTTACATGGGTGGTTGGTGGAAAGTGTGTGTGGGGGTACCTGTCCGATTGAGACCCCGCTAATTACAGGTGAGTGGGTGGTGGGTGGTGATATCCCTTTACATGGGGGAGTGGGTGCTGAGTGGTGGGTGATAGGGGTACCTGATCATTTAAGACCCCGCTAATTACAGGTGAGTGGGTGGTGGGTGGTGATATCCCTTTACATGGGGGAGTGGGTGGCGGGTGGAAAGTGGGTGGTGTGGGTACCTGTCCGATTGAGACCCCGCTAATTACAGGTCAGTGGGTGGTGATACCCCCTTTACATGGGTGGTGGGTGGAAAGTGGGTGGTAGGGGTGGGTGGTGGGTGGTGATATCCCTTCTTAACAATTTATTCATCATGTGTATATTTTATCATTTTATTTATTTATTCTTTATTTAACTAAAAAAAAAATTTAATGTGGAAGAGTGGTTAGAGCAGCTGCTTAGAGATCAACAGTAGGAGATAACTCCTGCTTGTTACATGTCAAGGGATAATTTAGAGATCTCATGCGGAGAAAAGCAGGGTGAGTACATGATAATATTAATGACAAAAGTATGTTTTCAGTTGAAAGACTCTTTTATTGGAGCTGATAATTTTTTTACTTCAACTATTGAAACGAGTGCGCTGCACTTTTTTACGATGTTTTGGATGCAAGACACAATCTAGAAGCGTCTGTAATAAATTTATACGTTGCTCGAATCGTTGACGATCACATGCGATAAATGAACTCTTTCGTGCTTCTCTGTATGCATAAGACCACACAACCATATGGTGAACTTTGACATCAGGATTGAAGTGAACTTTTTTCTTTTTTCCTTCTTGGAACTCCATTTTCTCACCCAATCGCGTAGCGCCCTTTATTGAGAAAACCGTTGAACCTGCTGTGGGGGAGATTATCCAAGGGAGTGATTTTTTTAATGGTGTGAATCGTTTTTTATATCATCTCCCACGTGAGAGTAGGATCATAATAGTGGGAGGGGGATTTACTATATAATCAAGGAAATTTTTTTGGGAGCTCACAGTTTCCTCCAGAGTATGAAGAAACAACTCAAACGAGAACATTTGAAGAAACGTATCGAAGTACTTTTGGAGGATATACAAGAAGTGAAAAATTTAATTGAATTATATCGAATTTGTGTTCAAGTTGATAGAATAGTTCTCTGATACGATGGATCTCCAAGAAATCAACTCAATTTGCCAACCTAAATCACTGCTGCCACTCGTGAAGTTAGCTGATCTGATCCACAACGATTATTATATCGTCATTGACTTATATAAAGCCAAGACACGCTTTGGCATCAGAGAAATGGTCAACATCAATAACACTCATACAATGTTTCTACCGAAAAAACTAACTGAGTTTTTCAAACTGAACCCCCACGAGTTCCTTCGCTTGCAAAAAGAGGCAAAATTGAAGAATCTACAACTACAATGCTTGGGTGCAGGTCCTTTCAACTTTATAAAATTGGACTACATCAGCGGCAGTCCAATGGTTGCATACGATGATCCGCTGGATGAGTTTTTGAACAGCAGCAGCTACATTGAAATAATTTTTCATAATATGTGTTTAATAATTTTTTCATAAACATAATAATATTTTTCCATCATTAGCATCATTACATATCTATATATATGTATATAACAATTATATATATATATATCTCTGGATAAAGGGAAACAAAAAGAAAACAACCATTTTTGTTCATGTATTATTAATTTTTATAAAAAAAAAAACTTGTACAATAAAATTTTTTTATCTTCTACATAAACATCTTTAGTCTCTTCTATTCAAGCCTACACATGTCACAATGCTTAATCATAGGGTTAACATCATGACAAATATCTCCAGTATAGTTTTCACATTTGCGATGTTTGGTACAACGTTTACATTTAATAATATTCTTATTCCTCTTCATTTCATCGGTCAACTTCTCCCATGCACTATCCACATCATAAGAAGCAAAGCTTACTATGAACATGATAGACAAGCAGGCAATATCCTCTCTATCCATCAGATTTAAATTTTGTAGATCATTGTAGATGTAGAGTGATCGCTCGATTGACGGCTCCAAGCGATTTTCCAAATATTGCTCTATAAATGCAACATTTCTCGCCGCACACATCATTTGAGGTATATTTGAATGAAAAGCGCAATTTGTATTTTTCTGTCCAATCACTGTTCTAAGAGATGGACAAGTTCCAAACAATTCATCAACGTCAATTATGACTGGACGTGGCCCGATGCGAATGAACTCTTCAATCCATTTCTTCTTCTCACGACCCTTCACATATATCCTATTCACACCCTTAAACTTTTCACTCACAAATGAATCCAGTTTATCATATGATATAGAACCATAAGTCCATAGAATCCCATGATAATTACATGTAAGTCAGGCATTCGTAGAATTATGTTTCTTTGATCCACAATCAAAGTCACTGGGAGGCTCAAAGAAATGCGTTGACAGACTTTTCTTCTCATCCAAGAGACATATCGAAATTTCCTTTACAATAAATTCGCGGGAAAACCCCCGGAAGCCCTGTACATCCCACACAGCATCCATAGTGACTGATAATTATTTAGAAATTACATCTCCTTTATATACCAATGAATTATCTTTCTCCCACTCTACTGTGAAATTTTCTTAACCATACCATTCAATGGATGATACTCAACAATACGATCATGCAAAATTAAACAGTATGCTGATGTATTTGCAGGGAAATTCGCATGAGCACTAATTTCTATACTAACATCAACTGAACCGACTTTTAATGCCTCATTCTGTTTTGAACAATCAATTACAATCAATGGTGCATATGTTCTAAAGAGTTTTCTCGATAGCAATGGATTTGGATCAGAACCGTAATATGATGCTTGAAAATTAGCATACATATCATATAATAATGAATACCTATTACTGGTAATATCCAAATCCAAATCTATGTAAGGATAACATTGAGAATTCAACAACAATTTCACATTACTGATATTGCATTGATCAAAATGACTACAATTCTTTGTCGGTTGATTTTTCTTATCTGTTTGGAGACCGATAATAACATATCGAGGTTTTTCAAGTTGATTCGATGTTTTCACTGGCCATAAATGTTTTGTTGTTTCAGGTAGCATTGGAAATTCATAAAGTTCCCATGATCTAAAACTCATTTGTATAGCAGGATCTTTCCGAATCAAATTGAAAAAGTTAACTTTATGACTATCTGATAATGTCACATACGGCATTAACCACTCAACTTTACTCAGGGTAATTTTTACATCCTCAGCTTCTCCTGTTTGTAGTATAGAATTTGTCACACTTCTACATCTTCTCAATATCAATTCATGTTTGACGTTCACAACTATTTTCTGATAATCCTCAAAAAACCCCAACAAAATTCTCGAAGGTATCGAAATATCAAATTTCCCCCCTATACTTGTTATACGATGTATTTCTGGCACATCAATCCATCCAGCATTCTCCATAAGCTGCGCTTCATTGGGATTCAGTGATATATAATTCTTCATTAATGTTGTGATACCAACATTTTTGATTCTATCTATTTCAACTCCATTCATTTCATAACGGATTTCCTCAAATAAGTGACAAATCGCATTATTAACTAGATATGTTCTCTCAGGAGCAGCATCATTTGCAGTTAGTGATAATTTTCCCGTTATATGCAAGTAACTCTTATTTGGAAGAACACATAAATCTTGATTTTGTACTGATATGCGTATATCATCAGTGTTGTCCACGGTTGAGATGTAGGGATGATGAGCATGCAGCTCATAATGAGCAATGGACTCATCAAATTCTACTGCTTTTTGGATATTCAACAAATCAGCCATGTTTAAATTGATTATCTGATGGTGAAACCCAAACTCTTGAGGAAGTTCACGTTCTGAGGTGTTAACTTGTTCAGAGGTAAACGCTTACTGATGGTTCTAGGGTATGGTTCATATGTATTATAGGACCACCCCACTTTTCCACTGCTACTGCTGTTGTTGTTGTTTTTGAAGACAATCCCCATTTCTTAAAGCGATTTAACATGTAATCGTACTGTGATTGTTTCACCGCGGAAATCAATCAAATTACTGTTTTGATCAACAATTCGAAGTTGTAAATGATCAATCGAGTCGACTCCTACTGGTAAATATATTACATTTGATGGCACTTCAACAATTTTGTATCCTGGTGGGACTACTGGGAAAAACTCATGAATCGTGTGCACTCTTTTACCGTTATGAAATGCACCCGTAGTAATATTACACTCAACTCGTATGACATTCACTTCGAGAATGGCAACGGGGAGTTCAGATTCATGGTGTATATAAGCCCCCAAAACCTGTGGAGTAAATCCTAATAATTGACCAATAGAATCTGTTGGTCGAAAGTCCACATCCACACTGCACTTTAGTTCACAGCATAGTGTGTTAGCATTTCCCACAAGTTCAATTGATATATCTTTTTCTTTCAACTTGTTTTGAAGATATGTGTTGATATCTTCAATTTCATAACTCCCAGTGGGAATTCTGATAACCTCATTACCAAAATAAAATTTGTCTTTTCCAGCATGAATATTGGGTATTGAATTAAATGTTAGAAATTCTACTAAGCCCAGAACATAATTTTCATTTCGTGATAATTCGATTGGTGGAAAATACTGCACATCAAACACAGATGAAGCACCCGATATTGTTAATGTAAATGAGTCTGCCATCGTGGTTGGAATGGGAATGAGAAACACATTTTAATTTCATATCTTTTTATATATTTCACCACTGAGAAACTTCAAACATAAGTGACCGCAGTTATATGTGTTCCATCTTTGGAAACGTTTATAATTATATTTGATGCTACCAACATTACCGAAATAATTCATTAAATCTCGAGGTGGTTGTAGATTGCCAAAACTGTCAAAATACACAACTTCTGAATTATCTTTCCTATAAGCAACCCAATGAGTACCCGGACCATCTTTATCATCCAAATTCACTACAGCTGATTCTTTCTGCTTACAACCTGATTTGGGTCAATTATTACGCATGAATACACCTCTGAAAAATGGTATTCTTAATTCTTTCGCATACTTTCTGATATCATCATCAGTCAATGCTCTATGTGGTAGCATCAGTTCACGTTTTTTGACGGTCTCACATATAATCCCATACCTTTCTTGTATGGTTTTACATATAACCCTTTACCAATAGCAATGCTCTCCATAGTTTTGTTATGACGCATAGCTTCAGTCAATTGTTCTTTAGCATTTTTCGCGTCACCGACAGCTCTAGCAATTCCTGCAGCACCACCAGCCAATGCCCCAGCAGCACTCAAACCAGCAAAAACCGGCACCAAGAATGGTAAGAATCCACCAATTTTGGTTCGAACAGGAATTACACGAGAAGGTTCCACTCCAGATACTCGTCTCACTGACTTTACTGCTCGCTTAGCAGCATTGAGAGCAGTCTCAATAGCAACATCTGAACCGCTATCTAATTTCATACCATCTTTCGCAGCTTGAATGACTTCCTTCAATGAGATAATTTTTTTCTTTCTCTTCGCAGCTCGTCTCTTCTTCTTCTGCATTCTTACCCCCATTCCAAATTTAGTTTTCGCTTTCATGGCGTTTGTAACAAATAAAGCTGCTGCTTTTTCTGTCGGAGAAGCGTCAGGTGACACAACACGTCGCCACGCTCTTCCTTCAAGTACTCTATCAGCTTCGTGACGAGCACTTATATCCTCACGATTTTTCGAATAAGCTATATCGTGCTCCTTACAAGCTGAATCGAGAGGATTAATCCCGGGATCTCCACGTGCCAAGCGTTTAGATAGTTTTGTACCAGGTCCACAGTACTGATAACCAGGAAGATGAAGTTCGAATGGTAGAGTGTTGATGATTTTATTCAAGAGACTCTTGCCTGCCACCTTAGTTGTATTGAACTGCATATCCCACGATGAACTGATCGATGATTCTATAAAGAGGATGTTTATATAGTCAACTAGTCAGTCTCCATCAGGATGGAGTCCACATCACATTCGTCAAAACTGCCTATTATGAATTTTGATTCATTAACAATGACAGCTGCTAAGAAAGTTAAACGTCACGGCGCTTTATTACCGAATACTATACGCGCAGTCATTTGCGGCCCCTCAAATTGTGGTAAAACTAATGCACTTTTGAGTCTCATAACCCATCCGAATGGCTTAAGATTTTCGAACATATATGTTTATTCAAAATCTTTAAATCAACCGAAATATCAACTATTGGATAATCTGCTGAAACCCCTTGGTGGTATTCATTATTTCCCGTTCTCTGACAATGATGAAGTTGTCAGTGTTGATGATGCTAGAGAAAATTCTCTATTTATATTTGATGATGTTGCATGTGAAAAACAGAATAATATCAAAGCTTATTTCTGTATGGGTCGACACAAAAGTGTCGACTGTTTTTATCTTACTCAATCATATGCTCGTATTCCGAAACATTTGGTGCGTGATAATATGAACTTTCTGGTGTTATTCAAGCAAGATGATTTGAATTTGAAACATATTTATAATGATCATATAAATACAGATATGACATTTGAAAAATTCAAAGAATTATGTTCATTATGCTGGCAGGATAATTATAGTTGTCTCGTCATTGATAAGGATAGTGATATTAATGGGGGGAGATATAGAAAAAATTTTGACTGTTTTATACAAGTAACGAAATAATATCCTCAGCAGTCATCCACAGGCTGTGGAGAATTAAACATGCCACTCACATCAGAAGATTTGTGTAAACAAAAAGAAGTGTTGAAACAGATTTCTACAGCACGTAAGGCCATTCAACAAAAACATAAATTATTGAAGGAAAATGAATATTCAGTGCAGCAAACATTAAATGAAGTTTTTAAACCT